>CM023486.1:105928997-106528997 GCA_013339685.2 Hyalomma asiaticum
GTCTATGTCAGTAATTAGGCGGCAACACCTGCAGATGTTATCATCCTCGACTGACTTACCACTCTTTCCTCTATCTGGCACCATCTGCCACGATGCCCCTTCCCCAGATCAAGCTCGCTTCCCTAGAATCCTCGCCTTCTGGAAGCGGTACACGGACACCTAAACGTGTCGCTGATGATAGCAGCTGTCGGTTGGTTGCCGCCCCTCCCTGCTAGACGCTGTCGTTAATGACACCGAAGCTTGATTTATGTACGGACTGCGGAACAAATGGTGTGGCTAGGCACAGACGTTGCACTGGGTGTAGACCTTTCTTACTGATTCCCATCAGGCTTTGCAGGCACTTTACGTTGTGCCTTCCTGGAATGAATGAAGCCTGCGCTGCGGTGTCTACAAGTGTGCGGTGCTTTCGCCGTCTCTTTCCTTTTTGATTGGAATCGAAAGGTTGTGTCGAGTGAACTGCAATACTTATTATGACAAGACACTACGTACGACATGTTCTTTCACTTTCTTCTGCTACATGTTGGCGAGTGTTCCCAGTTCCATTAGATGACGCGCATTCCAAAAAGAAAGGTATTAGGTACCGGCAACCTGACATGTGCCTATTCAGAAAGCCAGAAAGAACCACTATTCCTCAGGACATTATCTAGCACTTTCTGTTAACGCTTGGCAGTAAGCGTTGACACAGTCCTGCAAAAACCAAATGTATGCATTAAGTTGCTCTTATGTGTTCACACTCCTCGTTTTCTTTATTTTATTTTTTGAAATTCTTTCTTTCTTTGAAAAGCAGGGTAACTAATAGGCTCCATGTTTATTAGGCAGCAAAGCTTTATACTCTCACCGCCCCTCCCCGCTCCCTCTCTAAGAGTTTGCTTCGAGGCGAAACCCGAGACACCGCCTCGTGTGCATTGCAGAACGGCCCTGACACATCACGCGCTTCCAGGAAAAGGAAAACGAGCGAAGGCATCCACTTTTTCACATGCGCGTCCTAGGGGCCACGATTTTTCTCAGCGTTCGTTATACAAACCAATACCACATGCACTTACGTCTTCTTTAGCACTTCGTTATTCTTTATTAGGTTCCTTGAATTATATATTTCCTTGGTTTCTTCTTAATTAAATTTTTTTCTATAAGAGAAGTAAATGTTATGGCCTACCACTTCTTCGTAGGAACGTTGCCGGTCTTATTATTGCGCACATTCAGAGAGGGACGCATTAGAATTTAAGTAGAGGGATCTCGTCGATATCGCCAACTTGCGCGTCGAGGCTCTACCTAGATATATCGGTTGACGTTTTTTGAAATGTCGGTCACCAGAGTGTACCCATCAATTTTAGGTGATAATTCAGGTGCTGTCGCCTTTCTTACAACACTATTTTTTTTCTTTCGGAACTCCTAGAATACAAAAAAAAAATTCTGTATCGCTGCTCTTCCTCATTTGCAAAAGCTAGCTCCAAAGACAGTGCGGGCAGGACCTTTTAGGGCAGTGAGTGCGCACTCGGGAGCTCGCATAGCACGCGTTTCTTTGACGCCTTCTCCGCGTCCGTAATGACGACGCATCTTGATTAATGTTCCTCGGCGAGAGCACCACACAAGAGTAGCTTTAGGCAGCGTACTCCACGGAACGGAAAACAAGAGAGCCATAGCCGAGGGCGGGCCGCATAAAGCCGGGACAAATCGTTACCCATCAGGGCGCGGTCTAACGGCATCGTCGGACGCATCGCTGAATGGGCGCCGTTACGCTGCAGTTCTACCTCTCGTCTTGCTCCGTCAGTCTCCGTCGTGACTTTTCCTTTCTCCAGCTCACCGTTTGCGAGGGACACTCTGTGCATGTATGTGCCTGCATCAGAGGTGGAAAGAAGGGAGTCTGCATAGACAGGGCGGTGTCAGCCGATTTCCTTAGTCCAAAACTGAGACAAACGAACCGTTGTTCCGAAGTGTCCAATAAGCGTCCTCTATTATAGCACAACGGTACAATTAACAAACAACCAGCCAAGTATGTGGAATGTCTTGTGATTGGATAGCTTCAATGTGAAAGAATTAATAAAAGAACGGAACGGTTCAGGAGATTAGTTGCACGATAGACACACTGATTGCCCCAGAGCCCTTTATCACGTGCCCTCCCCCTCTCCTGTGCTCCCATTTCACTTGAATTAGGGGAGGGGGAGGGGGCAGGAATGATCATTTGCTTTCATTTCTAGTCCATTTCTCGATTTGCATAACCTAAAGAATAGGCGCCCCGGTTGGAAATTGTGTATTCAGTCCAAATTTTGCACGGACAGAAAACGTCTTTTACAGGGAATGCGCTCCAGTGCGCGTAACAATTCCTTTCAGTCACTTGAATCTACAAGGGCTGCAGCTATAAGCCATATAAGAGGGAGAGTACTTTGGGAGAACGCCGACTTGCACGATAACTGACAGCGCCTTAATGTGTCGAAACATACTTCTCATACAGCGTTGTGAACTTATTTGTGAAAATGTCTTACATAGAGGAATCTGCGATGAATATTGCTAAGAATCCTTAAAAGAGCTGCAGATGCCGCCAAAGGGCGTGTCTGTCGTTCAGCTTCCCTTACACTCGAGGATGGTGCGATACATCAGTGCTATCTGAAGTTTGGTTGTCGCAAGTGACTGTTCGCCACATGCACCCACATGACAACATTTGTTCGAATAAGACCATTATTCCTCTTTTTTGTCTCTCTAAATATGCCCTAGGCAAACGGTGATGTCCTTGATTACCCTCTTTTTTTACTTTTCTGTTTCTTTCTTTATAACTCATTATCTTTCTGTATCGATTACGAGCCATAGTCTATCTCCGGCAGCGCACAATGAAACGTCGATAGGGAACTTAACACACGCAGGTAACACAGTTCCAAAATCGACCAGTGAGAACACGTGATGTCTCGTTGAAAGGCTCAATGACGTGTGAGATTTTCTAGGGAGAGAGAGAAATAAGGAAGAGAAGGCAGGGATGTCAACCAGTCAGTGAGATTTTCTAAAATACTACATCGGCCAATGGGGTCGGAGAATGGGCGCGTGTCGAACCATAACAACCGCGACAACAAAGTACTCGCTCGCGACCCTAGCAGTGGCTGAAGCATTCCTTACACAGCACTCGGCTGTCTTGGCACCTCGACGCAGTTCTACGTGTACTTCCATTCCGCTGATGGAGGAGTGCACCGATGCCGTTGAAGACGAAATCGATTTTGGAGTGTCTGCCTTGGAGTAATACGCGGAGCAGACAGGGCGTGCTGCTGGAAAGAGCGCACGAATATTTCATTGAGTCCTCGCTCGCACCTCACCTTCGTAATGGCATAGCCTCGGTTCTTCTCCGGCACCTTCCTATAAGCTGCGCAGTTTGAGAGATTACCGTTCGCGGTTCACTAGGCGCGGGGATTTGCGAAATTGCGCGCGACGCGGAGGGCGTTACAGGTGAGAAGGGTAAGGGCGTGCATTCGCTGCGTTAGTCTTGCTGTGTCGTGCACAGGGCATTCGAGGCATCGAATAATCTTCCGCAATTTACATACTTGAGAAGAACATTTCTATGCACAGCCACAAAATACGTGCGCAATGATGGTCACCCGCAAAAGTGACTAGAGATTTACGTTTGTCTTGTTAAGAGGATAGTTGCCGTTGAAAGCGTCAGTGTGGACTGGACGCTTCCACAATGAGCCACAATTGCACTGGTCTCCTACAACCTTGATCACTTTTTCATAGCGACATCAAACCGTCATCTGACGCATTATTCGCTCCCTCGGTCCGTCTCCCCCCTCACTCTCGCTCTAAGTCTGTTAATATGTCTGAAGGGTTAATGACATCATCGCAATAATCATCAACACAAACAATATTAGCTTTTCGTACTCTCAAATAAACAGTTGGTAGTGTGCGCTCCTTGCTGTCCCCTTTCTCACCTTTTTCGTTTTTCTTATGATTTCGCGGAAGGTTAGTGGTTTAACAGGAACCAACTGGTTTGCGAAAAAAATGTTTTACTAATAGCAATAAAGAAAAAGCTCACGTATGATCGTCCAGTCCTAGACGCATTATTCATGCTTTCATTAATTACCTAAGTCAAGAAAAATAATACTATGATTAAAATAACTGCGCTCCACGGGCTATCGCATTTGCTGCGATGCGCTAAATTTATCGGTGTCATCACCGTCATCGTCACCACCACTACGACGACAACCACCACCACCATGAGACACCGCTGACCTTCAGTCGACAAACGCACTCCATTTCACATTCTCGTTCAAGTGCCCGAGGGAGGAGGAGAAAGGAATAGGAAAGACAAGGAGGTTATCCTTGGTTGAGCCCGGTAGGCTACCCTGCACTGGGGAAGGGGAGGGAAAGTTTTAGACAAGCAAGATAGAGCAAAAAAAGAAAGACGAACAAAAAATACCGCAGAGTCGCTGACGTTATAAAAGGCCCGAATCCCCGGTTTACCTTCCTGATCTAAAAGTTAGGAAACCAGGGTCGTATGAACAGAGAAGCAAGAATCAAACATAAAGAGAAATTTCGGAAATTTCGGAAAGAGCCTCTGAATAAAATGCAAAACAGGCAGACCACATGTCCCTTTATTTCCGCACCTACTCAGGAACCAATATTCAGGCCACGAAGCTGGGCCTCACCAAGCGTTCTCCTCGAATGACAGCAGAGCTTTCAAAAATACGAAACGAAAACACCGGCGACATCCCAGGACAACCATAGACGCATTACAGTGCATTAGCGACGTGCCTGGCATTACTCAGTGCGCCATCCCATTAACCAGTTCTGCCAATTTTCATCTTTTAAACATTCATCGGCACGTGCGCAGAAAAGACAAATTTGTTTCTTATCATCTTCAATTCAGTTGACTTCCTATAATGCTTCTTTGCGTTGACCTGCTATACCCATCAGCCCATGCCATAAGCAGAGTATATATATCCTTAAAAACTGATTCCGAGGACAAAAAATAAATCATCGCAGATATAAAGGTTCGGGTCGCTCCATTAGGACGCGTATGTCATGTGATACAGAACCGCTAAATTCTTGGAAGAAAATTCTCAGAAGTACGACTGGGATATTTCCCTACACGGATATGGGGCTCGTCTTTGCTTCCGTGGACACGCTACATAATGACGCCAAAGTTTCTTGATCTTCTCGTGGTTTGCGTCTGAAATGTCGACTTCAGCCCCGGTACATATATTACGGGGTCGGTTTTGTGTAGTTCGAGGTCCCTGGACGACAGAGTGAAGCGCGCAGCTTCAGCAAAGGCGCAAAATTTCTATTGATGCGCATAGAGCACGTTTTCTGTTTGGCAGTCAAAAAAAGAGCTACCATTAGCGACACACCGGTTAAAAAAAAGCCCTAACGGTGTTTCCTATTTATACATCACCTTAACCAAAGCTGATAGTATTAAACCAGCGAAGGGAATTCGAGCGAAAGCTGCCCAAAAAAGAGGAGAAAACGTTTTGACGTGAGCGAAAATTTATATCTTTTAGTTCCTTTGTCTATTTCACAAGACTTCGATAGGGTGCCGAAAATGTTAAGGCGCATATTCAAAGGACATGCGTTAACTAAAGCATGTCCTACCACTAATCGTTTCATTTATTTATTGGGTTTATTCATAAGACAAAAGAGCACTCCTGTTCCAAGGCCCACCAGGAATGTAGTTTCATTTATGATATGAAAGTGCGCCGCAACTGCTTGTGAAAGATGGAGCGCTAGATCTTACATTCATTACTGGGGGTCTAGGCGAGAGCCCCCGACATCGCATGGCTTATACGATCTAAATGTGAAGCGTCTGTATGTCGCAGCGAGCTAGAACCGCCACTACTGCTGGAACGGGAGGTTATGGTACGCACGCGTGGTCGTAGAGTTGTCTGTTCCCATCTGCTGACTATAAGGACAGCTACTTTTGTGAACCTTGTTGACGTTTCTCGTGCAAGCCGTGGTGCAGCGCTGGTTGGGAGAAATCGATTCCTATTGAGATTTTAGTTAAACTGCGCAATTTTCCAGTGTAAAGTTTGTTTGTTTGTTTGTTTGTTTGTTTGTTTGTTTGTTTGTTTGTTTGTTTGTTTGTTTGTTTCACAAAAAGGACCTTCTGGTGACGGAGCGTCTAGTGTACAGTCACCCCACGATATTCCTACAAGTTGATCGGGAGCTCCGTCATGAAGCCCGCTCAGGGCGGTCATAGAAGACCACCACAGGCAATGGCTTGATGCTTGATGAGACATCTACTGATCTCAAGCAGTCGTTTTCTCTTCCAACTTCTGCGAATTTTTCGGAATATTTATGTTTGCTTCAATAAAGAGACACTCGGACCATCACGCGAATAGTTCACAAGTCTCACTTTTGTCACGTGTTCCTTTCTGATGGTCGCTTATCGCCGTCCGGCGCGTTCTTCATCGCTGGCTTCTTCCACAACCTTCTGTATCAAAGGGCTCGCGACGCACGTAGTGCTGAATTTTTTTCACAGACCTTTTTCAATAAACGTCGTCTTAATCGTTGCAAGAGTCGGACTCGCCGAGTTTCACAAAAAAAAATGCCTTGATGACGATGCTTTGTACCCCCAACTGCTGTATGGCGACTTCCACGAGCAGCGAAAATGACGGCAATCACTGAGATTGCTCTTCGGAGAAACCCTGCGCAGTGCACGCTTTTACTGGGGACCGATGGCAAGAAGTCGACCGCGTTCTTCGGCGATAGGAGCTCAGGCAAGTACGAATGGAGCTCAGGAAGGAAGCGGGCAGGAAGACAAAAGGGGGAGGAGAGGGGGTAGCAGGGGAAAAAAAAAGACAGGAAACATAAATGGAACGCATGAGATTTACTTGGAAGAGGCGGTCCCGTGCCGCCTGTTTAAGTTCACTTCCTTCCGGTAGCTCGCTGGTTCCGCCGTCACCTGCTCGAAGCCAGCACACTTTTATCCAGCGCTTAAATGCGTTTCTAGACGTCGTCTTCGCATGCTGAAAACCACCGTGTCCCAAACTTCATGCTTTTTCTTACTGTAGCCGCCACATCTCTTTCACTCCTTCTACTGCTTGCGTGCTAACCCTTCTGATCTGAACATGGTTTCGTACTTTCGGCAGAGTATGCAGGAAAAGGGCACGCAGGTTTTTTGCATAGGAATCATACAGTATGCAGATCGATGTAGCATTATCTCGAAAAAAGGGGCTGCTTCTTGTGTAGTGGTATCACAAGTGTCGTGGTAAGCCGGGCATAGCAAAGTCGCTGTATATTATTGCATAAATGCCCATCTTCTTAACGCTCAGATATTCAGACCTTAGTAATAATTACAAAATGAAATAGGAAATCACGTAAATTCTGGGCAACTGATGACGCACGGTTCAACTTATTTTATTCGCACTATATATGTTTTGCCACATTGCGTCAATAGAACCGCTATTTCACATATGCATTTCATACATACTTATGTATGTGTACGGCGAATGATGGCGACCCAGACGGGGCGACCCCGCGTTCAACTTCCCCTGCTCACGCAATAAAAGCAGCACAGACACAGCAGACTACATAGATGCAAGCAAAGGCATATTATTTGCAAATTCTTATATAATTTATTAATGAAGGCAATATGATTATTCTTGTCTACATGCTTTGGTATGCCGCTATGCGCATGTTATGCGTCGTTTGTCCCTATGTACTGCAACCAGCAGGGCTGGATGCGGTGCAGTTATCAGTCCGTCCGTCCGTCCGTCCGTCTGTCTGTCTCACATTCACTCGTTCCTCTGCTTGCTCATTCCTTCAGTCTCTATCGTATTATAAACGTAAACTCATTCATATAGCCACGATGTCTTTCTCGCACGTGCTCTCATACACGCTCCCTCACTCAACTAACACCAGTACCCTACGCCTTAGCATTTACAGCCTCTCTTTAACGAGTACCCGCGCTGACGCATGCCACATACGGGAACTAATTTGCGTGTTCCCGATGGCACAACGTTCCTGGTGGCCTATAACAAGATCGTGTGCCCCGAGGCATCACACGGAGGATTCCGCACTGCATTAACGTAATGCGATCAGCGGCCTCCCTGCTGTAGCTGTGTTGCGATCAGGTATGCCTTCAGAACGGGCGTGTCTGCACAGTCCCTTCTTACGCCGCACTGAAGACGAACTAGCTGAACCGAAGAGAAACAAGTAAAGCAAACGCCTCGCGTAAGGTAAAGAAGATGTCGACAGTTTGACAAGGGTCAGAGATATGGCTATGCTTGAGCCTGTAAAACGTTTATAACTCTGACGATGACGCAGTCAAAGTAGCATTACGTCAGGACTAGCGGTGTAACATTTGAGACTCATATTTGGCAAACTTGGCGGAAATTATATCGTAGTGTAGAATCCATTGTTTTGTCGCTTTTCCCTGTTCCTCTGTTTGCCTCTGTTGCCTCTCTCTACAAGGCAAAGGAATCAGACTACCATATTTCTATATTATCGCCGTACGTGCACGCACTCTGGATGTTCCGAACAGTGCGTGCGTTTCAGTGCTCCTTTCCTCCATTCCTTCCTTTCTGTTTTTATTTCCATAGCAATTATATGGGCAGTATCAATGGGCTTTTGCCGTCGCCGTCATGTCCCGTATAAAGTCTAACTTGATAACAACCGCCCCCTCCCCCCTGAACATCGCAAAGCACGCGAGCGGGAGAGAAGGACGCGGCTGCAGCAGAGATCAAACGAGCCCGGTCCGTCTCCGTCGCTCGGAGGGCGCATGCGATAACATCACCCTGCTCGGGGGAGCTATTCATTGGTCATGTAATATATACTGCACTACGAATGCCATCGTTTGTGTACGCGCTGAGTTTTTCCCGGACACCTTCCAACGGGACGTGTAAGGCTTTCACTATAACAATACGTTCCGCCGAGGATTCACCGTTATGGCTACGTCAGGCGCTACTCATTCATGCTTGTCGCTCATTTATAAGGATGAAAACTGTTGACACGTCTAAGGGAGAAAAAAAATTCCACGCTGTCAAAACGGTGGAAACAGCGAAGCTGGGATTTTATCGTTTTCTCTATAACTGCTATGCATCGATATAGCTAAATATAGCCCTATCGCTATCGCAATCACTAACAGGTAGCGGTGGGCTGAGGCAAAGAACATAAATCGGGGGGGGGGGGGGGGGTCGAGGGCGAAACCGAGTCGGCTTTTCCCTTCTCTGTAACCCAAGATAAGAGACAGATGACGAGGCTCTGGTTCTTCATTTCTTTCTTCCTTTCTTTCTTTCCATTCTCACAATCACTATAATGTAGCAGTGGGCTGAAGCCAAGAGTGTGGGTACTATATACAGTGTCTAGGACAGGGAGTGCGTCGGCGTTTCTCTATTGCGTGACATCGGACACAGCTTACGGACAAGCAACTGGTGAATAAATACAACATTGACGTGGGGTAGAATAGAAAGCGACGTCACCGACCCCTTGAAGCGAGAACGACGAAGTTCTTGGTTGCGCACGTACTCTCGGACGATCAGCCCTTGCTCAAGACAGACGCTTGCTGCGAAGCTTTCGCTTGCGAACGTTCCTTCCTTGTGCTAGCTTGGAGAACTGCCGATTTTTTGCTTGTGGACGGTTCTTGCTCGTACTAACTCGGTGACAATATATGCAAAGCCGCAAATATTGTATTTGAACTTTCGCGATTCTAATATTGCAATAATGTCATATTTTATTTGTCATAGTGATTTTAATCATTTCGTGAATACTGACCGAGCTGTTTTGTTCTGGGTATCCGCTTTGTTTTCCAAAGTAATTTGCGAATAGCTTTCATGATTTGGAAACGCATCTCTCTAGTATATCTTCGTTTCACATATTTGACAAATTCCACCAACAGAAATTCCGCCGTATATCCTATGTGAAGAAATACGAACAGTGCTGCTGAACGCTGCTTCCACAGCCTAGTCAGAGAGACGCAAAAAGCAATTACATCTGCCCAAGCCTTCTTCCAGTGCTCCCCTCCGTACCCACAGTTGGGTCACCAGCTGGCGCCGACACCTCTCAGGACATTTCCAATCTTATTAGTGCGGCCCAGATCTCAAGGCGGAATTCGAGACAGATGGAAACCGTAGTTACCGTTGCACTGTCGCCCAAAAGTACTGCAATTCTGAAGCATAGTCGTAAATGCAATGTGCGCTGTAATGAAACTGTGGGACACAGAGTACAAGCCCCATATTTGAAAGGAAAAATTGGCGCAGCCCGGTTCGTAGCACAGAGAAGAAAATCCGTACAGATCTCTTGGAAAGAAAAGCTTTCGTGATATACCACATTGGCGGTGTCTCGAGAAATGGGTGTCACATCGGCACTGCCCATTTGCAAGGCCATATATTGCACATTGGGCTTAACACATGGGCCACGCATGCTAGTCAGAGTGATTGCGGTTAAAAAGTTCCTACACAACAATACAAGGGTACACATCGGCACAGAAAGAGTAAAAGGGTCGCCTGTACTTCGAGGGTCGCCTGTACACCCACAAGCTATCGAATGTACGCTTTGGCCTTTCCGCCATTCTACTCCACAATGGTGCTTCCCACTATTCCGTTTTTTTTTTCTTTCCTTCACTAGTTTCTGGTATTACTTTATTAGGAGGGAAACAGCCGTTGCATTTCCTGCGGCGTCCATGCTTCAGGAAGCAGTGATATCGCTGTGCATACCATCAAACAGTCATATTCTTTCCTCACCAATGTAACGTCAACGTATTGACCGAGAGATATGCCCGAAAGCCATTATTTGCTCTGCGCATCCGAATCATCAAATGGCATACATAAGGTAATAACTGCGTCTTGTCCTATAGTCAGTTTCTCTTTTTCTTTGTCAGGCTTTGTATGAATAGCTGGCCTCATTTTATACTCAAGCGCAGAAGGTACGTACAAGCTTCATCGTCAAGGAGTTCAATATTGCGGCTAAATGAATATCATCTAAACGCCCAAAAGATACTCTACAGGAAATCGGTGAGCCTGTCTTTGGATTCACAGTGTTTGGTTGTTTGGAGACGGAACTCTTGATAGTTAAACAAACACAGCGGAAACGATACACGCCGAAGAACAGAGCTCCCGAATAATTCTTACCACGTGGAGATCTCTAACAAGCACATTATTGTTCCTGATGAGCGCTCCACCTTTCCCATAACGCGGCCATCTATTCCACTAAGTGAACCCGTGACCTCACTCGCCACAGCAAAACACCGCATTTCCTAAGTGACAGCGCAGTGCACTTTCCACCCTATTATTATATACGATGGCAAAACTTATTCTCAAAGTGGGTCTTTAAATCACATACATGTGTGCTCTTTAGAGAGGGTTGAACCTAAGGATTTCTCGCTTGCTCAAATGGAACGGTAATGCGACTGAAGAAAGCCTGTTGCTACGACGCACACGCGATTGTTGCTAGAAAACGGCCGATGCCCAATGGTGCGCAGTCACGACACAGCACAGGTCGCAGGACACACAGAAAGAGTGCATTTATTACAAGTCCACGTACGAAGGGGGAGCTTTTTCTTATATTATTAAACGGTGTGCATTGACATTTCTTCTTCTCCGCGACTATAGGAACACAAAGAACCCTTCAAAAGCTTCGATCCCGGCCTCGGCGGTCGCATTTTCGATGGAGGCGAAAATGCCAGAGGCCCGTGTATACTGTGCGTTGTCAGTGCATGTTAAAGAACCCCAGGTGGTCTAAATTTCCGGAGCCCTCCACTACGGCCTTTCTCTCCTCTCTATCTCTTTCACTCCCATTCCCCTACACCCACGGACGCTTAGCCGTGCTCCCTACATGGGCTGCAGAAATTAGTGTCCTTTCTTAACCGAGCCACAATCATCATCATCCTTCAAAAGCTCTGCTGGCTGTGTAAACAGAGGTATGTGCGAGCAGATGTTGGGGCGATTAAATATTGTTGGTGAAGCTGTACGACTGTGCTGTCGTGTACTGTATGTACGACTGTAGTGTCATGTTTACCAATATGCAATCTGTTTCCCGCATGCTCACTTTGCCTTCATCTAAACTTAAACCGCATTTTCGTTTCGTAATAAAAGAAACATTACATTAATTAAGCAAAACCTAGCGATATCACGGCACAGAGTTCAGGCTTCTCATCCTGTGCTGAAAACGACACACATCAGGTAAGGCATAGAGGTTGACCAGACGTGTGTTCGGTTTGCTAATTTGTCAAAAATAAGTGACGATGTGAGAAGTGAACAAACCTCGACTGTCGAGAACGCCAAAAGAACGTTCAAAGTGAAATAATTGGAGCAAAGAAGTGCTTAAACTAAAGCAACAGTCTTCCAGATCGCACAGTAAAACATCATCCCCACTACGTTTCTAGCACCTAAAAGTTCATTTCAAGCGATGTCGGGTGTGTGCACATGCCAGAAGGAATTTTACGATGTGCTGTCCAAATATACTGATATTTGAGACAATCCTTAGAGCATTTGACGACGGAGCAGCTACAATCCAGCAAGCTGTGTGAAAATGTCTCCATTTTTCCTGCTTCGACTAAACAGAAAATGCCGCACTGCTGAACGATTGCCAAATAAACATTTCTAATGACTCACCGACGACGTTGTCTTTTTAATGTCAAGCATTCTTATAACTGCTCCGCGGTGCCACATCATTTCAGAAACAGTAATCACATATTTTAAGGGAAAAAAGCTTCAGATAAAGATTTCTCTTTTCTCTTTACACAGGCATTCTAGTAGATGTTTTTATGTGAAATTCTTCATGAATTAGACCACTAGGCTCGTCAGAGATCGTAGATTTCTTTGACCAAATAAAACCACCGAGAACACCAGCACTACTTTTCATACTAAGGAGATGTGTCGTTGAAATACAAAAATCAAACTAGAGTGGTCTTTGAAGCATTTGCATTTTACATAGTTGTATCAACGACGTCATTTCACCTTTCTTACCCATCCTGGAATAAAAAATTAACGCTTTTTAGTCAGAGGGTTAATTCCAGGGATGCGGAGAAAGACCCCACCTAATTTTTTTTAGATTTTGCTATGAGTGAAAATTTTATCACAGCTGTGATGAAGACTTTCTGGTATTCGAGTTACAGCATACACAACGTCCGTCTATAAATCTCGCCCAGCAAACAACTTCAGAACTACAAAGCTCATGTTACGAATTTCTGTTCGATATCTCTTGCTGTTCCTGTCTCCAAAATACACATAGCCTTTCGCTTGTGTGAGGTCACCTAGTGAGCAGAATGCACATTTTTTTTTAACCAGATCTGCAACATTCTGTCAGAGAAACAGATGACCGCCTCAAATATGACACGCACTCCTTTTTGTTGACTGTGGTCGCTCTTCTAATTCGGTCTTCTTTAAAAATGTTGGCGCTTGTTTTTGGCTGCTCTATCTTCAGGCTCTGTTAGTGTTCAACTACTTATTCATCACAGCATTTAAGCTAACCAAAACGCCAAAATATCTGCGAACAAACTTTCCGTTTCCCAACAGCTCGGTGAATACACGCTGTGTGCATTAGCTGCCGCTCTCTTTCAACTCAGGCTTTTGATGGTAAGATCTGAGCTGAATGCTAGACCAAGCTGCCGACCTTTTTAAAACGTATACTGAATAACGCGCTGAAGAACCTTTTTTCAGGCCTTCCATTAGCGCTGACGCGAACCTGTACAGAAATGCAGAGCGATACTTCTGGCATTGAAATAAACTGCACGTATGTAAAACCCAGCGTGAGCGGCGAAAGTCAATATACAAAAAAAAAAAAAACCAAACAATTCAGAGAAGCTGCACCCATCCGCCATGACGACTCCCTTATTTATGCGGATGTTTCAGTAATATTATAAACCAAATTGTGGGCACTTTCAATGCAAAAAAAAAAAAAAGAAAATCGAGGCCTGCTCCGCGGCGGAGTAGTACTTAACTTTCGTTAGCTGGTGTAACACTTTAAAACGTCCTCCCGCGTGCAAAGCAGAGATCAATAGCAGAGCGCTTTGTGGATAGTATAAGTAAGCAAAGAGACCGTATCGTGAAAGGTCCTGATAATAAAACTGACGCTACAATCTGTACCTCTTCGGCGCCACGAAAGTGGGCATGAAGATGAAATAAATCGGTAGTATGCGGTTCACTCTGCATCACTCTGCACCTTATCACCCTGCATCAAGCGTGCGTTCTTTGTTACAGCTAGCAGCTATTAAATGTGAACGTTTTCTAAACACTGCATTCTGTAAACTTTCGCATCGCACGTGGTACAAGAGCCACACGCTTTAAGCAGATAGGGACCCCGAATGGAGAGAGAGTTACAGGTGTTATATATGACCGCAATCAAACAAGGAGCGCCAGTGAATAGCTCGAATATATAAAGGGGGATTTTCACTCAATGTCACACTGATCTCGACGGTGGAATAAACTACTAGTGCAATCGTTACAGCTTCCTCATTGGCACTGTTTTCATCTGAGTTAGAAAGTGTCCTTACCAGTTCAATTGTATTATGTACTACTGTACATGCTTGTATAACTGTAACCTTCTATCCTTTAATGTATCTTCTTCACCACTGTGGCAGTTGGTATCTGCCCTATATATATTGTATAACCTGTATATATTATACGTCCATGTAGTTGCCATTTGTTCAAGACTAAATTCATGTACCGCCCTGCTAAAATTACCGAATGGTGATTGCAGTACCTCAAAAATAAAATAAATAATAATAAATAAAAATTTCGTTTGTGTTCCTCTGACATGGGTGAGAGTCTTCGGGTTTTTTTTTTTTTTTTCTCGTGCAGCTCTGAGTTCGGACGCTCATTCTAAGCATATACATCAATTTAGCCGAGTGTGTAATATCACTAGCGCACGTCTTCTACAATACTTGTTGTCCACGTACAAAATCTTAGCCTGCTCATGCATGAGGGTTATGAAGCACAGGTTCACAGATAAATACAGAATTACACACAGAGATACATACACGTAAACGTAATTGTTCCAAGAAATAAAGCGATAGAACATACTGGAGATGCAACTAGGACTGCGCCACGCGCTATGATATACATGTTAAAAAAAAAGAAAGAAAAGAAAGTGAGTGTGGAGCCGGCGAAGAAATGTGAACCACGCAGGAGCAAGAAATCACCAGCGCCCCATTACCCCAAGCGCTGTGAGAGCAACGCAATGGCTTAATGCGGCAACAGAAATGCTTCCCATCAGCACCTGTCATAAACGTTGCACGGCTCCTCGGGGCGATCCTTTATTGCGCCCTCGCTAAGCAGCTACGCCATCGAGGTAACAGCTTGGCCTAAGTGAGAGTGCTCCTCCCTAAAGCCGTACGAGGAAAATGAGTAGCGACTTGTGCACGCTCTCTAACGTTTTGGCCGCGAACGCAATTTGCACGCGCGGCTTGCTGGAGGGCGGATAGCGCAATTAAGACCGCATTTTTCGGTGTGGGCTGTATCTTAGGCTTGTCCGTAGCAGTAGCGTGCATTTAGCCAAGCGAAGTCAACTTGCACTAACCGCAGGAAAAGGTTTCTGTATCGAGCGGACGTAGCTGATTTTTCTTCTGTTTTTGTAAAATGCCACCGCATGTACGTGTGCCGTTGTTGGTGTGCGTTTCCACATGGATGTGTGCGTACGAACACGCGCGCTCTCTCAGTCGTCGCTGTCTATTTTGGTGATGAGTATTTGTTATTGTGGGGTTCCGATTAATTTTATTCGCGATAGTAAATCTCCAAGTATGGCACATGGCTCAAAATTGTCACTGTGCTTTATCTGACGCCAAATTTTAGCAGCGGCAGAAGAGGGAGGGGGTGGGGGGTACACTCACCGATTGCTGATAAAAGATAGAGTGGGCACCTGAAATTGGAACGTTCCTTATACAAAGAGTATGCGATCACTTAGTGCGCGCATTGAGGAACGCCCACACACAAGACGAGCTGCTGCGCGGAAGTGATTTGCATTTAAAAAGCACCGCGAAATTTACCTACACTCATTTATTTATTATCGGTTAGGTTGGACAGCCTTCGGATACGTCCTGGCGGCTATATTCAAGGATCATCGCATAGGAGAAATTCTCGCCCATGCACTGCGCCTTCGCCAGAGCAGCTGCAAACAGGCAAACCGAGAGGAGCCCTCCTTAACCGCTCTTCCGGGGCACAGTCAGGACGTCGCCACCAGGCTGTGCGATCGTTATGCCTCCTTCCACGAAAGAAGGCCCACCCGAGACAGCACTGCGCGTCCGGGGTGCAAGCCACACTGCGGTGTCGTTAACGGAGGCGCGAAGATGCCCTCGTCTATTTGCAATCAGCTTGCGCAGCAAATGCCACGGCGGCGCTCCGTAAGGCTTAAAAGGAAGGGGGTGGCGGAGCTATAGGGTCTTAGGTTTCGCAAACCAAGACTTGGAACCGGTTGAAAGAAACTGGGCGCCATATAAAGCTGACTAAGCGCGAATCGGATAAGTGCGCCGTAAACAGAAAGAAACTTATCGACGAGCCTAACGAAGACCAATAGTCTCGAGCGCTAGAGCAGGCGGTGTTCCACGTCTGAGAAATGCGATCAATTGTGCAGCGCTTAGGATATCTATCTCGGGCGAAAGTGAAGTTACTATCATCACAAGAAACATCAACGTACAGCGTTTCGCACCGGCTCTGCTACTCACAGCTTTCGCTGTATTCGGACACCTTACGCACCGCAGAGCGTAAACCTATACGGCGACATAACCTAGCAGCGTAATAATGCGATTTATTGGGTAATCTACGTTCCCGTGACCCTTATAAAGCAAATCCTTTAATTCGTGCTTTTTGTAGGAGAAAATATGACTAAATTAACTTAGAAATTTTACGTTCCATATGGTTAAATGGTCGTGGGGCAGGCCGTATTGGTGCACTCCAGGTTAGTTATAATCATGCGGAGACGCTTAGCGTGCATTGAATCATAGTAGGTCGATGTTACATTTCGTTCCCGAAAAAACGCGTCCGCCAACGTCGGAAATCGAATGCACACCATCGAGCTCAGCAGCGCAACGCATCAGCCGCTAAGCTATAGTTAAGGTATTACTGACGTGCTAAAGAGTAGCCCATCAGCTTTCATATGATTCCGCCTCTGCTAACGAAAGAACGAGGGCCGAGGAAGCAGCTCTTCGAACAAAAGAGCAGCACAAAGATCAATGAATAATATAAGCTGCGTCAGCATTTTTTTTTTTCGTTCGCAGTCACTTTTGAGGTATGTATTCAGCATATAAGACACAATTCTACGCCGAGAAGAAACGTCAGATAGCAGAGAAAGATTTCAAGCTCCCCAAAATTGATCGCTAAGAAGACGACAGCTCTTGCCTTACGCATGAGATGAGGGAATGGTTCTCCCGAGGGAGCTGTCCCGCAGACATCTCTCTCCTCATCCGTCAAAAACTATCCTGGTGCAACCAGTCCGCCGCTCCCACATTTGTCTCACTCAACTACGACGCACTATAACTAGGCGTGTTTTTTATTTAAAAATTTTATTCCAGGGCGCACTTGCGGTGAGCGAAGTTTTTGTTTACGTCGACGCGAAGAAACATAAGCTGTCTAGCGCGCATGCGTTGATCAAAATACTGTGCCTGGACTGTTAGCTTTTCAATCTGTGCTTCCGCGAGCATCTATTCCACGGAAGTACCGTACCGAAGTATACAGTAACCGCTGTACTTTCAAGTATTTCCGATTTCGACACTGTCTTACATTTGCGGGACAAGCAATAAGTTCCCTCATCTACCCTAGTTTCCCTAGTTTCAGCATAAACATTTCCCTAGTTTCAGCATAAAATGTTTCTATTAAGGCAGACATTCCACAATAGTAACCAGACGTGCTTGCAGTTCGCAGATGCTGCAACACAGATCAATTTGTTAAATTTCTTCCTTTACATTTTGCTGTATCTGCAAATTGTGTGAGTTGGCTATGTTGGCTAAACTGCCGCGCATTCGGCACTAATGCCATTTCTGCAGTCAGTGCTCTCCAATGAAGAAGCACAGAGAGTGATAAACATGTTCGCGTGAATGCACTAGCTCCTCCTTTACAGCCCTCATCCAATAACTCTTTCCATCGCCTATTACGCGTTGAAGAGGCAATGCCGCTATGTACGTTTTCTTATAGAAGATTTGGTTCATCGTGCATGTCCTACGTCGTGTTTGGATGCGAAAAGAATAAAAAATAAGAACAGCAGACTGCGGCGTTCTGTTCAAAAGTTATGTCAAGAAAAGCTCTGGTCGTTACAGGGCCAGGGTTTCTGCGGATGAGTTCGCAATATGTTCGTGGCTGAGAGCATGGACGTCGATTGAGAGAGAGCAAGAGAGGGTGCTCCAAATGGCTACTCGTTTGAGCGACCCTGCTTGGGTCGTCATCTGAGCACTCGGTGATGTGACCGACATCGCGACGACTGGGCCATGCGCTACACGCCCTGTGAGACCCCTTAGCGAGAAATCCAACCGCGACAACATGAGAGAGAAGAAACAAATGTTAATATCAAAAGCGAGGTCGGCGTTAATAGGAGGAGTGTGGGAGCTTAGGAGAGATCGGGGAGAAGGAAGTGTATCGCTTGGATGCCGATGGCTGAAAGTCTACCAGGAAATATTTATGCACTTGTTTTCGTTCTTTGTCTATCCTGTAGCTCCACATATTGTCGATGTCTTGCGTTATTTGGTTGTCTCTTTTTTGATCGTTCGTCGTGATCTCTGCTATCATAGAACTCAAAAGCTGCGCAAAGTTCAGTGCGGAAGCGTCTCGAAGGAACGAACAGCTTCCGAAAATTCGGACGAGTGCTTACTAAAATCGAGCGCAGAATCCCCGATGCCTTCCGCGCAATCTCATGAGCATTACTTGAAAAGGGAGGGCGAAAATTTTAAGCAGGTACCAAAGTACGTTCAGCTTACGCCTTATAAAAGAGACGGTGGCGGATTAAGGTTCGGAGAGGAAAAAAAATGTGGGCAGCTTGAAATAGTTGTTCAAGGCTGGACTGAGAGCAGAGCTTGTGGCCGGCCTATAGCTTCTTCCGGCTTCTACAAGAAGAACTAAGTCGTGTTATTTGTCACGTGACTTGCTGTTGCAGGGCCTTGGCAGGAACATCCCACGTGACCATCTGTTACATGGTTTTTGCGGGAGCATATGACACTTGCCTAGCTGTAACGCCATGTTACGAGGTTTAGACCACGTGCCTTGTTTCAAATTGGCTTGGCGGGACATGCCGGGTTCTAACGTCCTGCTCCGGCTCTTTTCTCTCGTCACCCTCGCGTCATTCCTCCTAAACCTCACCTCCACTTCCACCCCTGTACTGTACATGCCGGCAGCTTACGCTATGCTTCACCCTCTCCCTTCCTCCTCAACATCACTTTCATTTCCATTTTTAATAGGCACCGACACCAACATAAACTAGGGGACCTGCTCGCGCAATTAAAAAAGAAGAAAAAGAGGAACAACAAGAAAAAAATAACTGAAGTCAAAACAAAGCTACACAAAGCTACAGTATACCGGAACATGGGAAATTATGTGTACCACACCTGCGGTTATCTGGCTAATAAAACGAACATCGTAGCCAGGAAAAAAAATCAATCCATCTGTTCTCTGTTGTTAGACTAACTGAAAACTTAAGCGAAGCAAGTATAGTGACGTCGAATAAAAGACTAGAACAACCCTTTTATGCCTGTCTTCGTGGCAGTGGAGCAGAATGGCAAGTAAAATATAAGAAGAAAAAGCTTACTTTGCTTACACATGCGTTATTCAGAGTCACGCAAATGCAATTACGGAGGGTTTTCTGTCTCATTTTTCTCGATTGAACACCGCAGTCTCGAAATCAACGCTAGACGCGAGTGCGGCGAAATGGCACGACGGGACTTAGAAGAGTATAAATATGTAAATTTACAATAAGCCCAGCTGAACAGCATGCCCCAGAAGAAAGCATCCGGCAAACAGAACGTTCCATCGTTCTTGAATTCCACATCAAACGTGTGTGCGCTTTCTCTGAAATTTATTTCCTCTCTCTGTTTTTTTTTATCCCCGTCTCCCCGAGTTTCACCACCACACCAGCGTTTCGGAATTCACTTACCAAGATATCTTTTTCTTCCTCAGCTTTACGGTTCGTCGAACTCGACCTTTCCAACATAAGCAGGTGGAATTATTCAATGCGTCACAACAAACCTAACCAGCGACGACCAGCACTCAGGAATTCGGGAACGCATCGGAGAAAATTTCTTTCAGTTAAATATTTATGTCTATCCTTAGCTGTCGGAACGAAAACAGACTGTCTTTTTATTGCACTCTCCGAGGCTCCTCGCTTCAGCTTGCACTGAGGCGGCATGCTTAAGTTCCTCGCGTAACAACGACAGACTTGAGCCTGCATAACTTTCCAAACTGTTATTTTGTTACTGCTAGCATCCCTATTATTTCGCAAATGACAGCAAGGAGAATTAGTTATATGACCTACGCCGACATCGCATTTCCGAAAATTTTCTGTATCTTCTACCTCTTTATTCTACCTTTTTTGTTTAACTTATTCGTGAACTTTTGTGAATGTTGTCTTCTTCTTACCCTGTGGTCGTACTTTAGCAAATATTTTCTTTTTCTCTCCGTTTTCATTGAATAAACATGGGGTTAGAAAAATGAGCACCCATTTTCTTTTTAATGCAATCCAACGCGAAACTTCAGAGGTAGCCGAGAACGAGACGAAAGTATCGAGTTCCCAGCGCCGTGATCTTCGTGCTCCGCACACTCTCTCTCGCTCTCACGTTCACTCACCTCTTAAGAATAAAAAACAGGGAGAGCTGTAGAAACCTGCAAAATAGGAGCGGGCATGTCGTCATCGTGTAGATTTCTTGCATTTGTTGTCCCATTTAGCACGCGGCCCATGAAGGAGACATCGACGTCGAGCTACTCAGAGCAGTTTCGCTGCACTGTCTTGCGGACGAGCATCTGTGAAATCACCCGGTCTCTCACTCGCTCAGAAAACCACGTACTTCCACACTACACCGGGAAAAAGCAAGCGTACACGCGACACGAGCACAACAGTAACATTGTTTCGTTCACCCAACAACTTTACATCACAACGTAGAATTCACTGAGGCCTCGTGTACCCCCACTGCCTTAGCATTTCTTATTCATTCATGCAATGCTGATTTTCTTTTTCATAAAAAGAGAACGCCCTTCGTGTACGACTAACCCGAAGGGCAAGAGTTGGTTATAATAACCATGTACCATGCAGATAGGTGAGGCAGCCAAAGCTACACGTTGTTTGCGACGTCGTAAGAACAGCTTGCACGAATGCGTCATTTCGCTGTTCCTATATTCGCTGGTCTTACCGGCACTGTTGCCCTCAAAAACGCAGAAAGCCTGAAAGCTATTTGTTGTTCATATCTTTCTGTGTGTTTTGTCTTCCCTGTTATCTTATTAGACTAGTGAGTATCGTAATTTGCTTCACAAATATGAACTGATTTCAGGCACAAGAAAAGAAGGTAAGAGGACACTTTCGACTGGTTTCTAAGGACCACCGTTCACGGTAATAAGCACCAGGGACAGCATCTCGCCTTTTTTGCTGTGAGGCACTTGGACAGCTGAGGCGAGGATTTTGCCTTGTGGTAGAGCGAGGGGGAGTTGATACCGTGGTACTTGTGCCCGCGATCAGACTGTCACGCTGGGCTGCCGCTCACCTTCCGGTAACTCCGACGGGCTCACAGAAGGTTCTATCACAGCAACTCCGCCCTGTAAGAACAATGTTATTTAAATATACGAAGCAAAGAACAGCAGTATTTACCAAACGGAGTTTATGGTTAGCACAGAATTATGCATCAGCCTTCTTGGCGATCGCTGGCACGGACTAGCGCCACCTGCACTAATTTAGTACACAGACGCTTTACAAATTACGCCATAAGAGCTAGCTAACAGCATTAGAATCATTTTTCTACACAGTGCCAGGGATGCCATGAATGTGGGTGCGGTATAAAGACGCATATATTATAAAGTGATCACCTCGACCTATTCATTCTCCTCTAACCACCTCAGTAAGTCAACTAAGTTATCTTCCCTACGTACGTTCATGTACAAAAGCGTAGTGACAGCAATTACGAAAACGTGTTCGGCCGGCGGTGAAGTAAGCGCCAGCGAATTCACCACTAACGCCTTTTTAACACGAAAGTGCTTTATTCCGGATCCACCACGACCACACGACGTCATTTCCGTCAGGGAACTGACGCAGTAAAACATACATGTAAGAACATCAAGAAAAAAGAATCTGAAACATTTCCGTTGGTGCGCTGGGAACCGAACTCACAGCCACCCGCACCATGAGGAAAGGTGCCCGGTACTCTACCACTGCGTTAGCGGCGCATATGCTCGAAGTTGTACGCACGTGGTTTGTATTATGTATCTCGCCTTTCCCTGTTTCTCGATGCGCTCGTCCGGCTCCGCGCGCGTCGAAGCGCACTTTGCTGGAACGGTACCGCCACTTAGAGGCGAAGTAACACACTGCAGCTTCACATCGCCAAGTTCGGCAAGTTCATATTGATGTACATTCAACTGCTTATGTGCAGACGCATTTGGCTTTCGCCTTATACCGATTACTGTCACAGAGAGATCAGCCACATATTTTTTTTCTTCGCCTACTCTCTCTTTCACCTTTCGGGTCTCCATTCACACATCCCCACCAAAGTGTAGACAGCAAGTCGCTTTTCTGCTTAACCTGCCTTCATTCTTTCTTTCCCTTTTTCTTTCTTCCTCACGAAACAGTCATACACCATCGCATTGCACTGTCATGTGTAACACAAATAGTCGTTGCACCACAATGATGGAACGACGCATTGTGAAAGTACACTGTACTTCTTTCTGTGTGTGTGTGTGTGTGTGTGTGTGTGTGTGTGTGTGTGTGTGTGTGTGTGTGTGTGTGTGTGTGTGTGTGTGTGTGTGTGTGTGTGTGTGTGTGTGTGTGTGTGTGTGTGTGTGTGTGTGTGTGTGTGTGTGTGTGTGTGTGTGTGTTATTAGAGTGTTGACATTATCATAGCGTTGCAGCGCCTTGGTAGATCCCTTTCCTTTCTTTCTTAAGACATCATTTCACTTTTCCTAGTGCGAGGTTGACTTCGCTGTCTGGTTGACTTCGCTGTCTTTCTGTTACGCTTCCATCTAGACATTGTAACTTAGAACTCAGAAATCGTATAACACCTCACGCATGGACCTCGCAATCGCATCGATACCGTGAAAGCGTGACAACATAGGCGGCGACAACAGGAATGCACCTCAAGCTTCTGTATAATTGCTCTCGCATTGAACAAAAATATAACATACACCAAAGCTAATAGAGCAGCAGGGAAGAAAACGGAGAAGAGACGACAAAAAAAAAATAAAGGAAGCTGAGACGTAAATCCGCTCACAAAAGAGTTTGCGCTTCATTTGGAAGGCCATTCGCAATACATGTAGCTCGGCAAGACATGTCGCAGCGCCGAAAGAGAGCGACCCCATCGCCAAGTGTCAACGAAAAGAAATAGAGGCAACAAGAGAACTAAATGAAATGCCAACATGGAATGAAGTAAAAGGAGAGGAACTTCGAAGCAAAGCGATTCTCGACCCTTTAGCAAATGGACAGGTCTACTTAAAAAGATACAGTGTGTATAATACAACAACAGAGCACAGAAGCACCAGCCACAGGAAAATAAAAGCGTTACTCGAATAGCAAAAAAATACAAAAAAAGACAAGCGTGGACAGTAAGGTTAGACAGGAAGGTGGCGTGTGTGGGTGGATAAATAAAACCAGCCGAGAACATGCAGACAGGAGTGAAGCAGAAGACGGGGAGGAGCTTGTTTCGGGGTGCTTGAAGTATTATTTTGGCTTTGCTAGAGCAGCCACCAAGTCTGCCGGCACCGCAGAACACGGAGAGCAGAACGAACGAAGAAAAAAGAGAAACCTCTGGTCTCTCTAAGAATGGGGCCTGCAAGCGCCCCGGACGGTGGAGCTTGGTAATCAGAAAAGGGGCCGGCCGACATTAAGGCTGATGAGACCAGCAGTCCTTCGCCTCCTTCACGGCCTTCCCCTCCCTTGGGCTCCCTTAGGCACATTTCTGCGCTCCAACCTCCTCTACCTCTGCCGATTCACATTTCCCGCAGCATCTAAGCCTCCCATCCGCTCACTCCACCGCTGTTCTCGCACGGCAGGAGCAGTGTCGGCTTCCAGATTAAACCCAGGCTATAGTTCACTGCCCGCTGATCGCGGCCGTGACAACTTGCTGGCTCAGCCTAAGCTGCCTCCTGTACATTTCTTCGCTCTTGCTCTCCACTGTTTGCTTCCTTAAAAGACGGTCACAGCGCCATTGATTGATTGATTGATTGATTGATTGATTGATTGATTGATTGATTGATTGATTGATTTCTTACCTCTCGCTCTTTAT
Organism: Hyalomma asiaticum; assembly: GCA_013339685.2. Taxonomy (NCBI): domain Eukaryota; kingdom Metazoa; phylum Arthropoda; class Arachnida; order Ixodida; family Ixodidae; genus Hyalomma; species Hyalomma asiaticum. Next base: position 105,953,296 of record CM023486.1, read on the forward strand.
TAAATACTCTTTCGACAATGAAATTCGTATCGCATCCCGGTTAAAATTACCTCTCTGGAAGCGCCTCTTTCGGGAGGCAGTTAACGTGTGACCCAGTGGATAAACAAAACAATGTCTTCTTTAACTTTGTCGCCGGCGTCGCATGGCACGTCATCAATATAACGCATTCGCCGGTCACAAAGTAGCCTATGTTATACCATGGCAGCGAACTGCCATTTACAAACAAACTTCAAGAACCGTCAAACATACAGCATAGTAGCAGGAGCAAGGCTTCCTTCCTTTCTTCTTTCCTTCTAATTTCTTTTCTTAAAACTTAACTGGAAAAAGAGGAACGCGTACTGTTGGATGGAACGCATGATACGTTGGACTGCGTCAAAAATTAGAAGACGCCTACGCTTCGTCTTTAATAGTGGAACGTGATAGCGTTATGAGGCCCCGTTCTCAATGCCTTCTAATTCGCTAGCGATGCTGTCGCGTCAAAACGCACAGAGAACATCATTAAAGGCAGTGTCTCCTCTGTAATACTATATATATATTTCTGCGCGCGACGCTGCTGATGATGTTCCCGCAGGCCAACACCTCCACACGCGGCGCTACCCGGTCGCGCCGCTATTTGTATAGTAGGAATGCTGAAAAGCGCGTATGTGTTTGAGTTTCCTTGTACCAGAATTATGTTTTCTCGTACATTCAAATAACAATCAGGGCCACCATGTGTATAAGTTGCAGTTAACTATTTGCTTACGGTTCTTTTTATAGATTTTACATTGAGAAATTCAATTTTGTTCAATAATGCATCCGCGCCATAGAGTAGGGCCTGTGTATTCGGGGTCCGTCCGTCCATCCGTCCGTCCATCCGTCCGTCCATCCATCCATCCGCGCACCCACCCACCCACTCGTAAATTCAAACATGTTTCGCGTTTCTTGAACAGTGAGCTTTATTATAGAATTTTCAAAATGACAGTGTCATCATAATTTCTTGATTCAACAATCTATTGCTAATATAAGCGCCTTGTAGCCCTAACAAGAGTCATTTCCTTCATCTAAAACAAAGGGCTACGCCTAAATACATCCCAGCTTCGCTCTGTGAAGACGATGCATTAGTTAAGCTATCTTATAGCTGAATGTAAATGGTATGCCAAACTTCGCGTTGGCTATACGAAAAAAGAAACTACACGCTGTTAGCGGCCAAGAATTCATACGACAGCACTTGTTTAAGGTTTGTAATCTTACGCGTGTCACGCATTACGCTGCGTGGGTGCACTTACAGAGAGAGGCGGGGACGATCTGATGACTCGAACGATAAATGGTCTTTGATTAGTTGGCGGCAGCTTTAAATTACGGCTCAATAACCCCCGAAGAAAACGGCGCGAGGTTGAAAACACAAGCGTTAACAGAGGACAAAAAACGCGGAGCCCCGATTTGATCACCCTGATTTAAGTTTGCGGCGCTTGGTTTGAACAGCGAGTAAACCGATTTCCAAAGTGCTTTCGAAAAATAACAGATAGAAGAAGACAGAGAGGGGGGGAGCGGCTTACGACAGGGTTAATGGACGGCAGCACAGGTTTAATGCATTATTACTTGAAGTAAAAAAAAAAAAGAAAGGCAATATCGGGACAAGTTAGGCACGGATATTTATCGCAAAGGGTGGCTCTACTGTTTTTTGCACTGGTGGAAATGTGCATCCGCTTATTAAATGAGCGTGGATGATGGAGTGAGCTCGATGATGTCGGAATTTCAGCTCACTGCGGCCGGCGCTACCTACAATTAAATGAAGCTTGACTAAATAAAATCAGAGTGCATCGGAGGCTCTAATGAACGCTTGACGGCTTCAGTTAACAGCCGCGCAGTTTATCGTCGTGTATAAACTTTTAACGATGTTACCCGTGTACATGCGCATACATACTCACATAAGTACGGCTACTAGTTTATTGTGAGATAAAATTTGAAAAGAAAACAAACACCAAGGAAGCTTTCGCAGAGGCTTCATCAGTTTTCATTTCCTTTAACATTACGTTATTCCACCCTTTGAGACAGCCATGCGTTCATGCACTTTCGAGTGGAGTTTTGACACCGTTGTGAATGATCCAATTTTGGTATTCCGACTGGAAACAACAGTTACACTGCCCGACAGCCACAAATGTATAAAGCGTAAAAGTATTTAGGCATCGGCAATGTTACAAGTACATATGCGCATAAAAGGGCAAGGGGTTTTCATAAAAGCATCATTGGAATGTAATTATCCTTCACCGCGTTCTATGTTTCACTACTGTAAGGAGAAAGTGACATCTTTGAGATAGTGCATGTAAAAGTCATATCACTGGGTTTTTTCTACGTAAGCATGCTTGCTAATCAAGTAGAGTTGTAAAGAAAAACTGAGAAAAAGCGAACGAAAGAGATGTTGATATACGCATGACGACAACGTACAAACCGTCTGCAATGACAAAACATATCTTCTCAGACATATGGACAAAGCAAATGTTTACCTAAGCACAGGTGTTCCGGGGGAATACTGGGAAGCTAACCATTAACACTTCTGGTAGGCCACTTCGTATGCAAAGGGCTACAGAAAGGTGAGACAGAAATAGGCACAACTTTGCGGTGATTTCAAGCATGCGTGTGGAACTGCACCAGCTGGTCAAGTACGTTCGCAAAGACGATTCGTTTTCTACAAGGAAAAAAGAACAGCACACAACTGTTTTGTGAGCCGGGAAGCAATGGGAGGCAGTGTTACAGTGTTACTAAAGCATCAGCTACAACTTGCACGAAGTCAGCGGATTCTGTGTGGATCCAACACAGGTATTTTGCGCCATCACGTGGGCCCGACAGATACAGCAAACTGCACGGCCTGAGTGGCTTCGCTTTATTAAACAGCACGTGAGAGAACGTACAAGCGGGGAAGAACCGTCTCGACTACAATATCATCGTCGACACACACTGCGAGAATAGCAAGAAGCGAACATCTTTAACGACCTGCCGGTTTGTCAGATCTTATGGCGAATGAAACAAGCACTGGGAATGACACTATCGAGATCTCCCATACTAGAGTTTATTGCATGTGCGTGCGCTTCACAACGCAGCTGTTTACACGCGACTCTCCTCAAGGCTAACGGCCCCATAGCTATGCAGAGGGAGTAAACGATCGCTCAATACTGTCCGCTCGATAATAGACTCGGTGAAGCAATGCCGCCGATTGTATTGCCCATCCTCCTCTCTGTCCTTCTCCATAAGACGCCCTTGAGTAGTTACGATTCTCCGCATAAGTAACTGAAAACAGACAAGCATATAAGCCTCCTGGGCGAATAACGGCCATTGGGGTCCCTATTGTAGTGTATATACCCCGTTGCAACTTTCAAAGGTCCGTACTCCCAGCGGCCATGACAAAGACAGACACAATGAGCACGTGCCGTAGACTTGATCCATTGCAGATTCTGGAAGAATGTGACGAGGAGGCTGAGGAAAAGGAGGAAAGAAGCGATGAAGGGGTGACAAGCGGAAGGAGGGTGGTAACAAGAGAGGCCCAAGACGAGGAGGTCTCGGCAGCCGCCGCTCGGCTGTGATACAGGCGTCTTCGCCTTCAGATGCCCGGCGCAGTCGGCAGAGGCGTAAGGGGATCGGCTATTGTCCGTGGCATTGAGGAAACAATGGGTGCCGGAGAACACCACGTGCGGGCAGGGGACGTGACAGATCCCCGTCGTAGTGGGGATCTTAACGCCCTTCCACATGAGACCTGAGGCGACTGGAAATGCGTGGAGGCTGGATATAAAAGAGTGTCAGGGGATGGAGGAGAAAGGAAGGACATCTGTGAACCAAGTTGTCGGGTGCGGGCTTAGTGAAGAAACGTTTTAAACAAGCGTGAGGACAGCAAACTTCCAGAATCTCCTCCTAATACAGCAATAACTGTGCTATTTGGTTCATTTTTTTCCGGTAGGATGTTGGCAAGGCGCCTTCCTTTTTTAACCCTCGTCTTGTCGTTATTTTTTTGTTTTTTTTTTGTTTTTGTGTACTTGTGTTTTTCTTATTGCGAAAAAGTGTCCATGGGGGTCCACGACGGCCAAACAAACAAAACCGTTGAGCTGAGAGAACTTGTCCTGTACGTCTTTTAGTCTCAAATAGCAACATCATAGAAGAGCTCAATACCTGTCAGTGCTCGGAATATAGAATAAGACCACGCGAGCAACGCTATTTTCGACAATTTCGTCATGCTATTTCCGGCGCAGTGCGAGATGTAGACACGGTGAGCAGTCCAAACCCACATCCTCATGCTCAGCGTCAGCGCTCCATTGTTAAATCCTTAGTTTTGAAGTACTGGTTGAAATATAATTTTGATCGGACTGTTCAGAGGGTGGGCGAAAGCAAATTTCCATGAATCCGATATTTTACATTAGAGTAGGATTGGGGAAGGGTCACGTTTCCGCCTAGCCTGGTAACATTAGGGTGAGTGGTTTCTAGGAGTGTGTGGCATTGGCAATTAGGCGGTTGGTAACATGAAATGTTGAGAAACGTTAGGCGTGGGTGTTTTGCTCAGCACGCCGCCGTTTTATGTGCCATTGCAGCCGCCCTCCAAGTAGCGAATGTACATTCAGCTAGTCTGCTGAGGTACTCTATGGCATTAGCATCAGTATATTTCTTGTATTGCAATGCCAAAGCTTAAGAGAAATGGTGAGCAAAACAGACAGAGAGAGATTGCAAAAGGCAAAGAGGTTAACCAGAAAATAAGTCAAGTTTGCGACCTTGCACTGGGGCAGGGGTAAGGGGAGTGGAATAGGTAAGAAGAAAAATAATGAGAGAGAGACAGAGCTAGGCGGCCACTCAACACACAAACACGGCAGTGTCACAGTAGTTCCATGAGGCCGGTTGCTCGTAGAAATTTTAGCAGCGCCTTCACGGCTCTCTGATTTCAGGATCGATTGTTACGGCATTCCAAGAGGGATTATTCGGACAGTGGGCGGTCGTCGAGGCGAGCAAATTCTGCTGGGTTAGTTAACCTCTCTGAATCGCAGCGAGGACATTGACGCAGTAGGTGTGCGATGGCTTTCTCATTGCAGAATGGTCACAGGCAGCACTGTCTCCCATTCGAATACGGAAAGCAAAGCTGTTTGTAAAGCATACACCAAACCATAGGCGGAACAGAACAGCAGTTTCAGATTGGAATAGTCTAGGAGGAAATTGAAATTGAAGTGACTGGTCTGAGTTGTGAAAGCGGGTATGCATGCAAAAAATCCAGGCGTATTCCACATTGCGTGTCTGACAGCACGTGCGAACGAGTGAATCGTTGCGGCTGCGTAAGTTTTTGTCAGTGGAGTAGATTTTTCTCCCCTTATTTTCATGAGCATGGTTCGCAGCAGCAACTGCATCCTCATTGCCGAAAATGCCGCAGTGGCCTCGAAGAGTGCAAACTATATCGTGCCCTCTTCACTTAATCGTTGATACATTTGTGTGATTTCCAGTACTCGCCGGTATTGTGCACTAGGGCGTAGCGCAGTGGAGGGCTGGGAGTGGAGCATACTCTGGAGGGCTGACTTGGAATCGGCAAATATGGCCATTTTTGTGGAAGCCATTCTCCTGTATCCTGCGAAGTGCACTGCGGAGTGCCTCAGGCTCCGCGGCACTCGACTTTGCCCAGTGAGACAAACTGAATATTTTCGCCTTTTTCGGGGAAGATCACAGCTCCCACAGATCCTCCAGTGGCAGTTCAGCCATCGGTATAAAGCAGACGGTAGTCCTTGTATTCATTGCGCAGCAGAAGCAGACACAACTGCCTTAAAGCTGGCGACAACAGCTCCGCCTTTGTCCGGATCATGGGAAATTTAGGTCGGTTCCAACACCAAGAAGGCGCCAGGAGTCTCTAAGCAGGTACTCGAGCTGAGCCGATATTCTCTTCCAAAAAGAGGCATCAGGTCCCTTTTATGAGAGCGAAGCCAGGAGAAAAAAAATCCACGCATATTCACGGAGTGAATGATGATGAGTGGGCGAAGCTCCGAAGGTTCATCGGTAAAAACCGTGAATCTTCCGTGAATCTTGCCCAGTACATCATCAAGGACGTGACAAACACTGTGTGCCGCCATCTAGCGTTCTCCTATCACACTAGAGCACGCAGCGAGCGCCTCCGCGCCATCTATTGATCAATTCACGTACTAGCTAAGCAGCACCGCAGCGCTCGGACAGACAGACAGACAGACAGACAGACAGACAGACAGACAGACAGACAGACAGACAGACAGACGGACGGACGGACGGACGGACGGACGCTTCGCCCCACTCATCATCATTCACTCCGTGGATATGCTGCGAATCCGCAGCCGCCATCTAGCGCTCTCCTATCACACTAGAGCCCGGATGGATGGATGGATGGATGGATGCTATGAGCGTCCCCTTTGTAGCGGGGCGGTGACATGTGCGCCACCAGGCTCGTAAGAAGATTTAAGCACTTTTTTTTCTCTCTCTCTTTAAATTTTCCTCATGCCTTTTAAATTTACTTCAATCAAATCGATCATACTATAGAAAAACGGAAATTCATAGCCCAGTTCCCTGCCCCTTATGGCAGAAGGTCCTTATTTTTCTCTATAATTATTTTTGTCCGTTCTCTCTAGTTTTCTGCCACCAGTATTCTAACCGTCTCTTACTTATTTCAGTCGCGGCTATGTTCAGCTTCCCGTTGTTCGCCCTAAAACCCAAGGCTTCCTGTAGGGTGGTGCCCAAACGTACACCTGGGCGGATATTTCCGCATTCAATCAGAACATGCTCCGTCGTTTCCCTATCTTCCTCACAGCATGTGCATTTTTCTTCTTCTTTACTGAATTTCGCTTTATAAATACGCGTTCTAAGGCAGCCCGATCTCGCTTCAAACAATAAAGCGCTTCCTCTTGAATCATCATAAAATGCCTCCCTCTTTATTTCGTTTTTGCCCTCTCGGTAGTTATTCAGAGTCGGCTTTTTTTCCATCGCTGCTCTCCAGTAAATCTTCTCCGCCTCTCTGACTTTTCCCTTTACGCTCTTTGTTGTCAGTTCTCTTACAGCCGTAAGAGAGCCGCAGCGAGCGCCTCCGCGCCATCTATTGATCAATTCACGTACTAGCTAAGCAGCACCGCAGTGCCATCTCGTGATCATTCTGAGACCTAGAGGTGGCTACTACGACAACGACGCCGGACTAGCCTATGCCCTAAGGAGCTTCGCCCCTAAAAAGAACAACAACAATAATAACACCAGTCCGCTGCTTTGGGGCCATTCCACACTAGTGGGCATGCGGCAAAGAATGTGAACAAGAACAAGAACCACACCCCAGTGTACTACGGTAAGTGGAGCTGCTGCACTCAGCGCGTCCAGCGACTATCGCAACGAGATCCACATACCACTTTCTAGTTTTCGTTCGCTTCCTTAAAGACGAAAAGAAAAATGTAAAAGGAGCCAGAGCTGAAAGAACAGCTCTAACCCGCATTCTTTTTCCCCCACCACGCCGGGCGAGTTAGCCACAGCCGCAGCTGGTATACGGCGAAAGCCTCCTTGAGAGCTGCCAGGGCGATCGACATTTCACCGTCGGCCAGCTTGCCGAGACAGCTAGACGCACATAGAAATGACAGAGTGGAGCCGGTTGCAGAACGGCCTTCAGAATCACGATAGGAGAACAAAATCGGGTCACGGCGATGCGCTGCCTCCGCCAGAAAGCACTACACCCTCGTCCACTTGTTTATTTTTCATACAACAGACACAGCCTTCTGTTGGTCCGCCAAATAATGCTGTCTTTCTCTTTTCTGCCTACCGCTATTCGCCCTCTTCCAGTCATTCCTGTCACCGCAGTAAGGTGCTCAAAGATACAAGGAGAGAAGAATAAAAGAACCGAATATACGATCAGGTGGCGGGCTTTCCAGACAGTTCAAGAGTGTTTGTGATGCTTCTTGTCCGAACTTGAGCGTCGCTGACACATGTCATAGATCTTGTGCGCTTGTTCCAAGATTCGAAAGCGGCCGTGTACGACAAAAAACTGAAACTGCCGTACGTTTTTATTTCTTGCTTTTCAGGGAAGCACCCTGTGTTATTACCAGTAGCAGCATTAGCCATTGGCGATCACACATGTACTCATAAAGTGCCTGTGGACTTAACTAGAAACGTGCGTAGGGCAACATCCGCAACAGGGGCACAAAGCGGCGTCGCGTAGCCTTTATTAAACGATGTTTAGGCTTCCATTTCGGGGCAGCCGAACTGAAAATGTGGCGTTAAAATCTGCTGAAAGATCCCGCGAATCTGCGTTTTTTCGCGCTAATCTGGATATATCCCAATCAATCGTACAACTGCACAAAGTGATCAAAACCGTACATCGTAAGGGTGAATCAGGAGACCTGGCAGGTCTGCATACATTGAGAAAAATCTTAACGGATTACTAAAGACAACCATAAACAAGCCGAAAGAGAGCCGCAACTTTTATATATCCCTTGCAAGATGCGAGGTGTCTTTGCATTTTGGCATCTTTGCTAACGCGTGCCTGCTAGTTGAATGGTGGCATCTACGGGCGGGCGATTAAGCTCCTCTAATCTTTACAGGCATAAAGAAGAAATGAACGCGTTAGCTTCATCATTTCTCGGTCCTTTGCTTGGTCTGTCCGATATTTCCGGTATTTACGGTATTCTTGCAGATTTCTTTGCTGGTGCCGAACGTTGCCGCGTGTTCCACTTAGAAATCAAAAAAAGAATCAGGCGAAGAGGGTTCCATTGGCTCGATACAATGCTTTAGGAATCCTAGTCGTGGCGCGGGGTGCTCTGGCTCTTCTATCAACATGGGAAAACACTTGTGTCATCCTTATCAGGTACGAGATGGGCTCGATGCCATAGAGAGTCAACGGCCGACGTGGGACTAATTTCGAGTTACACGGCATGAACGCCTGCCAGGAGCTAAGAAAGTTGCTGATTTGCTCTTTCCCTTGCTTATGCCATTTCTTTTTTACTTCTCCACTGCAACCTGCGGCAACCTGTACTAGACTTTAAGGTTGAGAGACAATCGACCACTTCAGGCAGAGCCACAAGCGTGTCCTGAAACCTCGTGAATGTAGGCGGAGACGATTTGTCCTAAGTGTCGTCTGTTTTTATGTCTGCGGCTTCTTGCTCCGTCAGTTTGTTTTCATTTGCCGCTTCGTTCTTACTACGCCTAAACAGGTTAGTCTAAACAACGGACCATTTCGAGCACATTTTTTCTCGAGTAGCGGCACAAAAGTAGGGCCGAACTATTGCAAAACTAGGTCACTTTCTTTTTTTCTAACGAAGCGCTGCGTTTCTCATGACAGCAGAGGTGGGCTGGACATGGTCGCTTTGTGCGTGTCTTCTTGCGCAACGTACATCCCTCCGACGTTGCATTTCTGTTTCTTTACGGGTTCTTGCGTTCCGGAATAGGGATTTGTAAAACGTGAACACCAGTGATAAACGGCCTCTGTTTCATCATCTACAATTCCGGGAAAACGTGCCTTACATCCCTCATATGTGCTCATCACGAGTAAAATAAACGCAATAAATTAGAAACACCATCTTCCCAAAGGGAACCCTGATGGGATGCGAAGCAGCAGCGTTGCGCACGGGTGGCGTCGCGGGTTGAACGGCGCTAACGCGGGTGCTGCGGTGAGCGCTGGAAGATTCGTTTGAAGCGATGGCTGGCGTAGGTCTTGTAGTTTCTTCAGAGTGGGCACGGGCGCTGGACCGGAGCTGGCGCGCGTTTCGCCTTGAAGCGGCGAGCGCGCTGCAGGCGAGGGAGAGAGTGACGTCAGCGCGCACTGCGAGGGGAGCGTGACGTCAACGCGCAGCTGCGGCGTGACCTACTTGGCACCGCTTCAACACCTGCGGCGAGGGGAGCGCGTTGCGGCGCGTTCGTACGGACGGAGGGACAGCGTTACACAGGCTAGTCAAAGAGCTGCTTCGCATCTAAAAGCACATTCGTCTAATTGCTATACGTACTGTGGCGGCCGTTGCTTTATAGTTACGGTGGCGCTTGAAGCACGTCGGCCACCAATGGTATGAAGATGCATTCAGTTACGTAATAGCACATCTGCATGCCTTTACGAGTGCGACGCTTATCAAACAAGAAAACTTCGTTGTGAATGCGCACAGGTCTGTCGGCGTGATTGACAGTGTAATGAGCGTCCCAAATGGCAAAGCAGCGACTTTTGGTAATGATACACTCAAGGTGCGTTCACGCCCGCACACTGTCCCCAGTTTTCATCCGTTTTCTTTCTTTTTCTTTCTTATTTGCATGGAGCAGTTAGCACTGGCTAATTATTCACATACATTTCGTTCTCGAGCTATCCTCCAGACTTTTATTTCGTCTACCATGAGGTTGACATTAAAGATCATTTCTCCATGTTGCCGAAGCATTAGGCGTATTTTCTATACCAGCAGAACAAAGTTTATATAGCACGTTCGTACCAGCTGACACCACTATTCATGGGGAAAAAGGGTATCAGGAGTGATTAAATTGCACAGCAACGCTTTCTGGAAGATCTCGCGCCTTTACGACAGTCATTAACACCACTATTCGAAAAAAAGAATCGAAATGCAGCCGCCGCGGCATGGTTGTCGACAAGCGATATCTACGGTCGTGTATTTGTGAAAAGAAATGTTGAGGCCCGTGTGCTGTGCGATGGCACTATACGTTAAAAAACCCGAAGTGGTTGAAATTTCCGAAGCCCTCCACTACGGCATCCATGATAACTATATCGAGGTGTCGGGACGTAAAACAACATAAATCAATCAATTTATCAAAAACGATTCAGTGTGCTGGCTCTGATCGAATGCTACTCGTAACACGCAAGACTACTGCATGTCTGTCGAAGGTAGCGGTGCGCATATTTTTGTCTCTGAGATCGAAGACTGAGTTGACAGCTTTCCTGAAAGTTGGTGACAAGCGCATCGATAGGCTGCTGATATTTGCACTCAGACAAGTCACTCTTGTTACTTAATGAAATATAAAGGTTTCGCTACAACAACAAATAATAATAATAATAACACAAACAGCCAGGACGATGACACGTCCATTTTCTGAATATGCGAGCATACGCATTCCTATGCACTTGTTCAACTGCTGGCCGGAGCCTTGCCCAGGGTGACAAGCAATTGCACACTAGAAACAGTGTTGTTGTCCTCACCGCTGTATTCTAACGGCGTCCGGCACCACGACGTTGTATACTCTTTCTTCAGCCGACAAAACAAATCCGAGCGCGCGGCCGGAACATAGAAAGCGAATGAAAGCAGGTACGCTACATATCAAGCAACAGAGAAGAAAACAGCCGAACTTAGGCGCTGAGGGAGGCGAAATCGACTTACCAAAGACCCCCTCACGCCCTCCGCTTAGCCAACCCCAGCATTCACAGCTGTGCACAAAGTGTCCGCAGAGAAGAACACCGCCCGCATATCGAGCTGCGAAAGACGTGGTCTTATCTCCGTGGAAAGGAAAGATTGTCCCCTGTTGCACGATGCTTTCTTTTAGCTTACACCCCATAGCTAGACTTACATTGCGAGTGCAAAAAACTAGCTCTGAAGCTAGCGAAGGATTAAAAGAAAGCATTGCTCCGGGTGATCTTCCGAGCCATTCTGTGTACCACTGGCAGATTACTTTTGTTGTAAAGGTGTTGGTATTTTGACATGGCTGTTTGTTCTACGACACGCATCAAGCAACGCTTGTAAACGAAGAAAACCCAAATTGATAAATGGGGAGAAGGTCCTGTCGATACATTTATTCCTTTCTCCTGCTGCAATTTAACTTTCATTCTTCGAGGTCTTTAACAGCCTTTGCTGAAGCCACCAGGATTCGTTGAGGAAAGGGCCAGCTTATCGCTTGTGTCTTGGCCATTGCCCTCCCCGTCACCGGCACCCAGTGCAGCTTCTTTCGCCGACGCTAAGCGGGAGGTTGGGACAAGAAGTATATTTTGTGGCGTTGGTTGCCGCCATCGCTCAATCCTTCTGTTTGTACGTCTCGCAAATCACTAAGGCTTTGGAATGCAGTGTAGGCATAGTACCTTTCACAGGCTCATTGTATTCTCTACGGTAAATCGGATCTGTAAAATTTCTTCTCCTGTGTCTTAAGTGTTCGCGTCACTAAGCAAAAAAACATTTGCTTGGCATTTATGCCCTTGTAAAGCTTTTGCTAATAACAGAAGAGAAACCCGGTTTCCGCGCAGCCAAGTAACAATTCGTTAAGTCAGTTTTCTGTAACCCGTACCCTCATCAGCCCTTACAGCAACTTTTTTCATAAAAAATAGAAGCGATAAAATTTTTGTGGTAGTGTCGCAGCCACAACACTGAGGCAAAATCTTTTGCCTTGGCCCACTGGACCTCACATTATATAATCGGCCAGAATAGTGCGAAAGATTCACCGCATCGCCTTTTGGTTCTCATAATATATGTTAGTGACAGTACCACGCTCGAACGGAGCGTACAATATACGCCAGTAGTCTAATACATGACGACGATGAATGACGGTAAATCGAGGGAGAAATACAGCGCCCCACTACAAGCATTGCATAACTACAAACTTACGTCTATGGAGCAAAAATACAATGGAACTTCAAAGTGGCATCAGCCTACTTAATTTCACGTAACTCGCGGCAAAGTGCTCATTTCCCATAATACCCCTTCTCATTCGCAAATTACGGTCCTTCTGTATTCTGCCACGCTTGGGGTGCTGCATTGAAATACTCAAGTCGAAGCTCGTCATGCTGTGTGCTCGCTCTGTCGTTCACTTCTTTGTCGTGTGTAGTCACCTATCTTCATAGTCCTGGCGTTACAGAGAGCTGCTGATATGTACTGGTTTGATCTCACTCAACATTTGCGATTGTGTTTGGCTATCCTGATACCTACCTGTTCATAGATCTAGCAAGATAAGTTGGCGTGCGAAAATGCGTCCAATATGCCTCCAGGTGATCATCCAAACTTCTACTGAAAGCATTTTTTCTCTTAAATGAATCAAACTTGTTTCATTGGGATGTGATAACCTACAAATCTGAACAGCAAGCGCGCTCTTATTGCCCAGTGAATCCTTTGTACCTGTGCATCTTGGCGCTGCTAGACTACTGCAAGGCGAACTCGTAGACGTATTTGCTTGAAAAACGCCTAAGAGGCGCCTTTCCTTCGTATAACCAACGCCAGTGGAACGAACAGAAATGAGGAAAAAAAGGAATGACACGGATCGTTAGACCCTGCAAAGCGGTACGAAGGCATCACCATACCATACAGAGACGACCTCACCCGCCCATTCAGTTTTACTGCCCGAATCACGTGGGACTTCGTGGTAAAACGAACCAATTCAGAGAAATTGGGAGCACCACGCTCTAACCGCTGTCCGAGCCCGGAACAAACGAACCATTTCCCCAACTATTCAGCAGCTTCGTTGAAGCGTATCCCCAAGACAGTGGCAACCGTAGACGGGACCGGAGGGATGTCGATTGGGAAAGGAGGGAGAATCCTGGGAATGGGGTTCGTCTACAGGAAAAAGAGAGAGACGGGACAGAGAGGAAAAGCACTACGGTGCACATCGACTGATTGCCCATCAGGCCTTCATTACGCTTCCTACAAGGTCCTATCCGGTTGAAAGGCGTGGGCGCGTCGGAAAACTTAGTGTATTGTTGGTTTCTTGGTGTTTTGCAGTGTGTGTCGCTGGGAGAAAACAGGCACAAGAGGAGGACATATTCCTGTCGTCCTATCCCGAGTTCAAAAGAGAGAAGAAGCGTCTGAATGAGGTGGGCGTGGTCAGACACCGAAGCAGTCGCGTACGTGCTGACGTCATCCGTTGTGGATGTCAGGTAGGGGACAAATGGTCCATTACGTGCAGCCGAAGTCCAAGGATGCAAAAGTGCCATGACAGGGTCTGCGTCTGTTATGTCATACAAAGAAATGCGTGAAACAGAGACAGATAACAAAATCTAGGCTTGTATTCGTGGAGAAAAAATAAAACGCCAGATGGCGAGAAAAATACGCACCATCATTCGCCATTGCTTAGCAGAGCAACTATTTTGTTCAAGTCGAACCGTGAGCACGATATAACCTGATAATATGACCTCGCTGAACACAATGCACTGAAAACGCACCTACTGCACTTCAATATAACGGCCACTCACGTAGTGTAACATTATTCGTCTATTAAGTTTTCATGTTAGTGCGGCGCTCAGAAAGAAATAGCCAATGTTACAAATTCAGTCGCTATTGTGTTCGTGAAAACCTTCGGTCGTATTCTCGGGCATCACCTATATTTATCTAATCATCCATGTGGCCTAAACAATGAGTGTTGTGTCAACCGCGTGGATGATTAGATAAAGGAGTAAGGACAACGGTTGAGGAGTAGAAAAAAACATGCCAGCAGGATAACGGGGTATAGGGTAATATGTGCAACTCTATGGAATTCCAGCCGAAAAAAACCACATATAAACAAACAAGATGTACTGCCACCAACACAAAAAGAGAAAAGGGGTACCGATGACCTTGCGCCGTAGGACATCTGTGTCGAGTCGAACGGCATAACCAGAACATGTGACACAATATTTGACTGCACCAGTATAGTCCGCGTAAAGAGCAGACGTAGAAGCATCGAGAAAAGTGAAATAAAGCATAAACAAAGGTCAGAAGCCGGCTTCCCAAGCCTCAGGTCAAAGCCGGTTTGAAATTAGAGGCGAGGAAGTTCTCGTCTCCGGTCAGGCCTCGCCCCGTAGCGGAAATGCATCCATCGGAAATAGCCCCCTTTCTCCACCTACATTCACAGGGTGATGGTTAACGTCCCGAATACGGATACATTTAACAGAGGAAGTTGCGGTAGTCTAAGTACTTGCCTCTGTGCAACTTCCGTAGCAGTTGTTGCAGCAGTGAGTCCATTGTTATGGCGATGTTAGCACTTCGCTCTCCGCTACTGGTAGACTTGGCGGGAAAGAAAAAAATAACGGTGAACAGTTCTTCAGAAAGCAAACGCCTCCTCACGCACGAAAGCATTGTAGCATAACCTTCCCTGAGGTGCTACGGACAAAAAAAAAGTTATGATAATGACAACAAATAAAGAAAAAAGGAGCTCCAACTGTATCCGATCAGATTTCTTTCAATCTTCCTTATGCTTTTGTCTACTTCAAAAAAAAAAAAAAGAGCTTAATTCATCGTCTTCGCATTAGCTTCAGTTCCCGCACGAAAACATGCTCGGCGCTTCCCGCCCCCCCCCCCCCCTTTTTTTTTCTCTCACTGTCGTGTTTAATAAGTCAAGTATGCGATTGATCCGACAAGTGACGGTATTTTACACGCGACTTTGCTTAGTACTCTATAGGGAAGTGAAAAAAAGTGAAAGGGGGGGAGGACATGCTCCTTCTGCGAATGTTAAGCTCGCCTACTATTCCCGGCCACTGCATTTAGTGGGCCCTCCTCTTTTTAACATCGTGTTTGTATAAACATAGTCAGTGTCAAAGACAGGCACTGCCTTGGTACGTTTAATTCGAAAGTACAAAATGGAGATGCTGGCGATTATTATGGAAACAATAAACTATGTAAAAAATGTAACTGCCAAAGTTCAAGAGATTCACTGGTTCTGCTGAATAACCGAGTTCGTTGTGCTTTCGAATACACAGCTGACTTGGCCGCACCGTCCGGAAATGTCATGTTGTCGGCTTGTCCGCGTTAATGAGTAGCTGACATTGCTATTTAAGACTTAGTTTTTTCCTTCTCCCTTTTCTACCACTATGCGGGTTCTGGACGTTTTGATTGGAAGCAAGAAACTACGCCACAATGACCTGACTTTCTGACCCCTTTGTCACGGCCTCATTCATGGTGTGGGTCAATACCAAGAGAAATAACTTGAAAAGCGAGACGAGGTTAGAGAATCACGTTAGTTATTCACTAGTTTACACTTCAGCAAAAGTAAGCACGAAGAAAGGCATATCAGAAAAGTAAATGTAACAAATGTAGCAGATTTAACTCAATGTTGAAATCTCAGTGAAGGAAAGCTGCTTAAGTCGAGTGAGTGTGAACAGTAGCACATGACGAGAGCGCATAATTGTCGATTTTAAATGTTATCGCTCTGCCTCACGAGGATGAAGCCGGCATATACGACGTTTATAGGAGGAAGAACGTTGATTAGTATTGCACGCACAGTATAGGACTAGGTATATTCAAGTTAACATTAGGTCGCATACCCCCCGCATCAATGGGGCCAATTCGTTCCAGAGGATCGCCAAAAGAGGCATGCTGATATACACACACTCGATGACATCCTGAGATATACGTATTCAGTCCCAATATGTCGTGGTATATATTCGAAAATATCCCGCGATTAAACATCAGCGATGGCTAAAATCGCAGAAAAAGTCACAGAAAGGAAGCTTTGCTTTACAAACACGAGGAATTTTGGACATCTCCACGAAAGAACATACACCACTGAACACAAGTGTTAGCACAGTATGCGATTTTACTCTCACCAATAATCCCAAGTGTAAGTACAGTGTGCAACTTTACAACTTTACCAAGTCCCACGTTTCTTTCTTATAGCGATTGGTAGCGTTTTACGTGCCGAAACGAGCTATGATTGGCCACCTGGGGTTCATCAAGGTGCCATTAAATCTATGCACTTGGGCGTTTTCTGCGCTGCGCCCACATCGAAGTGCAGCTGCCGTCGCCGGGACTCGATACCGCGACTTCAAGCATCGCAAACCAATACCTAGCCGTTAAACAACAGCGGCAGGTCAAGATTTATTTTTAAACTCTGGGCTATTGTCTTTCCGCACCGAAGCAAGGAATACTGAATTCCTAGTGCAGTTCCAGAACGCTGAAGCCGCCATTGTCAGACTCCTTAGCGCGTGCAGTGCTCGCTTTCTCTCTTTCTTTCTCTTTCTAGTCTCCATCTCCTTAACTCCAGTGCAGGGTAGCAAACCTGACGCTCGTCTCGTTAAGCCTTCCTTATAGCGTGACGTTGTGCCCACGTAACACGTTGAACCAGGTCACAACGCAAGAAGATATAACATATATTGGCTTCCACGAAAATGCAATTGATGTGGTCGGTATCGTGCCCACATCTTCAAGATTTGAACACAGAATCATATACATAGCGCAGCGGCAACATCAGGTGCTTATAAGATTAACTTTCACAAGAAACCTATGTAAATGAGCTGCACTACATTAACATTCCCTATATCGCCATCAGAATTCCGTACACTAAAAACTACACAAACTACGCGCCACACGTTTTTTTTTAACTTTGTCGCCAAGTTCAGATTGCATGCTTTGAAAGAAAAATAACGTAGAGAACGTCACACATGCAGACAAGCTCGTTACAACGCCTGCGGCACGGTAATATGTCATCCTCGTCTTCACTCGCCCTTTCGCGCTATTCCATGCCCATAGTGCATTCAGAGCTGTGGAAAAAGCTTGCCAGTGAGAAAAGTACGGGCGTGAGTAATTACCTACTCTCTCAACTGGTTCTACTACGCAATGCTAAGCCTTCCTGGACCGTAATTTCTTTTCGCCGAGTGCAGCTGCTAATGCGTGCAAACATCCTGGAAAAATAAGCCGTCTCTTGCTGGCTACAGTCCCATTATCACATGGCGTGTAATGAGTCACCCCTGCTTTTTGCTTCGCAGTATACTGCGTCGTCCAGCTCAATCTCGCACGCCATCTCTAGGCTGTCCTTTACGAACTCCCGAGAACAGAACATCAAGCAGAATCGGAAAGCGGGAGGCTGTGTTACTGTGGTTTATGAAACGCCGAGATTACGAGGAAAACGTGCCATCAGAACAAGGCTAGCCATGGTAATCACAATAAGTACGTGTCGCCGTCTATGCAATGTTGAAAAATTACAAAAGGCAAAAGATAATTAAGCAGTGGCAATGCCTAAAAAAACGAGAGATAAAGACGTCATTTATCTGAGATGTAGCTTGCTATGCACGCTGTTAATCGGAGCACACTTTGTCGGCGACATGCGAATGTGAAGTCACAAATCGGTGCTCCAGCAAATCTGTATGGTCCCCGTTCGAAAATTGAGGCAGAACTTTGCAAGCAGCCAAGTGCAAACCACACAGGGAAACGTGTGAAGATGGCTTATAGAATGGGCGCATTTTTCTGCAGTACACGATATGACGACTTCGACTCCTTCCACGATCGTAATTTCTGATCAAGATGGCACCAAGGTTTCCTGATGTACCGAAATATTCCGGAAATTCACAACGTCCCCGACGACGCAATTTTGAGTGGAACGTTCAAAGCAGCTAGAGGGGCCGTCGGGGACCCGATGGGGTCGTGAACATTGTTCCACTTACCGCAGGAACGTAGAAGGCAACAAAATTCATTATTTCATCATGTCGTGAAGTGTAGATCAGTGCTTCAGTTTCTTTTTTCTTCTTTTCACTTCAGTTCGAGTGTACAACGCAGAGCCCGTATTCACAAATACAACTTACAATAAATACGCTAGTAAGAAAAAATATCAGCCAATCCTGATGCTGGACATTTCATTAGAAAAGTCGACAAGCCAATGGCTAACAGCACTTATGGAAGATAATTTTTGCGAATTCAGCCCCGGTATGTCATCCGAGAGATCACTGCACGAGGCTGCATATTGGCTACAAATATTTGCGTAGAATGAAAGAAAACAAACCCCTCAAACTAACCCTCATCTAATCGGCATTCTGTGCGAACTGTGTTAAAGAGAGAGAGAGAAAAAAAAAGAAAGCACTGCTATGCAGAACTCCTGCACTCACCTTGACAAAAAAGAAAAGGTGAGCTGCAGCATTTTTTTCTCGAATGGGCTGCCAAACGAAGGATGTTCTTCCGCAAACAGGGCACGTAGGCAAAACGCCCTGCCAAATCAAAATCGCTGTACGGCCAACGTGCTAGTAAGAGAAGGCGCTGGCATGGCCGAACAACATCAATTATGAGCTCCACCAGCGCGGCAACGTCATGTTTTCTAAAAGCGCTACATACGCATAGCACACCACTACACCAAGATTGGTTAAATTAACGCCCGAGGGAAACAGCGCAGCTAAGAAAAGCAGGCGAGCCCGAAGGTAGGAGCGTCGCGTTTTTGGTAAGGTTAACACAGCCCCGCCGCTCGTCCAAGCTGCTCACGTTTCTCGGGGTGTCTGTGGAAAGAGATACGGCTGGCCACGGCAGCATGCAGCCGGCATGGGAAACGGTGCACTACTGGTTACGCGCCTGGAAAGGTAGTGCAATCACGTTCTGCTTAATTCAGGGCGGAGCTGCTATCGCCCCTCATTACCTGCATGTTAATGCGTCACTGTTATAAAGTTGCCTTTTCCCTTATCGTCTGCCTTCCTATACGATTAAAAGGAATACGCCCTTCAGCATCAATGGAGGGCATGTTCCGCGGTGTTTTAGCAAAATGTTACCGTGCATGCAGCACGTAAAGAAACAAATGTAATATACGGTTGCACCAAGCTAGGTTTTCACTGGTAAACTGGCGGTGCATATATTTACGAGTAATCTGGGAACGACAAAAAAGACGCACAATAAGAGCTGGTAAACACGCTATCTGATTGTGCGGTCGTCCAATGCTTTGAAAGAGCTTATTCAGTCAACCCGCGTGTTCGTTTTTTACCCACGTGTCCTTTTCCTTGCTCCAATACCTTCAGTAGATATTTCCCATCTGTGTATGCCCTCACCACTATTTCTGAGCATAGGGGCAGCCACATTTACTGGCTAGTGCTTACACCGACCGCTATTTGTTAACGTTAAGTTTGATGCAGCATATAAATCATTTGCACATGGGAGCTAAAGTGCAAAATCGCACACATGCGATCTCAATCGACATCGAGGTCCAGTTAGAAAACTACTCGAGTAAAGACGGGAACTGAGTAGATCTTAGAAAACGAGCGACGTCTACAATAACCTCACAGTCATAAACGAAAGAACCGGTATGGCCTGGGTTAGCAGATATACAGTGCAAAAGTATGGCTGTCACATGTGTCAGCTTGACGCTGTGCATGACATGGGACATCGGTCAGCTGACGCTGTGCACCACACAAATCGACGCTATGGACAAACGCTGAGGGCATTAGCTCAAGAAAAGAAAGAAGCGCGCGCGCGAACACCGCACATTGGGAATTGCATCGAAGAGGAGCAGAGCTTATGGCAGTGACAGTGTTGCGGCGGGCCACACTTTTTACGGTCGCCTAAAACAGCATCGCTTTTAATACAAAACAAATGGACAAACGTTGTGACTCTATGCACGCAGCAACCGATGGTGATAACACATCCATTCACACGATAGCTGCCCATGCGAGTCGCCTTGACTACACATACTACATCAAACACATCAGCTCCTCACTGAACCCGGCAGACCAACTTCTCTTTCTAAAGATCTGGAAGGAGCCTCTACTGGCACGTTAGCACCAAAATAAAAGAACACAGTAAAGAGAGAGCACAGCAATCAACATCAGCGCATATGTTAAGTTGCAAAAGCGGGTTGACTCGTTAGCAAGAGACCCGTTTGAATAGGGTTATGCACATTACTACAGACACACCTCACACACTTGCAAAATGGTAACAAGCCAGACCAACTTTGATTGGGAACTCTTCTACCCGACGCATATTACACATAATGCCAAGCAAGTTTTGAACAACTCATTTGAAACTGTGCAGCTTTCCCACAAAGTACGCTTACTAAGCAACCGCATGAGCTTAGAAAATGAGACAAAATCTGACTATGAAGCACAAAAAAAAAAGAGAGACATTGCTAAGTGCGTTGATAAAAGTAGGCAAGTTTTAGTTGCGGAGCATATGCCGACCAATCACGCGAATGCGTCCGAACTGAACGAAAGTTTACATGTGCCACAGCAACAAAGAATGATGCGAAGTTCCTCCATAAGCAACTAGGAATCATCCTTCAAATAAAGGCCTCATTCATTCTTTCATTACAGCGAAATATTTATTTATATAAGAGGGCTTTAAACTACGCTCCAAAGTAGAGCTAAATTGGGAATGGTGAGAAGTGCTGGTTGAGGTGAAAGAGATATATCTCGAAGTCTACAGCGGCGCGGTTCAAGTCGTTTCTCGTTATCTGTGTTTCCTTGTTTCACCGGGTACCCTTGCGTTACCAGCTGTAACGTGATCCGCGTGGGACCCAACCCTACCACTTCAGTGGCACTCATGCGAAGCTACTACTTAAGCTTTTAGTTAGTTTAAAACAACCTACAGCAACAGACCTCTTCTAAAGGCCACGCCTGTATAATCACTTTAGAGTAGCTCGAACCGCCACCAGGTGAACATCCTGCTTCGGGACGCCTTTTGTTCTGTATCTTCCTGCTTGCACCGTTCCTAACCTCGTTACCAAACCTTGTGCCAAAGCGACCGTGTCCCTTAAGCAACAACACTTTGCAGCCTTTGTTGAGAATTGCGCCTTCCCTGCTAACAGCGCCGAAGCTCAGGCGCTGTTTCCTTCATTCGTTGCGTTGCAGGGACGCTGACAGAATATTTAAGTCATGCTACCGAACAAGTAGCAACCGAGTTTAACCACCTTTGCAACAAAAATCTACTGTAATCTCTTTACACCAACTCGAACTTTCCCCTGATGGGATTACATTCCAAAGACAACGCTGCAACGCAAGGAGCAACGCCGGTTCTGCGCTAAGAACGTTAAGCGGCCTCAGAAAGATTTAAAACCGCTTAGACTTCTTTGAAAGAAAAACAATGCCGCTCTCCGCCATTCCAGGCGGTTTTCCTCCGAATTGTGCACGTGCGTGCTTCAACCAGAGTTTTTTAGCCATTACCTTGCGTGCATACCAGGACCTTTCCGTGTTTTTTCACTTTCATTTCTATTTGCTACCTTCATAAGTGCTGGGCATAGCCTGCCTGACCCAACCTCGTTAAGCGCATTGTCGTTCCATTGTATCTATTTCACTCTTTCTCAATTTGAGAACTTTGTCTTATGACTTCCACTGACGTAGGTCCCTCTCACTGCGATTGCATTGATCGCATGCATTCACTCAGCGCTCTTCAACTTTAGCTCGTCGAGGAGCGAATATTAAGAGCTTGACTCCGTGTTAAACATATCATGTTTTCCCCGTGTGTTTCGCGGAATTGAACGGGCTCCGTTACGCCCCACGTAAGTCTTAATAATATTGGATTACCAAAAAGTGCGGTTCGCAAGACAGATGTCTGCAGCCATCAAAGGCGTTTTAACAACCAGGCCACAGAAACATCAGCACCGCAACCACCGCTACCACCTGTACCGTCGTTGCCATGACGACGTCTGATCGCCTGGTTCTTAGGCTTTGGGAATGTTGCAGAATATAAATGAACTGCACTGACATTGTTTTGGATTAGGACACACAAAAAAAGAAAGCCTTCCCTCCTTCTTCATTGGCGGTTTTTAGAAAGTAGTTTTAAACGTAGCGTTTTTGGTAAGATTTCGGTAAAGTCGGCTGTTTTATAGCGCAAATTCAAAAGGGAAGCTCAATAACGACATGGACTAATGACGTGGCATATTGATTGCGAGACTACCAAAACCACCACAAGCTGTGTGTGTGCGTGCGTGCGTGCGTGTGTGTGTGTGTGTGTGTGTGTGTGTGTGCGTGCGTGCGTGCGTGTGCGTGTGTGTGTGTGTGTGTGTGTGTGTGTGTGTGTGTGTGTGTGTGTGTGTGTGTGTGTGTGTGTGTGTGTTAAATTTGTCCCCCTGGTATGGAAAGAAAATTAAAATAAAGTGGGGGTAGCCCGCGCCACCAGAAGGTATATCGGGCTTAAAGCCAATCGCACCATAAAGAAATAAGGGGAAGTGTTCCCAAAAAGAAAACTTTGTGGAAAAGCCAATTGAAAAAAGTGTGTGTGTGTGTGTGTGTGTGTGGTGTGTGTGGTGTGTGTGTGTGGTGTGTGGTGTGTGTGTGTGTGTGTGTGTGTGTGTGTGTGTGTGTGTGTGTGTGTGTGTGTGTGTGTGTGTGGTGTGTGTGTGTGTGTGTGTGTGTGTGTGTGTGTGTGTGTGTGTGAGATAGAGAGAGCTGCTACTCTTTCTTTGCGTTTGCTTTCCTTTTCAACATTCAGCTAATTCGTCTCTGCCTGGGTGTGTAATTCAAGGTGCCAAATCCTCCACAAATCTTAGTCTATCATTGCTCGACTACTTCATTCTCATTCCAGTTGCCATAACCAATGCCGTCTTCCACGCACAGTACCCGTCATCATATAGCCGCGGTAAGGAACAATAATTTCCTCAATTACGCCTCCCATAATTGTTGCCTCGCTCCAGCAGTCTCTAGACCTTCCTCATTAATCTTCTCTAACGAGCGGCCAGGACGTTCCCCGGCTCCTTTCGCAAGAATTCAGGAAGGGCATAAATTAGCGAGAATAGAAAGCGAAACATTGCCAGCAAAACCGTTCCGCCTCTTGTTTTTCCTCTTTCTTTTTTTTGCGCCAAGTACACACACAGTAGTAGAAGAAGAAACGGAAACGACATACCACAGTTGATTAGGTTATATCCATGAGCCAATACGGGTAAACAGTTATCAGCTATTAGAAAGAAGCTAACCTTCTGTCCTTTCATTGTATTAGCTTTTTGTGCTTGGGAATGTATTTTGTGGTTATTGCTGCCTTACCGCGCGCGATAAGCTGAGAATACCGGCGTATGGTTACATTTACTCATGATTAAGGTTTCTCTTTCTCGAAATAATTGCCACTGACGCATTCTGTTACTAATTACGTAGCGAGAGCGCTTCGTAGGAGCAGACGGCGGCTAATTACGCGGGATAATATTTTATTACCAAAAAGCACCTATTTGGTGACAGGAAACTACCACTGAATACATCTTGCTAGCTAGGCCCCGCACATTACCTGCATTTGCAACTATTCAAGGAGCATATTCCTGCGTACGGAAAGGAAACAAAGTTTATCGACTTAAAAGCGCTGTTTGAAGTGCCTGTCGGACACACTTATTATCTTTAGTTATGCATAAGAGTTTGTGCAATGTTTAGTTGAAAGAACAAATGCACACATGGTTGTGAGCAGTGTGCACTTTTTTTGGAAACATTCACGCTAATCTATTACTTATGTTTGCAATCTCTTCCAGTCAGACATACTTGACACCACACTTTACCACACAAACCAAATAAACACATTTGTTTTAACATCATTCCAGCCAGAACGCGCCATTCTTGGACTTCACAGTGCTCTTAAAAAAATTTTTTTTTAAAAATGCGCCACATCTCTCGGAGCACCGCTTTGCCGTCTACCTTAACGCCTCGTCTCGTCTCGTCTGCGAAAAGCCCAAGTGATTTTCTCTCCACACGGCAAAAATTCTTATGAGGGAGCTGTCCGTCGAGATCATCGGCATTAAAAGTTAGGCGGCACAATCTTTTGCCGACACGCAGTACGTCACAAGGCTAGGTGCGTGCAGTCAAGGAAAATGTCACGTCGTCGTGACCATGAAGGATGCTGTAGCCTAGCTGTCAAATATCAAATCTTTTATTCGGCAATCTTATGTCCAGCAACGAAAAAAAAAGATAACAGAACAAGACCATAGAGGTGAGTAGAGTCGTCGATAGTCAATAAAACTGATCCGAGGTTGCACATGCGCCACCGCACATTTCAACGTCATCAGTGATGCTCGCGGACAATCTGGAACACACTCAAACATACGCAAAGTTTGTGGATCACGAACCATTCGAGAAGCAGCATGCGTGCTAGATAAGCGCGGCCTGCGCCGAGCGATAACAGATTTTCCACAGAAATTAGGAAAGCAGTCGCCGCGAAACAAACCAAAATAAGCGCGCGTGTCCAGAATATGCAAAAAATAATAAAAACAGCTAAGATAGACCTCAGCTTCAGAAGTTCACCCACGCGCTCCAAGCTTAGGAAGATTTGGCATCTCGATTGCGAAAAACCTCTGCGCGCTCTATGCTGCCATCGAAGCGCGCATTTTCAGTTGCCGGCGCGATCTCGTCTCAGCAAGAAGAAAGGAAGAAGCTAAAAATTGCGTCGATCAACACGCGTGCGTTGTGAATAGAGCTCTCTGAACGATGCTTCAGATCAACGAACATCTCTCGTCTCACAAGGCTCACAACAGCATCGATTGCACTATCAGGTTCACTGAAGCGGTCTCTGGTAAGCAGCCTGCAGAGTTCAGAAGCTGTTCCTGATCTTTTGTATTTCGCTGCCAAGTGCCATGTACTCGCCGAAGCACTTCAATGAGAGCCCGTATGTTTTGCAGCGTGTTGCCAGTGGTGACCAAAACAGGAGTTTGCGGCCGCTGCCACGCCCGTGTAAAAGCACGATACAATCCAACAGTAGCACGTATACAACAGAACAATATGTGCAGTGTAGGTTATGCGCTATATAATCCTTGTCGAAGTGGTGCCTCTATTGTTGTACTAGTATATCTGTAAGATTAAGCTTGTATTTGTTGTGTAGTGTACTTGCATATCGCCGCTTGTGCTGAACACAGATTATCGTGCCGAGGGTTCCGAATCTAATACGCAAGGTCCCATACGAAATCCTTGGTGTTTCTCAGTCTTAGGAACATCGGGAACTCCAGAATATAATTTGTGGTGTTATACAGGAAGGAAGGAAGGGGAAAACAGAAAGGCAGGGAGGTTAACCAGAAAGGCGTCCGGTTGGCTACCCTACACTGGGGGAATGGGAAGGGGGAATAGAAAGATGGGAGAGAGAGAAGGAATTCGTTATATATAATCCAACAATGGACAACCGTTAGAATTCAGTCTGTGCTTAAGCAATGGACCTTGTGGAGCTGGTCGTATTTCGCAACATTTAGGTATTGCCCCGCCACGGTGGTCAAGTGTTTATGGCACTCGGCTGCCGATCCGAAAGTCGCGGGATCGAATCCCGGCCGCGGCGGCTGCATTTCGATGGAGGCGAAATGTTGAGGCCCGTGTGCTGTGCGATGTCAGTGCACGTTAAAGAACCCCAGGTGTTCGAAATTTCCGGGGACCTCCACTACGGCGTCTCTCATAATCAGAGCTGGTTTTGGGACGTTAAACCCCACAAATCAATCAACATTTAGGTGTTCTGCTGGTTCAGTGCGTGTTAGTCATGCGTACTAGGTCGCCGAATGGAGTCCAGGGAGCGCTGTTCAGGTGTACATCGGGAACCCTATATCATATTAATCTATCTCACTTAAAGGAAACGTGCAAATGTAACCGATTTCACTCAGAATCGATGTGCGTTGCGATAAGGACGGCACAGATACGCTTTTTCACCGGCCTGTTTTCGCTACCAGTTTGCCTGACACACGCTTCTCTAGGGCTGCACGCTTTTAATGACGTGTTGCGCAGATGGCCACGCGTACTTTTCATGCTGTCTGAACAGCATAAAACACAGCGTACCTCATTAAAAAGGCAGCAAAAAGAGCCAGGCCTGCGCTTAACCGCAGGACATTGACAGCGTAAGCTGGAGGAGCGACCTTCTTAGAGGCCATTTTAAACGCTTGAGGAAACAAGTGCAAGTAGAGGTGGTAACTATCCCCTGCGTCATAACTCATCATTTCGCCAAGTAGGGAAGTACCCACTACGCAGTAATTACTGCGGTATTGTAACGTGCAAATCTGTATAACTGCACATCTTCGAGAGCCTTTTGGCGTGGCTTTCCAAGAATGAACCGAACTCTCTGCGCGGCGTTTACGGCGAGCTGCGGTTTGGGCTTCTCTCTGCGCAGCTGTCTGTTGTGCCCGATGTTGCCTTGCTGCAGCCGCGCGCGTAGCTCTGCGATTCGCTTATTCAGCAGCAACAAAACTGCTTCAAAGGTCAGCGCTTCGTAATAATGATGACGGAAATGTTGAAGAAGACTGCTTCATAAAGATGATGTTTATGATGCCTCTGTAATGGGTTCAGAGCTACAAACATGCAGCCATGTGTTATTTCAAATGATTCCTCGAACTCGTTATGCAATCCACTTTCCCCGACGTGTAGTGGCGTATTATTATTCTGCCACGTAACATTACATTTTTTAATGCGATTCCTGGGGAGACCTTATACCTGTTTAGGCCTTTTAGCGAGTGTTTTTCAAGCACAGGCGTGGGTCAGTGGTAGAATGCTCGACTGCCACGCAGAGGGTGTGGGTTCGAATCCACGCAGAGGACGTGGTTTGAATCCTCCTCGGTGCTGGTTATTGTTTCTCAAATTTGCGCGACAGCGGTTACGGACACCGGCGGCGGACAACTACGGCGCAAAAACTGCCCTTGTTGTGATCTCATAACAGCTTACGCTGTAAAACGTGCGAACAGCGCTATCCAGTCTCTTATTCCGGCATTTCACATTGCCGACTTATACTGCAGAGGCCCCGGGCAGAAAGTGCGACGTGAAAACAAGCGCACTAGCTGTAGTAGTACTACAACATAAAGACCACCCGCACTACTATCGAACGCCTCTTTCGAAAGGCGGACGTTCTATCTTACTCCCAAAGGCCTATTAGTTGAACCAATGATTGACAAGGCTTTTCGAAACTTCATTAATAAAGCCAGCGTAAATGTTTATCGTGGTTCCCGGGTCGTTCTTTTAGAGAAAAAGAACAAGAAAAACGTACACAGCGATCAAAAATAACAAATTGACTGCAAAAACATACAATAATGACGTCATTATGAATGCGCACGTGCGCATTTTGGCAAACTGCATTCTGTGGTAAATGACCACTGAAAAAAAAAATAAAGCGCGTTCTATCGTTTGAGTGCGGCTCAGATAAACTCGGCGCATTCAGAATTGTTCATAGAAGTGTATTTAATTAATCATTAATTAATTAATAAATTGCTTGATTTATTTACTGATTGCTCGATCGACCGATCCCTTTTTATACATAAATTTCCATGAAAATTTAGGACTATAGGCTTGCTTGGCTTGACAAAGACACCAACTGCCCTCATACAAGCTTCTTAACCCGTTTCCTAAGCCGCCGTGTAAGTTTCTAAAGCATGCGCGAAGCGTGTTGGAAAATACAGCATCCCACATTACCTAACATCACATTTATGTGTGATGTTAGGTAATGGCCGTAAATTATTCTAATGCTTTTCGCTAATATTCTTTCAAAAGTACCTTACGGCATTCCATTTTATTTATTCCAAGATTGGCTTTGTGAATCGAACGAACTCCAAAATGCAAAGAAAGCCTACTTCCCTGCTTGAATAAATACTCATGATTTACTCTGAACAAGGCTTCGCAGCAGTAGCTATGTAATTGCAAAGAAGCACGCTTTACAGTGTTACACGAAGTTGCAGCATTGTGATTCTGCGATAAATGTTCAGTAAGTGAAATCCCTTTGTTTACTGCAAGCTTCAGGATGAGCACAGTAGTGCTAAACACAGCATTACACTCCAACAACTTATGGAACAATATTTCAGTATCCGACATTTTCTTTCCGCGACAGATCAAAAGTATTAGATAAAAAATATTTTACATTGACTTCGCTTCTTCTTGGTTGCCGATGGCACAACGCCTGCTAATTATCCCACATAAGATGAAACTCGGAACTACGATTGAGCCATGCTTGCTGCTGGCGACGACCCTGAACACTTTCTTATTGCTTAGCACACAATTTGAAGACGAACTACTGTCAGCTGACCGAAATGCTTGAACTTCACAAGCAAGCCTTCAGTGCATCGCTCTACTCTAAGAACACCTCTGTGTTCATCTTCCGTCCACATTTCACAGATACCTTTAGGGACTTTTATGCTGAGAAGTTAGGTGGGCAGCTAGATCAGATCAAGAAGTCAACATAGCACATGTACGAACACACGACGAGCTGGAATACCGCCGAGAAACGTTACGAAGGGCCAAATGAGGCACCGTTACTCGTGGCATAATTAACAAAACGGTCTATATACTCGACTGCGTGAGTAGGCGCATGTAGCAGCCGGAAGTACACTGAAACAGGAGCGTCGCCCTTCACAGCGCTGCTGGCCTGCAGCAGACACACTGCTTACAGCATCTGCGCTCCCTATAGCTTCCGCAATTGTGTGTGCCAGTATGGGAGCAGTCTGTAGCTTTCGACTTTGGGGCCAGAAACGAAAGGCTCGTATAAGCTACAGTCGTCACGGAACAAATCGGTCTTCCACGAAGTTGTAAAGAAAAACACCATTCAATGACGCACAATACCTTGAAAGGAAATCTAACAGCAAAAATACTGTATATTAGCGGTGGAGGTACAAACGCAAGTAAGCGTGCCTAGGACGGAACGGAGGTTGTAAGATGGCCAGGCGTGCTATGGCCGGATCTTGTGCAAAAACGTCACGTACGCGCATTTTCCCTTGGCCAAATGTTTAGCCTCCTCCGCGACACCATGACGCCTACACAACGATATGCCTTCTCCTGAAAAGTAGGACAACGAAGTACACTGGAATATGCGAAGAGTAAGGGCCAGGAATGGTCAAGCATTAAAGAAGTCCTGTGTCGATATGAACGTACAGCTTGCGAGAAATGGCGAGTTCACAGCAACGCATAACAAGTGCGATCGGCGCTGCGAGTCACTGAAAACTATGCGATGCAGTGGAGCCAATATGTGCCACGGAAAATTTGGAACCCCGAATGGTCAATACAAATCCGGAGTCTCCCAGTGCCTCGCAATCAAGCCGAGGGGATTCGGTAAGTAAATCCACAGACATTCGTATACTACTGTTTAGTCTTGCCTGCAGAACGTGCACAGCCTGCCAAGAAAATTTTGTCCCTTGGTACTCCATGCTACGTCACTAGCTCCAAAATGGAATAGATGACCCCCGACCCATGTAAACTTAAAACTAGGGTAACAACGCAGTGTGCCCTCCACCTCATCGACTCTACTCAGGTACCCCGCATATTCCACTATTAAAGAAAAAGAGTCTTCTGAAGTCAACATCCGACAATCACAGCTTGATTTTAACGGCAGAGCAGCTAGCATTCTGTTGTTTAGTGATGGTTAAATATAAATACGGAGCATTAGACCAAAAAAAAAAAACAACGGGTAGTTGAACAACCTGGATTACATCGAGAGCGTAGTGCCAAAGGATTTTTCTTACGTTTTCATCTTGAGTATGAAAAAGTCTCTGAAGACACTTTAACACGATCTCAAACATCTCCTGCAGGAAATCTTTCTCAAAATAATGAAAACTACCGCCAACATTCTCCGTGATCAAGCAAATTTCGAGAACTAATAAAGTCATGAGATCACTAAGCGGATGCTTAGGCATCTTTACTAACAAAAATAGTGTAACCGTCTCTTCAAAATCCGACTTCTCTTTACAACATAAGCAATCATAACGCTACCAGTTATACATCAAAGAGTTTTATATAAACTATAGTGCAGGATATTTGTCAGCGTTTTCTTCTACTTGCGTTACCGCTATCTTAAATAATTCTATTATATGCAACACGCCCTTATATCGACAGGATGGCATAGTACAAGCGCCTCGTAGCTCGGACAAACAAAAAAAAAAAAGGCGGCGATTCTTAGAGCTTAGTCGCCTCGCCTCCCTCCACACGCCACCGTCTAATCGTGTTTGGTCACGGCATAAAAAGAACACGCTTGTAATGCATCGCTCGCAATGCAGGCTTGTGTGCGCGCTTACGACAGCAACACACTGTTTGCCAGTGCTTTCTAACGAACTCCGCACCCAACTATTGTTTGCAACAGTACTGCGCTTTAACTCCTGAAACGATGGAGCGGGGCATTGCGACAAAAAAAAAAAAAGAACCACCGACGATTACGAAAGCTCCTAATGCCAAATGTGAGCGTCGGGATGCGCGTGTGTAATTATGTGATGGTAAACTCGGCAGAATGAATATGGGAGATATGTATGCCCTCGTCCACTCATATTACCTCGGTGAGCCGCACCAACGGACCTCTTCTACAGTATATATGCAACGCTTTCACTTGTTTGCGTGACCTCGCTGATCTTTCAGCAGCTCATCATATTTCTTTAATTAATTGAGACTTGCATGGAGCAACTTGTCCAAGCTTGTAAACCGTCCGTTTCCATTTCTTCTTTGCTTTTCTGAGCTTCGCGACACATTTATATTAGGGGCGAAGCTCCTCTTAGTCTAACCTTGTCCTGCGTCAGGCGTCAGGCGTAACCGGCGTGCCGGGAGGCACGCGCTCGCCCTCGGCGCGTGCCTCCCGGCGCGTGCCTCTCTCTCTCTCACTCTTCCATCTGCTGTCTTGTGAAAGAGAGGGAGACAGAGAGAGCGAAAGGCGCGCGTTGACTATGGAAACGCTCCTTCTTAGATGAACGCTCTACCAGCTCGCAAAGAAGGAGAACGCGCCCTCACCCGCGAGAGACAACGTTGGCGCAGGCAGCGTCTCCTAGCGAGTTTCTTGATTGAGAAATACCGACTGCTCGCGTTGGAGAACCGTTCACCGGCCACCCATATATATATATATAGGCACTGGATCTTGACTTGCAATGAAGTGCCGGTGGGAGATTTCACTTGTGCATAGTTGAACCATAAGGATTCGTAGCGTGCGCGTTAACTAAATTAATTCGGAACTCGGCACGATCTACGATGAACCTCCCGAGCTTCGCCCACTCATCATCATTCACTCCGTGGATATGCTGTAATTTTTTAATACAAAAACAAATATTTAATATTTAGTTAGAGCGTTCGTTTACCGTCTATTCTGTATGTATCCATCTGGCTATACAATTTTTCTCGTTTTTTCCTATTTCCGACATCACTCGGACCCAGCTTGCATTTTGAATGCTTTTGGTTGCGCCAGCACACTCGCCTCGCAGTCTCGTCAAGCATCAAACGTAAGGCTTCTTTCTTATGTATTCCGAATAAAGAGCCCTTTCCAGCAATGCACTTGTGATTTGTTCGAGCATTCAACCTGTCTGAATACGTCACGACGAGATACCATTCACGAATGCGCACCTCTGAAGCATGCACTAACGAGCATCGTTTCTTTCAAATGTCACTCGTGTTTCCTGGTCTTTCGTAAGTTTCTCACGAAAATATTTTGAAAGAAAAAACAAAATAAGAGACTTAAGTTATCCATTGGAGCGTTTTTCTTCTAAATGTAGGCTCTTTTTCGAAAACATTTTAAGCAGATATTGAGCAGGAGGTCAGAGGCTTGTTTGACTCTGCTGTCGTAAATACATACCACTAAGCTTACCGCATTTGCGTTACGAATCGTCTCCAGCCGGTGGTTTTAAAAGAAGTAACCAAAGATTAACTATAGGAATTTGTTAAAGCCATGTTTTGTGAGGCTGTACGAGCTTGCCGGGCATGCGCAGGCACCTTTCCTTGCACATTGTTATTAAACCGCACACATTCTACCCTGACAGTCCCATAGCAGATCGGCTGTTGGACAATCAATCGCCGTAAGCGGAGAGGAGTACTTGGGACATTAGGAAGCAAGCAGAAAGAACGTCGACGTGAGCATTTCTCACCACGGGAAGGGTTTGAACACACAAATAAATATATGAATTCGGATATGACTTGTTAGCCATATTTTTCTTACCCACTTCCATTATTTTGGACCTTGCATGGATGGTACACAATAAAATTAACATAACTTAGAGCCACACATCAGAATATGTGACAAGGAAAAAAAAGGGTCATCTGGTTTTGACGTTTTGACGACGTTTACGCTGACAGAGTGGTTGATATCTTCGAGACGTGCCTAGGACATAGGCTCTGTCACATATAATGTTGTTTGCTTATACTAGTGTACGTATAGCCGAGCCTTGTCATCCCTGCACAGGAGCTAATTATAAAGGCATGTCTATTCCCCAGTAGCCTCGCGTTACCTTCACCGAACATCGCAACAACGCCGAAACAGCTCTCGTCAAGCGCCGAGTGCGACTTGGAAAGATAGAGCGCTGAGAAATGCAACGCTCAATTTGCGCTGGAAAGGATGCGTTCGCGTTACACGTGACTACCTCTATGACGTGTTGACAGACTTGCTGCAGTCTTCTATTTGCTAGTAAATTAATCAATTCGATTTGATGCGAATACTTTAAGAGCTCAGTGTGTACTGCGTGTTTCATGTAAGAACTTACTGATAAAGGGCATTCACCTGTTACGCGCACATTCCTATTTCTGAATCCATCAGAGATCAATGATTTCATCTCCTGATTTATTTTATTAGTTTCTCAGCATTATAGACGGCCACTGCAGACCACACCAACCACCGCCTGAAATCCGCCGCAGTTCCACGAGGAGAGCTTCGTCATTCAGGCAGAGTCGGTCCCTAAGGAACTTCATCATTCTTTCACAAATTGGCGCTTCTAACACGCAAGCTATCTCACACGTTTATGCTGAAATGATAAATCTTCTGCGTGGAGTTAAAATGAACAGCACAAAATATTGATATACCCATACCCTTGACGTTGGATAGCATGATGCTGCACGGGCTGCGGCTAATGCGTTGGTCGCTGAAGCTTCGCTCCCGTTCTCTTTCAGGGAATTAGACAGGCGAAACAAAGACGAAAGCACGCCGGGTGGTCCCATTATAGTTCGCGCCGATGGCTGGAATGGCGCGGATAATAATAATGACTTCGGCGAGTCCCAAGGTCAGCGGCGTCCACACGGCGCTACTATGGCCCGGGACGTTGGGAAAAGGGAGTCAACGAAGGGTGCAATCAAGGTTCGGCTTTCTAGCAGTGCACCAATCACCCCTATCGAATCTCCCAAGGCCGCTCTCCTTTCTCATAGAGGACAAATATCATTCTCCCTCCCTCCCTCGTCTGGCACGACCTACGTGGTTTTAGACGCGTGTTCGGTCTGCCTAGGGACGCAATCCTAGCGCCCTGCGTGGGATGGTTGTTTTATGTTCGTGACCGCCCGCAACCCTTCTTGTCGATGCTCCAAGGGTCACTGCTTGCCACACAGCGGCCGTCGCGCACGCTGCATGCGGAAGCAATCCGTATATCGCTTCGGTGTAACACGCTTGGCATGCCACGAATCTCTTCCCAGCCCCATCTGTAGGATATATGCCGAACGCCAAACATTTCTTCGGAGATAGGGGGCTTTTTAGGTCTTTAAGGCTTTGCATTCTCTACGCCGATTTCCTGAAGTAGCTGCCTTTAAGAAAAGCAGCTAAGGAAAGAAAAAAAGCTTAAGAATTCGAGACTATATCGATCCAATTTCGCAATTTTTATACTTTGTGAAAAGGCTTTTATATTTCTCCCGTTGTGATGTGTATACTTGTTCGCGTTATTAAATTAGTCAAAACTGCCTTACGTCATTGCATGAACAATCCTACGCGCACAACTTTCTTAATGTCGCGATATCATATGACCGTCCACCTTCCTAGAGGAAGTTTTCAACTGCACCACACGTTTTGTAAATCCTGAGATGCCCTTCCCTCTGCTCTCAGGCTCTTTCTATATGACTTCGTATTATAGCACCTCCATCTCCCCCATGAGCGGGACACGAATACAATTATATAAGATAACACACAATGTTGTGCTGGCCAAGAAGTACATTACAAAATAGAGACATACAGCGAACCCTGGCATGTACACTTGCATTGTGCGCAATGAAAAATTAAACATAAAACACAGGCATCTACACTTAAATTGTGCGCATTGCAAAATAGGGATGGAGTAGCTAATGTGTACGCAACAAGAATTCACGTTTTCGAGGTCTTGATTTACCTCTTTTCTGATATCACTTGTTTGCGGTGGAAACGTTTTCCTCACTGGCATAAAAGCTTCTTCTTTCTCTCTCAGAAGTGTCTTCCAGGGGAAATCAAAACTTCTACGGATTTTCCTTCTTATGATATCTTTTGTAATGTCGAATTTCTTTCCCTTCTGTTACTTCAGACAGACGCTTTATTTATTCCTTTCTGTCTCCGTCCACATCTTACTCCACACTTTTTCTCCCTCTGAAATTGCAAAACGGTCGATAAGATCCTCGTCAGCTCATCTTCCTTATACAGCAAAACCGAAGCCGTTCAGCCCAAGCAGACTTATTAGAAGGATGCGCCTACTTTGGTACATTCCGTTTTCGCGTGTATGGTCACTGCACTAACATATGCTGCTTAAGCGAAACTATGGTATTCCTTTGATGGCAAGAAGCGTTGACAGTCAGTATAGTAAATCTCTCGAAATTGTTAGAAGAGTGCTTATTTACCGGTCGTCGTCAAGTGGTTTGCTAACCATGACGGGTCAGTGCTTATTTAACCACTGTACGCGAAGAGCTATGAGATATTGATAGCGCCTGCAGAAAAGCCACTCTAACAAGACCAAAAGAGCGAAAATGCTTGCGAGCGAGTTTGTACATCACCGCCCCAGCATACCTAGAACGTCACTCTCACAGCGAAAAGCGGTTTGGAAGCCATAAAAAAAGTGTAAATACAATCAGCCTCACATAGAGGAATTAGGGACGAAATCTTTTTAGTCCATACCTTGTCATTCCAAACTAACCAGTGCGTCCCTGTTCGGCTTTCCTTTGAGGCTCATTCGTGAGCCATGAAGGAAACTCGTTGGTGAGTTCTTTTTTTTCCTTATTTGTGGGCTTTCATTCAAGCATATATGCGCCTGCATTATGGTATCTAGGCTTGAATAACCGGAAACTGATAAAAATTCTTTGCTAATAAAGCTTTGAGGGAGAGAAAGAGGGAAAAAGACATATAGACGACCGGGTAGTCCTTGGGTGATAGTCCAGAGCCCCAATGACTGCTGCCACGTGCCACACCCGTCGCACCAGCGCTCCTATTCCGCATCCTATCACGCAGACAACTTTAGAGCTGCCGGCTAAGTCAACATATGTGAACGTGGTTTTCACCAAAACGCGCCATGCGTATTCATTAGGCCACAAACTTCGGATTGATGCAGGACTGAGCTTTCGATATGGAGCACGGGGAGCGTCACTGGAATTAGGGGAGATTGTGTTCAAACACTAGCGGATCCTGTGAGACTTTCTCTCAATCGGTTATGCGGCGAACGAGTCTGGTTAGTGAAACCAGACATGGTTCTTTGGTAATTACACCCGCAGGGTTTCGGAAGGATATATTTGATTGAGCATATGCAAGCCCGGATCCTGTGAAGAAGATATGGATATTTAGGAGGAGCTTATGTGATCCGTTGGTGCTCGAACAGGATTTCCTCTAATTCCTGCAATGATCCGTGCGCCCTGCTCATGCATGTCAGCAGTTAAGAATGAAGAGGCTTTCGTCCTGCAGTAGACATAAGATATGCTGTTGATGATATCGACGACGGTGATGATCACGATCGTGATTATGATGACGTTTGCGAGAATATGTTTCACAGCAAGCTCCGTCGCCATATTTCATATTCCATCTGTGATGCATATCGATTTTGTATCCGATGTCTGTGATAACGCTTTTGCATCGTGTGATGGAAGTCTCAGCTCTCGATGCACAGGTGCCATTCAGTGTCATCACTGCGATCTTATGTTGCTCGTGTCTTGTTTTCCTTCTCCACGAAATGCACAATAAGCAGCGCTGAATAAACTGTGGTTTCTTTATTAAGCTGAATGTAGCTGATATGTGTCGCAGACTTCCGAGTTCCGCCAAAGTAAACATGTTTAATACTGTTCAGGGCTTAAGAAACAATTCTGGACGTCTACAGCCAAGTCATTTTCCATATTTATGCATTTATGTCGTTCCTCATTTAAATTTGTTGGCCGTCTGCCCTTTTTCTAACTTATATCTACCTTCACTCGAGCGCGGAACTTCTCCGTTGCTCCTGTTGTTTTACGCAATCCCGTGCTGCACTGTCCATTTCAAGTCACTGCGAATGTTAAGGTATGTTAACTGCGAATGTTAACTTGTTTACACCCTTTATTTATTTTTATTTAATTCATACGCACCTCTCTTTTTACGAAAGCTGAGGCTACTGTTACTGTAATTTTGCTTAGTGTTAGCATGGACATATATGATCAAAGATATCATGGCTATTGCTCTTTGCCGGTGTACCATATCGCTGTGGTAGCACTCTGTATTATGTCATCTTTAACGTATATTTGCATGTCTAACGGCACCTGTTTTATAGTCGGGTCACATAGTGCCAGTGGTCTCGCTTCGGTCGGTGCAAAACTGGCATTCAATATCCCATTTAGTAATCGATAAGTGCTTGTCGAGCGATTGGATGCATCGATCTCTGTCGAGTAGAATCACGCCAATTCTTACACCCTGTATGTCCTTACAAAGGCTGGCACCCCGGCTGGAACGTCGATAATAAAGCATGGAGCGATGACGTACGTCGTATCCCAAAAACGCTGCTGCAACATCAAGGCTCAAGTGATAACTTCCACCCATGCTTCACTAAATATGCCACTTTATAGACGTGTCAGTTAAAGTCGCGCTTATCATCTGCGTGCTTCTCTTCTTTGAACTACGTCGCTACAGGAGCCTCCTGTATAAAGGTTCACTGCCTATATATCTCTGAACATACACAGTGCAGTCATGCGCTATTCAATGATTATGTTTACGTTGGAACATACAGGCACAGTATGCACAAAACCACAAAACAGAAATACTGTAATGCAGGGACGCCTGGGAAAGTAGACATCGGAGTTCACCGTAAGATTTCTCTCCCCCCATCTGGCTCTCTATTGCAAGCGCAAACCAAACTCAATCGTAAAGTACAGGATTCATTCCGATATCGACTGCTGGGTTTTACAACAGAAGGGTGACAAAATAAGGTACACATCCACCACGGAGCTAGAAGGAACAGTAGCGGCATTCCTAGTGTGGCTGGCAGCTCATAACAATGCTAGCACCTGAAGAGAGGCGTAGAGAAAAAAGGACACGGAAGAAGGACGAAAAAAAAATGCCGGTAAATCGCACTACACTCCCAGCTAGAAGCATATATCGAGTGCCATGTTGCTGCCCTCTTTGCAAACGATCTCTTCGCGGTGAGCCAAACACCAATCTTTCCAGTGCGCCCTGCCTGGGCCTCCCATTTACCCCCTTCAGTGTAACATTTCCTCTCTGCAGTTTTCTCAGTACTTTCTTCCTCTCCTCTCACTCTCTCTGACGCTATATTTCTTTTTTTGTCAGCTTAGTGCCACGCTTCCTATCTCATTTTTTTCACTCTTTCTCTTAACACTCACTCACGCTCTTCTACGCCCCAACTCCCACACTTTCTCTCTCTCTATCCATGTTTCTCTCCTGATAAATCTCTCGGCAATGCTAGCTTTGTACCTCTGCTCTCCTTTTCTCGTCCTCCATCACAAGCATGTCTTCCGCGGCATAAACATATCCAGTGATCGGCAGCGTTGCGCTTCCTCGTATACGCATCGCCCGAGTTATTTTCATCCCGAACTCACTGGGGCATCTTCCCGCCGCATGCGTCCATCCCATCGATGTTCCCGATCGCTACTCGGCGAGCCGACTCCCATTCCTCTGAAAACGCATCGCCCATCCGAGACCAATCCGTGTGGGCCTATTTCGTTCAGTCTTTTTTTTTTTTTTGAGAAAGCTCGCGCAGACCATATTAAAGTCCGCCAGCTTGCAACTTTATCTTACATCTATTTTGTTGTTGTTTTTTTCGTTTCCTTCGCGTTGCGCTCTTATACCAAGTCCTGCTCATCAAGCTCGAAACTGAAACCAGCGTTGTCTAGCATGAAAAGTTCGTGCAAACTTTCAACACCACATCGGTAGTTTAATGCCCGAACGTTGTTTTTGAGTGCTTGTACATATATTCCAGTGTGTGTGCGTTCCAGTCTGCCCGAGAGCGTACTTTTCAGGAACACCTCCCGCCGCAGGACCCATGCCTAACGATATAATTGGAATCGTCTGAATCCCAGCTTCAAGCCTTCAAAGATGGATGACACTTCATGCATGTTTTGACGGCATCCGCGTAACTGACATCATTTCTGCTTCATAAGCATTGCTTATGAAGCAGAAATGATGCTTATGCTTATGCTTCATAAGCATTGCTTCATAAGCTTTGTAAGAAGTCAGCAAGCGACTATACAGAGGCAGCAGACTGGTGAATACGCTATCTGATTTTTTTTTTCAGATTTCGCGGTCACATGACCTTTTGGAAGTCTATTTTGGTTCGTGTTTTATTAACATAAGCTGCCATGTTAACTTTGGGTCACGTGCGGCGAATATCCGTGTAACCCAGCCGAGCACGGTGGGTATGAGCCACGCGTGGTCGTGTTCTCGTTAATCACCACGTACATAACGAGCATGCCACTTCAGTGATGTTTATATCAATCAGTCGTTCGTGTTCGACATACATTGATATTCTGACACCCCAATCCTGGTAAGTACCAAGACAACGAGACGACCAGGAGAGCGCGGAGACGTAAGCGGGTAGATAGATAGATAGATAGATAGATAGATAGATAGATAGATAGATAGATAGATAGATAGATAGATAGATAGATAGATAGATAGATAGATAGATAGATAGATAGATATTGTTGCTGTTGTTGTGTGGGGTTTAACGTCCCAAAACCAGCTCTGATTATGAGAGACGCCGTAGTGAAGGGCTCCGGAAATTTCGACCACCTGGGGTTCTTTAACGTGCACTGACATCGCACAGCACACGGGCCTCAACATTTATCCTCCATCGAAATGCAGCCGCCGCGGCCGGGATTTGATCCCGCGACCCTCGGATCTGCAGCCGAGTACCATAGCCACTAGACCACCGTGGCGGGGCTAGATAGATAGATAGATAGATAGATAGATAGATAGATAGATAGATAGATAGATAGATAGATAGATAGATAGATAGATAGATAGATAGATAGATATTGTTGTTGTTGTTGTGTGGGGTTTAACGTCCCAAAACCAGCTCTGATTATGAGAGACGCCGTAGTGAAGGGCTCCGGAAATTTCGACCACCTGGGGTTCTTCAACGTGCACTGACATCGCACAGCACACGGGCCTCAACATTTCGCCTCAGATAGATAGATAGATAGATAGATAGATAGATAGATAGATAGATAGATAGATAGATAGATATAGATAGATAGATAGATAGATAGATAGATAGATAGATAGATAGATACGGTCAAAATAGTTCGTGACGATATCCTTCGCGTAGTAAAAAGGAAGCACTAGAGAATCTGAAGTGAAAGTGTTCATTTTGCATCTCTTAGAGACAGAAAACGATCTGCCACATAGTGTCCTCCTTTCTACGTATTTGTCGAACTTTTCCCGAATCCTTATCGATCGAGGTCACTCCGATGGGATATACTTTCTTCAACGTGCTATGATACACTGCAGTGAAGTGCTGCTTCCAAAACATAGCCTGCGTAGAATAATAGACGTTGTCTTTGTCAAACGCCTCCTCCATTCAAAAGCACCAGCAGCAGCGAAACGGCGTCCGAGTGTGCTACTCGACACTGGCGGATGTTCACTCCAAGAAGCGCAGAAAAGAGAGAGTGAAGTTACAAAATTGGTATTGCAAACCAAATGCAGCGGCTGTATGTTTGGTCTTTGTAAGGTAAACAACAGCCGGTTCACGTATAGTGCTGTCCTCTTTTCGAGTCTCGAACGATAAATCACCTTTGAGGCGACGAGGAAAAAGCGGCTGTTGTATATTTTCGAACGTGCATTGAAGGTGCGGGGTATGGCTGGCGCTATATGATCTCCACAACACGGAATTGTCTCGAAGGTTTTGGCTTTGTTATAACATAGAAGCACGTTCGAAGAAAAATAAAGTTGAATGGACATGAGTATAAAGGGGATACCATGATGCTTCAATATCCCTCAATGCATTTTGGACAGCGAGGCAGCAAAACTTGCTTTCCAATGAAACATGAAAGCATTGAAGTCTTCGATTTCCAGATGTAGAGTTCACCTGCTACTTTGACAAACATCCTGTCGTATTACAAAAAAAAATATGTTCGTTCATTAACCTTCAAATTCGAAGTTAATGACTGCAACTGGGCCGAGAGTCCCTCTGCAGTCATCAGAATTTGGCGTTCAGAACTAAAATTCTAAATGTCAAAAACTATGGTTTCTGTAGCGCTGGACTCCGTAGCCAACGCTATAGAAAACGTACCCGCTTGAAAATGGAGCGCAGTTATTTTTATTTAATCGACCAATTCATCACCAACTATGTATTCTGATGATAGAGGCACAGCGATTTTTCTTAGATATTGCTTGTCTTAACAAAGTACATGAAGGTGCAGAGCTGCTCGAAGCTAGAAGGTTGGTTTTGACTTCGGTTAGCAGTTTATCTTTTACCTTAAAATGAAGCGACATTGCAATAACGTCTTGAGCCATTGCTTTTCGCAGACATGGCTCTTACGAGGGAGAGCTCTGGTGACGAGCAACAAATAAAGGATTGATGAAGACAGGCGTCTCCTCTTCCTTGACAGGCGTCGTTCTTCCCCTAAATAATTCAGCTCGCTGCAAAGCAGCTGCTTTGTCGCAGAGTGCTTTGAAGGCGCAAACACGAACTGTCTTCAGCTTTGTTTGAAAGGATCGGAGATTAGGAGTGTCGCCCAAGAGCCGGCGTGACGATCCGTATTTTTCTTGCGAAGTTTGGAGCAGGCAACATCAGGCAAATAGATGAACAGAGAATGTGCACCCGGTTGCTTGCAGGTGTATATGTTACGTAGCCGTATATGTTGTACAACTAACTTTGCTCTGAAGGCCTGCCTTGTAGACCAGATCCAATTGGAGAGGTAAATTTCCATTTGCGTATTGTCTCACGGACGGACGGACGGACGGACGGGCTCGTTACATCCTTACTGAAGTGTTCCGTTCCGTAATCCCATATTTACGCAAGCTACTGTGCGAAGTAAGTATGAATTGATATATTTGCCCAATATTTGTCTTATTTTTCATGTGAATCTTACTCAAATGCAAAATGATTTGAATGGCCATGGATGACCATTTCTTCTTCATTGCCATAGATATTTCACCAACACGCGTTTGTTCACTGACAGTAACCGCTCTGTTCTTGTCCTTTAACGTTGCACCTATTGGTTTCCTGTCCAAGGCGCTTTGCGTATTTCTCAATCTAGGTTGAAACGTTTGGTATGGTTCCAGCTTCCTGTACCTTAAGTATATATAAATAGATCTGTAAATAAGTTTTTCCGTGGGTGCAGGGGTTATTGAAGTCTCTTCAAGTTTGTCCAACAAAGCTTCACTTTATGTATTGCTAAATTACAGATATATATATATATATATATATGGGTTGCCGGTGAACGCTTCTCCAACGCGAGCAGTCGGTATTTCTCAATCAAGAAACTCGCTAGGAGACGCTGCCTGCGCCAACGTTGTCTCTCGCGGGTGAGGGCGCGTTCTCCTTCTTTGCGAGCTGGTAGCGTTCCTTTAAGAAATCACGCACAGGAGAAATCTCACCAGGCACTACCTTGGAGGTAAACAATGGCTGCTACTGGGAATGAGAGACAGCAGAAGTCGGCTTTTAACACTTCTACTTCTACTAACGTTTCCTACTGGAACATGCCAATGGCTGCTAATGGGGAATGAGAGACAGAAGAATTCGGCTTTTAGTTAACGCGCACGCTGCGAATTTTTTTTATTGTTCAACAACGCACAGGAGAAATCTCCCAGCGGCACCACCTTGGAGGTCAAAGCGTAAGACTGGTTACGCACTACGACTACGACTACGACTACGACGAGGGACGAACGGGTGCCGCTTTAAGGAGCTTCGCCCCTAAAACTGAATTCCGAAGCCGAAGGTGGTGACATTTGTAAATGCTTCAATACATCGCGATCGTACAATAGGCGAGGACGAAGAGGAAATGTGTACCAGCACTGACGTCACTCTAACACATCACTCCAGCTGTGTACCAGCATTGGCAGTACACTAACAACAAAGGAGGACACAAAACATAATGTAAACGGTGCCGCTGCAAAAAGGATGTTGCGAGGTCGATCTTGTGCGTGTTCGGAATGGCAAATGGTGCTTTTTACGGTGCGCTAACACAAGCTGGCGCCAGGCGTCTCTGAAAAAGAAGTACGAAAGAAAAGAGAAACGATATGTACTTTACGTAGACAATACTGCCGCACCGGATTGTCGAGCTTGGATCTGCGTGGCACTTGAAGCTCGGACATCTGGCGTGGGCTGTCTCCACAACGCGCTGTCGTTTTCTCGGTCGCGATGCGAGGTGGCGGAGGTACAGCCAGCCGCAGCAGTAGCCTGACAAGTTAATGGGAACACGGAAGTGATGGCCCGATACCTCTGCTCACGACCAGCTAATACTCCTCCTGACTAATTCCGTGCATTGTGGCAACAGCTACAGACAGTGGGAGCCACCGAAGGGAATTTCTTGTGCGTTGCATCAGAACAAGCTTGCTCAGTGCGAATCACTACTCCTTCGGTCGTTCTTATATAATAATGAGAGTTAGCGCAAGATAGAAACATGACAACATACAATTATTTTTTACAATGACTGCTAAGAGACGGTTGGTGTTTACAGTACTTTCACGTGTACTGCACAGAAGTGTCAAATCAGGGGAGAGTAGCTGAACGGGCAAGAGATGTTTGTGAGCAACCTGTCAGGAGCTGTTCGCGCCTTCACCGTGCTTTGCTTTTCGGTTTGCTTTTTTACTGCGGCGCGTATTGCGTAGAAGTACTGCCAGCGCGAAATGTCAGAGTAGGTAGAGGTGGACATAAGTGAACCAAGAAGGGGACCATTTCACCAAGGACGTTCATTTGCACAACATCAGGGAACCAATAACAAGGAATAGAGCACATTTCACGCATACACTGTTTGAGCAGTTAGTAGGGAGGTTTGCCTTTTGGCAGATTTTTACGTCTTCATTTTTAATGAAAGAAGCCTTCGTAGCATATGATTACGATACAGAAGCGAAACATTCACGACGTTGCTATTTTTATTCAGCGAGGATCCTATCATTCATGTTACGTACTGAGAACGCTCAAACACGCAATAACGCTTGAAACCACAGGTTGTTCCGAGTGCTTTTCGATCAGCTTCGTCATTAATTATGATACAAGAAAAAAAAACGTATGGAAGCCGAAGGGATCTTTGATTCCAGAAGATGTAGCCGAGTAGAAAATGTGGACTTGCGGTATTAAGCTCGCCGAGCAGCTGTAACGACGTATATCTGCGATCTTTGAAGAATGCGTTGAGACTTGAATGATGAAGAACACAAAGCAATGGAAGTACGAAATATTGTGAGAATGTTTATTCCTATTTGTTGTGTAACTGCTAGACCATTCTGTATATTGCTTGACACACTGTACAAAAAGTAATATTTGTCGAAGGAACTTTCCTTCCACAGGATGTCGAAAAAATACAAATTGCATCGCTCCAAACAGCTCCTTGAGCAACAAAGGAAACTATCTGACAAGGGCACCTTCAGTCTTGCAATAAAGGTCACCTCGCCAAAGAAAAAAAAAAATGTACAGAGCTCGCAGTTAATGAAACGACAAGCATCACTGGGAGAAGCACAAGGCAGATCAATATCTCCTCAAGTGAACGACATTCTTGGTTTTCTTTCTTTTTCGAGCCATGACCTTAAGGTGCTGGAGAAATTAA
The DNA here is from genome assembly GCA_013339685.2 of Hyalomma asiaticum. Lineage (NCBI taxonomy): Eukaryota > Metazoa > Arthropoda > Arachnida > Ixodida > Ixodidae > Hyalomma > Hyalomma asiaticum. The sequence continues at coordinate 105,997,607 of CM023486.1, forward strand.
TTATAGGCAACAGACTTCGTAATTAAAGCCACTGGAGAACCTCCCCTGTACGGGCCTTAACTTTAAACGAAATGGTAACGAAGCTCATAACATCTTTGCGAAAGAAGCCTTCAACGACGCTCATAAAATCTTGCATAAGAATGAAGTTATAGCCATTTTGTGTGCTGTCCTCCTGGCTACGTTTCGTATGTATTCAGGGCAGAGAATAGCTAAAAAATACTTCGGACTGACTGGAGCTTCATGCGGTTATTGGTGCATTTGCGAGTCCGTTGTTCATAGTTTTGTATACGATACATTTACGCTGAATTCATCCAGAGAGGCCGATGAGCAAAATGAAAGAAAGCCCATTGCGGCATTGAATTAAAGCGCCTGGTGTTTTTCTGTGCAAATAAACGAACATCGCCTCATTAACATGCTTCCCGTTTTATGTGAACAGTGCACGCTCAGCTTTTATAAAAAAACGTCAGAACGCTGACCGAGGTATTGATATTTAGAATGTTTCGCGTAAATACTGAAATATCTGTCATTGCACCTATGCTTCGCGTTTGTATATTTTGCGCAGTGTTCACCTGGAAGATGAAATCAGATTACTAAGTGTACGCTCTATATCCCTTAGTGTTTCGAATTCTCACTTTCTGACACCATTTTAGGTCTGGGTATTATTGAAGTGACTGGATACATGTTTAGAAAATATGGGCTTCCGTTTTCTTTTCTGTCTTGTCAATAATGTTACATGTCTCTACTGCTTCTGACTGCTTGAAAGCGCGGGAAAACTACAACATGTGCCTACATTTGAAAGGAGTAATTTTTAACATTAGACATTCGAAATGTTGGAGCACGCAGAGAACGGAAGAATATCTTTAGAAAGATAATAAACTTTTGAACTTCCTCTACCAGCCCAGTGATAGACGAAAGACGGCTCTGTGAAGGGGTCTCTGAGTTCATTTTCACCATCTGGGATTATTTAAGGTATCATTAATACACAGCACGTGAACGTCCTGGAATGCCACGCCTAAGCGAGATGACGCCACTGGCGTCGGATTTTGGACCCGGGACCTCATTATGTAAAGCACATTACCTGTCAATTTTGTTAGGATTCATAACATTGAGTAGCGGAACAATACAGGAAACCATAACAGAAACACACATGCACAGCGCTGTGTATACGTCTCTTCTCTCTTGGTCTCGTTCGCGTTGTGCTACTCACTGTTATGAGACCTCACTGGCGAAATGTCAGTTAGGTCTGTTGAGTTGGAAGTTTGTGCAAAAAATGAAATACAGGCAAAGTAGAAGTATTGGCGCATTATTCTTAGCTCTGTCGTAAGCTATATCATGACTAATAACCATTGCGTTATCTGAAACGTAGCCACAGAAGGTTTTAAAGCTGTCTTTCTCAGTATCCTGCCTCCCTCTTCCGACGCCCACCCGCCTTTTCTTCTCTTAAGCGTCACCGTGAATTCTAGCTATTGAGAAAGAGCAGAGGTTTTGTTAGAGTAGCGCGTGATTTGGACAGGGTGCTCTGATCCTCGGTGCCCGAGGGTGTTGCCGCGTCCGGTGCACGCAACGTCCATTGGGAATTGATTGTTTCTCGTCGGCCGCGCCGAACAATGCCGGAATGTCGGTGAACTCCTATGCCCTTGCCTGTTTTTACTTCGACTGTGCCCGGCGCAAGCTTTAAGAACCCGGCTTGAAGATGGAGTTCACACGATGTTAATGCGCGAATACCTGTGGCCTCGTTTTCCCCTCTGCATTTTCGGTCCCCATCTATTTTCGGGCACGCCAGGTATCAGCAAGTGTTCATGACAACCGCCAAAAACACTGCATTTGAGGGCACAGTTTCTGAGTATCTCCATGAATGTATATGGAGACGGAGAATGGAGAGGAGGGCTGCGTTGGGGACGACTTCGTTTTGTGACGTCGAATCCGGCGAAATCGCAAAGCGTTGTGGAACTGCATAAACGTGAGCATATGTGGCACAATATGCACGGGCACGCAGGCTACATTCAGTTTACACAATTGGGAAAATAACCACGTATATTAGTTAAAAATTGCTTCCTGTTCTCATGCAAAGGGGTCTTCGAATCACGCCGAATCGCATACTGAGATAAAGAGGGAGTAACAGAAAGCTTAGACAGACAGACAGACAGACAGACAGACAGACAGACAGACAGACAGACAGACAGACAGACAGACAGACAGACAGACAGATAGATAGATAGATAGATAGATAGATAGATAGATAGATAGATAGATAGATAGATAGATAGATAGATAGATAGATAGATAGATAGATAGATAGATTTCGAGGCTTCCGATCGCCTAGAAGCACCAATTATACGATCCGATCTTTCGCACCCCTTCCGTGTTAGGCACACTGAGTGTGTCAGCCAGCTTAGGTGTTCACAATATGTAAGCATACTGATGCAGCGTTGGTAGAAGCTTGGCTCGTGAGTTGGGTGTTTCTGCAGGCTTGAATCCTCCTTAACTAGAATGCAAGTAAAATGGGGAAAGGTGCTGCGTGGTTTAGCTATGAATGCTGCAGATTAGTTGCTCATATGCTGGAGACTTTGGATTGCTTGACTATGCATGCACTCTCCAGCATGTTGATTGATTTTGTGAGGTTTAACGTCCCAAAACCAGCTCTGATTATGAGAGACGCCGTAGTGGACGTTTCCGCAAATATCGACCACCTGGGGTTCTTTAACGTGCACTGACGTCGCACGGTACACGGGCCTCAGCATTCACCTCCATCGAAATGCAGCCGCCGCGGCAGGGATTCAATCCCGCGACCTTCTGATCAGCAGCCGAGTGCCATAACCGCTAGACCACCGAGGTGGAGCCTCTCCAGCATGTAGGCAGCATTACAACGTATCTCGAGTGCTTGAATGCTCTTTGCGTGTCCGTGAATCGTGTTTTGTAAGATTCCGACTGCGATGAAAGATCAAATCTTAGCGATCGGACGAGAGCGTTAATAAGATCTAAGTGAGTGGAGCACTTTTAATAGAAACAAAAAAAAAAAGGACGGCGGCCGGGGCTTCGTGACTCTGGGCTCTGTTCAGTCTGCCATAAATTGGCGCTTAGACCGTGAAAAACAGGCGATTAAAACGTTCCCTGGGGTCTTGCTTGGTTATAGCTTCTTGCAACGTGCTTAAATACCGTTCGTCCGTATACATACAAAATTTAAACACGGTTGGATAAGCTTTCTCATAAAATGCTTTCTTTTCTTTTATCTGTATTAAGGCCGTGTTTTCTTTCTTGGATATGCTGACCTGTGTGAACGTCGGGATACTGTGTGCGTCTTGAGCAATATTTTTTCCAGTCCTATACGTGAGTATGATGAAATATTTGGCCGCTCGGCACTTGCGTGCAAAGGAAGAAGAATAAAACCTGCTTCTTTTCTTTACTCGCTCGCCAAGCGTGCTTTCTGGTCGAGTGAGTTTTTCACGCTACAATGGAATACAAGGCGGAGAAAAAAGATCAATTCACGTTCAATGTACTGAACAAGCGTCGCGTCCACATGGAATCAGTGTAGCACTATTTCTGGGTCATGTTGTCTGGCCCTGTGTATACTATTTTCTTCTTTCGGCTTTCTGCACAATTTCTATTGTAAATAATTTGTCTCATAAGAGAAACTCTTTACCAAAAACGAATCCTTCAGACTTACACTTCTGCAATGCTGCGAAGAAAATTTTCTTCGGCTCTCGCATTCTTGTAGAGTAGTTCCAAATAATTACAGTTTAATTTGATTCTTGTTTCTTGTTTAGTGCAGTAAGAAATTTATATTTTGGGTCGCTAGATTCGATGACGTTCACCTCTTATTGTTTTACAGACAATTTTACGAAGTCAGATTTCTTAGTGCTATTATGTTAAGTGCACGATTGCTACTAATTTGCACAGTGTCCGCAAAACCTGTGGTAATGCAGAATGCACACGCATGTAAACGGCGTTGCTTGTGGCCGTTCGTGAACTCATAAGGTTAGCACAATTCCTTCTGTTTAAGTACCAACGCTTTTATAAAACCTTTATCAGGACAAGAACAAAGTTGAACAGGCTGCAATATTGTCCTATTTGCGACGGCGCTAGTTATCTTGTGCACATGGCGAAGCAAAATGAAAGGGCATTGTAGGGAAGTGTATTGAAATCAACTAGGTAAGGACAGAATGAGGAACTTTCTGGTTGCGATTTGCGATTTGGACATATTTTCGCGAAATTCAAGAACAGGCCGAAGGGCTCAGCCAAAACGAACAAGGTCTTGCGTGGAATGGAAGCGTGTTTACAGGCACAGCAGGAGATGCCTTACGCGTAAAGCTCTTGCATGTCCTCCAGTGTTTGTGCCATGCTGAGTTACTTCGCTTAGCCGTATGAACGGATTCAATTTACCAAGTCGAAGTCATGAATGAGTTTCGCTAATAGCAGTCTTAAGTTTAGGCTAGAGAACAGGATGCCTAATTGAGCACTTAATGGCCGAGAACCCTTGAGGCTACCTTAATTGCTAGCAATTCTAGCACGCATGTGCTGTGCATTTGCGACTATGCCAGAATTTTGCAGTAATATTTAGCTCATAGGGTTTCTTAGAATTACCTAGGTTGAAAACGCCCACCGTGACTCTTATTTATGCGTAAAAATCGCTGGGTGTGTTTCATTCGGTTTGTAATCTTCAGGACGAGCCTGGCGACCTCGAAGACTTGTTCCTTCGAAGGATTGTTCCTTCCTAACAACGGCTAATTTTGCATTGAGCAACGCTGCACTGAGACACCTTTTCTTCGCTATAACCAGAACAAAGTTTTATTTATTTGTGATCTACTGCTAGTGCATATTGCTTTATGAAACATAAAACGCAGTGACGGATTTGAGAACAGAGAGCAACATCAGCGTTCACTCCGTGACCGTGTGTCGTCGTTTTCTCTTTTTTCACTGTTGAAAATGCCCTACAGGTGAGGAAATTAGATCCGTGTAGGAAAGACCTTGTTTTAGAGAAGCTTTATTTACGCAGCCGTATCAACGTTTTATTGCAAAACTCGTTCGATGTCAGTCAACACGAGCCTTGCATACTCATATAATGTCATCACCATGGAAGCCCCGGCCATTCTTAAGAAACTCGCACATGTGATAGCGCCACGTTTTCTTGTAGGTGTTATGAAAAAATTTTATTAATGCTTTTGATGTTACCTTTTTGTGCGTGGCTCTTTTACAGTATTCCACTATTATTGTATTACTCGTTTACCCCCTTACTCAATGCCCATATGGCCATGTAATATACTTAATATATGATAAAGCCAGCATCGCAATTTTTCTTGAATTCCGTAAGCACATCAAGGAGCTCTGAAATAAAGGGTACAAAGCATTCTGAATCAGATCTGGACTCTGACTTCGACCTTTTTTGTCATTTCCCATTTAAAGCGCCCACCAGGTTCTTTAAGGTCATGAGCTTTCTATTCATTGACGACGTATGACTGCGCTGATGTCATGCAATTATATCTGGTCATTTCCGCAAACTCGTTGCGAAAGGGAAGCTTTTATACGCTTCTCCCCGCCGTACCGAGTGAGGTAGCTTCGCAAGTAAGCTGCATGCGCTGTGAGGAATCGTGAGGGGTTAATATTACTTCGGGGCTCCAAGCTACAGCGCACCTAATAAGTCGTTTTTGCACGTGAGACCTCGGACTTGAAGTTACCTCTACCACCTTGTAAGCACCTCTAGAGAGCTGCGTGGTTGCGCTCAGGGTTGAGGAAAGAAAACACCTTGGCGTTTCGTGGCCAGAAATAAAAATTAATGTTTAGATTTCAAACCAAGGATAGGCTAATTTGAAGGCATGAAACGCAACCTTTACACTCCTGTAGAGGGTACTTCGCCACAATAAGTATGTTGGGCAGGGGAAGACCTCTTGAGTGAAAGCAGGAGCAGTAAATGTTGCAGTTACTTGGTGCTTGATGAAAGAGAACACATTTAACCACACCTCGTAAAACTCATCTCCAGGGTGATAAACAAAACAACATACACCTCTTTCCAACAAAAGCTACGGTGCGACAGATTAAATGCGAAAAATCGAGTCGCAGGGCAATCTGTTTATGTCCCTATTATCGCCGAGCCTGCAAGGTCCGAGCAAGAGAGGCTACGCTATTCAACACCAATGATTCGGTAGTTCCACCTAGCCTCCGTGTTTACATAACCCGAAGGAGACCGTCCGGTTTGCTTCCCTTCATATGCAGAACATAAGGCCGCAACGCAACACAAAGGAGAAAGCAGGTACATAAAATCGCAGATGGAAGAGAGGTAATGTCATGGTGAGCCGAATCACATCTTTAGTCTGCCTGTTTGTATACATCCTGCAACTGATACTAATCTCATGGTTGCAACTGACCAATTCGGATAAACGTCTTCCGGTACTTTAACGTTATTACCTGAGTTGCTACTGACTACTTCATCCCACTGCCTCTTTTCACAGTAGGTAGGTGAAATAGGGCTGTGTCAGCTTGCTTATTGTTCACAGGACAAAAAAGGAAACGAGAAAGAAGAAGTTATAGAAAGAAATAAAGTAAGCAACATACTCTTGAGCCCTCAGTCGACGGAAAGTGTCGATGCCATGCTTTTGATAATCGCAGTCAATTTGTTTGAGTAATCACGGCAATGGCCTTATGGCATTCTACGTCCTCGTCCGCGATTTTTGAGACTGCAATTGTAAATTCTTGCTCGTCGATAAAAGTCGAAACAGGACGAACAGATATGTTCTTTGTCCTCAGTTTATTGCCTCTTCACTTTCTCTTTTGCCAATGAATCCGTCGTGCTTTCGCCGAGGGAACTGCATTTTTTTTTATGGATATGAGATTGTTAACGTTGAGGTGTGCATTGCTTTTCCTTGAGATTTCACGCCAAGGAAATAAAGAAAGCGTCAATGAAATTGCGGATACTGCTGATTAGAGAAGCTGACATTGGCCTCGAGGGAGATGCGAGTTCCGCGGTGTCGGCAGGACAGTTAGGCGCCAGTGTCAGGGTCTGTTTGCACAGCTCGGAGCCGTTGGTACTTCTGCACAAATTGGCGCCATGGGATTTGCTTAGGACGCCTCTGGGAATGACTGTCGTCCTTTCGTTTTCTCCTTTATTCTTTTTTTTATTCCCGTGTCATGGGGAAGTTGGCCTTCTTTCGCTTCGGTCCTGTGATTGCCGTGCCGACACCATTCCAAAATAACCGATCACCCACACCGAAGGTTCGCTGCAGACTAAGTTAATATTGTTGTTTAGATTTCGCTTTGTGGGGAGAGGGAGAGGGGGGGGGGGCCGCATCCGTACAGTGCCACTGTCTCGACGATATAATGACATCGAGACCCTTCAGACCAGCGACCTGATTCGCTCGGTGCTAGCGTGTACGTCGAATACGGAGTTGCAAAACTAGACACCTTGCCTCGGCACATGCAATATAGCTAGTGTTTACGTGGAGTTTTTGTTCTGCACTGGTGGAACTTTTCTGGCTCAAGCGCCGCTTTGTTAGAGATACTACCTCAACGCTTTTTCTGATGTTTGGCGCTTATCTAAATTAACCAAAAATGGTTCGCAAAGTGCCCAATGATCAGAACTTTCTTTCTTTTCTTTGCAGCGAACGAAAGGTCACGTTATTTTTGTGTTAGCATTTTCTATATGTCTGGCCGATGTTCAATTTTGTATCAACGCATCACTGTTTACTGCAATGAAGAATTAGCGTATCATTCGTGCGTTTTGCGGCCGAACTGAGTAATATGCTCGCATTTTTTTTTGTTAATGTTCATCAGCGCGTACACCTGTGCAGAACGAACATTCATTTTTAAGAGGAACGCTTTTGTTTCATTAAACAAGCAATTACTGCATTAAAAGCAATCCTCATAGAGTGCACTGTCCTGGCGCTGTCGCAACCAACGCTTGCTCGCATGAATCGAGAGAGAGAAAAAGAGGAAAAAAAAAAAAAAGGGAAAGCCCTTGCTTATGCATATGGTAATGCACGCATACGCCTGATTCAGTGTTTGCACAAGAACGTTCCCAATGATAAGGAATTCGGCAGCGCGATCATTAGCGGCCAACAGTGTGAAAGAAAGAAAAAAAAAGTTGAATCCAGATGGCGTAAGCCTTGCACATTGTCAGGGGATGCGGAGTTTTCTCGCCAGGAGGAAACCTAATAAATGTGAAAAACTTTGCCAGAGTCTCGAGCTGTCACGATGGTGATCATTGAAGCAGGGCTCACTTTCCTTAATGTCAAGCGCCCGCGCGTCCGTGCTTCTGGACTGAGCAAAATGCCCTTGGTCGCTGTGCGTCAGGCACAGGAGAAAAAAAAGCAAGGGGGGGAGGGGGGGGAGGAAGGGGGGGGGAGGTGTTGGAGGGGTGTGGGCATGCTTTCTACCAATTTCGTCTGGAAACAATAACGTGGACAATCGGGTTGTTCCACGCGGCCTACCTAAGCCGCCATTGCTTCGCCTCTTGTTTTTCTGTAAGATTTAGCAGCACTAGCGGTTCCCTTCGAAGACGCTTTCCACCGGTACATCATCACAATTCCAAGCTCTGGTTTCAAGTGTAGAGCGCACGGAAAAAAAGGTCAACACAAAAGAAAAGAAATGTTATTGAGTGGAAAAATTCATTCCTCGATTGTACACGGGCGACGAGTTTGTTCACTTCGCAGGCTTTCGAAGCGGTGCAGTTTTGTTGTAAGGGAATGCCAGCCAGGTGAAAATAAAAAGTGTGGAAGAGATGAGCATCAGAGAGAAAGATGAAGGACATAAAGAAGGCAAGTGAGAAAAAGGGTAGGAGAGGTGAATGTTAAAAACAGATAAGTGGAAGGCGACAGATATCGTGCACAGGAATCTGCTATTTAGGGATGAGGAACAAGATTTGAGCGCACAGATATCCAACAACCAACTCATGCCGGAAAAAAAAAACTGCATGGTTCCTCATCTGCCTTCGACCGTGTCAAAGTCTGTCAAATTGGGCCCCTATTTTTCGCATACAATAGGCTCCGTGATTGCACTGCGTGACTAAAAGGAATGACTGTTGCGCCGAGAGGGCGAACGTTACTTCATTCTGAACGTCGCCCTATAGTCGCCACGAATAACTCTCACTTCTTTCGCTCTTTACCACTTTCTTATTTTGTTCTATGGAGATAGACAAGACAATTAACAAAAAAGAAAGAGAGAAAACGTGGGTTTCAGTGATGCCCTGGGTGCACTTGGGTTTATATCTGGAATTTTCACGTAACCTTTGCGTGAGTTTCATTTTATTATTATTGTTTAATAGGACGCTAAAGTTTGTAGCCGTGTATTGACACGGCACGGGAAATCAGAAAGGAGGTTTTAGTATCTTTATAGTGAGCACTAAAACAAGTAATATTACGAGTGTGTTGGTTATGTTATTACCGCCAGTATCATCTCTGAAGTTATAAAAGATTTTGATGACGATGACAAAATATAGAAATCGGGTAGGAACGAAGGAGAACTGAGTTCGACGTAAGCACTCGAAGAAAAAAAAAGGGGGGGGCGACGTTTGGAACAGTAAATATCGAAAACTTTGGATAGAAAGTGTCGGTAGCAATGCTTGCTACATTCCCGGGAAACCTAAATATAACATACCAGTATACGCCTCACGCCTGTGTTACGTTAAGATTTGGTAGTGGGGCGATAACATTAACAAGTCCCTGCAACGCCGCGCATGACTTCGTTTTGGCAGAACGAGTCGCGGTGCGTGCGACGCAGAAATTAGCTTGTGAAGGCACTTAGTGTTCTGCTTTCTGCGTGCCAAAACAATGCGTCGTTTAACTGTGCGTGTGCAGCGACATAGAAGCAGTGCCCGTGAAAAATGACGCTAAAGCCGCGAATGTGTGTCTGGTCAGAAAGTGGGCGCCTGGTGCGGACGTCAGCTTTCGAAACAGGCTGCAGTTTGCTATAACAAAAAAGAAAGTACAAGGAGGATAGAAGCAGTTCCATGGAAAGTGAAGTAGAGGCTGCAGTTTTTTTTTTTTTTTTTGGCAATACGGTACAGTGTAGTGGCAACAAGAGCCTGCCATCGGCTATTGAGTGGAATAATAACTGCGTATAACTATCAATTAAGTTGCCATAAATACAGCGAGGGTTTTACTGAATGCGCTTCAGTAATGAATGGAATGTGTTAGGTCAGGACACCTTTGTGAAGATGACACTCCTGACCTTGAAAACCTGGTTTCTGTTCATGGCCACATGACACAAACGACGATGATTGTCCTTATAATATGGTGAAAAAATAGACTTTGCTATTTATTATTAGTTTCTTTTTCACTCAACTTTGATTATGTTCAGCTGTTGTGGTGTTTTATGCTGGTGAAGTGCATCTTCGTTGTTTTTGGTATCTTGTTCTCTTAACTCAATAATGAGATTACCTTTTGTCAACTGGTGTTTGTTATTCCGCCCACAGTATGCTTAAAATGAAAATTTAATCAGTGGTACAATAGCCGTTTCATTATAACATGGCCGCTCGTTAATCGTAGCTGTATATTCATCAATAAATTTCTGGTAATTACGAATGCCATTATTGACTAGCGCAATATTTGTAGAACAGCTCGTCTCAGTAGAAATATGAAAACCGTCCAGCTAGCGCACAATATTGGCACAAAATTCCTTGTTCTTTAGTGGTCAGTCAAAAGCTACTTTTGCTAGCAGTGAACGCCTTGTGTGCGTAGCAGACGAGGCCCTTTGCACTCATGGTACAGCACAAATCTAATAATGCAGCGTGCGGGAAGAGAAAGATGGCGGCCTGAGGGTGCACTGCGAGCACAGAACTAACCGAACACTCCCACCTCTTCTGTATCATCTATGAACGTTGTTGATACCGTTTCAATGTACTTTTGTTCGAATCAGCCGCGAGCGTAGCGAGATAGCTAATTTAGATAAAGAAAGAATGAAATGGAAGTCATATATAGAATAAAACCGTGCAAAATAAAACAATAAGAAAGCACATTGACTGAGGCCACATTGACGAAAACTAAGCATCACCACAACGCTTAACGAACTGCCCTGCGAGCCCCGAACGCTTTGTCATTGCTTGCTGCGGTTCTTGTCTTGTCGAAAGAAGTTGTGTGGCCCGAGAAATGGGGTTCCCTGTGCAGCTTTGAAGGCTATTTATTTTCTGCTTTCTGGGGCAAGATAAGGCAAAGGTGGAAGAGCGTGTTGACGGAGGTTATTAAATTGAGGGTACTTTTTCCCTCGTTCGGTACAGCTGTAGATGACTGGCATGGTGAAAAAAAAGGGCAGTCAGAGGCACCATCTTTCAGTCGATTGGACAACTACGTCTGCGTGCTTTCGTGTTTGCTTAAAGGGGCCCTGTGACACTTTATGAACGACGTCAGAAAACTGTGCCGATCGGTAGTGGATGCTTCTGTGAATATGTGAACAAATTTTATTGCCCTGCACGCGCCAGAGAATTCGCATTTTGGTTTGAAACACAGCTAAAGAGCGCCCACTGTTCTTTGAACAAATGACGTCACTGGGGGCTCCAACCACGTCGCCTAACTTTTTCGCTTCTCTTAAAGAGAAGTACGTCCCTTATCTTTATTTGTTGAAGTGAAGACGAACAAACGACGCGTAGCAGGTGTAGATCAACCATGCAATTTCTGCCTTAAGCAGCATCGTCTCTGCCCACAGTGACGCCATCTGCTGAAGGAAGAGCGGGCGCTGGGTATGAAACCAAAATGCGAATTTCCTGAAGCGTGCAGTGCAATAACATTTGACTCACAGGTTCGCAGGAGCGTTCCAGACTAATCGGCACAGTTTTCTGACTTTGTTGGACATGTCTAGCATGGTCGTGTAAGAAGTACGCATAATCTTAAGTAACAAGTTTGTGGCGAACACGTGAGCAATTTCTGCGAAATTTTCACCTGCGTTTCATTGAATATTACGATGGTAGATGCATAGCAGTCGCTTTTTGGTGTTTGTAACTGGCACACTGAGCCTTGAGAGTCAGAAATGTGCTCTACATGTTCTAAGTTTTGTATGTACTAAGGGTTATCTTGTGAGCCTGGTATTTCTGTCCTTTAATTACTTATTACTTGAGCGCGACGTAATCTTCAAAATTATTAGCCGGTAAGGTAGGTGTGACGAAATCTGGGGAAATGTTGGACATTACTTTGCAGGTGTTAGAAAGTACAATTGATATTAAGATATACGCATTTTTACAGTTGCATTCCTATGAATACGTACCTCGTCGTGAAAGCAGAAAATGCCAACGACCCACACCTCATATTCAATCTGTCAAACTGCAACGCTTGCTGATGGCAAACACCTACCTAATGTTGTGGCTTCACGAATCAAAATCATACTGTCGCGAACACATCTGTTCGCTGCACGAGTCTGTCCATGCTCGCGAACATTATTATGCGCATAGCAAAAGCGCATAGAAATGAAAAATGAGCTTCCGCCGAAGAATAAGGCGTGGTAGAAAACAGATTCCTTCACGAGCATATCCGAGCTTAGAGCAGACAGGCGAGCAATGAAAGAAAACGAAATAAGCTGCGTTTCCGTGCATACGTGAACGGGGAGCTGGGAGGGCGTTCATTTTCATTTGCATGTTGAGCAGGATGAGACGAAGTCCCCGGACGTCTTTCACGGCAATTTAATTTTGGCGCTTCCGGAGGGCCACGTCAAGCTTCGCGCTGCGTCGTCTAGGAGCACGGAAGAATAGGGAAAAAGAAATCAGGGTTTCAAGAATATTCTCAAATAGTGCAAGCCATGTGCATAAATGAGTTGTGTGCTGTGAGGAGTGCACTGCTTTTTTTTCTTATTATTATTTGTCTTCTACTGAACTACCGAAGTCTTTTTCTCCTTCTGGCAATTACTCATGTCTTTATTTTGAGTTGGCTTCTATTTATAGGACGTGATGTTTGTATAAATAACTGCTTCGCAAATAGTAAAAGGAATATGTGCACCCTCTCGCCTTGAAGAGCAAATTGGTGCACCACGATACTGTCGCCAACAAAAATGACTTCCTTGAGTTCCTTATTTAGAAGGTGCTGAAGTGTACCACAACTTCATGATTGACGTTCAGATTGCGCCATAATTTATTTTGCGAAGCATAGGACAATAAGGCTCATTTTTATTGCTACTTGAAAGAAAGGGTCCTGAGAAATGTGTATTTGAACATCGCGGTTGAGCGGACGCTTTATTCGGAAAATTCGTGCTGGCGCCGGCGAAGAGGAAGCGAGGCAATTATTGGTGATAGTTTTGTAGAAATGAAGTAGATGACGTCCGCATAAATGTGTTCTCTAACTTTTCCCATGGGCGGAAGCGGCCAGCCTGGCTGAGAGTTATAGAGCGGTGCTCAGATGAAAGGGTTCAGGGCGGAAAACATGTACAATCTGGTGCGGCGGCACCATCGGTCAGTTGGGGCAAGAACAGGTGCAAGGCTCTAATTTACTGGCATTGTCTGCCGTTTTACATTGTAGGGGTGAATATACCGAGACTCAAGCTTTTCACACAAATCAGGGCCCGTATTCACGAAAACAACTTACGACAAAAATGCTCTTAAGAGAACATTTCAGCCAATGCTGCTGCTGGACATATCATTAGAGACGCTTCCCGACCAATGGGAAAAAGAACTTACGAAAGAGAAGTCTTGTGAATTCGGCCCCAGGTGTTTACGCGGGAGCCCACAAAAGCAAGTTTCCGCCACTGCGGTAGAAGATGACGCGGTCACGTAACGATGCTCGCGGTCTTCTTCACTGGCTTCGGTGTTTGAACGGGCTCGATGACGACACTCTGCAAGACGGGATACAAAATGGTCGCAAATAAATGGTGATTAGTTGGCGGGGCCAGACAAGAAAAGAGTGAAATGTCGAATAACGTGGTGGTATGGCGGCCGTATACTAAGAAAAACAGAGAGTGTCCCGTGGTTCGTCGAACAGACGTGTTATAGGCATATGTCACAAATGGAAGGATGACATCCCAATTGCGATGGTCGTGTCGGAAAGACATCGACGGCATGACACTCAGCCTGCGATCGAAGAGCTGCGTTAGACCATTTGTTTGAGGGTGGCAGCAAGATACGCTGTGCACGCTGTTCAACGCTCGGAGAACATCAAGCACGCTCGAAAGAAGCGCCTTGCCTCGATCGTTTAAAAGAACGCGAGGGGCCCCGTGACGCAAGTAGATATCGCCTGCAAGGAGAGCCTCGGGAGCAGTTTCTAGTGTTATTGAGCATGTCTCCGCGTCACAAGTCAAGGAGTCAGCAGCAGTGATGATCCATCAGTTAAGAGAAGAAAAAAATGCGCATACTGACAACCATATTTTTCTACGCCTAAATGTGCTCTCCCACATATTTACGAAGTTGCAGGAAGTCCATCTGATTGGTCTCCCTTGCCATGTAAATGGATAATCGTAAAAATATCACTGCCGGAAAACACTTAAGCATATATTGAAAATTTACAACCTAAGGCGGTCTAAGGTTCTGTGCCGATTTGATTTTTTTTTCTTTTGATGACCTAGAAACAGCCGTGTTGCATCGTGTAGCGATGCGTCATGTGCGATGGTAGATCCGCAGCAATCTTAGGACGGGCGAAGTTGCTTCATGACGCTTCCACCTCCATTTCGTTGTTGCTGACGCCAAAAAGTTGTGCCGTAAAGAAAAGAAAAATCTTCCAGAAGGATGTTTTGCCTGTTTTATATGGCATGATGGTACATTCTTTTTCTAAACCTTGCGTCAAGTTTTCCAATAGATCTGTAAAGTTTCTGCGTTATCGCTCCTTATTGGTCCTATTTAAATTTATTCTACGATATATTTTCTTTATGGTACACCCACATGTTTTGCGCATTTAGGGGCAACCCTTAAAATACATCGGCTCCTCGATGCTTTTGTGCGGTACCTTAAAAAGCAGTAGCTTCTTTCAGAGTTTTCTTTTAGGCTTTCTTTCGCGTTTCTCTTAGCTACACGGCAAATTTCAAACAAAGGCTGTTTTGATGGCGGGGAACTGTGCGCACAATGCAGGCACGTCGAATGAAACCCTCTCGCGAATTCTGTGAGCCTGAAGACCCGAGAAACAATACTCTTGCGAGGGAAGCTGCTTCTATGTTTCCTTTTATTTCACAGCACAGTTTAAGTTCAAGCTCGTACTTACATAAGGCAGGGCACAGTTCGGTGCCTTAAAGGGAAACGCCACATATTTCGGTGTGGTAAGCGCCATATTCTTGGTTGAAAACCTTGCCGCATTCATTGCTCTTCGACTGCGGCGAAAATATAGCGGCTCACTCGCGATTATGCAATTTGGACTTACATTGTTTTCAACACAGTTATTGCATGTAAGGGTCTCAGAAGAGTTTTTGCATTCCTTTGGTCTACACTTTAGGGCACGTACTCGCTCCACGTCGAATTTTTTTCGTTTTTAGCTGTGTTCATGCGCTTTCCTGTAGAGCAGTATAACCATTCATTTATTTATTTGTTTGTACACCGCCAGCCTAGCTCAATCAATTCCCTCTTGTGAACGCTGCGAACGTGAAAGCCGGCATTTGGTTCTCGACCGAGTTGATTGCGAATAAACGAGTGTTTTTCAGGCACGCTTCCTTCGACTCTCCACCCCCTCTTCCGTTCCCGCTTTCTCCCCCCCCCCCCCCCCCCCCTCTTTATTTTTTAACGATCGCTGACTAAGACGGTGCAAGGACGCGGCTCCATGTGCAGCATCCTCACCGAAGCAGGCTTTAACGATCGTCGATCGCGGAGGCGACGCGCTGGCTGCGCCCGGAACATCAGTGATGGAAGACCTGCTTTGTGAGCTTCTGTGGTTGTCTATGCAGCAACGTGCCACCAGGAGAAGAATTTGTCTTCGACAGCGGTTTGTAAAGGGTGGCGTGAAACGAATAGGCTAACATGGGGAGACGCGAACTGGGGCGTAACAAACGAGGCAGACGAAGGCCGAGTTAGAGGAGTGAGAGTAATTGACAAAGCGTGAATGACTGAGTGAACGAGAGATGGTTGTGGTGCGGGATTGCGAATGCAGAGAAACAGGTAGACAAGAAGCAAAAAGAGAAATAAAAGTTGGAAGACTAATAGAGATGCGCTTGGTTTCCGAGCTGACACTATTGAGTGAAGGGCAAGACGGGATCAGGGAGAGAAGAGGATAAAACAAGAACGATTAGCCAGAGTAAATATCGGCGGTGTATTCCCGTGCTGTGTAAATGGGTAATGATAATGAAACATGATCGAGGGAGTGAACGTAAAAAAAAAATGATCCGACAGATACCACGCATTGTGCGGATGGGTGTCATGCGAAGCAGTCAGCGAGTAATTTGTATGTGCCGAAATGTTTGTAATTCAGCCAAGTGTCACGTGTAGCATCAACGGCTTTGTGCAAAAGTAATAGTTGTGCACGTACGTGGCCTCATCAGGCTCCTCGGCAGCGCTGTGCACCATTGTGTTAGGTCAACCACAGAAACAGTTAGACCGGATCCGTCCCTTCGCTGAGCCTCTGAATGTGCAATACACAGCGCAATTTCTCCAAACACTTCATTCAAGGTTACTTTCGAGTATCTCTCAAAACCTTTGTCCCGTTTTACGCCAATACGTCTCGTTGAGAATCTCCGAAGCTTGTCTATTGCACTCGTAGGAGCATCCTACATTACTCACCCAATGTGTTGGCCATTTGGTGTATGCATCTGTTCTCTTCAGGTGGTCGTTGCTGGCGGAACACATCTGCTTAGTTGTCAGAAATAGTTTGCGTTTCAACATCGGGTTAGCTATAGGCAGGAATAAACAAGCCAATCACATTAGGAGTTGTGGTGATGAAGATTGTGCTCAGCTAGCCCACGGACTTTTATCCTACACTCGCAACACTTGGATGAATGCCCTACAGTCGGGTATATGCACATTCCTCGCTGTCTGCTTCGCATGACATCACTTCCCACAATGCGCGGGATCCGCCGGCTTTTTCTTTCTTTCTTTTCTTTCTTTCTTTTTGTGAGCGTTGCCAATACTTAAAAATTAAGTTGGCCGTAGAAAAGCCTCACACAATTTTACAACCGCAGGATCACTAGAAACAACAGCGTCACTAACCAAACAGGCAAAAAAATTTCTAGGAGGTATGCAACGCCAATTTTGGTATATAGCAAGTAAACAAGACGCGACTTTTCGATTTTCCGTAGCATATATTTTGCATCATATTTTTACGCCACCGTTCTTTCAAGACCATCTCCGCATGAGACATAGTAGAAGCAACAAAGTTCTAATAGAGCATTCTACCTCCCAAACATGGTTTCACAAATGTGTCCCTTCTCAGCATTAGACAATCCGCCTTTGTTTACTGTGAAGTGAGCTTTCGCACGTTTTCTCAAAATTTCTCCGCCTTGTTCACTTGTGCAAGCGTTCATTACTTTTATCACATCAGTCAAATGATACAAGCAGAAATTGCCGAACGAAGCAGAACGATGCCGAAACGGAACGAACTGGCCGTGCAACCAGCAAAAGAGCGCCAGTCGCTGCTGGTCGCAATCAACTATCGTCGAGAGGTCCCTTCCGGTATGGCCAACCCATTTTTCTTCTTCCTACAACTGACTGTTGTGCGTAGTTGTAAAGACGAATTGCACCTCCGCGCAGACCGGCCTAGCTTTGGAAGTGCCACGGCTACGCGCTTTTGGTGCAGTAGCCCGAATGCTTCCCTACCAAGTGCTTCCCGCTTGGTACTGCAGAAAAGAAGCGCAATTGTCTTGCAGCAGTAATGGTAGCTAGCTAATCTCTCGGTAGCTCAATCTTACCACAGTGTTGTCGTTAGTTGCGTAAACATTTACAAGCACCACAAAGAAAGGAGCGAGCCACCAATCTTGTCCTATAGGGGACACCACAAATTATGTTTGCTCTTTTTGGGGAGTCCTTGTTTGCCACGGCAACAAGCTTCATCTGAATCGCTTCCTTTTGATTTTTTGAAAGCCAGCCGCTCCCCACTTTGTTATCGGTAACTACTGTACTCACGGAATTTTGGTGTGCAACGTGTGTGTTACAATGAACGTAATTATAGAGCAGCGTATACCGTTAATATCTTTGTGCTGGCTCTCAATTCTACGTTGTCAGGAAACATGACTCCCTGGACTCGACGCCTGAATGGGACAACACTAAATTCAATACATGGATTAGTCATTCATACCTAGACAAAAAATGCTTATACCTATAAATAGGATTCGCTAGACTTTACCAAATGCTGCACGGAACTCTTCCCACGAATATACAAAGCCACTCGAACGCTAGTTTTTGTGGAGCTCTCACTTATCGATCCATTTATATTCCGGCAGTCAAGGGAACTTCCTCTGCTTTGTTCCAGTGCTTAGACAAGAAAATGCGTTGACACACAGAACAAAGAAACATGTTCAACATGAGTCCCCACCAGATGGCAAAGGCAAATAGTCCATGGCGAGTTCCATTTTGCCAGCAACGAAACGGGGCAGCCTTTCACTCGTCTTCTGCACCCAAGATGAATGGAAATTCGAACGGAATTGCTCATGCATACGTCAGTGCTGTTCATCTTGCTAGTCGGCGTTCTTCGCTCGGTTTTCGGTTCCCATGAGAAGTAAGCAAACAATAAAGAAACTTAACCCTAATAAAAATAGTTATAATCCACGTTCTTCTCTTTCTCTCATTAAGCTATTGCGTTTGCGAGTTTCATTCACAAGCTGCGAACTCTGGGAAGTTTTCAAAGCGAAAGGCTAAAAGAAGCAATGTAACTTAATTTCTCCAGCCTTCTTTTTTCATATAGGAACGTCGATATCAATATCTCACGCTCAAAATGCCCGTGTTGTTTGATTTCCCTACTTACAAAGACCCTTCTGACCGAAATTTTTTATGAGATATTCCAACATGCTTTTAAATTAAGCGGGAATGCTCACTTGAGATGGCGGCACTTCTCGACATTGCAACTAGCATGGCGCGCTTTTTCCTTCACAAGCGCTCTCCGACGTTTCACCGGTATTTGAGTGACTGCTGTCGATTTAACATGAGAAGAGTATGACAGGATAGTGACAAGCGTCTTTTCCTCCTTCCTCGTTTCGTGTTGGCCGCTTACACACAGCTCTCTGTGCCGCACCACTGGAATCGAAACATTTCATGGCAGGACGTCAGCGCGCGGTGCTACAACGAGCACGCGAAGCTTCGATTCAGCAAGCGAGCTTAGCAACGCCACCAAATTTCGGGTCAATGTAATTACGAGTGCATTTGCGGTGCCCTCCAATACCACTGCTGCGCCGTGCCTCTAGTTTCTTATATTTGGCGCGCGTCTCGCAACTGCACTAAAAATTTTAAAAAAAAAAGCAATGACGCTAGAATTAACCACGCGCCATGTCAGAGTACTGACAGTTTGCTACCGTAAACATAAGAGATGTACCCTGCCCATCACAACCTCAAAGTCACAAACAAAAATTTGATCCTCAGGACTCCTTTACGGAAACCGAATATTGTCAAGAGAGGGCGAATAAGTGCAATTGTTTGAAAAATTAGAGCGGCTCAGTGGGGAACTTTTGGAACTTCATAGCAGAAAAAATATATAACTATCAGCAAGAGCTGACAATTTAATGTAAACCATAGACTGACAGAAATGGAGGGGGTCAATATATTTTACAAAATTTGAATACGCAATTGGCAAATGGAACAACCCAAACTTTAGGTTGAGCAGCGTCACCAATACTGCAACCTTCGATCCCTGTGTATTCTAAAATATACGGTGCCTCACTTCTTCTCGAGTTAATATATTTTCTGGAAACAACCTAGATCATTATTGCTATACGGAAGTCAGTTAAAATGAGGTAGCTCAAGCACTAGCACAGTCCATAGCAGCAGAGCATAAAAAAACAGCAAAAAAGTTAAAATAGCCTGCTTTGGGCTCGCACTTTCTTGCTCTCCGACTTCTAGAACGCCAAAAAGAAGCAAGCTTATTAAATGGCGTAGCTTCAAAACCAATATCCATTTCTTTAAGTGAACTCCGAATAATTGCTGTTGCAAGTTTAAACAGATAGCCTTATTTCACCCGTCTAAACGGCGTACCTTCATAGGAAAAGAAACATGTGTGCAAGACGGTCTGCCTCAAACTAATTGACTGAAACTCCCCATTTGCCCGAGGTAACGCTTTTCTGTTGCCGGAAAGGCAAAGAAAATAAAGCGAATACCTTCTTCGTCACATCAAGTGCACGGCCATTATAAGCGCTTCAAGCGAAGCCGAAGCTACAGAGTGATTAAACGCCTCAGGTAAAATATAGAGGCAAGCGCTTACTGCGGGTATTCAGACAAAAGGGCTCGCTTACAATGCTTTTCCAATACCAACCGAATAAGTAGAACACGAGCGCGAAATGAGCGAGGAATAACTTACATTATGATGATGATGATGATGATGATGATGATGATGATGATGATGATGATGATGTGGCATTTTATGGCGCAAGGGTCATGCGTGGCCAAGGAGCGCAAACGTTCAAACCTGTATAACGTTCAAAGCGAACACTTGTCGAGAAAGCACATTAAAGCACGTGGTCACCCTTGATTTAAAAGGCCAGAAAGTCTTTAGTGAACGAGAAAGTGAGTGAAAGTGCAATCATGGTTAAATGTCCGCAACTAAGGCGGGCATGGCTTTTGAAATCAAAAAACGAAGAAGCGTTTCTCGCGGAGGCAACATTTAATTTTTGGAGCTCCTCGCAACTTGACGCCGTATGCACGCTTCCTTCTTTCTTTCTTCTTTGTTTGTTTGTGCAGCACTTGCAACGCAGGTGACACATCGCAGCCGTATGTATAGATGACATCTGCATATTAAATCCTGCTTCTCAACAAAGTTTAATGCTTGGAAGCTCGGACGTAACGACGGTTCATTGGATTGATTGATTTCTGGAGTTTTACGTGCCAAAACCACCATTGAATATGAGAGACGCCGTAGTGAAGGGCTCCGGAAATTTCGGTCACCTGGGGTTCTTTACCATGCACTGGCATCGTACAGTACACGGGCCTCAACAATGACGATGCGTTGGACAGATAGAGTATATATTACTTTTTTTTAGATTCCAGGAGCGAAGCTCATACCTGTGGAGGGCTTACAAAAAGATGTTCCGACAGATGCCACGTATTTTTGGCACCCACGTCATGCGAAATAGCCGTCAACGAGACAAACTGCCCGTCTGGCTTCCCTGGCACATGCATTAACGGGCCTCCACGATGGTGCACTGGTTAGGGTGCTGGACTGTGACTCAAACGGCGCACGTTCAGATCCACGTGAAGTGCGTTCCGAAATGTTTTTGAATATTTATTTCGGTTGTTCCTTGAATGACACAGGCTGTAAATGGCGACATTCAATCGCATGTGACGCATACCCACATATTCCGGACAGAGGAACGCAAGTATGGGCCATACTTGATAGTATTGTCGCTAACCGTGACGTAAGGCCCAAGTATATCATGTAGTTGATCTGTTCACCTATCAGTCATGTTCTCTGTGATACAGAGGCACCCTGTCACCCAATTTTGATGTATACCAAGCGAACGAGACGACCAGGAGAGCGTCAAGATGTAGGCGACAAGACAGATAAGGTCAAAGTGACTACGTTCGCTGAGAAAAGCTTCGCCTTTAATATTAATCGATCAATACATAAACAGGTATTTTTATTGCAAGGCCTGGCAATAAGGGTGGAAAGTTCTTTTAACTTTAATCGCAGTTGAGCTCTCTCAGGTAAGGGAAACCTCAGTACCTTTTATCAAATACTTCGCAACCAAGAAATTGTTTTGCTTAAATTTGTTTCCTTTTTTTTTTTTTTTTGCTGTTGCTTCAAGTGTTACCGCAGTTAATGCGGCCGCCGTGGGCTGCCTCCACGTCCCAGAATCGCGCAGTCAGTTCCCGGTGACTCTGGCGGCGCACCTGTCGTCATTACGAAAGTACGGCAAGACGCTGAGATTAGATAGATAGATAGATAGATAGATAGATAGATAGATAGATAGATAGATAGATAGATAGATAGATAGATAGATAGATAGATAGATAGATAGATAGATAGATAGATAGATAGATAGATAGATAGATAGAGGGCACAGTGGCGTTTGCTTCTTGACCCTTGGACATCCACTTCAAGACGAAAGAACAGAAAACGTCCTCTAGCGCGAATTCGAAACTTATGCGGCAAGGGGCACGTGAGGCCGAATAAGCTCCATTAATGAGGTCATCCAAAAATTCCATGAGGAAACGTTATAGAGATCCTTTATTTAATGTATGTATTCGGCCATCCCGGTTGCTAGAGCCCTTTCTCTTATACAGAAAATATACGGCGTAAGAGTGCAGCATGTAGCCACGCATCCATCGATTTCCCATTAGAGATAGAAGACAAAGAACAAACGTGTAATGCAGAGCGAACGTTAATTAATTGCTCGCATGCTCGCAACTAATACACCCCCTGAAGCAACACGGCTCCGAGCAAACCACTGAGGGCTTGAAGCGAAACAACGCTGTTGGCGAGAGAACGTCCACGACGATGCTGTGGACCGAAAATAGGGCACTGCACCGGAAAAGTTGCTGCGTCAGTTTGTCCTTCGGGAGGCGGTATAGCTGTGTGTTGTTAACATTAACCAGAAAAAAAAGTATCGAGAAAAAAAGAAAGAAACATGGTGAATGCAACTTATGCGAGCGTCGTTCCACAGCGGCGCTTGTCATTTGTAGTGCAGGTTCTATTTCAAGCATAACTACACAGTAACTTACACGCTGTTGCGTTAAAGTATCAGCTGCGTCTTAGGCGCTGGGGCCAGTTAAAGAAAGCACTAATGAATCCGCAGGCGTATGAAGAACTTTTCAGCCAGAACTTTGTTGCAATATACTCATTGCTTTTATTAATGCCCTTTGGGGTCATTAAGAAACACCAACATTTTTCTTTCAAGCGTGCTGCAGGTTGAGTCCCAAATTTTAATTACATTAAAGTTGCACCTTATCTACGTTACCTCTTCCTCAAGCACGCGTTAGCCAGCCGCGTTTGGGCCTAATTAAGCTGTCGACATTTATTTCATTTCCTCTAGCTCTCAGGGTTAGCAGGAAGTCAAGCATTGTGTTTACGTGCGTCGTCTATTCCGTTACGCCGGAGGTCGTTCCGTACCACGCGTGTGCAAATAGCACCACAAAAACTATAGTACCACGCTTTCTGTCGCAAAGACGTATATTCTTACATCATAAGTTGTGCTGTCAATACAAGCCACATGAAAACATCCAGAATGAGCTCTGGTAGCCTATAAGGTAGCTGTGCTCGTGGACTTTGAACATGTAAACCAAGCTAAGTAGTAGGTATGTGGATATTCCCTACTCTGTTTACCTGGCCAGTTGTACCACAGCTTAATCAGTCGCCCCGACTATCAAAACAAGAAATGGCGATATTTCTGCTGTGGCTTGATGTAGCATGCACTTATAACACATTGGCATGTCTACAAGGTGTGTCTGGTGCTCCTGCGACAACGCAAAAACCAGAAATGAACATAATTTGATCCACTTAAGCTCGTCTCTCACATTTGCGGAATGCCCTGTAGCATATAGAAGAGCATGAAACAAGGACCAGAAAATACAAGAAAACACGCACGGACTCTTGTGGGAAGTTAGCGCTTGTGCCTGTTCGTTGCTTCTTCAAGTTCTCTTATTTCCTACTGCGACATTCCACAAGTCATTCTGGGATGGCAATCCCACAAGCCCACACTAGTACTCTCCTATATTACGATAACGCCCAACGTAGCCGTCATTTCACCGGTTTGATTTTGTTCATTTCCACCAAACAAAAACACAGACATAAAGCAAGTCAGGGTTCGTCAGTTCCCTCTCTGTCATCGTGTGCGATCCCTATACAGCTGAATACTATTTATGCATATTAATAGCAAGGACTGTATAATAACAAAAACGCCATCAGGTGTATTAAGTGCTTTGTTGCCGAATGTTTTTGTTGACCTGTATCATTCAAGATTTCATTCGAAATTCGCGTATGGACAACTGAGGAACGCCAGGAACATCGGTGAAAATTCCCTACCAAATCAACTCCATACCATCGACGTCTGTGATGACACTTCTTTCTTACACGAACGAACGCTTTTTTTTTTTTTTTTTGAAGCTGCACAATACCGCCACCAACAACGACTTCGTCTTCCCCTTTAGTGCACGGTTGTTCTTTCTTTTTTTCCTTCCTTTTCTCCTACGCGTTCATTAAATGCAAACTAGTTCGAGCCCCTCGCGATGCCATCTACACGGTTCAGCTTCGCGCACCATACAGAAAGCGTCCATTGGACGTCGCGTGGTTCTGACAGATCGGCAGTCTCGGCATAGCGGTGCCGTGATTCGAAATGCAAAGGAAGGATTGTGAGGAATGAAAGAAAGAGAATGAGTTCTCTTTTCTTTTCTCCCGCCGCTCAGTAAAACGGGGAGTTGACCCCACCGACTATTCAACGCGAAGAAGGCATGGTCAGAACCCTCACTCCAGTGGTGGGCTTTACTCCTCGAGTAATCCGCAAAGCCGCGCATTTCAATACGAAAAGAGTATAGATTGATGAAAGCCACGGACAATTTTACTCAAAGGCACAAGCAGGTAATTGTTCTTCGCTAACAAGCATGAAGCAATATTTTAACGCATTCACTGACATCTTACACAGGGATCATATTAAGTGCTAGGAAACACGGTGTATATGCCTGAGCGTACCGGCCGCGTGGTGGCTTGCTTATAGGATTGCCTGTCGCTTTGGCAATATATTTACGGTGCGCATATATAGGCTGCTATATGACCATCCAGTTCTACCCTCTGCTCTCCCTTCTCCTGTCTCTTCTTACGACTCAATACGAAGGAACACGTCGCCAAAGATATATATACGATACCTAGCTGCATAAAGCCCAGCATGCGGCCTCGTACGGTTGCGAGACAGAAGGGTGTGGACCACGCCAGCGGCAGCCGCCTCTGCTCACGCTTTGTATGGGAGAATATGAATGCTCTAAACCGCTGTGGACTCAGTTTGAAAACGCCATCCGGCGGTGAGGCTGCATTATTCAGTGGTCGGTGCCACCCTCCCCTTTCGCGCCGTCTGCGGGACTTTCTCCCGTCTTCCTCTCCCGAGGAAAGCGGGTTCAAGGCACCCCGGCGAAGCTGCCCACAAAGAGCCTGATTGATGGCAAACAACGCGAGAAGGCAGCGCACGCCCTCAGCGATGTCTTCTCTTTTACTCTCACTCGCCTTTATTGCTTCTGCATTATTCTTATTATGATTGCTTTCACGCAGAAAGCGTTGGTTTGCGCAAACGTTTGGTGCTTGTGAATTCTGTTCTCTCAGGACCAGCCACTGGTTTGTCCGAAGTCAATAACCGAATCCTGCTGTTCAGACTGCAAAAGCAATGCCCGGGTTGAGGTGCGATGTAGTGTAGGGTACCAGGGTTAAATCATGCTGACTGGGTTTCTTCTTTCGTTTTTTTTTTATCGTTACTCTGAAATCTAAGAACACCTGTGGCGCGTGTATGTTCTGCATTTTTATCTCGCTCCCACTTCAACTATACGGCTGGTGATCATACTTGCAACCTTGACCTCCCTTGAGAAACTAAATAGCCGCTCGTACGATTAATAAAATATTACAATACCGTGCGAAGAAGCTGCCGTTAACGCTCGTTAACGCCATCGTGTTCAAACTGCTTGTCCGGCTGCGGATTGTAACCACTGACAGCCGGGTTGCGAGGTCAGCACGTCAAGGAA
The DNA here is from genome assembly GCA_013339685.2 of Hyalomma asiaticum. NCBI lineage: Eukaryota > Metazoa > Arthropoda > Arachnida > Ixodida > Ixodidae > Hyalomma > Hyalomma asiaticum. The sequence goes on from CM023486.1 coordinate 106,023,273, forward strand.
TCAGCCACTGTCGATTCATTGTACGCGCGCTCTAAAGTGGTGCTCATATGCTTGAAGTAGATATGGTGCACGGCACGAGCTCGTAACGCGTGCGCGCTCTTCAGCGCACGTTCGCCAAATAAATATGTGGGCATCTCTGAGTCATAGATGTATCTTTCATGTTCGGCCAAAGAAAGACGAAAAGAAAGAAACATGGAAAGGAAGGGAAGATAAAGCGGTGAACATACTCAAGGAACGACAGACAAAAATAAACAAAAGAATAAAGCAAGAGAGAAAGGATATTTTCCGAAGTTGACTCATTTTTCATTAACGTGTTCTTCGTATCCTACGAAAACGTGCTTATTTCCTGCTCCTTAAATGATACCACTTTGCGTTTTGAACTACCCGCGTCATTTGGATGCGTCATTCCATCAGCAAGACAAGCGAAATACCCGGCCATGATCCCCTGCTCGTAGCAACTGCGACAAAAAAGTTTGCTAACTGACAGATTTCGGAAGAATCGCCTGCTATACCCCTAATCTCTACAATCTTCCGTTTTTGTTACCTTTTCTTCGCATTTGCATTTCTCCTGCAGGAAAGAGCGTGTGTTAATGAGCAATTCACATATTCTTCTCTTTTTCGTAGAAAAAGGAAACAAGTATTTGTGTTAACGATTGTTTCTTGGCTGTCTTTTTAACTTAAGCAGTACACAGGGCTTTCCTATTATTTTGAGTCGTATACCGTCCCTTGCTCGGTGCAGACCGTTAAGAACGTGAATACATCCCGAGGACAGCTACCTTCACCGCAGGGACCGTTTCATCTAAAGTACGCAACAGCAGAAGTACTCCCATCATTGCCCATAAATGCCTTGCATCGCAGTGCGCGTTTGAGGGAAGAAAAATACGTGAATGAGTCGCCAACGCTTACGATGAAACTGGTAGCGAACCGTAAATATGCGACGTGGGGCCAATTCAGAACGTCTCGGCGCATTTAGTGCCATCCGCAGGACAGTGGCCTTCAACGGCCATCACTGATCCCAAGTGTTTGCATATTGCTCTATTATTATACTTTCTTACTTCAGTTTGGTGTACGGAGGGGTGTTGAAGAGGCGGGATAGAGTAGGAGGTCCTAGGTTACCGAGCGTTCTCTGTTTGCACAGGGTCGGTGAGGCGGAGTAATACGGCCACGCCGGCAGCCAATATTGCCGCTGACAGACTGCTCAATGGCGGCTGTTTGTCCGCCTATAGGGTAAACTTTGTCCCGACAGACAGTTATTGGCGAGCGTGAATGTTGCCTCGGTGGACGGCCGTCTAGCCTGATCGGTCAAGTCCGTGCTACGCTGCGAAATGCGGCCAGGACAGACAGTGGTATGTGGCCAGGGTAAATTAAAAAAAAAGTAATTAGAGGGAGGGCGGGCAGTAAAGATCAATGCCTCGACAGTGTTGACAAAGTGTAACAGACAATAGCGTGATCTTGATAATGTCTTAAGAACGAAGGAGAGTGAAGAAGACAACACAACGCAACGTCCAGCCACATCGCTGGCATACTTCAGTGTAGTTGTGAATTAATCAGCTCAAGTGGGCTCACTTTCAATGCCGAATAATGACTGTATACTGCTAAGGTTGCGGTATGTTTTCTCTCCCGTCAGTTTTTCATTCGCGCGGCGAAGTTCAGTCGTTCGGTGCGAAATCCAATGTGATTGCGAAATAAAAGATAATTCTTCAAGGTGTCTTCCTAGTGTATTCAATGCTCTCTGCAAGTCCGCTAAAAGCACGCACTGCAGTGGAACCAAATCAAAGAAAGTGCAGGCGGCTTGAAGCAAGAGCTCACGTGCACAAGGGAGAAAAACATGACACGCGCTTTCGTTTTTCCATTCCGTGTTGCTAAGATAATAGCAGCGTAATTACGAGCACTTTCAGTCAAAACAAGACGAAGCAAGGAAGCAGGTGGTCAGGAATACGCTGTAATAACAGCACAATTTTCCACTCCACTTCGCGCTCCCTCAAAATTTCAGTTGTTAGTGCAACCTTTTCCAGACCCCCCTCCCCCCACCCGCTCTGGTGGAACGCATACATTTTTTACGGCCACACATACTTCCTAGTGCTTTCGTTTTTTACATGCCAGAAAGGGAAGCTCAGTTCTGGAAAAGGGCCAGTTTATCGATTCCTCCTAGGCGCAGCCCAAGGAGGCACAAAGATACACACGCGTTGAAAAGTTGAAAGTGGCACGCCAGGAAACGGCTGCAAACCTTTGCAATCAATACCACGGCTGCCGCCAAGCAGTAACAATGTAGCCACGACCGAAGAGCCTCAGCCTTGAGAGAACTAAGAGATGGAGAAAGGAGCAACGGAGAAAAAGTGCCACATGCAAGAGACGACTGATTGCCCTGTTCATCAAAACTGTTCCCTCTTTCGCAAGAACTAGTCAATTTATATGTTCGGGAGTTTGTATTTAAATTTGCCTCATCACTTCCCGGAACTTTCTGCGTAATTCACCCATCGGGTTGATTCAGTCGCTTTAATATCCCAATGCTAAAAATAAAGCTATTTGTTAGATTTCTGATGCAGCTATGAATTGAACGGGCACTCGTGTGCTGTTTTGCGAAGGAAACAGAGAAAGCCATGCAGTGCGTTTTGCTTGCACGTCGAATATAAGGAGGCTGGTAACTAATCATAAATTTCCCCTCAATCATTAACAGGTTTCAGTACGGAGTACCCAGCGCACGTAACAGCATTGTTCACGTAGCAACGCCACTTTGACCACGTAGTGTGTGTGTGTATAACTGCACATCCGCTGTATGTGAAGCGCTGCGTTATCATGTAGGCAACGCCGCTATGAGCGCTACGTCGGCAGTGCTAAAGCATACTGTATTTTTGGAAGTTAAACTCAAAGAAGATACAAACAAGCAAATGAATTTATGAAACAATCAACCAATCAATCAATAATTATGAATCTGGCCTTTGTTCCTGGCCTGCATAAAAATTTATTACTCCTAACGGCATCCTTACACGCTCCAAGCATGCAATAATTCCGCGTATTTTTAAAGAATGTCGCAACGCTTATTTTTAAAAAGCACTTGGACCACTCTTATGAAAAATCAAAGAAGCGAACCTCTTAGAAATGCTAACAACATGCCGTCACATTCTATCTTAAAAGCAATGGATTTCATCCTCGGATGAGTGGGGAGCGCAGAACAATCTTGCGTCGATAAAGAGATATCGTGTTTCGCGGTGGTATTTCTAGCTCCGCTCTTAACCTCCAGCATAACTGAAGATGCGTACGTTCGCGTCGCCTTTCAAGAAGTAGGGGTTAACAATGACCCAGAGATATCCGTGCGAGGTGAAGCATTGCTTTCTTTCTTTAAATGCAAACCAGCGCTCATCCGCTCGTTTGGATGAACAAGAGTGCAGTAAACATGTTGCATACAATAGACCGCTTCGTGTGTGGCCAAATAATCATTCGTCGCTATGCTAAGTACTGTGGGGATCGCATCCAGAGGGACGCACAGAGAGGATGACAACAATGTGATCGGGCAGCGCGTGGCGCGCGCTAGTACTAGCCGGGGCCGGAGCTCGGCTGGACGCCGGCGGACGCTGCTGGGCGCGACAACCCTGAACTGGCCAGCTGGCCGGGACTGGGCGCTGCGGGCCGAGACGCGGCCATCTCCCACAGTACTAAGTGTGTCCCCCAAATAAAGAAAAAAAATAAAAGAAATGTGGGGGTGCCCGCACCACCTGAAGGTGTAATAGGCTTAAAGCCGATTAGTAAAATAAATGAGGAGGGGAAATATTCCAAAAAGATTATTTAAAAAATACCAATTGTCTGGAAAAAAAAGCTCCCAATCCTCATCCAACCACATATATTTGCAGCGTCAACTGCCCTCTGCGAGTAATGGAAAGTAGGTGAGCAAATCTAGCGTCATTGCACAAGGGGGGAAAGAAAGGAAGAAAGCAGAACGCTAGGCAAGGGAATGCAATCTCCATAACAGTTTTTTTTTTTCTCCTGATACCTGACCTACCCATTGTGGCAATACTAGAGCTTCAATGACGCTTGTGCCCTGTCCAAGTTTGCAACGAAAACCAAACCTAATGGAATGCAGCGAGATGCAACAAAATGCAGCGTATGCACCCTTACGTATTCCAATACTCGGCGACCCACGCACCTTCCCAGACACCGATCATTCTTAAAATTGCGAAACCACAGAATATTTTCCCGGCTTCGGATACAAGCTCGACTCGCGAATTGCGAGCAGGCTTTCGCATGCGCCTATAAGTTTTCAGTAAATAACTGCATCTTCCTTATCCGCCATCATTGGCGCTCATCATATTGAATTCTCGCCGACGTCCTCAAAACTATACGCGGCAACTATTCCGATTTCTAAACTCTCTGAACGTCCGTAGCATTACGAAATTCTTTTACCTTCGCATTCCGTAGTCTGTCAGCGGAAATTCAACAGGGACGCCGTAATATGACGGCAGATATATGGGCATTGATAGCGTACGGACGTAAGAATGCTTTATTTTTAACGCGATCGAATAAAGAATTCTTCGCCACAAATAGAGGCCTCAAAATTCAGGCGTACAGAAAGTGAATGAAGAAACCAAAGACTATGAACGCATCACCAATACATGCGGCGCATTGTTCCGCTTTCCTGAAAAACGCTTGCTGCATCGTGTTGAAGGACGCAATTTTTGGAGCACGAAGACAGATATGCGCTTGAGAATTCAGGCCCCGCAACTTCGTATGGAACTCGTGCGTGACGCAACAAAGGAGAAAGTGAAATAAATAAAAAGCAGGAGAGATTGCACAGCGCTTGCAGAAGACTGATTTCTTTACCAGGGATATACCATCTCGACGTATTCTCATCCGTCAATAACGACTGCAGTGCCGTGATGCTGCGCCATCCCAGTTTATCTCACCGACGCCGCTGCACACGAAATACTTTTTTGGAAAGGTCCTGTCCCGAAACCAAATCTTAGGGAGTATATTCCCTGACTTTCGAAACAATGCTTGGAAAGAACAGCTCTTAGAAAATTTTAGACTTGTCTTGAGAAATAATTGCTTTTGTAGCGCTTGCTATGTATTGATTCGCGGATTTTTTAAAAGAATTATTCTGTTTCAGTTCCCATGCTTTTATTTGTATTGCTTATCAGTTTACTAGTTTCCTTACCCGCCATCACTGAAGGGTAGCCAACTGAACATTGGTTTTACACTCCCACTCGCCTCTCTCTCTCTCTCTTAAACGAGCTACTAGAAATGTCATGTGAGCTCTCCTGGCACATAGAGTGCTTCATCGCTAGTGCTTTAAAAAGCTTTCGAATCCGCTCCACTCTTTATAAGCACACGTACAAGACAAGCACCACCACGACAGCCATAATTGTTTTTAACAACACTATCACCGCAGCTGGTGTTTGAAGAACCAGCAACAAAACGTCTGATGAAATACTTTAATTTCGATAGGTAGTGAGTTGTTGACTGCTCTAGGCTACTACATCACGTTTATATCCTTGCGTGATACCTATATTAGGATCGTGGACAGTAAGAAACGCTATGTAATTTTCTTGTTTAACTGGCGCAAAATGTGTTCTCATGTTTTCTGTCTGTGTTGGTGGCTTTTCCTGGTTTGATAAACACTGTGAAGATCTACACTGCACCACGTGCAACCGATGATCTCATACGAATAGGTGTATGTTATGAGGGGGCACAGTGACGTGAACCTATGCGCGCAGTGACGTCACCCTTTCACCGGCTGTCATTTGAGCTCAGTCTTAGTGGTCACCGCTACTTGTTTTGCTCATTGAAGGAATTGTTTTTTTTATGACGACGGTGTTTACATGATAATGCTAACGCAACGAAGTGGGAAGAATTGGCCACATGGAGCCTTTTGACGACTCCGCAAGCGACTGGACTTCATACGACGAGCGGTTGACATCGTTTCTCCACTTCAACAAAGTACCGGAGGCAGACAAGGTTCACGCGTTCCTGAGCCTAATAGGGGCGAAGACGTACGCCCTACTCAAGTCACTTACCGCCCCTGACCTTCCATCAAGCAAGTCTTACGACACCCTCAGGAAATTGCTTGGCGACCATCTGGCACCGAAGCCGTCAGTAATTGGTGAGAGAGCCAAGTTTTATCGGCGGTCTCAGCGCGAGACGGAATCCATTGCCGAATTTGTCGCGGAACTGCGTTCTCTCTCGAGTTCGTGCGAGTTCGATAATTTTTTAGACGAGGCACTGAGGGACAGATTCGTTTGTGGGTTACGAAGAGAAGATATTCAGCGAGTGCTATTTGCTGAAGACAAGAAGTTAACATTTCAAAAAGCAGTTGAAAAAGCTTTAGCGATGGATTCCGCAACAAAAAGTGCAGCAGAAGTACATGGTTCAACGAGCGTCTCTGACGTAAACCATGTAACTGCCAAAAGCAAGGGCAGAAAGCAATTGCAGTAAAAGATGCCAGCGAAAAGAAAGCGTCAAAAATGTGTTGGCGGTGTGGCTCTGTTAAGCACGTGAGCAAAAACTGCACACATGCGTCGGCGACGTGTTTTGGCTGTGGCAAGAAAGGGCATATTCAGCGTATATGTCAGTCTGATAAGAACGCAAAGTTGTCTCACGCGCGAGCGCGCAATATGAAAGTTCTTGACTGTGCCACAGAAGTGATGCTAAACGGCATGACGGGCTCGGCAAAAGATGCCATAATCGTACGCCTACTGATAAACAAGACTCCGCTTGAAATGGAATTGGATACGGGAGCGGCGGTATCCGTAATTTCTCGCAGGCAACAGCAACAATTGTTCCCCTCTTTGAAGCTGCGCATGACAAATTTGCGCCTACGCACTTACACAGGTGCATTAGTCGAACCAGCAGGAGTGGCTGAAGTTGTTGTTGAACATAATGGGCAAAGTGTTCTATTACCCTTGTATGTCACTGAGCAGGGAGGACCGCCACTTCTGGGCCGAGAGTGGTTACAGCACGTGCGGCTCGACTGGAACGCTGTATTTTCCTGCAACAAGCTCTGCTCGGCACGGGAACCGACGAGCACTGAAGCAAAAGTAGAGGTGAGCAAGCTTTTGCAAAAGTATAGTAACCTTTTCAAAGAAGAATTGGGATGTATCACAGAAGAGAAGGCAGAACTCTTTCTCAAAGCGGACGCTCGTCCAAAGTTTTTGAAGGCGCGCAGTGTGCCTTTCGCACTGGTTCCGGCAGTTGAAAAAGAGCTTGACAAAATGCAGTCAATGGGTGTGATCACACCATTAGCCACGTGCGAGTATGCCACGCCGGTAGTGCCGGTGGTAAAGAAAGACGGAAACATCCGCCTGTGTGGCGACTATAAGACAACTGTGAACCCTATGCTAGACACCGATCGACACGCTACTTGTTTTGCTCATTGAAGGAATTGTTTTTTTTTTATGACGACGGTGTTTACATGATAATGCTAACGCAACGAAATATCCTGACTGAACACAGGCCCACAGCTTATCTGTAAAACAACTCTGAACATCGCAAAATATGCGAAGATTTACTACATCGGGTTTCTAGCTGTTTATGGTGTTAAGAAACGATACTGCTTCAAGAACAACCGATCTATAGTGAGCGGACGCGAGAATGCAGTACAAATGTTTACGCGACCCTTTATTCGTCTATTAACAAGGTAAACTTGTCCATCTGTTTGCTTAAAACTATCCAGTCGTCCTTATATCTTCCTCTGGAATCGCCGAGTTTATAAGGCGAATTGATTTTTTTGCCACGTGCACAACTTTGCTCGTAGCGATACGAATCAACCGTGCTCTCTTGTACATCACTACGATCCGTAACTCCTATGCTCTGCGCCTGAAAAACAAAATCAAAAATAAAAAAGCGTCAAATATTCGTCACAGCCTGGCCCGCATTTCAATCACGGCCGCATAGACATACATATCCATCTTGCGATATATTGGAGCCACGTATGTCCTTCGGGACTTGCAGCGACGTATGTTCCCTACACAATATATTCCCTGCTACAGAGACGCTCATTTCTTGTACAAACAAGCTGCGCAATATTCAAGAGACTTGGCATGCTAGGCGTACTTCGTATCTGTGACCACTGGAGGCGAGAGTAAGGGACGTGGAAAGCGTTGGGGGTTGGAGGGGGTCGCGAGGGGGGGGGGGGGGGGCTTTGAATTTAGGTCGGATACATCATGCACGTCTAAGACATCAGGCCTTGCGTGGGCCGCTCCGGCTCGTGGGAAATATACGTTGTAGAGAGCATATAGCGGCATAAAATATTCTGACTCTTTACGTTATTTTCCTGCGGCAACGTTTATGTCTATGTCTTCGTGTGATTCTTCCTTACTTAATTTGAACAAAGGTGGTTCGTAACTTCGTTTCGGCGTAAGAAATAAGTGGGGCAATACTAGCGGCAAGAACGATTACGCACAGAGCCTGTTTTTGGGTTGTTTTTGCTCGGTAATTGATTCGTTCCTTTGTTTGCCTGTTGGTTCGTTCCTTTCATTATTAATTTCTTTCTGTATTTCTTTATTTCTTCTTTGTATCTGTTTTGGTTTATTCGTAAACCTTTCTTTCCCGTGAAGTCGAAATGATTAAAGAAGACGACACTGAGCAGGCCTCAAATAAATCAAATCTGTGTAGAAAGAAACATGATCGCGGGTGAAGCTCCACCACTGCGTGGTAACCTGGCCACAGATTGTATGACAGCTGCCTCTCATGAAGAAAATGACAACAATATTAATGCATAAATACTCCAACATAAGTGAAGCAGAGGGACAATTTCCCCACAGTGGCACAGCACTGGCAGCGACATCAAGATACAAATCTGTATCAAGTTTACTTTCCACATTTCACGTTTCTCGGAACCGGGAACCTGCGAGCGCTCTCCGATTGCACTATTGCAATCGTGAATCCTTTCATCGCGTGCAGTTTCTTTTAGACGTTAGCGAAAGAAACCGAGAGACGCCGAAGCTGAGTTTCGCTTAATCTATAAAAATTAAGCAATAAAGGCGTAGACAGCAAAGAAAGACAAAAACACGCGAGGAATATTTTTTATGATTACATCCACAATAAGTTCACCTTTCCTTTGATGCATCTTCATGTCACTGTTCAATCTGGAAGTCATTTCTTGAGGATATTATTATATGCAACGTAGTAGCCGTCAGCGTAACCACGTGACTACATCCCCTGCATTCACCACAACTACATTTTGAACCGAATTATAATTAAGGAAACTGAGAAGCTTTTGCATGCCTCGATTCGAAGCACTTGTTGTCATCAACAACCAGGTTCTGGTCCACAAATACGTGATTCAAGGCTCCATCGCCCAGCAATATGGGACAGTTTGCATGGAAAGTACATATAATGACGAAACATATCAACTTATGAGGCATACCCAAAGCCAAACGGCTTCTTAAACTTAATCATGTGTTATGTATAAGATAAGCGACGGTTGGGACAGTGCGAATATGCACCAAGGTGTCACGTATGCCAGTGTGTCGACTGTTCGCTAGTGCTCTTGCTTGGGTATGTGCCTTTGAAACACAAGAACAGGAGACTCGCTGGTCTGCTGTAGGCATGCACCGTGCCAAAACTGAACTACCTGTGTCATCATGCTTTCGTGAACGTCTTTTGCGTATTGTCTCACTCTCAAATATACACGTTGATCGCTCAGGCTGCAACCACTCTATTCAGTCCATGCATTTTCATGTAGCTCAGTACACCAGCCCAGACATCGAACGGGGTCAGTGTATTCATATGTACGACGCACAAGCATATTACGTACTCTTACATGTTTAATAGCGTAGAAACAGCCACAAACGTACGCGTAACAGTTATTTGTCTTGCGCTTGCATAAATATTTGACGAAAGATTTATTTGTAACAATTTGAACATGCACGCTAAGTATATCTCTTAAGAATTATTCTTCACTGTTGTATTGTGCTGATTCATGAAATTCCAGGTGGACACCGAAGAATATTTTGATAAACGCAATGTTCCAGAAATATTTTCCAGGAAAATAACGTGTGCATTATGAACACTCTATGCTAAGAGCGCTTCCGTTTCTAAGTGCCTGAAGAACGCCAGCCGCAGCATTGTCTATGCGGAAAAGCACGTTTCATTGCAGAAGGTTACAGATGCGAAGAGAACGTGACTGGCACCCTTTACGAAAAATATCGCAGGGCGGCCATACGCAAGATCTGAATACCAATTCTTCAGAGTCAAAAGCGGCCGGCTGCCTACTGCCTTCATTCCACATTTCAGCCGCCTGTGTAGACGACCGAGACACGAAAGGAATCTCTCTTCTCATATTTGTCGTCACGCTATCCACACGATCGCTCGCTCGCATTGCGCCCACTTCGATACGGCCTATACGGGGAGAACATACAACGGCAGCAAAGTTATGAAGTCTGCGAGGCCTTTCGTGTGCAACGCATTCTTTTCACAGAAGGCGACGTCCATTGGAGAGAGAGAGAGAGAAGCGGTGAAGACAGCTGCAAAGGACAAAAGGACAGCAGGGGACCTTTTTTTTTTTTTCTCCCATACTATTGGCCACACAGTAAAATAACAGGCATGGGTGAAAAAAGGCCTCGTAAAAATAGCTCTTGCATTCCTTTGTTATTTTTCTTATTTTTCTTCTGCAATAGTCTACCAGATTGACAAAACATGACAAGCGTCGTCGTAGGCTTACGTCCGGAATTTCAACTAAGTCCTCTCAAACTCTTCTTTGTCCACTTTAATAAAGATTACATAGCATTGCGTAGCTTTCGAAAGAGCCCTTTATTACTCCCATCGCTAATTTTGCCAAATATTCTTCAGGTTCAGATCAGGCGTGAGCGCAAGCGTAAATTAGACAGTCTGTATCTCGCATCTGAAGGTGCTCGTTGCGCAAATAGCGGAAGCCCTATGACAATGTAAAATCCTAATACGCAGAATATTGTATGCCGGCGTTTCATTTAAAAAAAATACATTTCGCGAAATGTGCACACTAATAAGACGCCCTTGTTTCTGCATTAGAAAAGTAATTAGTACTATTTATTTCACCATAGGTACCACCTTCCTGAGACAGTGTGCATGCAGGCCTATATAGTTATCCTCCGCAAAGGTTCTGGAGTTGCCGTAGGAAAGCCAGTAAATATTCTACAACACCTCGCACTTTTGAAAATCGGCCACGCGAGGGACGGTGCTTATCGAGCAAATTACACAGGACCTCCAACATGGAAGAGAGAGAGAGAGAGAGAGATAATTGGCCGAAGGCAGGGAGGTTAACCGGAAGGGAAATTTCCAGTTTGCTACCCTGCACTGGGGAAGGGGTGAAGGGAGACAGAAAGGGATGGAAGAAAAGAATAAAGGGAGAAAGAGAGAGGTCGAATAGCGCACAGCACGGCAAGCACGGCAGTGTCACAGACGGTTCATGAGGCCCGTTGCGCGCAAGAACTTGAGCACAGCCTTCGTGGCTTTCTGCTGCGAGACACTATCGGTCCGGCATTCCAATATGGTTTGCTCAGACAGCGGTCGACCATCAAGGCGTGATAATTCTGCGGCGAGAGACTGTCGCTGCGAGCAGTACCCAGGGCAATCGCAGAGGACCCAACATGGAAGTATTCTGCATGGGCCTACGCGAATGACCCCACATATTATCCATGAACTCATTTCCTTTTTCCTTTCATCGTTTCTTGGACGATATTCAATAACAAACTAAGCATTTAAGGAGCATATTCCACAGATAAGGCTAGTCAGTGCATAAGACATGTATTTTCGACGTTTCGGTCAAATGTTGAGAATCTTTTGGTTTTTTTTAATGAATTATATATGCAAATACAAAGGAGTCATTACCACTATTTTATAGTTATGGTTGACCGTTTCACTCGATCACTAGGAGTCTTGTAATTTCCGGGGTGAAACGTCATTTTCTTAAGGTCCTACTTAATTTCCTTTGACCGCCTCTTGCAGCAGCTGCACGTAGCTGTCATATCTCACCTCCCGTTTCTTCAAACGCCTCCTCTCGTCCGCACGTACATCTCCTGCGCCCAGCTGCTCCACTTCTTTCGACTCCACACTTAAAATTTTCACTAAGTGTATTGCGTTTTATGCGTTCTCAATGTTTCCGGGTCGAACATTACGAGAAAAAAAAATGGCACCAAAATAAACAACTCTACTAATACGCGAAGAAATGCCGGCTCCCCGTTTCTGATGCTGTTTAGTTTCTTCTTATTTGTTTCTTCATTGCGTCTGGTTTCTCGACTCTGACAGCTTACAAAACACTGTGGATAGAAAGAAGAGCCATGCAAGAAGCACTTGAAGGAACGAACGAGTGCGTTAGAAGTTGTGCGAAGGAGGGGGGAACAAGCCGGTTCTGCGTATTGCTGCGTCGCGCTGACGAAATTCTCAGAAATATCTAAGAATATAATTCTCAGAAAGCAGCCGGGCTCTCGTTCGTCGAACTTGCTCGTTGCCTTTACTACCGCACACTGAGGAGGGATAGATATATTCGTGCGTGGCGTCATGCTTTGTGGCGTTAGGAACCGTCTGCGATCGAGAGAGAGAGCAAACATTTATTTAAAACGGAATGAGGGATCGAGAGCGCCCCCACAATGAGAGTAAGCAAAACCGTAATGCAGCGGCAGGAATGCGGTCTCTTTGTGTGCACGTAAATTTAGCGTTCTGCCCGCAATACGATAGGCTGCACCCTTCCTCGCAGCATCCGTTTCTTGCTTAGAGCGTGTGCAGCGGGATTCCCTCGTATAATTAGTGAAGTCCCCCGAGCAGCGTAGTTCTTATATTTAGCGCTGGTGCGAAGCGGTAATTCCGCTTTCCTCCAAGATCGAGCGATGATATGTAGAGAACTCCTTGACTGAGCTTCCCGATTTCTGGCTCTTTTCTAACTTATTACGAATATTTATGCCAAGAACCAAGTTACTCTAGTAGTCGATGCCAAACTGAATTTCCCTTTTAGATCTTTTCTATGTCATGTGTTAATTCATGTAGGCTTCTCGTTCCTATCAAGTGAGAATTACCAGCTTCCCCAATGATAAGTGAACACTCTGAGTTTGTGTGAAAACTTTCATTGTGGTGATCATATAATGTTTAAAAATCACCTCGCTCGCACACCCTTTTTCGGGTCATTTCGTAGGCGGGCGGGGGGGCGGAGGGCGGGGTGGGGGGGTGGGGGGGGGAGTGTCTATAGACGTTTACATAGCCACAGTTAACAATACTAACCACACATACAACAGAGTAAACATCAAATCAGAATCTCAATAAATCGACAATAATGGGTCATGACGCTGCAGACAGTGCCCTGGGTTCGACTTAAATCGTAAACGGCGCATTCCCGCAAGATAGGAGCTCACAGATGTAGTTTTAGGTGCACCATAAAACTAGCTCTGCCTGCGTCGTAGATCACAGAAGGTTGTATGTATATCTGTGCCCTGTGATACGTCATTCTTGAGAGCTCGCGTTAAAGTTCATTTACGTAAATACTCGGCAAATGAAACTTCCAAATATTTGCTTGCGTATCAAATGGAATAACGTAATCGGCGTTGAAGGGAACAGTTCGTCGACAAAGTCTTGCGAAACAAGAAAATAACAGGGCAAGTGTTGCTCCACAAAGTAACAGTGACAGCAAGTGATCTTTCGACCACTTTCGCTTTTACGTGCACACCCTGGTCCAGGTCATCCGTCGCGCCTCAACCGCTGCGTCGGTGCTTGGTTCAGGATCGACCTATCAGTCCCATACTCATCGCCAGTTGTTCTATCGTGGCCAAGGGAAGAAAAAAACGCAGGAACTATGGAGGAACGAACGCGTCCTTGTTTAAGAAAGCCTTTGTTTTTATAGCGTTTATCACGACGCCATGGGCACGTTTGATAACCGATATCAAAACCTCGTCTTCCAGATTGCGATACACAACCAGAACTACATTTCTGCTCTGTCTAATGTTTCTTTTTTTTTAAGTTTAGAGAAATCCTTAAATCGCTCTACACATGTTCAGCTGCCGTCATCAAAATAAGGCTTCCAACTTTACCCACCATGCGGAGCCGCGTTAAAATTCTTGTTTTCTTGGAACAGTGAATTACGCGATTGTCCTGTAATCGTAAAAGCCGCGTCAATATCCGCCTGTTTCCCTTTGGAAGCGACAGCGTAAAGTGAGGAAGTTTGTTCTTTCATTCTTCAAAAAAAAAAAAAAAGAAGAATGTACATGACGGAAGCGAAAAGTGCGCTAGTACTATTACGGAGAACAAATCAACATAGCCTAAGTGTCTGCAGAGAGCAGAAGAGTTGTAAAATGCTGATGCCCGGATCTGTAAACTCCCTGCAAGTGAGCGAAACGAATCCTGGAAGAAGCCTGATACAAACTTTAAGGAGTTGTTTCAAGAACGAAACTGGAACCCCAGCGACGAAGCTCGGAAGAAAAAACAAAAAGAAACCGTGTTGCCCTTGACACAGCTGTATTTAAATAACTACGTGAAACAAGTAAGGTCCTCGGCAGAAATCAATAAAAACATACAAGTACTGGCTGCACCTCATTATATTTCGCGCAGGACAAACACGACATCAGCTCGCTGCCAAGTTCAGTGCGGCTTCCCTATCTTGGGGCATAAAGCTTAGCTCGTGCGTGCTTAGTTTCCCTTGGTGCGCCTTGTATACACTCAAAGTAATACGTTTGCAGGTGTAGAAGTACGTGGAATTCCATTTGTGCACCATCTTTTCAAAATAATTTGTAACAACAAATAACGCAAAGCAACGTTGTGTCTTGAGCTTTGGAGTTTTTGATTCCGAATGCATCTTCTCGCTTGGCGTTTAATTTACAAGGAAAGTCAACGTTCCCGAACTCGAACGCTCGGCCAACTCAGAACAAGCAATAACATGTTATCAATAACGGGTCTTCTCTGACATTCAGAAACACTCCGATGGCAGGCTACAGAATCATGCTATAGCGTCGTTTTATTTTACTATCATTGAATCCACATTTGCAGATATACCTTTTTTTTTTTTTTTTTTTTGCTTCCCTTGCGTTATGTAATCAGACAGCATTCTTATAAAACGGTCTCCCAAGGGATAGGAAACCCAATACGTCCAAAAAGTGCAGACGCACTTACATAGTGAAAAGAAGCAAGAGCTCGTGGATACATATTAGAGACAATTGATAATAATTTCTGGGGTTTTACGTCCCAAAACCACGATGTGATTATGAGATACGCCGTAGTGGAGGGCTCCGGAAATTTCTAGCAACTGGGGTTGACTAGCGTGCACTGACATACCACCGTACCTCAGGATTTCGCTGCCATCAAAATGCAGCCGCCGAGGCACAGATTCGAACCTGCGACCTTCGGATCAGCAGTAGGGTGCCATAGCCACTAGACCGCAGTCGCAGGGCAGAGAGAAAAGTAATATAATACTAAGATATTGTCCAAGGCTATAAGACTGACGCAGAAGAACGGGCCCCTTGGCGACAGTTCGCGTGAATGCTCCGCGCGGTTTGGCCTGCAGAAACCGCATCCGAAGAAGGCAACAAGGCATAATGCGACGACACCGCAAGACACAGCCATGCGCTGCTTCGGTTATCGAGGACGGCTGCCGGGTGTTGTCCTTTATACAGCTTTGCCCAATAGGCCACAGCGGTTAAGTCCCGATGGTGTCGTGGGGAAGGCGATCATACTGTGCTTTCTTGTAAAATGTGTGTTGCGTTAACGAATTAACTAGTTCAGCCAGAGGCTCGGAGGAAAGTCATGGGCTTTTACTGCATTAACAAGCACGTATGATGACATCATTAATGTTTTTATATTTAAGATCTGGCGGAGGAAGGAAGGAAGGGAAAACAGAAAGGCAGGGAGGTTAACCAGAAAGGCGTCCGGTTGGCTACCCTACACTGGAAGAATAGGAATGGGGAATAGAAAGATGGGAAAGAGAGAAAGAAGGGGAACAATGAAAAAGACGTTGTAGAACAAGTCCAACTGTCAAAGGCGGTCGCGTAAACCAGTCGTCTTCAAAAAGCGCAAAAGAGAGAGAGATGAAGAGAAAGGCAGTGAGGTTAACCAGATATTAGTCTCCGCGTTGCTACCCTGCAATGGGGAGAAGGGGGGGGGGGGGGGGGGATTAGAAAGATGACAGTGAGAGAGCAAAAAGCGCAAAAGTGCTTTTAGTGCCTTGTGGGCCGACGAGCGCTTAGGGCGGTTTTCGAGTAGCACCTGTACGGAAAGTGGCCGATAGCCAAGTTGGCGTAGCGTCTGAGCAAGTGGCGGAATGCTAAAAGTACTATAGGCTTCTCTACAGCGTTTGTAAACAGATGCATAAGCACGAACAGCGCAAAAAAATTGGAATTCCCTATTAAAATTTATGTTCTTTTTGTTGTTGCGTGTCCACGGCAAAGTTGCGCTGGCGTTCAAATAACATCTGTTTGCCAAAGCGATGTAGTGCGCGTTGCATTATTGCCCATCGGTTGCTTTTTTTTTTACTTTCACTCATTTTAAATCTAACTTCACCTCTATCTATTTCTCGCACAAGCAGACCACGAACGCTGAGCGGAAAGGCTTGCAGAAAAGTAATCGCGCCAAAACTTCACAAACTGAACGCTGACCACAGTTTGCCATAGGGGACCTTTCCGTCTCATTCTGAAATTCTCACGTGCTTTATTGACGTCACTGCTATTGATAAATCTGGGTAAGCATCTTTACCAGGTGGCGACCATCCGAAATTCACGCCGAGGACTCGCCCCTGCACTTTCGTATTTCAAGTCGCCATGATAATCCGCGCGCAGCTGGTCGGAGTCGAGCGTTAAAACGTGGAGGTACATTCAATTGATTGATTTCTGGGGTTTAACGTCCCAGAACCACGATCTGATTATGAGAGACGCCGCAGTGGAGGACTATGGAAATTTCGACCACGTGGGGTTCTTTAACGTGCACCGACATCGTACAGCACATGGGCCTCAAGAGAGGTACAATTTAATGCGAGAAATGATAACAAGATAGGCTAACAAGCTGAGGCAGTCTTCTTTTGTTCTGACGTCCACGCATCATGCACACTTGCGCGTATGCAACGTTAACGAGCATCCTATTCAAATGAAGATGCGCAAGTTTGTCAAAATAAAAAGGAGGATTTCTCCAAGCCCCCTTGGCACTAAGTTTTGCTAGTTTTGTGTACGTAGTGGTCACGAGAGCGAGGATTGTACGAGAAAAAGATTCTATTAGATTTCCTGGTGTGAAGTCAGAGAGCAGTAATATCCATCGAGGCAGAAATGCACGTACAGTAATCCAGTGTTTTGTGAGCTTCCTTCCATTTCCCTCTCGCTGTGTCAGACATCACAGACTGCATCGACTTGCTCGAAATTAATTTCGTGTAAACATGCGCCGAGACGAAAACAGGTAGGCGTTTCGACAAAGGAGATAAATGCTAACCTGTTCGTTAAACCCACTCCCGCCATTAGGGAATACTGTCACTAAATCCAAAACTCGCTGCACTCGTTGCGTGGCGCAAGTACATGTAACGAGCGGCCCGGTCGGCCCGCTGCTGTAATATCACCCGTTCCACGCTAAACTATTCGTCTGCGCCGTAACGGAAGAGAAAATGTTGTGCCCACATTTGGGGCACAGTTTACAGTCTAAACTATGCACACTGTGTCGCCTACACAAGTAGACAACGCAATACGTACTAATTGCCCGTGCAGTTCATTAGATGGCCGCGAATGAACACACAGTGCATGCGTTTCTAGGGGAACTCAAGCTCACTTTACAACGAGAGGATATTCCTTCAAGCACTTGATGGCCTCAGTACCGTCCCAAGGCGGTTCATCTCATTAATGAGGACTTTGTGGGGTTGATCGATGGTGCACTTCTGAGGTTCCACCCACGCCAAAGCATGTAGAGTGATAAAGTTCAAAAGTGTGAACAAGTCTTCAATATTCGTAATAAGTTTTCGCATTCTGACGAGAAAGTTAATGGTAATAATGAGATCATCAACAATTTCGACACAGTATATGGTGTTCACTGAAGTTTTGTCATTCGCAGCTGAAATTACCCAGACGCGTATACAGCTGAACCGTAATAACCACATCTGATACCTTAGTTTTGTGGGCAGGAGTCATCACCGCTATCTAATGCACAGCAGAACGAAAGAATCCAGCTCCTCTAGAGCTCCAAATACGCCTGTCACCATAGTGGGTCCTGCCCGGTGCATAAATTTGCTAACATCTTCTCTCGACGTACGCGAGTGCTAAGCTGACAGCACCCGCTTGACGCGTTTTGTGGACATATATTACCTTGCCTGCGTAAGTCAATGTCGAAACTTCGAATGAACGATCATGTCTCACATTGCGCACGGAGTACGCCAGTTTTTAAGCTAGCTGGCATTGATGCAGCCGATGCAGCCGTGTTATGCGACGCCTTAATGGTCAGCTGTATCACCTTTCCTTTTACTAGTGTGAGCCCGTGACGTTCCTGCCGTCGCTATGGCGTCGGTAGCAATAACTGAGGTGTGTAGAGAGAGAAAACAGAAAGTAATGATAAAGGCAAGAACCGACATTAAATGCGACAAAGCTGATGGCTGGAGCTCCGGGGAACGCTTTAATTGCGAGGGTTTATGGTCTGGGCTCCGTTTTATGGCGCGCTAAACAGAGTCGAGAAACACGGCCGACAATTCTTCTATATTTTTTTATTATACTTTCACCTCCTTCAAACCTTGATGTCTTTTTTCTGTACTCCACTTATCTTTATTCAGGATCAGGTTGTTCTTTCCTTTTATACTGTTTTTACTTGCAGCTTCCGTTTACTTCGTCCTCCTCGGGGAACTCGTTAAAGCTTACACGAACGCGAGCCTTTCTTTTGCCGAGGGAAATTGAAAGAAGTCGCGAGATTGCGTGTTACGCGACATTCAGTATAATGCTTGAGTGCTACACGTCTGTCAGGACCTCGTTAAGAGGATCTTCCTGGAGCCTTCCTGTGAGGGCTCGTTATCCAGGCTTCTGCTGCCGGTATCCTCTGCGAACGTGGGAATTGTGTTGGGAATGTGTTGCACGTTTTAGTAATAAATAACTTTCGAATGAGCTGAAAAGTAACCACTTGTATCATCTGCAGTCATTGTCCAGTTGTTAAGTAGTAAAGGAATGGACAAGAACAGAGATCCTCAAATGGAGGATGTTGTGAAACGGTAAGCAACTTTGTTCTTGTCTTTATTCGTAATTAATTGTTGTGCTTCGCTGTCTCTACCTGTCAAAATTTCGCTATACAATCTCGAAGCCACAAATCGAAAGAACCATTAGTATCAGTCATACTGGACAGTTAATCTTCCAGGGCTCGCACCTGATGAAGCTATCACTGAAACTAGTGTAGATGAAAGGAATTTTTGAGCGCAAAGTACTAGTGCTACTGATAGCCTTGCAGCACCTTGCATGATATAATATGCAGTACATAGATCCAAGTGTGCCATTTGCGTGGCGTACTGCCGTCTTCTTGATGCAGATGGCGTGACCTGGATAGAACCCACGGCCTGAATGTTGGCTCGGCTACTTCAACGAGTCAGTATGTAAGCCCCAATATGAGGTCATAGAAGCCGTTACCAAAGCAATATCAATAGCTTCGTCATAATTATTTTATCTAGTGTGACACATTACAATACGATGAGAATATTTTCAGAACGCGCTTTCGCTTACGTATTCCAAGGCTTACGTGTCACGGGCCATCGCTCCAACATTCAATACCCATCACTTCAACGTTGTACTTAATGTCGGGTTTTACAGGGCGTGTAAGGTTATCATCACAGAAGTCAGCGCGAGCTGTCATTCGCCAACGTTTATGTATGTATGTATGTATGTATGTATGTATGTATGTATGTATGTATGTATGTATGTATGTATGTATGTATGTATGTATGTATGTATGTATGTATGTATGTATTTAAATATATAGCAAAGAATTAAAGAGACATACACCCTCAAAAGAAAAAAAATAGCGGCTCAACAACCGCCAGCTCTTAATTTGCTTTCTTTCTTCGTCTGTCCTTAATTGTGTTCCCAGATAGTCATACGGCTGTTTTTCTAAGCCTCTGTAGAGGCTGTGGTAGCAAAAAAAAAATCAAGAGGACAGACAGCAGGCGGAGAGAAAAACAGCGTCCCAAGCTTCGAGCCCACGACAATATCAATTACTTTCTTTTTCTCGAAAAATACGTATATCTGATGAGAGAGAACACATCACAAATATATGCCAAACATGCTGCGTACTTCTTTAGAAACATCATCCATTATCAGTTTAAGATGACGAAATATTCCATTAAAAATATCCTTCTGCATGTCCTTATGGGATCGTCTAGCGTCAGGACTCAACGAAAACAAAGAATTTTTTTGCTTTGAGGAAGTTCACTGTAGCGTGTTATACATGTCACAACTGACTCGAATCCAATTTCCCCTTTTCTCAGATCTCTGTGTTCCAGTTCAGTGCCATTGCGAGCAGTGCTGACACTTCGCGTTCACTACGGTTCGTTTTGCGACGGCTGTCTCCGCAAAGTCTATGCCAACAAAGGCATCTCGTTACCTTCCAGACGTACACTAAGCCATTGCTCACATTTGTACGCGTCAAAAAAAAAAAAGGAATGTATGATAAGAATCATAAGTAACTCCTACACAAATACACGCAACGTATTTTTTTTTCGGCTTACTCTCTCAAGAATACATTACGTTTATTTCGCTCCCGATTTAATCGCACTGAACGGGATAACCTGGTTATTCCAGCGCATACTCTGTAACGCACCATACCTTGCTTATCTCCACAAACGATTTGTTTTCAGAGCACAATTAGCAGCAATTAGCAGCAATTAGCAGTAAGTCCATGAGGTTGCCGGAGAAAATCGCAAAACAAAAACAAAAATGATGACAAGGACTGTCAGTTGGTTGTTACCTGGACTCGTGGCATAGCCAATGTTAGCCTAGCCTAGGCTCGGAGGCTTGGGAGTGTTTGTGCAGTGAAAACAAAGTAACCCTATTGGACATTCATTTGGCAGCACAGGTGACGAAAGGCGGAGATTATCTCCTAAAAGAAGTGTGACGTGGTAGTTAAGACTGAAAGCAAGCGCAAAAATGCGAACGGCACGGAGGTCTTGTGCTAACCGCATTACTAAACGCACATGGCACTGAAATTTCAGCTCCACAGGCGTGAGACCTGGGGAGGTGCGAAGCACGCAGTGATGGACCGGTGTTTCCCCACTGGAGCACGTCAATCGCTGCTAATGGGCAACGAGAGACAGAAGACAGTTTTTGTTTCAACTGTATACAGAGGCTAGAGTCAGCTCGCCTGCGCTGCCGAGAGGCCGCTGCTTGCTGGGCATGTACAGCTTTATCGGCCCTGCGCCGGTGTTGTCTCTCGCGGGCGAGAGCGCATTCGAACTCCTTAGGGCTTTGAAAGTTTTTTGCTTTAGTGGTCGAGGAAGAGGAAGTTTTTGAGCAACAAAAGACTATAGCGAGTCTCAGATGTAGAGCGCCAAGTCTAAATTTCTATATTAATAAATCTTGTTTCTCCTCAACTGACCTCTGTTTGGTATGCAATGAGCCAGAAACGAATGATCACTTCCTTCTGTCTTGCCGCCGATTTTCTTCACTCCGCCGAATGTATATAAATTCCATATTCCATAAACTGCGTTTACCTTTAACAATACCAAATCTTTTAGCTTTTGGTGCCTCTCAGGATGGTACAAGCCGTAATGCTGTTTTGTCAGCATTGCATAAATTTATCGAAGCCTCCGGAAGATTACACTGCTAGTGCTGTCGACCACAGGGTTTCGTTCCCAATGTTTCTTTTACTAAATTCTAATTATTGCTTTTTATTAGAACTTTTTCCTTCCTTTCTTTTTCTTAGATTTTGGCCTTGGCCTTTTAATATTGCCGTTCTCTATATCATTACCGGTAGTGTGGCCAATCCCCCTCGTGGGCATGTGCCAATTATAGAGGCCACAATAACAACAACAGCACGAAAGAGAAAGAAAGATATCATCCCAGTACCGACAGGCGACAAGGCGGTGACAGTGCGTGTACATAGATAATAGCACAGACGCAGAATGGTCAAGCAACACTGGCCGTTGCTATCTCCCTCTTCTAGAGGATGCTCTGCTGTGAATCATGATGCTAGACGAAAAATGGACCGTCTTCGCCTTGTACTGTTCGGAACAGCTATCGTCGCTCAAAAACATACTTGAGCTGAAAATTTAACCGGCACATCGCAAAACGCAGAATAATGCCAGATACCCATCTGCTCTTGTGCCAGCCTGTCAAACTCGGAAGATTTCGCGGTGTACCGGAGCAAATACTCGTGTCGATATGTACTACCGTTTTTGACATAACAGCTGCCGGAAACGAAAGTAAACGAACCGCACCGTAAAGTGATTCGCTACTCCGCCACTCACGCTGTCGACACAAGCGAGGCTGCTGCTTTTTTAAAAGAGACGACAGGGTTCCATCCCACGCCAGAGATGCACAGTCATGAATTATCCATCCTCCTTGTCGCTAGACGTACGACTTAAAATCACATATACTATTTTTTTCCCTTTTCTTTTCCTTTTTGCGCCACCATGGTGTTCTAGTGATTGTGGTACTTGGCTGCTGATCCTAAGATTGTGGGGTCGAATCCCGTCCGCGGCTACTGCATTTCGATGGAGGCTAAATGTTTAGGCCCGTCCACTGTGCCCATTGAAAAAACTCCAGGTGAAATAATTTCCGGAGCCCTCCACTACCGGGCGTCTCTCATAATCATATCATGGTTTTGGAACGTCAAGCCTCACAAATCGATCCCCTCATATTTTTTTTAATTATCTAAATAACTGAAAAAGACAGCTTGTCTGGAAGGGCCCTTCTTATATCTGAAAGTAATCGGTTTCCGGCGTTTTATCGGTGGCATATTTTGCAAGAAGATCAAAGAATTGTTCAAGTCAGCTTCGGCACGTGGATTATGAGTCTAAACCTACGTTAACACTGGCTCACGTGATTTCTCTGATATGCCTTTAGGACAATTCAACCATACATGTCCTTGCCTTCATATCCTCAGCCAAAATCTTGGTTATACTAAGCATTCTCATCAGCGTAAAAGCATAACGTGTAGACTAACTGCCTGACATGAAGTGCACCCTAATGACCGTTCAATATATTTCCCGTTTCTGAGTTTCATCCTCAATTTACACGTGACAACCGAAGCAAAGCTGAATTTGCTCGAAAAAAAGGGTGATCACTCGCGCCGGAAGGTTACGCTAGGTTCAGCGACAGTTCAGTGACGGCCTATATCCCCTTGCATGTGCTTCAGTTTAAGGCATGTTAAACCAGCACACCAGCACACATCTGAGAAAGAAACGTCAATTACTTTATTGTTCACCATGTTACAACTAGAAAGAGATTAATGTGGACGAAAGAACAGCTGCCTTCGGTAAAGACCGAACCCACGACCTCCGGACGACGCGTGCGATGCTCTGACAGCTTGCGCTACCAGCGTAGCTCGGCTGCAAGAGCATCGGACGCGTTATCCGAAGGTCGCAGGTTCGCTCCTTACCAAAGCCAGCTGTTTTTTCGCCCACTTTAATTCCTTTCTGCTTATTCCACGATTATAATACTACAATTAAGAAATTACAACAACTTCCCCAATGCTTTTCTAGGTTTCGTTATCCGTTGGCTTCGTTAGGTTGTTTCGAACAGGCACTACAGTGCCACAGTCGATCTATAAGGCCGGTAGCTTGTAGAAATTCGCTCAGAAACTTTGCCATCTCATACCCCTTCTCAGGGCAGGGTAGCAAACTAGATTTTTTATTTATTTAAATGTGGGAACATGGGAACACTGGATTTATCTTCGACTTAACCTCCCTGTTTTTCGCAATCCCCTCCTTCCTCTCTCTCTCTCTCTCTGGCTGCTTCCTGTACACGGACGCGAGGAAAAGTGATGAGGTGGCGTGTGCGCACACGCAGACTTGTATTTCACATTCCGCATTCCGCTCATGCACATACAGTCAGTACCGACTTGGTCGATAAACGAAGTTGGCTAGCAGAGAAGAGTTGATAACACTATTTCTTCGTGCGGATTTATGCTCCTTGTAAAGGCACGCTAGTAATCGTACATCGCGAGCAATGTCTGCTTAAACACGATTTCGATGTTGCTTCAAAAGCTCGGAACAAAGCAAACGTGCTTTATTTGCACTGTGGAATTAACAATGACAGCTCGCAGCATACACGATGAGAGAGGGGTCAACGAAAGGCCCTGACCAAACCATGCTAGGTTTGGTCATGGCCATGCAACGGCTGTGCCGCCATAACCGTTTGGCCAAGCAACGGCTATGCAGCCATATGCTTATCGATTTCCCTTTAGTCGCATAAGAATACTAAGCAAGTGACGCAGGGCTAATGTAAACGGCGCCTTAAGTAATTACTGTCACTCTTGCTACTCCTACTCGTCGGAACACCACATACGCGAGCAAGCCTCCACCGCGGAACAGCACTTCCGACCAACGGCGACGAAGCGAGGCTCACGGCGAACGCGCGCAGCGCAGTGAACGATCTACTGGGCGTATGTGACTCAGAAAACCTCTTGTATACATTTCCAACGCTAGTAAAAGAAAAAGGGGAGAAGATAGACGAAAGGACAGCAGATAGGCCTCTCTTTAATCTCCTTCCCTTTTTCTTTCCTTAGCGCTGGGAATGCATTGCAAGCCAACATTCCAACTAGCCCAGCTAACCGCTTTCAGGAAACCTCGAAGTGAGCTGTTCTATTTTTGCTGCTTTCCTTTTCCTCACTCGTATCCCTTTTCGTTATGCACTTCTCTTGCCTGAAATATTAAGAGCTGTGTGAGTTTGACTTACCATTCACGAGGGCACGCATTTAGAGCAATGGAGTAAAATTCAGTGAAGCTACCTTTATCCAAAAATTTTCTGTTACCCGCTTTTATCAGTAAATTGCGAAGGAAAGCCGCAATCCTACTCGGGTTTGTATACGCATACAGGTCATTCAGTTGAGGATAGTGCGGCGCTATCGACTTTGAACTATTTCGAAACTGCCTAAACTTAGAACGCTTTTCTAGGCTATTACCTTCGGCTATCAAGAATTCCAGTTGTGCCTAGCTATTTATGCTACAAAGAGTAGAACAAACAACAAATTGAAAGCCTAAGCAGAAAAGACTACTGATTCACGGTAATATTGTGAAAGAGAGGAGAACGGTACGCAATTGCAGGACGGCGGGGAAATCGAGCACTCGAGTACCCGACTAGCAATAGAGCTCGACAGCGGAGACCTACAGTGTGGTAACTGGCTTGCAAGAAAAGCAAGTCGTTATACCGAGGAGCACAGAAGGCGTTTATCGCTGCAGCGCGAAAATTGTCCCTGGAGTATAGGGTACCTTTGCTTTTGTCTCTTTAACGACCATACGCTAACACCCAGTGGACACAAAGGTCTTAAGGCGGGAGTAAGATAAATACGACGCTCCGCAACACTGTACCGTCGCCTGCACTGCAACGGCCTCAGTAATCCTTTCTGCAAGGCCGCGGTATTTCTCGTCTTCTATTTCCTCACGCAGGGAAAAGGGAAGACTGTAAAAAAAGAGGTAAGACATTGCGAGAGTTAGAAGAGGATGAGTAATCTATCTAAATCCCTTATACTCGATGTGGTAAGCAATTCTTTGCACCACACTTTGGCAATTCTACACTTTTCGCGATACATGGAGTTTTGCGCTCGCGCCTTTCATATTGCCGTGATAGTAATTGCGAAAGCGTACATTGTGTACGTAGAAATGATGAATGCACTTGCGTTTGCCATTATAGAAACAATGTTCATGTGAAGATATCTCCCTATACAATACGGAATAACGGCGCGTAATAACGCGCTTTCTTGATCCATGTCAAATTCTAGCAGTTAAATGTAGAGGGTGGTATTTCTGACACGTCACGCTCTTTCACCTCGGTATGTCGGTTAAGCTGTCCAATGAGCAACACCATTTAAGCATCATACAAAGTGGCATGTTATGGCATGTTGTACAGCCTATAGAATGTAACAGTTGGGCCTAATCCCAAATCCTTTCAATGATAGCCTAATATCATTCGAAGATTCTCATTGGTCACTTAGATACAGGTGGACTCCCGCTATCAAAAGAAATAATCTTTTGCAGGTCTGTTATTCATCACATATGTATCGCCACACCAATCCACATCTACAAAGCACCTTAAACCTGACACGAGGCATAGGTACCACGGTAGACTTGTGTTACCGAAGCTTCCCATATTGCAAGACTGTCAACGAA
Source organism: Hyalomma asiaticum (assembly GCA_013339685.2). Lineage (NCBI taxonomy): Eukaryota > Metazoa > Arthropoda > Arachnida > Ixodida > Ixodidae > Hyalomma > Hyalomma asiaticum. The sequence continues at coordinate 106,049,479 of CM023486.1, forward strand.
AAGTCAAAATTAGCAGAAACCTTGAGGACTGTGCTTCTGCGTGAGGATGCACTCACACAGAACTTCATCAAATGATAAGCTTACTTTTCGTTCAGGTACACGAGAGGTGTGACCAGCCTTCTTATCTTACGGAAATCGTATGTGCCGTCAGGATACCAGAGGGATTGTCGAGATTATTGTACTCATTGGAGAATTACAAAATACTCTACTCCCTAAATCAGCAAAATCAGCGGGATTTTTACTCCCATAAAATGATAAATGCTACAACTGCGATAAAACAACAGAAAGCACTGACAAAAGGTAGTCAAACAATGAGCGGCTTTACACGCAATATGGCTCACTCACTTGAAAATTTCCCACCACAAAACACACTATCTTTTCATTACCTAACAAAGCCTACGCGGCTATCTTCCTCTTAAAAAGAGGAGCTTACGTGACAGCTTTGCACAAAAAATATTCACTACCCTTAATTGAAGTGTTGTTATTTAGGATAGTCTTGTTTTCTTGACAATACCAATTATATGCAAAAAAAAATCGACAGCTTTGGGCGCATTGTGGTAATCCATGTGATTGGAAGCAATCGGCGAGAAAATCGCCTATGCCGAACTGTTTGGAATTCAGCCGAGTGCTGCGCCTATGATTAACGCTGTGAGCAAACTGAGGACAAGCGCAACTCCTGCAACGGAACTCGTACAACGGAAAGAATTCTAATAGGCGTTCTTGCTGGGCTAATGGGTTTATGCTCTAACGTCGACCGAAAAAAAAAATTCTGTAAATAATTCTGCATCGTTGTGCTTCTCAAGTTGCAAAAGCGGGCGCCAAGGACAATGTGGGTAGACAACCTCTTAGGGCATGAGTGCGCAGTAGGAGGACATACAGCACACGAATCTTCGCAGCCTTCTCCTGACGACGCATCTTGATTAATGTTTCTCCGTGAAAGCCCCAAACAACCATAGCTTTAGGCAGTGTGCACCACGGAACGGGAAAGAAGAGAGCCAGAGCCGAGGACGGGCTATATAAAGCCGGGTCAGATCATTGCCCATCAGGGCGCGGTCTAACGGCGTCATCAGACGCATCGCTGAACGGGCGCCGTTACGCGGGTTCTCCCTCTCGTCTAGCTCCGTGAGTACCCGTCATGACCTTTTCTTTCTCCATCTCACTGTTTCTGAGGAAGAGTCAGTGCATGTCCGAGAGTGCATCAGAGATGGAAGGATGGCAGAGTGCAAAGAGAGGGCGGTGTCAGCTGATTTTCTTTGTTCGAATCTAAGGCAAACGAACTGTCCTTTCGAACCCTCCCAGAAGCGCCCTCTGATGCATTTTGGATTACAGCGCAATGGTACCATAAATAACTGAGCAGCCAAAGAGGAGGAGCGTTTTGTAATTGGGACCTTCGGAGTCAATGGACTACGAAAGGGGGGAGAGGTATTTTAGAAACTAACTGCAGAGAAGGCACGCTATTCGCCCAAATTACTTCATTACGTGTGCCCCTGCGTCTTCATTCCGCTTAAAGGAGGGGGACGAGCAGTTGCTTCCAATCTTGGCCGGTTTCTTTACTTATTTAATCGCAAAAAAAAAAAGGAATGGGTTGGAAAGAACAGGAGCGAAAATACGTTTTACAGGAAATACCCTCCAGGCTGCATAACAATTCTTTTCATTCACTTGAATCTAAAGGGCTGTAGTTCAGCAACAAGAGGGAAGGTTCTTTGGGAAAATGCTGATTTGCCCGACAACTGTGAGAGCGCTGACATGCGTTAAAACGCATTTCACATACATATTGTGCCAACTAAAGGAAACTTATCTGCCGTATGGTTTAATTACTACAAAGAACCTTTGTAGAATATCTCTAGCAGTCAATGAAGACAAACTTCGGACGCCACCAAAAGGTGGGTACGTAATTCAGCATCATTTACACTCGAGCATGGGGACGATACTTTAGCCTGTTGTAAAGTTTGGCTGTTGGCGCTGAATAATAACGTGCACCCGCGCTAAAGATTTTTTTTTTTCATATAACACTATTATTGCCCCTCTTTTGCCTCTCCAAATTCAAGATAAGCAGACGAGCGCGTCCTGTATTAACCTCTCTACTTTTTTTTTCACTCTATATTAATCATTATATTGTCCTCTTTGTTACGAGCTATCTGCTATCTTGTGGTAGCGCGCAAAGTGACTTCGATACTGAACTGAACAGGCGTAGGTAAGGCAGTCCAAAAATCGACCAGTCAGAACACGTGATATCCCGTTGAAAGGCCGGATGACGTGTAAAATTAGCTACGACACTATTGCTTCCAATGGGGGTGGAAAATGGCCTTGTTTCGAACCACAATCTACGGCCACAACACAATACTTGTTTGCAGGCGTAGCAACAGCTGAGCCTTTGCCTACACACTCGGCCGCCTAGACACCTCGACGCAGTCCTACGTGTACTTCTCCTCCGCTGATGGAGGAGTGCACCTATGCCGTTGAAGACGAAATCGATCTTGGAGCGTCTGCCCCGGAGTAAGACGTAGAGCAGACAGGGCGTGCTGCTGGAAAGCGCACACGAATATTTTATTACATCCTCGCTCGCACCTCACCTCCGTAATGGCTCGTGCTCGGTTATTCCCCGCTGCCTTCCCCTAAGCTGCACAGTTTGAGGGATTATCGCTCGAGGTTCACTAGGTGGCGAGATTCGCGAAATTGCGCGCGAAGCGGAAAGCGTTACAGGTGAGTCGAGCAATAGTGAGTGCTCACTATCTTAGCCTTGTTGCTTAGTGTGCACTGCTTTCGAGGCGTAAAAGAATTTTTTTATCATGCATTACGTGTTATAGAAGGACACCGCTAGGCGCCGTGAGGCACGTCCGCTATGGTGGTCACATGCAAAAGTGACTAGAGGTCGACAAGCAGGATTTTGATTTGGGCCCTTGCCATCATACGATATCGCTTACAGAAGATACAAGTTTGTCCTGTAAATTTGAGTGCTTTTCTCACAGTCGTTCAAGTGCAGCGATCCTTCACTTTACTCTTTTTTAAAAAAAAATTAAGAAGCAAAGTTCATGGAAACAGAGTCTCTCAAACCAAACATAAAGAGGAGATTGTGCAATTTTGCAAAGAGCCACTCAGTCAAATGCAAAACAGACACACCACGCATTACCCCCCCCCCCCCTTTTTATCTCCGCCTCTGCACAGGAATCAATATCCAGGCCACGAAGCCGGTCCTCATCAAACAATCTTCTCGAATGACAGCAGAGCTTTCAAAAATATGAAACTAAAGCAGCGTCGGCTTCCCGGGATGTTCATAGATACATTACAGTTAATTTGCGACGTGCCTCGCATTAGTCAGTGCGCTATACCCTTAACCTGTTTAGCCAATTTTCATCTTTTAAATATTCTTCGCCACATGAGCAGAAAGGGCAAACCTTTTCCGCATCCTCTTTCACTCGAACGACTGTCTGTAATGCATTCATTTATGTTCACGTGCTTCTAAATAGAACCTAATATCGCGTCGATGAATTCGGCTGTTTCTCTGCGTTGAGCTGCTATACCCATCTGCCTATGTCATAAGCTGAGAACATATATCCTTAAAAACTGCCTCCACGGATGAAAAAGAAATCATCGCAGATATAAAGGTTCGGGTTGCTCCATTAGGACGAATACGCGTACGTCATACGATACAGAATCGCTAAATTCTTGGAAATACGAATGATATTTCCCTTTACACAGATACGGGGCTCGTCTTTGCTTCCGTTGAAACGCCACATAATGACGCCAACATTTGTTGAGATTCTCGTGGTTTGCGTACATCGGAGTGTTTAAAATATCGACCTTAACTCCAGTATATATACGTACAGCGCCGGCTTTTGCAGGTCTTGCGGCTGCTGAATGAAGAGGTGAATCCAGCCGTTACACAAGATGAAAACACGAAGTGTCTATCGACGTGCGTAAAGCATGTGGCATGCTTGGAAGAAAAGGAGCTTCCATTAGTGGTATGGTGACTTCAAAAAATTGTTGTTATGTTGTTGTTATGTGGGGTTTAACGTCCCAAAACCAGCTCTGATTATGAGAGACGCCGTAGTGGAGGGCTCCGGAAATTTTGACCACCTGGGGTTCTTTAACGTGCACTGACATCGCACAGCACACGGGCCTCAACATTTCGCCTCCATCGAAATGCAGCCGCCGCGGCCGGGATTCGATCCCGCGACCCTCGGATCAGCAGCCGAGTACCATAGCCACTAGACCACCGTGGCGGGGCACTTCAAAAAAAAAATTAAATAACTAACGCAGATTCTCTGAAGTTCAGCGTGACCTTAATGTAAAGAGGAGAATTTTAAACAAGCAAAGTGAGTTTGAGTGCAAGCTGCTCAAAAAGAAGATACATCTTCATGAAACAAAATATATCGGTTTATTACTCTTTCTGCTTAGGAAAATTCCTGTAAAATGTAAGACCTGTAGTCCAGCGTATCGACGACGCTGTTTTAAGCAAAATAATCACTGCAACCAGTTATGTGTCCATTCACAAAATTATGGGATTTATTTACAGCCCAAAAGTGCACTCCTGTTGCTGTACACATCAACAATTCAATTCCTCCCTTTAAAAATTCAAGCCAGTTCCACACTGGTAAAAATGTCGGAACAGCGAATCTGTTCTTTTATAGTTAATCGTGACGTTACCGGTAAGGATGCCAAGTTATTGATGTCGTGACCAGAGTCTATCAGCCATGCTAGTCATTTATTCTCCGCCAAGACCTTCAGCACTTCCCGATGTCTCGATACTGAACTTTTCATCGTTATCTACTGACTGTATGCGAGGCCCTTCACCATGTACCCACTTCTTTCTTTCTTTCTTTCTTTCTTTCTTTCTTTCTTTCTTTCTTTCTTTCTTTCTTTCTTTCTTTCTTTCTTTCTGTCTGTCTGTCTGTCTGTCTGTCTGTCTGTCTGTCTGTCTGTCTGTCTGTCTTAGCATTTAACGCTATGGAAATGCAGCCCGGCTACGGGGATTGAACCCGCAACTTCCATCTAAACCTTGTCTATACATTATCGCAAACAAGGCTTCCAAGTAAGCCCAATCATGGAGTAGTGGGCTAATTAAGGGCAACAGTATGTCTGGCACATGAGATGTAAAGCCCACGCGCGAAGGCCGCGTATTCGGCTTCGCCTTAACCACCGCCACGTGGTGTAGTGGGCCGAGGGGAAGGGGGCCACCAATGCAGCAGTGGGTCGAGAAGAAGAGCGGGCGGGCTTTCCGCTCTTACGTGACTACGGCGGACAGCGAAGGGTGGATTTAGAACAGATTCGCTGTGCCGCGATTCCTAATGGAACATCACGCGCCATGTCTTGTATTGCGCGCGTCCATGCGCGAGCCCTTGAATTCACGCTGTTGTCCCGAAAATAACGGAGAGATAACGTGCGTCGTTGCGTGGGAGGATTGCCGCGACTGGTGCAAGGGCAAGTTATGTTACGCAGGCATGGTCGCTCAATCTGTGCCCAGAGTACGCAAAAATTTTTTTAGGGGCGAAGCTCCTTATGCCGTGGGTCGTTCCATCCCTTGTAGTTGTCCCTCGTAGCCACCTCGTCTAGTTCGTGAAGTGCTCACTAGATGGCGTGATGGCGCTGCGGTGCTCGCTTCATTCAGATGCATGGGAACGCGTAGTATGGGAGCGCATGGTGCACGAGACCGCTAGGTTTCGTGCTCGCTCTTGAATGCGCTCGCTCTTGAATGATCTCAGAATGATCACGAGACGGCGCTGCGGTGCTGCTTAGCTAGTACGTGAATTGATCAGTAGATGGCGCTGCGGCGCTCGCTGTTTCGTTGTCGCGTCGTAGCCACGCTCGCGCTCGTCCTCGACGCGTGCCTCCCGGCGCGCGAGCTCTCTCACTCTTCCATCTGCTGTCTTGTGAGAGAGCGAGAGAGACAGAGAGAGCGAAAGGCGCGGGTTGACTATGGTTCCGATGGAGGCGTAAATGCCAGAGGCCCGTGTACTGTGCGTTGTCAGTGCACGTTAAAGAACCCCAGGTGGTCTAAATTTCCGGAGCCCTTCACTACGGCCTTTCTCTCCTCTCTATCTCTTTCACTCCCTTTCCCCCACCCCCACGGACGCTTAGCCGTGCTCCCTACATGGGCTGCAGAAATTAGCGTCCTTTCCTAACCGAACCACAATCATCATCATCATCAAACGCTCTTTCTTCGATGAACGCTGTACCAGCTCGCAAAGAAGGAGAACGCGCCCTCACCCGCGAGAGACAACGTTGGCGCAGGCAGCGTGTCCTAGCGAGTTTCTTGACTGAAAAATACCGACTGCTCGCGCTGGAGAACCGCTCACCGGCCACCCACATATATATATATATATATATATATATATATATATATATATATATATATATATATATATATATATATATATATATATATATATATATATATATGCACTGGATCTTGACTTGCAATGAAGTGCCGGTGGGAGATTTCACTTGTGCGTAGTTGAACCATAAGGATTCGTAGCGTGCGCGTTGACTAAATTAATCCGGAACTCGGCACGATCTACGATGAACCTCCGGAGCTTCGCCCACTCATCATCAATCACTCAGTGGATATGCTGTGGATTTTTTCGTGAATCTTCGTGGACATTTCTCGAGCAAGCAACAATGCAACGCTCGTTGAAACACAGAATCCCTATCAACTCTTCGCTGAAAATCTATATGTTCGCAGAGGACCGTTTTCTTTCGAAAAACTGCCTTTTTGGCGGAACGCCAAGTGTATCGGCATCATGAGGCATATTTAGGAGGACGTCGCGAGGTCAGCCATGGCGCACACGCTGTGCGGCGATAAACAACCGTGAAAGGCAATGATTTGGTGCTTCATGAGACATCTATTTATCTCACACAGGCGCATGTCTGTCAAACTCTTGGGAATTTTTAGCAATGCTCAACTGAACGGGCACTCCAACTCTACTTCGAATAGTTCAAGCATCTCCTACACACGTCATGTGCCTCAGTGATGCCTATTTATAGCCGTCTAGCGTGCTCTTCATCGGTGACCTCTTCACGACCTTGCCAAAAGGGCTTGCGTCACCGCAAGTCTTGAAGTACCAACAAATATTTATGAGCATATGTCGGCACTAATCGTCGGAACAACAAGTCGTGGTGAGTTTCAGGCAGAGCTCGATAATTATGTGTAACAGTGAGCGCTATATTACGGCTCGCACGAGAAACATAAACGACTTCGATCACTGGCATTGATGTTCCGACGAATCTTGTACGCTGCACGCTTCCAGTGTGGACGTACTATAGTAAAATAAAGTCGAGCATGTTCTTCGGCGAGAGAAGCTCAGGAAAGGACGAATGGAGCTTACGAAAGAAACGGGCATGAAAACAGAGCGAGGCAAAGAAGGGGTGGGAGGATAAATCTAGCAAACTGAAACGGGCGGCATGAAGTCTGCTTTAAAGAGGCGGTCCCGTGCCGTCTGTTTAAATTCACTTCCTTCCGGTGGCGCGCTGGTTCCGCCGTCACCTTATCGTCGCTCTCGGACTTTTATTCAGCGCTTAAATGCGTTCCCCGACGCCGTCGTCGCATGCTCAAAGGCCCCGTTTCCCTAACTTCACGCTTTTTTCTTATTGTGGCCTCGATATCCTGCTTTCGTTCTTTCTCTAAAGTTTGCAGGAAAAGGGCGCGTACGTAGCGAACCGCAGAAGACGCAATTCCAGATAGCACAGGTTCCTTCCATTTGCTGGAAAAATGGAACCGCTTCGCTTAGTGGTGGTATCACAAGTGTGGCTGACTGCGTCTGTTTTAAATGCCCGGATGCTGACCTTAGAAGAAAAAAAAAGTGACAGCCAGCCAGTCACCAGACCACACTTCTGTCTGTCCGTCCATCCGTTCGTCTACCGCCGCGTTTATCTATCTATCTATCTATCTATCTATCTATCTATCTATCTATCTATCTATCTATCTATCTAACGCATTTTCTCACATTCAATCATTTTCTTGCTTCCTCATTTCTTCTTATATATAATATATATATATATATATATATATATATATATTGTAAGCACTTTTAACGTACTTCATCGTTTTCATCTGTACATAACCATCATCATCCATGTTCTTCTCCTGCGTGCTTGAGGCTAGCGAGTGCCTGCAGAATAAAGAGGTCTGCTAGCGTTGTCTGGTCCGGTATTTCTCGGTCCTCCAATATATATATATATATATATATATATATATATATATATATATATATATATATATATATATATATATATATATATATATAAAGCGAGCCCTTGACCCCCTCTCCTTCCATTATATATATATATATGTATATATATATATATATATATATATATATATATATATATATATATATATATATATATATAATGGAAGGAGAGGGGGTCAAGGGCTCGCTTTATTTGTTAGAAACAAGTTAATACACCCATATATATATATATATATATATATATATATATATATATATGGGTGTATTAACTTGTTTATAACAAATAAAGCGAGCCCTTGACCCCCTCTCCTTCCATTTTATATATATATATATTTTATATATATTTTATATATATATATATATATATATATATATATATATATATATAGGCGGGCATGATGGCGAGGAGTGGCCGTTGGCGTTACGTAAAGTGAAGTAGATCCTCCTCCGAACAGTACAAACGGAATATTTATTTGATGCAACGTTTCGACCGGAGTCCGGTCTTCTTCAAGACCGGACTCCGGTCGAAACGTTGCATCAAATAAATCTTCCGTTTGTACTGTTCGGAGGAGGATCTACTTCACTATATATATATATATATACTCTTCTCACTCCTGCTTCCTCCCTTACACACTCTCTCGCTCAACTCCCCGCGCACTAATCGCTGTAACATAGTCATACGGATTTGCAGCCTCTCTCTAACACGTACTCGCACTGACACATGCCACATGCAGGAAATAATTTGCGCATTCCCGGCTGCACAAGGTTCCTGATACCCGGAGAAGAGGATCGTGTGCCTCGAAGCATAACACAGAGGGTTCTGCACTCCATTAACGTTAATGCAATCGGCGACCTCCCCCTGCTGTAGCCGTGTCGCCAGCAGTTACGCCTGCGTAACGGGCTGACGCGTACTTACACAGCGCTGTAGACACGCTAGCTGCACCGAAGTGAAAAAGTACACGAAGAGCTTGACATAAGAAGAAAAAGCTCTAATTAGCTTGCCATCTCAATAATTTAACAAAGATAAGAGATCGAGTTAGACGTGAGCATATAACGTGTTGTGAGCGGTGACGGTGGCATGGTTTATGTGGCATTACGTCCGAACGACCGGCATGAGATTTCGATACTGATATTCTGTAAACTTGGCGGTAATTATGGCATCCCGTGGAACCGACTTTTTTGTCTGTTTTTCCTGCTCATATTAAAGCAACGCTTGGCCCTCACCGTCTGTCTCTACAAAAGCAAAGGAACCAGACTCTTCAATAGTTCTTGGTTAACGCCGTCTGTGTATGCACAATGAGTGTTCCTGATTGCGCTCGCTTACTCTGTTCCAACTCGTTTTACTGCGTCGTTATACATGCAGCGGTCTATGGTAGCAAATACATCAAGTGTTATCTCATAAAACTGTTATACCAATATATCATTTATTATTTTTGCCAGAGACACGCGTTACAAGAAGATAAAAAAATGTCGTTAGGATAATGGTCATAGCATTGGAAATATATTCAAAATAGTATGCCGTATATTCAACCCGATTCCAGCAAATGCTGTAGTTGAGATTTACAGTGAAAAGACAGCGTCAAGAGATACTTCATCAACGCAAGGCCTGCGTTCAATGCCGACGGAAACATTGCTGTCAAAGGTGATGACATTAGCGAAATGTCCCAGTAATAACAAAACAGATTCTTTATGCAGTTATACTAACTGTCTCAGCTTTCCAACCTGCGGTTGAAATTCATTTCATGCCACCGTTATCGCTGTTGCACAGGATTTGCATTGCATCGTATTAACAGACTACGTAATCCCGACAAGAAATCCGAGCCAAAGCTACGTATGCTTATCGGAGAAAAAAGAAAATCTATTTTACTCTCCTAGGTCTCGAAAAACTTTCTTCACTGACAGAAATAAGAATGTCGATGGAGCCGCAGGCCCGAGTTCTAAAGTTAGCGACGCCATATTCGCTCGGATGAGCCAAATGTCTTCTCCGTGTTTTGTTCTTGCTTTTCGTCTCGCATATATATTTTTCGCGGTCTGCGCGAACACGCCGAGATTAATTACTCGTGCTCTGTGCAAGCCGACAGCGAAATAACGCCGTCCCCCCAGTACCGAATAACTAGAGCGACGCCACGCTCGTCAATTACATGCACGGTGTCGTCCCGCAATCTAGCGGTCAGTGGCATCTAGCACTGCCATGTAGTCCCCTAGCTAGAATCAACACTACCACAACGATGAAATAATTCTTTGTCCTGGAAAAAGGCCCGCACGTATAAAACAATTTAATGACGCAGCTCAGACACGCGTGCCTATGATAGATGTCTTGAGATACGGATGCGACTCGCATTTTTGGTGCAAAACGAAAACACCAAAGTTCATCTACTGTAGTTTACGAATGGACCGCATTGTGAATGTGTTGTTTCTTAGTGAATTAAAAGAGAAAAACGAAAGAATTATCGCTATTTTCTGGGGACAGTTCCACTTTTCTTTTAGTTGCATGTGAGGGAAGCTTTAGGAAGTATGTAAAGTCTTTTTTTGGCGGGTCTATCGGCATTCCCTACTTGCTACGACCACATAACAAGCTAACCACCTCTGGCGAACATTAACGTGAACGCTTCCATGCGTAATTGCGATGGTCCTGTCGCAATACGTACAGCAGGAGATGCAAGATACAAGGTGGATACAAGAAACGGGCACACAACTAAAGAACTGGTATGAGACCCAACGAAGACCATTCTGGCGTTATAACAGACGATAGCCAACGTCAGCCGACGTTCAAAGCCATTGATGCCCCATATAGCCATCACTAGACGAGTTTAGCCGTTATTACATCAACGCCGTACAACAAATGTCAGCCAAGAGTGCTTGAAGCCACAGGGCTTAAGAGAGACGATCTCTTAGACTGCACATAGCCTTCGAGATAGGCCCTCACATTAGGCCAGAACACTGATATTGCGTCCCCTTGCAGAATACAGGTGGGAGGAGCCAGGGAAGACGTTGCCTTGGGAGCAGAGTGCTTTATTAGTTTATTTAATTAAATGCTGAGGATTTACGCCGCATATACGCTGCCGCTACAATGAGGAAAGGATTTCAAAAGAGAAGGCAAATGACAAAAATACGACAAAAACTTGAAAAAATTGCCGTTGTGTATTTCCAGACGACAAGGATATGATAGCACAACAGAACTTCGTGGTAACAATCTCGTTTCATTAGCCTCTTGTGGATTTGGTGTGATGCTGATCTGTACTTTATCGACATCGTAGCTCTTCCAAGTAACAGACAAATCCCAAATGTCCTTAGCTATCGCCTGAGTGACGCGAAGGCGAAGGACTTGTGACATATTTTGCACTCTTTATCCGACCTCAATCCACATTAATAAATCTTAATACATCTTTATCCCTATTACTCTACCTTTATCCACCTTACTCCATTTAACCCGCCTAACCTAAACTAATAAACGTTGTCCACCACAACCCGCCTTATTCTAACATATTTTACGTTCATACTGAAGTATAACAGAGCACCACAACTAGGACTTCGGTATGAACCGATACCAACACGCACAAGTTGCAGTTATATATTCTACCTTAATCCATGAAAGTTCTTGGACTAGGCTCCTATCAAAGACCTGGATTCGCGTCCCGTAGAATCTCGAAATCGTCTACATTCACGTGTCAGTCATTAACTATGGTAACATAATATTCTCGTACACACGGTTGGCATAATTTGGTGTTGCTTCTGGCCTTCTGATTCTCTGTACTTAGGGAGAAGTTAGCGTCTGTTTGTGGCGCCGGCTGCTTCTCTTCTTTTACGAGGCAGTTGCCATGGGAAAGTAATAAAAAATCACAAAAATGGAAAAAATTCAGCACACGGCCATTCGCATTCGCATAAGAGTCAGCACTGCAACATAACACTTCGTGCAACAGGAAAGTTTTGAAAGCACAAGTCCTGACAGAACCACATTCTCCACACGGAACAAAAGAGTTCATCAACATGTTCACACAACACTTTGGAACTGTCTCCTAAATACCGCTCATCACATCTTCGCGGAAAGAAAAGCAGCACCAAGACGAAGACACGGGAAATGTGTACCGAACACTGCCTGTAAAAATAGCAATGCAGGCAATAATTTTTATATGGTTTAGAATCTTTGTAATATCTTTTATTACTCTAAGAACATCCCCACTTGGGTCACGTGATATTTACTCTGCAACAACTGCTACAGTTCGTGCCCAGGCTGAGTTTCTCAAGGTCACCTTTGAACGAGACATGTAAGGATTTCGCCTTAATAATACGTTCCCTCGTGAATTCACCATTTTAGCAACGTTAGGCCATACTCATTCACAATCGTCTTTCATTTATATAAATCAGTATACCGCTGACACATCTCCGAAAAATATCTAATCTCATAAGTCCTGCGCCGTGCGCGACACAGACGTCGAGCCAAGCAATGACCATCGTTCTCGCTGCGCTGGTACCCAACGTTATTTCTAATGCCGACCATAGTGGTGCAAGCGTATGCTTATCCGCTAACGTCGTGTTTCATTTGTTGGTATTCTATTACGCATAGCACACGTACGCAGTACATACAACATATGCTAAGCTGCACATATTACACTTGCACCTTAGCAACTGAAATGTTGCAGTGCTTTTAAATTTCTTATGCAAAATGTTTTTCTTCTTGCCCCCAGTGCAGAGTGAGCTTTTATTTTGGTTCTGTGTTTTGTCTTCCCAAGTGATTGGGAAGGGTTCCCGTAATTCCGTATCGCTTATTTCTATAGTGCTTTTTTTTAACATTAGCAAACTCTTCCACCAATTCTTCCATCAGAAATGAAGAAACACGGGTATTCTGCAGACCGGTGCTCCCACAGCCTAGTCAGGGCGACGCAAGAAGCAATTACATCTGCCTGCGCCTTCCCTCCGAGCTCTCTTCCATGCACACAAAACGGTAACCCGCTGTTTCTGACACGTCTTAGAACATTTCCAATCTTATTAGTCCGGCCCAGATCCCAAGACGGAATTCGAGCCAAACGGAAATTACAGCCGCTTCGTCGCCCGAAGGTATTGCTATTCATAAACATTGTAAATTTAACATATGCCGTAATTAAACTGTAGGACACGGAACTCCCACACAAGCCACTGTAGTGAGAGAGAAAATCGATGTCCACCCGTTTGCAGCAGAAAGTTACGTGAAAGTTCACGCATATTTCACAAAATATAAAAAGAAATCCTTCAGAGCCTACGCAATGCGGGAATTGGTGTCATTCGAAGCAGTCAATAAGGAAATTGCCTATGACGAATAGTTTAGCGTTGAGCCAACAGTGACGAGTAGGATCAAGGCCCTTGCGCAAAGCGTATGAGTATGCTTAGCGTGGGCTAACCAGTAACGTCAACAGCACCGTGGCGACTGCATGGTACCTCATGATACGACGTAACGTTCGCACTCACGTTATTACAAAGCACAGACGTCTGTTCTCTCAAAGAAAAAAATCCAGTAGATCCCACGCATTATGGGAATCTGTCAGGCGTGATTGTTTGGCAGTAAGCCAAATATCAAGAGTAAGATCAACATCGTCGTGCGAAGGGCATGAGAGGGTGCATGCTTAACGCAGGCTAAACAGAACAGCGTTGTGGCTAGTGAATGGTAGGTCATGGGATGATGTAACATATCGTGCTTTTAGGCCGTAAAACTGCAGAAATCCTCCATGACATCACGGACGGACGGATGGATGGATGGACGGACGGACGGACGGACGGACGGACGGACGGACGGACGGACGGACGGACGGGTGGATGGACGGACGGACGGACGGACGGATCAGTTTCCCAATTTCGCCAAGAAATGAGTCGCGTATAAAAGCTTCCGTGAGATCCGACAACGGATGTGCCTTGCCTATTTGCAAGCCCACATATTGCACATTGCACGATTGTGGCTTAACCACGGGGCCACATATGCTCCTTATAATGAGCGGACTTACGAAGTTCCTACACACCAATGCAAGGTCACACATGCATCTAATTGTGTTCCAAATCAGCACGGAAAGAGTACAAAGATAATGTTCTATTTTGTTTTTCGTGACAGCCATGCCGTCACGCCACAGTCACGCTATCATGCCATTTAGAGTCACCGCAGCAGGTCGTGTGTCCACGCACAAGCTCTCGAATGGACGATTTGACCTTTCCACCATTCGACTTCCACTCTGGTTCTCCCCATTAACCTTAATTTCGTTCACTCGTACCTGTCATTAATTCCATTTGGACGAAAACCATCACTGCACGTACTCAGACGTGCGTGCATTCGTGTGCATTGATTGCATTTCCGCTTTTCACACCATTAAAGCGTCCAGATTCGCTTCCACCAATGTACTGCACAACGTCAACATATTGATCGAAAACTGTTCCCGCCATCCATTCTTTACTGTGCGCATTCTGATCATCAAATGAAATATATAAGAAGATAACTGCGTCTCGTCCTACAGCCGATTTGAAGCGCCCATCCAGGCTTTTTATCGATAGCCGTTGCTGGCCTCATTTTATATGCAACGGCCGAGGATTGATGCTTCGTCGGCAAGCGGTTAACCCTTGCTACTAGATGAGTTTCATCTAAACCGCTTATTTCATTCAAGGCGAGAGAATTAGCTCCATTGAAGGCAAAGTTTAGCGAACACCTATAGGGGACTGCGGTAAGCTTCTTACTGAGATATCTGGGACAAAAAAAAAAGGAGAGGACTATGTAGGAACACGAGAGAATAGCGCGCGCATGAATGGTTCATCAAGAACACAGTGGGCGTGAGTCGCACATTGTCAGGTGAACAAGAACAAGAACGTTCGGATGTGGCGAACGTTGATGAAGCCCGCTGCGACGAATAAAGAGTTCTCTCTCCTCTGAACCGGCGTAGTCAACCTTCGCTTCCACGCTTCTATTTCTCTTCGCAGCTTTTGGTTGGCTGTAGATGAAAATCTCACTGGCTAAATAAAAAAGATAGAGAGGGAGAAAAATGAAACGTGAACGATGTCATGCCGTTTAGCATTTAGCCACAAGAGAAGAGTGCTCCCGATTGATTATTACCACGTTGAGATCTGTAACACACTGCCTGTTCTCCCTGCTGAGAGCAAGCGCTTATACATTCCCCTTTTGTCAGAGTGCGGTCATCGCATCTCGAAATTGAACCCGTGACCTCACGCGCAGCAGCAAAACAATACACTTCGTAAGTGATAGCGGAGAGCACGTGGCATCCTATCATTACGTGCTATGGGAAAGCTTAATGTCAAAGTGGGCCTTGTTTGTACAGAGACTTGTGCTCTTGAATAAAGGTTATCAGCTAACGATATCCTGCTCGCTCAAATGGAACGGTCAAGTGACCGAAGGACCACTTTTTCTACGGGGCACACACGAGGTTTGCTAGCGAAACGCCGATGCCAAATAGTGCGCAGTCACGACAACACAGAATACGCAGAAAGACTGCATCTAATGCTAGCTCACGTGCGGAGCTTCTCTTACATTATTAACGACGTGCATTAACATTTCTCTTTCTCCACAACTATAACGCGTAATGAATTATTCAATAGCGTCGTTTGGTGTGTGCATATGAATACGTCCTAGGAACAGTTATGATGACACAATAGCGTTTATGCAGATGCATGACATTGATTTCAGTGACCACGCACAGTTTTTACGTCTCTCGAAATTTGGATGTGTTCCCCCTGTTCACTTTAGCTTTACCTAAAGTCGGACCACACCATCATTTGTTAATAAAAAACATGAAATTAATGGGGCACTCAGATAAAAATTTTCACGGTGACGTCGAGGAACTGGTGACGTCAAGGAAGTACGAGGTCCCCTGGGGTCAAGTTTCGTATTGATGATGTCGCGGCGTGCAGCGTATAGCGCTCGATTTCGCACGTGAACTTCAATATTCATTACCGTCATAGCTATATTCACTCTTGATATTTGGCAGGCGGTGTGCGCGTGTCCACAAGAACCGATCCCGCGGGCTATCTCAACTGCGACATTTTGGAGTCACTGCCCCTACAGTAAACCCTTTGCTGCCTCACGACGCACATCACGACATCACTGCTGAATTCTGCAAACTTTTCCACCGTGGTACAAAGACCAGAAGATGTGAAAGAATATGGCTATTAATTGAGCGTTACAGATGTTCTGTGTGATCCAGATGATGCGCCGGCGAAAAGCGTCAATATATAAAGGAGGATTTTGAGCCGATGTTACACTGATTTCGTCATCAAATTTGACTTGTGTTCCGCTGACATAAGTGATAGTTCTAGTTTTTTTTTTTCCCTGTCTCGTGCAGCTCTGAGTTCGGACGCTCATTCTAAGCGTGTACGCCAATTTAGTCGATTGTGTAAATATCAGTAGCGCCCGTCTTCTACAATACTTGTTGCCAGCGTACAAAATCTTAGCCTGTTCATGCACGAGGGTTCTGAAGCGCAAGTGCAAAAATAAAAACAGAACTGCATGCAGACATACACACACGTAAATATATTTCTTCCGAGAAATAAAGCGATAGAAGATACTGGAGATGCACCTAGGATTGCACCACGCGCTATGATATACTTGTAAAAATAAAAATAAGAACAGAAAGTGAGTGTAGAGTCGGCGAAGAAATGTGAACCACGCAGGAGCGAGAAATCACCAGCGCCCCATTACCCCAAGCGCTGTGAGAGCAACGCAACGGCTTAATGCGGCAACAGAAATGCTTCCCATCAGCACCTGTCATAAACGTTGCACGGCTCCTCGGGGCGGTCCTTTATTGCGCCCTCGCTAAGCGCTACGCCATCGAGGTAACAGCTTGGCCAAAGTGAGCGTGCTCCTCCCTAAAAAGCTTGGTGGATACCGTACGAGGAAAATGAGTAGCGACTTGTGCACGCTCTCTAATGTTTCGGCCGCGGATGCAATTTGCACGCGCGGCTTGCTGAGAGGCAGGATAGCGCGATTAGTCGGCATTTTTCGGTGTGGGCTGTATTTAGCCTGTTCGTAGCAGTAGTGTGTGTACTTAACCAAGCGAAGTCAACTCAGACTAACTGCAAGAAATAGTTTCTGTACAGAGCGAATGTAGACGAGTGTTTTAGTTTTGCTTTTCACAAATGCTGCCGCATTTACATGTCGCACTGTGGGTTCGCGTTTGCACGTGCACGTGTGCATACAAACACGTGCGTTCCGTGAGGTAAAGCATTTTTTTTGGATGTGGTTATTTGTCCATGCAGAGGTTCCCATTATATTAGCTGCTGTAGTAATACACTTGGTATGGCACAGTGTTCTGTACTGTCGCTCTGTTCAAGGTGATGTCATAGTTTAGCAGCGGCCGCGCAGTATGCTAACTCAGTCCTGATAAAATATAAAGTGCCTAAAATTGGAACCTTCAATTTTCTCAGTGATCACCGGTGTTTTAGCCGCACTTGACGTTTCCATCGTTAATTTTTTCATGGGAATGCATGCAGTGGCACCTTATAAAGCTTATAGACCAATGCACTTCCCCGAGCTCAGCAGTGCAACACGTCAGCCGCTGAGCGGCAGTTAATAGAGCAGTGACGTGCCAAACGGTAGCCCGTCAGCTTTCATAGTATTCCGTTTCTGCTGACTGAAAAAAACGAAGGACGAGGAACCGCTTCTTCGGACAATAGAGAAGCACAAACAACAATAAATTATGAAAGCTGCATCTGCATCCTGGTCGTTCGGAGGCAGTTTTGATAGATATACTCAAAACAGAAAAGACAGTTTCACGGCGATAAGAAGTGTCAGGTAAGCAGAAAAGAGTTCAGGCTCCGGAAACTTATTCGCGAAGAATACGGAAGCTACTGCACTACGTACGAGATGAGGGACTGGCTCTCCTGAGGGACCTCCTTGGCAGACATCTTTCCTCATCCATCAAAAAAAAAAAATATCCCGGTGCCATGAGGACGCCGCTCCCACATTTGTCTAACTCAACCACGACGCAAGCGTGTTTTTTTTTATTAAAAATTTCATTCCAGGCCGCAATAGCGATGAGTGAAGTTTTGGTTTACGTCGACGCGAAGAAGCATAAATTGTCTAGCGCACGCGATAATATACTGTGTCTGCACTGCTAGCTTTTTCAGTATGTGCTTTCGCGAGCACCTCTTCCCGGAAGTGTCGTACCAAAGTATGCACTAACTGCTTCACTTTCCAGTACTTGCAATCTCAGCACTGTCTTACATTTGCGATACGAAGGGCAAGTTTACAATATGTTCACTCACCAACTTCGAAAAAGTGGAAGAATAAACGAAATAATAAAGGTATTTTAGTTCAGAAATTTCCTCCAGGTTGATATGGAAATTTTCTATTAACACATACCTTCGACAATAGCGCCCACCTATGCTTACAGTCAACAAGGCTCAATTGGCTAAATATATTTCATTATATTCTACTGTACCTACAAACTGTGTGACTATATTGAGGGGCCTTCCTTCAAAATATCATTAGCCGAAATACCTCGATCGACAGTTAGGCCTAGAGTATCGTCGCGAATCAGTAGCCTCTGACACAGCTTTTGTCCTAGTATGGTGGGGTTCATAACTATCTTTAGATAGCACATGTGATCATTACTTCAGGGCGAACTCAACATTTCAGAGAGCAAAATTGTTATTACTGCACACATCAACACGTTAAAAACATTCGTGCTGGGATAGCGGGAAGCGAAGGTCCGCTATAAATGTCCATGTGCCGCTGAAATGCACCTCAAGTTGAAGATCAGATTCATTCGTTCTGAAAACTGACAAAATTGACGTCATCGTCGTCACCTTCGTAATCGACATCATCATCATCCCCATCTCCAGCCTATCGATGATTGTATTTTAAGCACAAAAGGACCTTATTTGTTTTTTCGTTTTCTTGTTGTTGTTGTTGTTGTTGTTGTTGTTGTTGTTGTTGTTGTTGTTGTTGTTGTTGTTGTTGTTGTTGTTGTTGTTGTTTGTTGTTGTTGTTGTTGTTGTTGTTTGATAATATGGTATTCTAGAGTGGTTTATTGATTCCTCAATATACAACTACCACAAAAGGTGCCTACCTAAGTTGCAATTCCTGCCTGTTTTTTTTTTTTACTTGGTGAATAAGCGTATACTTACGCCACCCAACAACAGCTGAATAAATACGCATACGTTGGCTACACTAGAGCGCATCAGACAATCCCAGTCCCGCAGCCAGTGTGCTCCAATGAAGAAGTGCAGGCGAGCAGTGCGTTGTGCGTGCAAACACGTTCGCGTGTATGCACCGGCTCCTCCCGCACGGTTCCCATCTCGTAACTGTTTTGATAACCTATTACGCGCAAAAGTGGCAACGTCATTTTGTACAACTTTTATAGAAGCTTTGCTTATTCTTCGTGCATGTCCTACATCCTGTTTGGATGCTAAAGGAAAGGAGCTTCAGAGCACCCAACTGCGTTCTTCTCTCCGTCTCTTACGTGAGGAAGGCTGAATCGTTACAGGGCCAGGGTTTCTGCGGATGAGTTCGCAATATGTTCGTGGCTGAAAGCATGGGCGTCGTTCGAGACAGAGAAAGAGAGGGTGTTACAAATGGCGGGTCGTTTGAACGACCCTGCTTGGGTCGTCATCATCTGCGAACTCGCTGATGTGAACGACACAGCGACGACTGGGTCATATGCTACACGCCCTGTGAGACCCCTTAGGAAGAAATACAACCACGATAACATCAGAGAGAAGAAAGAAATGTTAATATCAAAAAAGAGGGCGGCGGTTGTGGGAGGAGTGTGGAAGCTTCAGGGCGATTTGGGAGAAGAAAGTTTATCTGAGGGTATCGCGTGGATGTCGATGGCTGAAAGTGTACTAGGAAATATTTTTGTACGTGCTTTTCGATATTTGCCCATCGTGTGGTCGCATATCTTGGCTGTGGCTTTCTTTTTTTTTTTTTTTCGATGTTCATTTCTTGACGGTTCGTCGTGACCTTTGCTATCATATAACTCAAGAAGAGCGCGAATTTCAGGGTGGAGGAGGATGGACCGAATGTATATCTGCAGAAAAGTTCGGACGGACGGCTACTTTAAGCGAGCGCAGTATCCGTGATGCGTTCTTCGCAATCTCGTGAGTATACTGTTTGCGAATAAAGCGATGAAAATATTAAGTAGAAAGAAAATTGTGCTCAGCTTGTATCCTATGGGCGAGATGGTGGACCTGGAGAGAAAAAGTATAAACGTGTTTACAGAACGCAGCTGTGGAGAAGAACGCGTAAGCGATCATTATCGGTGGGATGCAATGCCAACGTTAGCGAGTGTAAAATTTTACTTCGAAGTCACAGCCCTATCACGGTGCGATACCCACCGACAGGACATAAACAGCGGCGATGTGTGCAAACTGAACCATTTAAACATGGTTTTGGAAACCAGACTAGAAGAGAAGCTCAGGGGAGATGGAGGCTTGAATCGATTAACAGATCGCTAAAAACTATTGTCGCTGTCCTGACGAAGACAAGTCCACTTGTCGAAACGTTGGCTCCTACAACATTCCCTGTTCTCAATCGTTTTAGCGATCTGTTCATGGTTTTGGAAGTCTGTTATCCGCCACCTCTTAGCGAAGGAGCTATCTACGGGTCCTCAAAACAGCGACAGAACATTACGTTGCTTGTATACAAGATGTCCTCGCGCTCCGCGCTAAAATCGACAACGAAGTGCATAAGATCGACAAAATCGGCTTCATTCCCACAGCGTGCTGGGGCTAGCGGATGACGCATTGCAGCTGCTTATCTGCAGCATCTACGACTCGGTGCGTGCCGTAAACTTGATCTGATGAAGGTTTGTCGGATTACGCAGCAGCACAAAAGGCTACATAATCCGACTTCGCCACCTTCGTGCGTAGGCCTCTTGAGGCTTTTAGGTTTATGATAAGCGCTAAATTGGTGCGTAGTGCAGCGTGATGAAAAAAGAGTAGACAGGGAAGCTACGAATAAATACACCTTTCGACAGCGTGACAAGCTCCCTCCCCCCATTACGAAGGTTAATGGTAGCAAAGTCGAAATTAAATATTTCATAAAAATAAAGATGACAAATAATGAAAGACAAATACATCATTTCGTGAAGGTAAATGGGCTGTTAACAGAAATAAATTTCTTAACATCCACGCTGATACTTAAACATCTGAGAAAAATCATTCTAGTGCAGCTTCTGTGAGCACAAGAATTCTATCTCTATAAATAACTTATCTTTCCATAGACAAAAAATGTACAGCTTTATCGTGTTTTGTAAAGTAAACCTAATGCAGTCTACCCACACGTCTCAAAGCGTAAAGAATTCACTAGAATAAAGGATTCGGTTTTTCCATAAACGTCACTGGAGGCACAGGCTATGAGCATTTCTCAAAGAAAAAATGACGCAGGACAAACGTTTTTAAATACGTCTTATCAAAAGATGGCGCCTCTTACCACATTCGCTTAGGCGTCGCATTTGTCTGCTGCTCCTCGGAGCGAGGGAAAAACCAACTACGTGTCTTACGTCATGCGGCACCGTTCGTGGAATTGCACCGCGTTCGATTGACGCCATAGAGAAAGTAAACAAGCCGCTGTCAAACCGTAAATGCTTGGTCCATTTAGTTCTCGGACCGTGCGTTTCATTGAAAGAAGATAAAATAAAATGTGCGCGCTAGACCATTGATGCCTTACGAAGAAGGGACGCTGTTCCGAGAATTTGGAAGGAAGATAGCTCGCCGCTCGAACTACGCGCCGTGTCGTCTTTCAGAATAGCAGCGACGATTCCCAAAGCCAGTAATTGGCGTTGCATTACTGCCTTTTTTTTTTTACCATAACGTAAACGGGTCGAGAGAACATAAAGAGTACCATAATGGTCCAGCCATCGCAACTCCTAGCTTTGGTTTTTAGCCCCTCCTCTCTTCTTCTATCTTCGAAGACACGAGCTTAAAACTATCGCAGCAGCTCCAGATCGTTGGCTTAGCGCCGGCACGGTTACTGCGTATGTCTAGTAAAGCATGCAGCCTACATTTTCCGTGTGCGTAACTAAGCCCGCCTAATAGAGCATGTGTGGACGACCAGTGTCAGTTTAGCCTAGCCAAATGTCTTCATCGTTTCGCTATATCAGGGCCGTTATGCTTCTTTCATGGCGCATTCCACACTCAAACAGACGTACCCATATTAAAGCGAAAGCTTTATGTGTTTGATGGGAAGGTGACGTTGAAAAAAAAATGGCGGCAGGGGAATATGGTACAAAAGAAACATGCTACGAAAAACTGAAAACTTGCGTCTCGTTCACATGGTATAAGACGGTACTGACATTAAAGGGAACGAACGTGTGACTGAGAAGACTGATAGGTCATAGTTCTATGCACATTTGTGCCGTCTGGGCTGCCCTGTTGCATGAACAAACATAGTATCGCAGTACTGACTGCGAGTAGCAGAATGTATGTCCGTGTTTTTCTAGTTTTGCGATTGTTGACGACAATACGATGACAGCCATAATTTAAAAGAAGTGGAGTGACCGGCGTCATACACACATGCTGGCATCAATCTTTCCATGAATATATTTATTAGTACGCATGAGTAAATAAGGACAGTTACAGACGGTGGAGGAGCGGTATCACTTGCAGTAGCTCCCCACAAGCACGGTGAAGCGCTATTAACGTTTGTGTGGCTACTGAGACACCGTAGTTGGTCGGACGGCATCAGTTGCTCGACTACGTAGTTCATCGAAGGTAAAGTGTAATGATGAGATGTGGTCCGGGGTGATGAGACAAAGGCTTAAAATAATACAGCGGCTAATTCGCATTCATTCACAAGCCGAATTGTGAGCATTGTACGAAATTTCTCACCGGTATACCGGTACTTCGGTGACAAAACCAAAAACAAAATAAGAAACGTTTTGAAAGGCATATCCACCAGATAAAAATTTAAAAAGAAAGAAATCGGCGCAGACAGAGTAAACCATTAACATTCCCTGTCCACTGCTCGAGTTTTCCGAGCTGACAAAAGAAGAAAAAAAAAAGACAGCAGAAGGCAAAACGCAAAAATAATTATTCATTATAATCGTGGACAATTCTCGTAATGCGTTATGTGCTTACGGATGTGTTTTTGCAACATTGTCCGTTTTCTTGTGTGCATGTTTGTTAGCTATGCGTGTTCTCTTCCGTTTGTTTGAAAACTCATCTTAAACCGTCACCGACGTTGTCTAAAACTATATAGGGCATCTGCTCATGAAAAGAAGATCCAATGAAATAAGTGAAATAATGAAAAACAAACTGAAATCAAAACAAAGCCCTAATATATCGACACCGGACCAATGACGCGCGCTCTAACCGAAGTCTTCCAACCGAATAAAAAAACATCGTAACCAGAAAAAAATTATCCACCACTTCTTTATACTACCTACGACTGCTAGACTCCCTGAAAACAAGAAAGAAAAACCGACGTCGGCTAAAAGAACGCAAAAATGTTCTTACGCTTATATTTACTTCACTGAAGCAGAGTGAAGAACAAAATAGCAAGGAAAGCGAAGACTAAGTGCAAGGGCATTATTCCCAGTCACGCAAACGCAATTACGTGGGGATTTTTGTTACATTATTTCGCCTGAACATTGAAGTCTCCACCGCCTCGGACGAGTGTAGTGAAATGGACCGGAGAGACTTGAACCGGTATGAATTTATAAATTTAAGATGAGGCGAGCTGAAGGTTAGGTGTCGAAAGAACGGATGATGGCGACAAAACGTACTATCTTTCCTCGATTCCACAGCAGATTGGCGCGAGATCTTTCTTTTTTCATTTGCTTTCTCCTTCTTTTCTTTTCTCCTCGCCCTTCTGCGTTTCGTCATAGCACTAACATACTGAAATTCACTTACCAGTATGCGTTTTTTTTTTTTTGTCTTGCTTGCCTTAACGGTTCATCGACCACGACCTGTCCAACATAAGGTGGTGAAATTATTCAAAGTATAACGACAAACGCAGCCAGCGAGGACCAGAACTGAGGAATTCGGGCGCGCATCGGATGAAGTATGTTTCAGAGGAGGAATTTTTAGTTATTCTCAACGGTCAGAACAACAATATATACCATCCTGTGTATGTACACTTCTAGACTCCTCGCCTCACTGTGGATTCGGAGGGCACACTTGTGTTCCCCGCCAGAAAGCAACAGACTTATGTCTACGGAACTTTTTTATATTGGAGTTTCTCATACTTTTACTACGCAATTTTCTTCGCATAGTAGGGCGAAATGAATGAGTCATATGGTTCCCGTCCCCATGATACCCGTCACATTTTTCTACGTCTTCATTTCCCTGTATATTTGAATTCTTTAGTCTTATTCCATTTCTCCTCTTCTCCCTCAAACACACACACACACACACACTCACTCACTCACTCACTCACTCACTCACTCACTCACTCACTCACTCACTCACTCACTCACTCACTCACTCACTCGCACGCACACACACACACACACACACACACACACACACGCGCGCCTTACTCACTCACTCACTCACTCACTCACTCACTCACTCAATTTCGTTTGCTTGTTTTAACTCCGCAAAGGCAATATCGAAAATTGGCACCTTTCTTTTCTCGAAACACCATAGTTTCCTGATGATTGCGTTAGAAATAACTCACAACAAAACGAAGATGTACACCATCCAGTGCTGCCTTCATCGTTCTCGCTACCATTCTTCTTGCTGTCATGTTTCGCTCACTTCATAACAAACAGAGGCAGAAATGAAGAAAGGTGCAGAAGGAATGAGGAATGTTGGCATGACAACAAAAAGCGTGGATCAAAGTGACGTTCGCTGCTTTCTCGCTTCTAGATGAAATTTGATGGACACGCGCTGTCTCTTGTCCACACAGCGCAGGGCATGTTTCACGTGGGGTGGAGCGAGCGTGTGCTCTATGCCGCGTTTACGAAAGCACTGCCACTGTCAAACAGTGCATAAAGAGAGGAAGATGTAGAGATGACGCAAGCATAACAACGACGTGGTTTCATCTGCCTGAGAACTTCACATCGCTCCGCAGATACCGATAGGCCTCGCAAACCTCCTAACGACCCCAGCCTTCTCTTAAGCAGTACGCGCATTGCTCAACTGTTTTACATTAGGAGCCCCCATGCAGCATCGCAAAAAATGAAGCTCAAGAGCCTATTATCATAATAATATACGCCTCATTTATAAGCAGCAGGCAATGTCCCGAATAGATTGCGACATTGTAATAGCAGCGTTCACGCATACCTTAATTTGGTGTGGCCGTTCTTGTAGGCTTATCGCGAGCTATGGCTAAGAGAAAGAGTGTTTTAAAAAAGTCCCAGGCCTATGTAGACGACGCAGCCCAGTGGTAGCGTAAGCTAGGTATTACTGCGTGCTATCTCTCCTTTTTTTTTTTTTAGTCTTATCATGTTCCTGCTTCTCCTTTCTCTTCTTACTCTTCTACTGTCTACTATTTTGCTTCCTTTCTTTCTTGACCGTTTTATTACTCTTCTGTGTAGTCGCCGTCTTCTTTCTCTTTTTCTTCATCGATGTCGTCTTGTTCATCATCTTCATTGATGAAACCGCAGCCGCCGGCTGATGATTTACAATATAACCTGAAACACCGCCTTTGAATATCACAGTCGGGGCTGAGTACACAAGGTGTCCAGCCATGTTGCGAGAGTCGGAGGTGGATGCCACTACCTCTCCCACCATTTAAGAGTCGAGGCTGAGAATGCGCGATGTCCAACTTAGTGGTGAGGATGTGTCAGGGGTGTAATTGCACCGCCCCTATTGCCTGGGTTCAAATCGCACAAGCATGGAGTTTTTCTTCATTGAAGTTGAACTCGATGGTTTCCGACGGGGGCGGACACCATCGCCATCAGTTTCGGCCATTGCAGCGAGCCAATAACAGCCTACTCTGTAAAACATCTCTCTAATGCTCGAAAGTACTCTGTGTACCACACACACGTCATGTCCAGTAAGGGCATAATGATAAAACTAATCAATACTACCACTACAGGCGTGTACAGACGGCACCGAAAAATACTGTTCAACAGACGTTAATACTATAATCTATCAAATTCCGTGCTTATGCAAACGTTTTACAAACAGCGCGCTACAATGCAGTTGCTGCGTAACGGGACATTTTACAGCAAATGCGTCTGCAGCGAGACGCCTCCACATTGTCAGCAGCTGTTAATTAGTATTGCATTTTCTTGAGGCTGAGTAAGAAATGATGATTATTTATAACACGAAGATAAGCAAATTATGGTGAATCACTTTCTTTTATTTTCTTTGGCGGCTTTCGCAATAGCAACCAAGAGCGGCGCCAATCGCACAGACCATGAAAGCTGTCGACGAAATACACGGAGGTGCCCGTAGGTTTCACAGCGTTGAACTATATGTAGATAATGGTGGTGCGGTGTAGCATTATCCAAATAAAATAGGTTCCTGTGACACATTTATAATCAGAGCATAATTTCTTATTCGACAGAAGTTAGTCATATAGAACGCAGTTTCTCTTTCGTAATTTCTTTCGTTTTTATAGCTACGGCTCGAATAGGTTTTGAATATTACCTTTACTACTGTTGAGTGCTTCGCGTTTATTTACGAGGCTGCCTTTAGCAGCTACTAAAAACATGGGCGAAACAAGGTTTAAATACCTTTTTTCTTTTCATTTTTCTAGTCGAGCATGATGAGCGCAGACATGTTTCCGACTGTAAGCCGTTTTCACTGCATTTTATTATTGCTCCGCATCAGCGCTATTAAGAGCTATCGCGAAAATTTTCTTCTGCTAGCGACGACAGCCGTTAGCATGAACGTGGACAATATTGCACGGCTGTATGGTGAGTATCAAATGTAAGGCAACGCAATAGGCCTTCCTCTATAAACAATCATCGAAACGTGCCAAAACGCGCATCGATTGTAGCACGACGTAGAGGGGTGTTATAATAGCATGCAGTGAAGCGTTTGAAGGAAACGTCGAGCAAGCCGAAGGGATCGCCCTTCGTATATATATAGTGAAGCCCTTGCAAAATTTTCGACTTGATAACGTGTAAGGGCCGAACAGTCCAGATATTACAAAATAAGGCTTTCTGGATGGCATCTTTCTTGTAATATTGACTGTTCTTATCTCGCGCTTTAACGTTGGGGCCGACGTCAATGTGGCGAGATTATTTCATCTCTTTTGATATATTATGACTTCTTTCTTATTTTCTAGTCAATGATCAGCAGCAAATTTAGTCTCATATCTACAGACTGATCCGAGTATCAAGGTAAACGGCGAGGGTACACTTTTGATTGTCTCTTGAACGATCCCCGTGCGACAAGTAGCAAGGACATAAACTTGCCTTTCTTGCTCCGAGGCGCTTGGACATCTGATGCAAGAACTTTGCCTTGTGGTATGGCGAGCGCAGTCGACGCCTTGGTAGTTGTGCCTGAGATCAGACTGTCACGCTGAACTTTCGTTCACCTGCCGGTAATTCTGACGGGCTCAGAGATAGCACTGTCACAGCACCAGGGCACTGTAAGAAAAACACAGTGTTACCTAAATATACAAAGCAAAGAACAGCAGTATTAACAAAGGAGCTACTATGGTTAGCAAAACATTACACATCAGCCATCTTGCCGATGACTGCCGCTGACTAGCATTCCCTTCACTAATTCAGTACAGAGAAACTCTACAAACTAAGCCGTATGAGCGAGAAAAGAGAGATAGAATAATTTCTAAACACTGAACCTGGGACGCTATACATGTGACTACGGTGTTCATAGCTCTGCATATATCTAAAGCCATTGCCTCGACCTATCTATCTTGATTTAACCAGTCACATCTACAAACCAACTAAGTTGTCTTCCCTATACATCTTAATGTATAAGAACATCATCACAGCGATGACAAAACTTGTGCGAACCCTTCTGACTGGTGGTTCAATACCACACCAACGAAATCACCATTATTTTCCATTATTTCAGGAGGATCGTATATTGACCATTAGGAATATGTATAAACAAAAATTATCTGAAGAAGCATTTTTAGAATTCAATAGTAACCGCGAGAGCTTCTTTTCGACGTACACCAATGCTGCAACCAATTACATGTTAAGACCTAGGAACCTTCTTAAAACGAAAACGCGAACCAACTACGGAAACCAATTATTACAATGGCAAATTCCTAATCTCCTCAATGATGAACATACATTATTAAATATTATGGAACATTCTCTAACTATGTCAACATTCAGGAAAAAATCTAAACAATACTTTCTCGGAAAACAATTTGCTTTGTTCAAGTGCTACACCATTTGTTATGTTATCAGCAATGTCTATTCCCTATTATTGAAAAACATTGTGTATTTCTACATATTTATTTATTTATTGCTTGTATCTTTCGGTTTATTTTTATTACTGTACTGGACTTGTATATTAGTAGCTGTGTCATTTATTTATGTAAGTACATGCCCATATATGCATAGAACTGTGCTGTATATTGTTTTGTTTTTTTTTATCTAGCAGTTGTCCGCTGTTGTCTGCTGTACTCATGGTGCCAGGAGCCTAGCCAGGCGTGTTCAAACACGCCTTTTGCCCCGGCACCATGACAATTCATGTCATGTATTGTCAAAATCGCAAATAAACTTCAAACTTCGAACTATTCTTTCCCCTCTCTCAAGGTCACCTTTCTATTCCCCTTTCCCACTCTCCCATCGTAGGGTAGCCAACCAGATGCCTTCCTGGTTAATATTCCTGCCTTCCTCACGAAACAGTCATCGCATCAACGCAGTGTCATGTTCTTGCTCAACTTTGCACGATCCCGTAGGAATACTTCAACAAATTACCCTTATGATACGCACATCAGCGCATCGTCGCGTGCATTTTGCCTCCACAAAAGAAAGGTCTGAGCTGCGCACTGACATGAGTGCCAACGTTACGTCGTATCGTGAGCTACCATTCGGTCACCATGGCGCTGTCAACATTAAGCGTACACACACTGATGCTCTTTGCACAAAGACTTTAATCCTACGCGTAAGGCATGGCTTAATGTCAAACAATTCGTCGCAGGCAATCTCATCGCTGTAAGCTTCGCATGACGCCGCTTCCCACAATGCGTGGGATCTACAGGATTTTTTTATGCGTATGTGTTATTAGGGTATTGATATTGCTGCAACGACTTTGTGACGCGCTCATAGATCCCTCTCTTTCTCTCTAACATACTCCCTTTGGCTTTTCGTAATGCGAGGTCGCGAACTGCATACGTCTGCTTAACTTCGCTAGACAATCTAAACCCGGAACTTTAGACGTAATGTAACACTTCACTCGCTGGCCCCGTAATCGCGTCAATACTGTGAAGGTGTGACGGCGGCTACGCAGGCGGCGACGACAAAGGTGCATCTCAAGCTTCTGCATAATTACTTGCTAAGTAAATAGTAATAGAAAACAGCGAGGATAATCGAACTAACAACAAACCGAAGAGACGAAGAAGAGGATAAGGTAAGCGGGGAAGTACATTCGCACATACATGATATTGCACTCAGTTTGGAAGGCGAGTCGCAATGCATTGTGGGGCGGCAAGACACGTCGCAGCGCCGAAAAGAGAGCGACCGCATCGCCAAGTGTCAACGCCGAAGGACTGTAACCTAATGCCAACATCGAAACAAAGAGATTAAGAGGAACCTCGAAACAAGGGCATATTTGTTGCCGTAGGAAATCGGGACGTGTAAGAACACATTTATGGTACATACAATAAAAAGGATGACTCAAATAAACACGCGATAAAACGTACTACAAGAAGATAGAGGAAAAAAGAAGCATTTATGTTGAAGAGACAGAAAACACTAACGTTGACAGTGAGACGAAGGAGGAAGGAAGTGCGAGTATATAGACAAATAAGGCCAGCCGGGGAACACGACGACTGGAATAGCCAAGCAGAAGAGGCGAGGAGGGCTCGTTTCTGTGCCTTTGAGTTCTTGTATTTATGCTGGCGCAGTCACCAGCTCTGGTCTCCTTGTTCAAGACGGAAAGTAGAGCGTACGAAGGGACTAAAGAAAGGAGGGGACTCTCGAAGAATGGGACCCACAAGCGGTCGAGACGGTGGTGGTGCCTCGTAATCAGAAACGCGTCGGCCGCCATTAAGGCTGGTGAAGCGAGCACTCCTCTGTCCTTCTTCCATCTTCCTTATGCACAATTCTGTGTTGCAACCTCCCGTACCTCTACCCATTCACGTTCTCCCACAGTGTCGAAGCTCCCCCTCCCCCCCCCCACCCCCACCCCCCTTTCTCGTACGACGCGAACAGTGTCAGCTTCCAGATTAAACCCGAGCTATGGCTCACTGCTCGCGAATCGAGACCGCGACAATATGCCGGCTCGGCCTAAGCTGCCTTCTCTACCTTTTCCGCGCTTGCTTTCCAATATTGTTGCAAGTAAATACTGTTAGATACATATAATTATATATACAAATGATTAATTATATAATTATTTATTCTGCCTCTCGTTCTTTCTTCACTGCTTTTCTGATAGCCGAATTCGTTTTGCATCCCGGTTACAATCGCGCTTATCCGGCAACGTCGCGTGTGGGAGGCAATGAGTATGTGACACAGTAGATTAGCGAACCGACGTCTTCCTTAGCTCAGTCGCATAGGTTTTGTATGTCTCGGCATTCATATAAAGCATGCGTCGGTCACAAAGTAGCTCGTGTTGTACCGCAGCCGCTGTCGTTTGCTAATGAACGTCAAGCACCATTAAATATGTAGCATAGCTGCAGAAGCAATGCGTCCTTTCGTCCTTACGTCATATCTTTCTCTCCCTTGTCTTTTTCCTTCTGCCTTTATTTCTTCCTTATTTGACTTCCTGAAACATACCTGGAGAGGCAGGAATGTCTACGGTGTAGTGGAACGCAAGATACGTCGGATTATGTCAAGCCTAAGAATGAGCATAACCATGCGCCGTGGTAGCTCAACAGGTGGTGTGTTGCGCTACTAAGCTCCATGATCCAGTCTCAATTCTCGCCAATCGCAGCCGCATTTCCCCGGTGGCTATGTGCAAGCGGTAGCCCATACTTACTATATCTAATTACCCGTTAAGGAACGAGAGGCAATACAAATCAACTCGCAGTCCCCCACTACGATGTCCCTCACGGTAATGTGGTGATTTTAGCTGATAGAACTGACAATATGTGTTTTTTTTTTCGAACACTGTCGAGCCCCCTGCACTTGCGAAGTGAACCAAATTATTTCGTACTTGTTGCGTGCCGGAAATTGCATGCACGGTAGCAGCTTTACATTTTGCAGCTATTTTATCGCAGTACGAACTAAAAGACGCTCGCAATGGCTCAGTTTACAGTTTAAATATAGTTCGTAATATTTGACAGTAGAATGACAAACGCTGCCAATTCTTTCCACGTCTACAGCACACTCGATCCTGTTCCGCCTTTTTTAGACAGTAAGCTCTCTTAAAAATTACCAAAACGTCAGCTTTATGGCAATTTGTTCGTTCAGCAATCTCTTACTAACTTAAGCTTCCTGTATCGCCAAGGAGAGTCATTTTATTCATCAAAAACACAGAAGGCTACGACTAAATGCATCAAAGCTTCGCTCTTGATGACGATGCATTAGTTACGCTCTTTCATTCCTGAATTCGCGTAGCCAGCCAAGTTTCAGGATGGGTGAGCGAAGACACATACTGCGCGCTGACATCGGAAAGGACTTCGTGCTGCAGCTCTTCTTTAGGGTTTCCAAAGTGATGGGTGTCCCACATAAACTTCCTCTGCGTGGAAGGCTTAATTGTAAACGGCGTAAAAGAGCGGGGCTGGCGTATTTAAAGAAGATACTCAGGACGATCTGACGAGTCGAATATTAAAGGGCCTTGATTAGTTGTCGGCAGCTTCAAATTACGGCTCAATATCCCCAGAAAAAACGACGCAACATTGGAAATACGAGCGTTTAATAGTCGACGAAAAATTCGATGGCCCGATTTGAGCTGCGTGATTGAAAAGTTTACGGCGCTTGGTTTGAACGGCGGGGGAAGTGATTTCGGAGGTGCTTTCGAAAAAGGATAAGAAAGCGACTGCCAGCGGGGTTAATGGACGGCAGTACAGGACGTGTGCGTTATTACGCAAAGAAAAAAAAGAACAGAAAGGAAATATGGGGGCAAGTTAGGCGCGAATATTTATGGAAATAGGCGCCTCCTTTCTTTTTTGAATAGCTGAAGAACTGCACCCGCTTATTAAGTGAGCCTAGATGACGGAGATGGCTCGATGATGTCAGGAAAAAAACCGAGCCCATTGCTCCTGTCACGAACCTCTATAAACAAAAGAAGGGGGAGAGAAACGGTGCGAGAAAATCAGAGTGCATCGAAGCTTCGAACAAGCTGTTGAAATCCTTAGTTAACAGTCTCGCTTTTTATGGTCACGTGTAAAGCTCATATACAGTCATCTACGTGCCGTGCGCGCATGCTCACATAAGCATGCGCATGGCTACCAGTTTATAGTGAGATAAAACATCAGTTACGGTATCTTTTCAAAACCGTCGTTGTTTTTGAATCAGTGTAGTTTAATCAGTTTTCATTAGCTTTACCGTTACATCCTTCTGCCTTTTGAGACAGTTAAGCACTTTGCCGCGCACGGTTGACGTCTTGACCCATCTTCGAATGATCTCGGCTTTTAATTTTACGCAATTTTCGTCACCAGCACGGTGACGAAAATTGCGCTCTCAATCTGGTTTTAATCAAAACATGTATTCGAGCGTACGCGAGCTCAGTGTATACGCGCCCTTATTATATAGGTTCTGAAAATGAATAAAATGTGGTTATCAGTAGCCACATTTTCGGATGCGTGGTTATATGAACAATATTAAATCCTTGAGATGGCGGCATTCAATGTCGCTCATTCGTCACCAATGTGCAACACGGTACCGAATCCATCACACGTGGGTGAAGAGCGAGCGAGCGCTGCGGCCCATTTTGTCCTAGCGCTGACGTCAAAGCTCCTTCTGTCGGCACCCGTGAGCAGTGGGAGCTTTACATGAGCATGCAAATGTCACGCGCACGGGCACCGCGTTGGCACGTTCTCTATGAAGTGCTGGAACTGTTTGAGTTTCGTCGTAACTTAAGTTTCCTCATAACAGAAGCACCAGTTTCCTCGTAATCGAACTGCCGTCCGAGCTACCAAGTGTGCAGGTGTTATTGAAGTCGTAGTTTACGATTTTTTTTTTTGCGGATTTTACTTTGAGAAATTGAATTTTGTTGACCGAAGTACCTGCGATATGGCGTAGGGCTAGCGTCGGGTGCTGCGAATTGCTACGGCGGTGGTGGTAGCTCTAGATGGTTATATCGACCGGATGCCGGCTCCGACAAATGGTCTGTGCGTTCAAAGAGACAATTTGTTGTCCAGAAGCATAGAAGCTCCTATGCGACATTCTGACCTGACTTGCAATTAGAGGCAGTGTTACATCATCCAAAACGTTATGGCTACAACTTGCAAAGAAACAGCGGATTTTTTTTCAGGGCGTGGAGTCGGCAGCAGCATATTGCGTCATAAAGTGAGCCCGACAGCTAGAGCCAACTCAGCGGCCGACGTGGTATCGCTTCACTAAGCGGCACGTGAAAAAAAATGTGCAAGCGCGGAAGAGCCATCTCGATTCCGACAAGGTCATGGACACACACAGGAGAACGGAAGGGAGCGACCGCTTTAACGACCTGCCTGTTTGTCAGACTCTATAGCGAGCCAAATGGGCCCCAGTACTGACACTATAAAGTGCCCCACTGCCTTCGGCAATTCGCACAAAGCATTTATTACGTGCGCTTCGCAATTCCTCTGCGTGCGTGCTCTTCGTAGAGGAATTGTTTACACGTGCCAGAGCTCTCAACGCTAAGAATCCCACGCCTACATGTATGAAGTCAACGACTGCTCAATACTGACCGCGCCATAAACTCGGCGAAGCAATATGGCCAAATGTATCGCCGAACCTCCTCTGTCTTTCTCCCTAACCGCCTCCAAGCAAGTTACGACTTTCCGAACGAACAGTGGGAGAGGCGGCTGCAATACACGATTATGCTCGCGTGCCGATAGAGACCGACTGGTACCCTTATTGCAGTCTATTTACTCCGCTGCAACTTTAGAAGATTTACTCTCCCGGCGGTCGTTGCAGAGACTCAATGAGCACGTGCCGAAGGCTACATTTCGGACGTTCTCGGGAAAACTGTGACGAGGAGAGTGAAGAAGAAGAAGAAAAAAAGGCGATGAAGAGGCGGCAAGCGGAAGGAGAGTGGTAACAAGAGACGCCGAAGAGGAAGCGGACAGGGCAGCCGTCGTTCGGAAGTGATGCGTGTGTGTACTCCCATGCAAATGCCCGGCGCAGTCGGCAAAGGCGCAAGGGGATCGGCCATTGTCCACGGCACCGACACAACAATGGGTGCCGAAGAACATCACGTGCGGGCCAGGAACGTGACAGAGTCCCGTAGCTGTGGGAATCGCACCGCCCTTTGTCGTGACATCTGGGGCCACGGCAAATGCGGGAAATGCGTAGAGGCTAGATACGAAAGGGCGCTAGGGGATGGGGGATGAAGAATGAAGGGCTACTGTGAACCTAAATGCCGAGTGCGAGTCTGAGCGAAGAAAGTTCCTAAACAAGCGTAGATGAAGCAAACTGCGACGATATGCTCAGCATTAAGTGCTTCATCAAAAGCTATCCCGTCTTAATAAATATATTGATCCCACTTTTTCACGGAAATAGCGACATCGAATTTGTTTTACTCTGCAGCATTATGTCAGAGTGCGGCTGAACGATGGGCCGCGCCTTGTCGGCGTAGCGTACGTAAAAATGTAACTTCGAGGAATAAAGATTATCAAAGCAGTTAATTAAAAATTAAAAGCATTTTTAAAATCTAAATTTTAACTCGTCTTACGCAGGGAACTTCGGACATTTCGAATCCAAATACGCGCGGTAATATTCGTAAATACGCTGGTAATGGATGTCAGTAGTGTGATTTATTCTTTGCTGACACAGTTTTCAATAGAGAATAGGTTGTCTCGGCCCTTTACTGCGAGCGATGTCCGCTTGGGCCAAAGATTCTTCTATGTATAGTCAGGTGAATCGAGCAAGTTTCCAATTTTATTTTTTACCAATTCGTACTGAAAAGAAGCGCACTCTACGTCAAGTTAATCTGCCCCACAACATCTAAGGACGTGAAACCCGAAAAAATTTCGTTCTTTATATATGAAGTGTCACATAAAGGATAAACATATAATAAAGTGGGCGCACATTCACAAAAACATCTCATGACAAAATATTCGTAATAGAATATTTAAGCCAATCCTGACGTTGGACATTTCATTAGCAATTCCATCCGGCCAATCACGAGAAACACTTACGACAGAAAAACTTTGTTAATGCGACTCCTGGCACGTGAA
This sequence comes from Hyalomma asiaticum, assembly GCA_013339685.2. NCBI lineage: Eukaryota > Metazoa > Arthropoda > Arachnida > Ixodida > Ixodidae > Hyalomma > Hyalomma asiaticum. Next base: position 106,084,999 of record CM023486.1, read on the forward strand.
CACAACCACATATGTGGTTGTGTCAATCTTAGCGAAACAATAAATGCGTCGTGATGCCGCAAAAAAGGAGAAACTCCTCTCCCGCCATCTTAGGCGACGTATGACGTGACCATCAAGAACACATCCGCGGTTTCCTCGCCGTATCCTCTGCACAGAACGTGCTTGTTCAGTCTGCGAGACTTAAGATTTCCGCTAGTCCGCTCAAGCACCCTCCAAAGATAGGTCCGAGATCGTTCTTCTATCGAATCAATACAGAGCAATATTCACATTTACAAGTTGCGCACTTGGACAAAAAGTACAACAATCAGACTTCCAGGGACTAAAGGCTATGTAGCAACAACGACCACAACAGAAATCACAACGGCAGCAGTAGCAGGAGTCCTCTGCTCCTGCGCCGATGTGTTATAGTGGCTATGATGCATTGGTGGAAAACAAGAGCAAGAACCACTGCCCGGTGTGTTATAGTAACGGGAGCGGCACTCGGCGCGTCCAGCGAGCTTCGCAAGCAGTTCCAAGTACCAAGCCTATTTTTTCCTTCGCTTCAATAAAAACAAAAACAAACCAGGAGCATAAAAGGAGTGCAAATCGAGTGAATAGCGTTAGCTCGCGTGTTCTCTTTATTTATTTATTTTTTCACGGCGCCTGGCGCGTAAGCCACAGCAGCAGCTGGTACATGGCGAAAGACTTCTTGAGAGCCGCCAGCACGATCGACATTTCCCCGTCGGCCAGCTTGCCAAGACAGCTAGACACACATACGGTTCTAGAAATGGCAGAGGGGAGCAGAACGGCCTTCAGAATCACGATGGAGAGAAGAAAATCGGGTCACGGCGATGCGATGCCTCCGCCACAAAGCAGCCCACTCTGGTACACTCGTTTATTTTTCATACACCGGACACCGCCTTCCGTTGGTCCACCATATAACGCTGTGTTTCTCTTTTCTTCCTTTCGCTGTTAGCCCTTTTCCAGTCATCCCTGTCACCGCGGTAAGGTGTTCAAAGAGGCAAAGAGAGAAGAATAAAAGAACCGACTATACTATCAGGTGGCGGGGCTTTCTAGACAGTTCAAGAGTGCTTGTGATGCTTCTTGTTCGAGCTTGAGCGTCGCTGAGACATGTCATGGATTTTGTGCGCTTGCTCCAAGATTCGAAAGTGGCCTGTTTTTCTCAGATTCTCGAGACGTATAGCACACGAATTCATACAATAGCAGGTTTTCTGATCGTTGTCGTCTGTTCTTGTTCTATAAATGTACTTAAGGCGATATCGCAGGTGTGTTGCACGAGTCACTCAACTTCTTTATTTTATTGCGTGTCTTTCCATCGCACCGTTTCTTCGCAGTTTTGCAACGCATATATCCTCTGGAACATGACATCTGTTGTCGCAAGCTTTCGCTATAAAGTTGTGGAAAGAAATATATGATAAAGGACTTTTTTTCTGAAAGGCAGCACGAAAAACTTATCGCGGTATATTTTAAGATTTATCGCTATTCAGCCGTATTATTCACACTATGAATGTCAAAATACAGGAGACAAAGCTTCATTCTGCTTATGATAACCCACCTTCCATTTACTTCTTTACCAAGTTCTTTTCAGTTTCAGGGCACTGTTGTTGTTGTTGTTGTTGTTGTTGTTGTTGTTGTTGTTGTTGTTGTTGTTGTTGTTGTTGTTGTTGTTGTTGTTGTTGTTGTTGTTGTTGTTGTTGTTGTTGTTGTTGTTGTTGTTGTTTCGAATTCCCCGACATGAACGCCTCCCACGAGCCCTTTTTCTTGCTTATATTTTTTTTTACCTCAGCGCTACAGCCTGCGTTATGCTTTCAGGGTGAGAGGCAAAACGATCCCTTAAGGCAGAGCCACAAGCGTGTCGTGGAACCTTGTGAATTTATGTGGGGACCATTTGTCTAAAGTGTCGTCTCTTTTATTTCTCCATCTTCTTGTTCTGTAAGTTTGTTTTTCATTTGTCGCCGAGTTTTTACTACGCGTTTCATTATGTCTCGAGGTTTGTCTAAAACAGCGGGCTATTTCAAGCTCAATTTTTTTATAGTAGCGGTACAAAAGTACATTCGGACAGTTGCAAAACTACGCCAGTTTGTTTGTTTGTTTTTTAACGAAGCGCTGAATTTTTTCTGGGAGCATAGTTGGGCTGAACATGGCCGCTTTGTACCTGTTTTCTTGCGCAACGTACAGAACGGCTGCGTCTGCCCGCGCCGTTACATTTCTGCTTCTCTATGTCCTTTCGTTCATCTAAAACGGGCATTTCTAAGGCTTGGTTTATCATTTACAATGCCACGAAAGCGTGCATTACATTCTGATATATTCTTCACAAAAGAAGAAAATGCAATAAAAACTCATTCATTTTACAGCTATACATACTGTAGCGGCTACTGTGTAGTTACAGTGGCGCTAGAAGTTGCGCAATAGAAGTTACGCATTCAGTTACGTAATAGCACCTCTGAACACTAATGTCTTTAGGAGTAGAACTCATGTGAAACAATGTTTGAGAAGGAGCAGAATAAGAAGGGGAATACGAAAAATAAGAAGGCAGCAGGATAGTAAGAGCAGAATATTGAAATGCGACATTCAATTTTCATATAAAAGGAGGCACTTCTTTCGAACAAACGTCGTCTCCATGTTTTGCATAGTTCTTGCAGTTTGTGGCTCTGAACACATATTTCCGTACGCTGCTGCTTGAAAAAAAAATGTCCCTAATTGAGCAATACACCGTTCAATTATTACGCCATCAACAGCAATGCAAGCACCACGTATTCTTCACTGCAGTGCCATCAGATGTGCCTGCGCGCCTCGATCCTTTGGCTGCGCGTCTGTGTCCCTGCAATGTGGCATGTGCGTAAGTTGTGTGACTAAATTTGCAGCGCCATACTGACACGCACAAAACAAGACGCAAGAAGAAACGCGAACGTGAACAGGGAAAGTGGGATATCACAGGACACAAAAAGGGGGGAAGGAAATGTAGAAAGGTAGGGCGGCTATGTAGCGCTCAGAGCGCTGGGAAAATTTCGGTGGGAGTTTCGACACCAGATAGATAGCAGATAGTCGCTGCACTATGCTATCCCGTGGCAAAATAGCCCGCCTTCTTTCGCATGGTATTGATTTGGTCCTTTAGGTAAATGTATCGTAACTAATCTTAGTTAACTTTCGCACTCCTCACGCGTCTTTCCTTACTTCGGTTTCTGCAGCTGCTTAAACATTAATAATAATAATAATAATAATAATAATAATAATAATAATAATAATAATAATAATAATAATAATAATAATAATAATAATAATAATAATAACGACGACGACGACGACGAACCGTCCGTGTTCTTGGCATATAGGCATTCGCGTTCATGCGACTCTTAATGATTATTGTGTCCCGTTGGAGGCCGGAGCTTAGCGTAGGGCGCAAGGAAATTGCCCACTTAGAAGAATACTCGAGCCTGAACCGCTGCATTCTAAAGGCGTTCAACATAACGTCGTTCGTGTAGCTTTCTCCAGCAACCCAAGATCGAGGTCGGAACATGGGAAGTGAATCAAGGGCCGTGAGCATACAGCAAGCAAACAAAGAAAACAGCCGATTGTACAAGCTTAAGAAGGTGAAATCGACTTATCCAAAGCCAACCCTCCCCCCCCCCTTCCCCATTCCCTGCTGTGTGCGAAATGTCTGCAGAGAGCACCGCCGCACACCGAGCTGGGCACGCCGTGGTCTTATCTCCGTGGAAAAGAAGATTGTCCCCTGTTGCGCTGTGCTTTCTTTTTGTGTTACACCATAGCTGGACTTACACTCCGAGTGCTAAGGGCCAGCGCTGACGCGAGCAAACGATAAAAGGAAAGCACCATTCCGAGTGATTTTCCGAGCCGTTGTGTGTACCACTGGCAGAGGACTTTTGCTGTCGGGGTACTGGTATTTCAACAGACATTACTGTTTTTTCGACCACGCGCGTCAAGCAATGTTTGTAAGCGAAGAAAACACAAACTGAAAAATGAGAATAGGGACGTGCCGAGAGATATGTTATTTCCCCTGCTGCAATTTAACATTCATTCTTCGCGGTCTTTAACAGCCTTTGCCAATGCCACTGCGACTTCTTTCGAAAGGGGCCAGCTTATCTCTTTTAAGTCGTCACCATTGTTCATCCCGTCACCGATATACAGTGCAGCTTCTTTCTCCAACGATAAGTGGGCGATTAGGACTGGAAGTATATTTTGTGGCGTCGATTGCTGCCCTCAGTCAATCCTTCCGTTTATAGACGTCCCAATGCACTGTAGGCATTGTACCCTTGACAAGCTACGGAACCCTTCTCAGAAAACTTTCTCGGCGAATTTTGCTTTCCTGCGTTTCGAGTGTTGGTGTCACGACTGACAAAAACCTTTTCATGACATGTGTAAACACCTGTAGCCTTAGCGTAAAAGAACGCTACTGATGTGTGCTTTGATTCTACTCGACGTTAACCCATGGACTATAGCTCTCTTTATACTTATTCCTTCTTAACTTTAGCAGCACGCCTTCCTCAGGATGCGTTGGCATGCGCGGATAAGTGGAGTACCTCCAGCTGCTCGTCCAACGTCGCACTCAAAGCTCTCTACCCTCTCAAAAGGCTCAAATTTGTCTCATTGCGACATGAGGACCTACATGTATAGACAGCGCAGTGCGCACGTTAGGGCGCCCTGCAAATTCCTTGAATGCGCGCATCTTATCGCCGATAGGCTACCGCAAAAACGAACTCGTAGATGCATTTGACTGAGAAAGACCCAAAAAGTACCCTTTTCTTTTCTTTTTTGGTATCAACTCCACTGCAGCGACCAGAAATGAGAAAAAAAATATGCAATGACACGGATCGTTAGACCCTGCAAAGCGGCAGGAAGAGATCGCCAAACAATTCAGGGACGACCCCACCCATCCTCCATTTAGCTTTACTGCTACAATCACGCTGCGACTTCGCAGTAAAACAAACCAACTCGGGAATGGTGGGAGCACAGCGCTCTAACCGCTGTCCGAGCCCGGAACAAACGAACCATTTCCCCAACTATTCAGCAGCTTCGTTGATGCGTGTCCCCAAGACACTGGCAACCGAAGAAGGGACCGAAAGGATGTCGATTGGGAAAGGAGGGAGTATTCTGGGAATTGGGTTCATCTACAGGAAAAAGGGAGAGACAAGAGAGAGAGAGAGAGGAAAATCACTACGGTGCACATCGACTGATTGCCCATCAGGCCTTCATTACGCGTCCTATCAGGCCCTATCCGGTTGAGAGGCGTGGGCGAGTCGGAGAACATTCTTGTATGTTTCTTTCTTGGTGTTTTGCAGTGTGCCTCACTGGGGAAAACAGACGCTAGAGGAGGACATCCTGCTGTGCTCCTGTCCGCGGTTCAAAAGAGAGAAGAAGCGTCTGAATGAAGTAGGCGTGGTCGGACACCGAAGCAGTCGCGTACGTGCTGACGTCATCCCGTCTAGTCGGGTAGGAGACACACGGTCCATTACGAGCAGCCGAAGTCAAAGGATGAAGTACCACGGCATGGTCTGCGTCTGGTATATCATACAAAGGAATACCTGAAACGTGGACACATAACAAAAACGAGGCTTGTATTCATGGAGACAAAACAAACGACAGATGAGAAAAATACGTACCCTCATCTACAGCTCCCTAAACAGCGACATTTTTTTTTTTTTTGAGCTCGAACAGTAAGCATGAAGCCTACTGGTAACATGACCTCGGTGAACCCAATACACGAAAAACGCATGCATTGAATTTCAAAATAACGACCACCCGCGTAGGAAAGCATTGGTCATCTGTTCAGCCTTCGTGTCAGTGTGGCACTCGGAAATAAAGAATAGCCCGAGTTACGAAGTCAGTCGATATCATGTTCGTGAACGCCTTCGGACACATCCTCGAGCACGCGAATCGTAGCCAGCAATCTCCGCAAACGTGCTGATACCTTATCAAATCCACTAATGCTTCACGTTAAAGCCTGAGCTCCTCCTCATATCGAGAAAGGTATACAGTTTATTGACGCAAAATGAACTAAGCTTCTTTCTAAAGTTTACGAGGTACATACAGCAATGTACAGTTCCACTACCCCGCAGACAGTCACATCACAAGGTGGCGATCTGTATCAACCACTATGATACCAGTGCAGGGTATATGACAACGCGAAAGCGTTGCCACGGGAGATCATCCTGGGAGCTGTGCGACGCCAGCTTCTCCGCACGGCTAATTGAGCTGACTGGCAGAAATGAAGAGCAAGTTCACTCAACAGTATATCCCAACACCACTGGCAGAAAGTTACCGCACTCCTTTTCACAACCATCTTCCTAGGTTTCTTCCCAGCTTTTGCTAAATTATAATTTCTCGTCAGTAGAGGGTCTTAATTAAGGGCGCCCACTTATTCGTTGTAATAGTGCAGTTGTTCGGCGCAGGCCTGATTAACTGATTATGGCTAAGAGACCCTAATCTAGAGAGATCTAATGCACAAAAAGCTTAAGCAATAGCCGTAGTCTTCTTTTTAGCATGACAGATCTCACTAACAGCAGAGATAGTGAATGCTCGAAGCACTGAGTCAATGTTTTGCATCATCGCGAAGCCTCAAGGCGTCCGGAACGGAATTCCAACAACCCTTATGCCAGCAAACAGAAGCGTTGTGTCAACCACGCGGACGATTAGATAAATGAGTGAAGATGATGGTGGAGGAGTAGGACAATCAATCCAGCAGTATAGGAGGGTAATGGGGGATCTGTGCCACGTACGCTATAGAATAAGAGCCGGAGAAACATGTAAAGTAAACAAGTAGCACCGCTACAAAGAAAGGGAAGAGACAGTTCATCTATGATGCGCCGTAGGGCATCCACGCCGAGTCGAAAGCTACGACCGCAACACGAGACGAAATATTCGACAGCTTCGGTATAGCTAACACAAACAGCAGGCTGAGAAGCATCGCCAAACGGCGAATGCAGCGCCCAAAAACAGAAAGAGACCGGTTACCCAAGCCTCCGGGAGCAGCCGCGCTCCAAAGTGGCGTCGAGCACAGCGCGGCCTCGCCCCGGAGCGGAAGTGCACCCATCGGAAATAGCTTTTTCTCTTTTCACCCACATTCATCGGTGGATTGTTCACGTCCTGAATGTGGATATATCTCGCGCAGAAACTTGTGGATGTTTAAGTACGCGCGTCTGTACAACTTCCGTAGACGTCACTGCGGCAACGAGTCTATTGTTATAGGCAATGTTATCGCTCCATTCTCTGTTATTCCTAGACTTGTCGAGAAAAGGCGGTCAACCGTTCTTCGGCGCACAAGCGGCTTCTCACACACAAAAGCTTTGCAACGTCACTTCACCAAAAGCACAACGGGCGAATAGAGTGTTTAAAGGGCGACAAGCAAAGGGAAACGAGTCCCGACCGTTTATGATTATGATTACCTTTCATTTTCACTTTCTTTTCTTTTGTCTACATTAAAAAAAATTTAAATCATCGCTTTCGATTAGCTCCAACAGTTGCAAATAAAATGCTCCTCGATACCATCCGTGGTAGTGCTTAATAAATGGATCAACCTACTGGTCCGACAAGCGACGCTGCAATATCGCGACGGCTTCGCTTATTCCTCCAGGAAGAAAAGAAAGAGAGAAGAGGAGAAGCGGACTGCTCTTCGCGGGCACTGCCTTTTCTGTCGCCCCCCCCCCCCCCCCCTCCTTTTTCCATCTCGTTTGTACAGCCTGGCTCCATGTAAGGCTGCGGCACTGCCTCCGTCCGTCAATTTCCAAAGAAAAATGGAGATGTTGGCGATTATTGTGGCAACGAAACATTATGCAATATATCGAAGTCTTAAAGTTCAAAATTCATGGGTACGCTTGCCGGAAGAAGAAAGTTGATTAGCAGTGTATGTCCAGGAGATGGTGACTTATATGCATGTAAACTTCAGGTAGCATACCCTTCGCAACAAAATGGCACATTCATACAAGAAAATCGTGAAATGATGGGCAATATATACCCGGTGACACATGCCGAGAAAGCCATACTGAATCCCGATTTGTCCGCATATATTTGCGAATATTCCGCGATTAAAAGCAACTAAACGCCATAGTCCGAGAAAAATTAGTAAAACGAAAGATGTGCTTTGAGGATAGGAGGTAGCAAATCCAATAAATTGTGAGCATTTCAGCCCAGAAATATTCACCAATAACAAATATGCTAGTACAATATGGCGCTTCGACAATAGTCCCAGCTTTTTTTCTATTGCGATCGCAATTATGTGGACACTTGACAGGAGGTTTCGCCGTCACTGTCATACCCCCATTGTATGTGTATATATGATGATTTGTGTGGTTTAACGTCCCAAAATCAGTTGTGATTATGAGAGACGCCAGTAGTATGTGTATATGTAAGTATGTATATACAGATCAAAATATCGGACTGGGAATCGAATGTTAGACCCCTCGGCCTCCAGACACACGCATCAGACGACCCGGTTCTTATAACAGCACAAGCGGAGAGGCACTTATTCACTTGGAAAAGGTCAGTAAGGGACTCGACTGTCTCAGCTACGCACTGTGGTAGCAGAAATTTCACTCCAAACTGTAGAATAAGTAGCATTCAGTGCTGCTTATTATTTTGTCTTTTGCTACGTGGAAGATCGTCGTTCGTAGAGGCCTTAGATGATGATGATGATGATGATGATTACGATTAGGATGATGATGATGACGACGACGTGGAAGAAGATACAGGCACTCTTGCGAATAGACAGCAACTGAAGCAGCTTCCTGTCCGACTTCTCTGAGATAATTTCTCCTTGAAAAGAGCACGCCCTATATCTCCCTACAATACACACAACACGCGCACGCCAAGGTAGCCTCAAGTGTGTCGCATTGTGCTGCATGACTTTTTCTAGCGGGTTGAATACAGGCCGAGATGACCACATTTCCATGTAAACGCAACGAAACTGTGTCTATATAGACTTAGATGTGTGGTGAAATACCCTAAGTGGGGAAATTTATTCCGGCGTCCCCAACTGCACCATACGCCACAATTATGCAATGGCTGATGGCACGAAAACCTCCCAGAATTCAATCTTTACTCTAGTACAGATACACTTCGTCGAGCTCTCTTTTTTTTTTTTTTACACTCACACACAAAAAAAGGACCTTTACGCTCATATCGTAGGCTATGAATAACAGTCACCGCGTTATGTTGCTGAAAACTTCGTTTAGGTTTGCACAATTTCGCTGATCCTTCCCCTCAGCTCCAGTGGTCACTCATTCTTGTGATAGCAAAGCCACGCCTAAGTTTTTCCTTTTACCTTCGTCACCAAATTTCGACTTCACATCTTCAATAAAAAAATTAAAACAAAGCAAACGTCACACATGCACAAGCTCATTACGACGCCTGGCAACCACTGTATGATATCGTCTTCGTCTTCACTCACCCTTTCTTACTATTTCATGCCCACAGCGCATTCGGTGCTGCAGGAAAAGCCTGCCAGAGACAATAACACAGGCGCGAGTAATTAACTACTCCCTGCGGCGCGTTCCATTACGCAATGCTAAGCCTTCCTAGGCCGTAGTCTCTTTTTCCATAGTGAAGCTATGAACGCGCAGACACACTATAAATAAAGTAAGCCGTCTCTGGCGGGCTGAATTCGCATTATCAGACGGCCAGGAATGAATCTTCCCTCTTTTTTTTTCTGCGTAATTTATCTCGCCGTCTCACTCAATCTCGTGCACCATCTCTCGGTTGTGCTTTACGAACTCGCGAGATCGCAACAGTAAGAGCAGTAAAAAAAGAAGGACGCCGTGTTATTGTAGTTTATGAAACGCCGAGATTAGTAGAAAAACGGGCCAACAGGAGAAGGCTAGCTATGGTAATCAACTAAGCGCATTTCTCCGTCTGTGGAGTGATGAAAACTACAAGAGCAAAAAAGAAATAAGAAAGCTATGCAGTGGAAACGAAGAAAGGACATAATGGGCGAATACGACATCATTTATCTTGAATGTAGCCTGCTATGCACGATGCTTAATCGGAGCGCGCTTTATCGGCGACATGCAAACATTAACTCAAAGCTCTGTCCATTACCGGGAAACGTTCTGTCTGTTCAGTTCCGGTATGAAAAACAGCACAGAACTTCATACAGTCGGAAATAAACCGCACGAACAACGTGCTAAGATAGCTCACGGAGTGTGCTGACTTTTCTATCGACCACATGATCACTACTTAAAGTCCTTCCACAATCCCAATTTCTGATCACGATGGCATCAAGGTTAACTGGTGTACCGAAGCAATCCTAAGGTACGCGGCCTCCAGAAATGCATGATTTTGGGGGGAACGTTCACAGCAGCTCCAGTGCCCGTCGGCACCCAAAGGAGTCTCGGGTGTTGTTCTTCTTTCCGCACGAACGTAGAAGACAACACAATGCACTATTCCTCTATGTCGTCAATTGCAACCCGGTGCTGCAGTTTTGTTTTTGTTTTTGTTTTTGTTTTTTCATTCTAGTTCAACTATACCTTTCCGAATGTCAGCTGCACTGCAAGGAACCACACAGTGGCTAAAAATATAGGTAAGAAAGAAAAACGTAACAACAGCCATAAAAAGCGACTGCACCCTCCTTGACCGAACAAAAGGTGAGCTGCATTTTTTTTCCCTCGAATGGGCTGCCAAACGAACTGTATTCTTCCGCAAGCAAGGCACGTAGGTAGAACACCCCGCCGAAGCAAAATAGCGGTGAGCCCAACGTGCTACTAAAAGAAGGAAGTGGCATGGCCGTACAACATCAATTATGAGATCCACCAGAGCGGCAACGTCCTGTTTCGTAAAAGCGCGACACAGGTATAACACAGGGCCGCACCGAGATTGGTTAAATTAACGCTGAAGAGAAAGTGTGCAGGCACGAAAAGTAGGTGAGCCCGAAGATACAGGTGCGGTGCTTGCGTGAAGGTTAACACAGCCCACCACTCGTCCAAGCTGCTCACGTTTCTCGGGGTGCCTGTGGAAAGAGATACGACTGGCCGTGGCAGCATGCAACCGGCATGAGAAACGGTGTACTACTGGGTTACGTGCCTGGAACGGTAGTGCAATCACGTTCCACTTCGTTCAGGGCGGAACTGCATGCTATCGCCACTCATTACCTCCATGTTAATGTGTGACTATTACAAAGTTGCATTTCCCCTTCACATTTGTAGTCTGCCTTGCTGTCCGCTTAGAAGGAATATTTGCTTCAGTATCAACGGAGGGCGTTTCCCGCTGCGTTTTAACAAAATGAGTAGTTATATGCAGGAACAAAAGAAGCGAACACGGCGTGCGACTGTACTGCGCTAAGTTTTCGTCGGCAAGCTGGAGGTGTACATATCTATGGAAAATCTAGGAAGATAAAAGCGAATAAGTGCTGATAAATAGAGTATGAAAACAAAATCAACACTTTCTTTTTTAAAGAGCTTAAAGCCTTTAAAGAGCTTACTGGGCTGCTTATCCAAGCGCCGCGGGATCGAATCCCGGCCGCGGCGGCTGCATTTCGACGAAGGCGAAATGTTGAGGCCCGCGTGCTCTGCGATGTCAGTCCACGTTAAAGAACCCCAGGCTGTCAAAATTTCCGGGGCCCTCCGTTACGGCGTCTCCCATAACCAAATCGTGGTTTCGGACGTAAAAATCCCAGAAATGAATCCTTATTTAGAGAAAGACGGCTGAAACCGAAGCTTTTTCCTATGCAAACTGAAAGTCCAAAGCCAGCGAACACGCAACGAGCCGAAGAAATGCTGAGCGACCCGTTCCGGTGCACTTGTGATATGAACCCTAGTCTAGGGTTGTCTTTTATGAACGTTATTATCTTCTGGGGTGTTGCGTCCCAAAACTACGAATTGTTTATGTGAGATGCCGTAGTGGCGGGCTCAGGAAATTTCGACCAGCTGAGGTGCACCGACACCACACAGTACACGCCATCGAAATGAGGCCGTCGTGGTCGGGACTTGATCCCGCGACCTTCGGGTCAGCAGCCGAGTGGCGGGGATACTTTTTGAATGTTGAATGAAGACACATTTCGTTCAGTTGCATAGGCTTTACTTCAGATCCTTCAACCGTTCATTACACACAAACACGCACACACACCTCACAAGGACCACTGTACACTTACACAGCATTGCCTTGTGATCGCTGTGATAGACGGTCAGAGCCTCAGCCATCGTAGCGCGACACAGCCTTCTTGCAAACGTGAGATCAATGCAGGAACGGTGTTACGTCGTCTGTAGCGTTTCAGTTTCAACGAGTAGCGGTCTAGCATGGAAGGAACTTACCATACTGTGTGCTGTGTTCTTTCGCCATATCGATGTTAAAGTCACCACACACGATGATGTACAGTTCGTCTGGGTAGTGTGGCTCTTCAGTTCTCATCCTTCTTATCGGTACAGCTGCGTGAGGAAACTGCGGCGTTCTACAATACGTCGGTCGCGCGACATGCGCAGACAGTTCTATTGTGTAAGCACTCCATAAATAGTGTCATGTTCCATCCCTACATTCTCCAATAAAAGTAGTAAGGCTGTCTGCTCACCGCTTAAGAACGAAGGACGCTAAAAAAACCAGGGACACAAGCGCAAACTTTCATATGAACTGCAAGAAGGAAGACATTTTTATGCACAACGTTTGCAGCGTATATTCAATGTGACATGGCGTCAGCACGCCTAACCCCACTCAAAAATAAATAAATAATGAAAGAACAATAATCCATACACTGAGTAGCCAATAAAATGAAAGTTACGACGGGGCCTTGTTTCATTGTTTCGACACTGCCTTATTCTCTTTTTTTCATTGTGATTAGGCATGCCGATTCCAAATCGCATTGCACGTTACATCACAAACGTGACGCTTACCATTAAATATTCAGTTGAATGTTTGCTCTTGTGTCTGTGGTCTTTCAGCGTCCTGCGTTCTTGAGCGGTTCGCAAACAGCCTTTTTACGGATTGCTACCAACTAGCCTAAATCAGTACCCTTCTACGATAAATGTAGGCAATTTTACTTGTGCAGGCAATAGGGACCAGCTCACACGAATGCGAGAGTGAACATGTACTGAACATAATTTCACATGGGCCACAACAACAAGGGATGGCGCGCTGTTCGTACTCACCCAACAATCACCTAAGTTGGAGATCATGTTGGTCTATCGGTCAAAAGCCCCCCAGCTGGGAATCACCCTCGAAATAAAGGTCTCATTCATTCATTCCGACGAGAAATCTATTTATGTAAGAGTGAAACCTTTCGTTTACGCTGGGAAGTAAACTGGAAAGGGCGCGAGACGTGCGGGTTGCGGTGAAGCGAACAGAACGAAGTCTACAACGGTACGGTTCAAGTCGTTCCTCATCATCAGTGTTCCCTTGTTTCACCGGGGGCCCTTGGGTTACGAGCTGTAACGTGATCCGCGTAAGACCATACTAGTTCAGTGACGCTCATGCGAAAACACTGTAGAAACTTTAGTTAGTCTAGGGCAACCTGGCGGCAACAAGCCTCCTCCACGTAAGTTTTGGTGCGATTCTGTTGTTCTGTGTTGAATGGTACGCGTGTATATTCGGTGTAGTGTAGCTGAAACTTCTACGAGGCTACTAGAACGTCCTGCTTCAGTATCACTTTCTTTCTGTATCTTTCTGCCAGCCCCTTTCCTAACCTTGTTACCAAACCTTATGTTAAAGCGACCGCCTCCCTTAAACAGCAACACTCTGCAGCCTTTGTTGAGAACCATGCCTTCGCTTCTACATCGCCAAAGTTCAGACGCTGTTCTGTTTACTTCGTGTCCGCAGGGACGCTTACAGAATATTTAGGTCAGGTTACTGAACAATAGCAAACGAAACACTTGTTTCCAGTTTAGTAACGCCAGCGGCGCAAAGCCCACCATAATCTCTTTACACCAGCTCGACCTTTCTCGTGATGAGATTACAGTCCTAAGACACAACGAAAGCTGCGATGCCAGGAGCAAAAACGATGCTGCGCTGAGAATGCTAAGCTGTCTCCGCGATGAGAGCCAAGAGCGCTTTGCCACAAACAATGCCGCTCCCGCGGGTTTTTTATACAATCAGTAAGCGTACAAACTTGGATCATGTTTGCTTAGACACTGCCCTGTACACAGTGGGCTTTCCATGTTTTCCACTTTCATTTCAATTCTCCACCTCCATAACTGGACGGTGTAGCCCGCAAAACTCAGCCTGGTCGACCTCCTTGCATTTACCTTGCATCTATCTATCTATCTATCTATCTATCTATCTATCTATCTATCTATCTATCTATCTATCTATCTATCTATCTATCTATCTATCTGTCTGTCTGTCTGTCTGTCTGTCTGTCTGTCTGTCTGTTGGTATACTTGTGGATTAGTACACACAAACAAGACAGGCTCTCCTCTTTCCCAATTTAATATTTGAAAAAAAAAAGAGTTCAAAACGTCGCTTCTCTGGGGAAGAATACCTGTGCAAGGTTAGCTGTTTTATAGAATAAATTCGAAATGAAAGCTCAGTTACGACAGCGACAGAGGACGTGACATAGCCATTACGAGACTAGTCGGATCACTACTCGCTGTCGTTAACGTGTGTGTGCATTGAATTTAGTCATTGATTCGAGCTCAACAAATATAAGGTTTGCCCGACTGGCGGACAGAGGGTTAAGCTTCCTCACCAGACGTTTACCCCATTGGAACAGCATATATACAGCTTAGCTGCACTCGCAATTCTTTAGTAGCCAAGCTGCTTAAGCTAACCGTAAAAGCTCTGTCGTGCCAGTTTTAACAGCGAAGCTCTTTAAGCTAGTCGTAATTTGTCAGGCATCATACAATACCACGTGACATTGCGTTACGTGATTTTGGCGGGAACCTGTCACGTGACATTGCGTTACGTGATTTTGTCGGGAGCATGTCACGTGACATTTCGTCGCGTGAGTTTGGCGGCAACATGTGACGTGACATCGCGTTAGGTCATTTTGGCTGATCACACGAAATGTTCCCGCCAAAATCACGCAAAAAGCTGTCACGTGACATGTTCCCGCCTAAATTACGTAACGCAATGTCACGTGAGATGTTCCTGCCTGAATACGACATGACTATCAATTGACCTGCTTCAGTGAACCATCGGCCAGCTTCACTGTTATCTGGCCTTGCACAACCTAGCGCAATGGAAATGCAGTTTTTTTTTTTATTGCTAACTTTCCAATGCTAACTTTTTTAATGTAAATGCAGTTTCTTCACTTCCGCATATTTTCAAGGAAACGGCTATAGGTGTTCCCATTCATACTTACATTGTATTGCTGCATAAACTTTCGCGTGGAGCTACCTGCCATATGAAACAGATCAGAGAGACACGTTATTAGAACACAACCTTTTGCCGCGATAGTTTAGCTGCTAATTTTCATGTATATGTAGTGTAAGCAATGTCTACATTACTTGGTACATGAATGTTAGATATTTAGTAATTTCAAAGTGCTTTTTTTACATCTTTGAGGAGTTATAGTAATGTTATGGCATTACTTTTGGGCAGTTGTAATTTACAGTTTGTAATGTGCTTTAATTACCCTGTAGAAGCGGTTTCAAGAAAGAGAGAGAAAACTGCCGTTCTTTTCTCTTTTTTTTTTCTTTTTGCCTTTGCTTTATAGCATCCCACTCGGCTATCTCACCCCAGGGATGTAATTTGCTGTTCCGAATCTTCCGCACGTCTTATTCCACCATTCCTAGACTACTTCATTGTCATTCCAGCTTCCGTACAACAATAGCCGTCATTGTATCGCCGCAGTGAGAAACAATGAATTCCTCAATTACGGCTCCTTGAAACGTTGCCTAGCACCAGCCGTCCCTAGGCGGTGTTCATTAATCTTCTCTAACGGCAGAACTCGACGTTACCCGGCGTCTTTCGCGAGAGTTTAGGAAGGGCATAAATTAGCGGGAATAGAAAGCGAAACATTTCCAGCAAAATTATCCCACTTCTTGATTTTTCTTTTTTTTACCAAGTACACACACACTACAAGAACAATAAACGCAAATAGCATTCCTCAGTTCATTGGGTTCTAACTTAAGGCAAATGCGGGTAAAGTTCTATCAGAGATTAAGAGGGGAAGTAACCTTGTCTTATCTTATTCCATTAGCGTTTTCTGACCGAGAGTTTGTAAACATACTTTGGTTTTAGCGTGGCCTTACCGCGCGCGAAATAATCGAGAACGTCTGCGTATGGTTATGCTTGCTCGTGATCAAGGTTCTTTTTCATATTTATGAATATAATTCTCACTAACGCAGCCTTGCGTTAATATTCACGTATTCGGAGGGTCAGGTACAAGCCGACGGCGGCTAATTACGCTGGCTAATATATTATTGCCGAAAGCAGCTGCCTGGTGATGAGAAATTATTACGACTAGAGGCTTTCTTCTTTTTTTTTCCTAGGCCCTGCACATTAGTGCACTTGCAACCATTAAGAATGCACGTTATTGCATGCAGAAAACGAACAAGATAGATCATCTTAAGTATGCTGTTTGCAGCACGTGTGAGGTGGACTGATTACGTTTAGTTAGGCGTAAAGATATGTGTTGTGGGAAGTTGGAAGAAGCGTACACTTATTTGTGAACATTGTGCAATAAATTTACTCCGTATTCACTTAAGCATCTTTACAATGATTTATTACTCATGTTCAGAATATACCGCTCGGTTACTGAAGGGAAGTTCTCGGCGCGACAATTTATATAAAAAAGAGAAAAGGGACAATATTTGGTTAAATATTATTGGAGCCACAACGCGGAACACCGGAAGGTCGCAGAGTTCTCTTTTTTTTTTTAATCTAAGATTAACGAAAAATGCGCCCCGTCTCTGGACGCACCCATGACCATTAACGCTTCGTCTCGTCTGTGAGGTCACGTGCTTCTCCCTGCACAACGAAGTAATTCTTACGTACGAGCTGTCTCTCGAAACCGTAGGCCTTGAATATCATACTAAATATTCTTGTGTTGACGCACAGTACACGGGAAATGTGAGGGGTGTTCAGGTGTCCGAAGGCCCGTCCCCTTTTTCGTCACAGAAATTTTCTGAGTGAGGCACAACCGCCCTCTCCCCCACACTTTCGACCTGTTTTCCGCCCATCATATTTTCACACCGCGTCGTTATAACACCTCCCTAAGCACACCGCACAACAGCCTCAAGAAATATTTCTGGATACGCCACTGATGACTTGCGGTACTTACCGGTACTCAATCCGAAAGGCACGGGTTTGATCTCGTTCGCATCAGTAGCATTTCGTTGGAGGCGAAATGCTCCCTTTGTGGGCATTTTGTGAAATGCTCAAATAAATGAAGATGAAATGAAATGAAATGCACATATTACACGTTAAAGAACAGCACGACTGAATCAGCCACTTTCGTCAGGCCAGCATTGACTGGACTGGACTACCACACAATCCCTGGACCATGCTCAATACGAACTTCCCATCTGATAGGCACTTCCATCAAACCTGGCATGCACAACTCTGCCGCCTCGCTGTTATTGTTCACGCCTCGAAGCCACGAGGTTTTCCTCGGCTGCCATCCCGTTCCGTGGAAGTCACGTTCCTCACGGCTACATTGACGTTTAATATCGTGTCAGGCTGTTTTATCGGCAACAGGCCGTTTATTTAGTCGAGGTAGGCCCTGCGGGTACACGTGTGGCGCGGGAAGTGACTAATGAAGCCGAGCCACAGAACGGGTGCATCTTGTCGAACAGAAGGCGTTAGCTGAAATACTAATATTAGTTCGATTAAGGAATGGACCCTATTTTCTGCAGCCCATGTCGGGAGCAAGGCTTAGCATCAACGGGGGTGAGAATCATGCCCTTAGCTTCGTTTTTATTTGATACGAAGCATAGATTGGCTGATCACTGGACACATAGAGGGACACAGGCATGCAGTTTGTTTCTCGAGCACCATTTCGAACGACGTCAGTAATTTAGCTTCGAGTTACTTCTGGTTCGACTTGCATAATCTTTGGTTGTTGTTTTTCTTGCATTAGAAAGGATAAACTCTCGAATGGAAAAACAATGCACGACTTTGCGTACCCGTTTCGCACAGTGCTTGACTATAGCGTATATGAATCTTGTTTCTGGTACTGCATTGTATTCTTATTTATATTTTGTCACTGTGCCTTTCTAGACGCGTGAGTGAGCTTGAATGTGTCCGTCCGTTCCCTCGAGTCTAGACGCATCTAGCTTACATTGTTTTTGGTAGCATGAAATACGTAGTTCAGCTGTCATCATCACCATGGCCATTACAGCACATATGCCTTTACTTCTCGACGGTGAAGGACACAGAATATTATAGCACCTGAGAACAAGCGATAAATATTTTCAGGATAGTACGCATTTACTTTCAATGTTGACATGAGTTATAACACAAGGAAAAAGGTGTTAAAATACTCACACAGCGGTGTCTTGTAGAAATATAAGCGTCCGGCGTAGCCCGCTTGTCACAATGGATATCCCACGTGTTCTTTCACTTCCCCTCGGACGTACGCCGTGGAACACAAAAATCCACAGCCACTGATGCGAGTGACGTCACTAGATTCGTTAACTAGACTGATAACCAGTGCAGACGGCACCAACTGTCGTCCGCAATCCACGGCAGTTCCACGAGGGGCGCTTCGTCATTCAGGCAGAGTCACTGCATAACGAGCTTCGTCATTCTTCCGCGAAACTGCGCTTCAAACACCCGAGCTTTTAAGGCCGCGCTTTTAAGCTGGAATGACAAATCGCTCTCGTGGCGTTAAAACAAAGAGCACGAAGACTACGACACTGATACCCTTTGACAGTGAATGACATGATGTCGCATGGGCAACGACTAATGCGTGGGCCGCTGAAGCCGCGCCGCCGCTGTCTTTCGGGGACTCAAGACGGCGAAACGAGCACAAACGCACATCCGATGGTCCTGTTACAGTTCGAACCGATAGCCGGAGTGGCGCGGTTAATAACAACAACGTCGGCGCGTCCCAAGCTCAGTAGCAGCCGCACCCCGCAACTTTATCAATGGCCCAGGTCCGTTGGGAGAAGGGAGTCAAAGAAGGGTGCTGCAACGAAGTTTCGGCTTTCTAGCAGTGCGCCAATCACCGGATCGAATCTCCCAAGGCCGCTCTCCTTTCGCTGAAGGGTCAGACACCTCTGCCTCTCTCTCGTTCCTCCGGCCGGCACGATGCACGTGGTTTTCGAAGCGCCTTCGGTCCGCCTAGGGACGCAATGTCAGCGCCCTGCGTCACATGGTGGTGTTATGGGCGTCACCGCACGCAACTTTGTTCGTCGAGGCTGCAAACATCACTGCTCGCTATATAGCAGCCTTCGCGTCCGCTGCATACGGAAGCAGTCCACGCCTCCCTTCGGAGCGGCACGCTTGCCATGCCACGAGTTAAAGCCCACGAGTATTTCCCGAGTGCCATCTGTCGGATATATCCCGAACGCGAGGCATGGCTTCCGAGATAGCGGGCTCCGCGCCACCTTTTCGAAGTAGCAGACTTTATTTAAGGAAACCAAGAAAAAAATGCTTAAGAATTCGAGACCATTCATACAATTTCGTAATTTTTTATGGTTTGTGAAACGTTTCTCCATCTTTCTCCCTTTGTGCTGTTCTTTGTATTTGCTCTCCATAACACTTTATTCGTTAAGGTTACCTTATGTCGTTCTGTGAAAAACCATGCTCGCAAAAATTTCTTAATGTATAGCGATATCACCTGACCGCCTTCCGCCTCATAGACGGTGTTTTAAACGGCACCCCACATTTTGCATATGCTGAGATGGCATTGGCTCTGCTCTCGGTCTGTTTCTCTATGTATCTTCGTATTATCCTACATTCATTTCCACCATCGCCGAGTTTCTAACATAGCAAATAATCTTTTCTATTACAGTTATCTGTCTTTCTCACTTTTTTATCCCTGGTACGCTACACTTTATTTGCTTTACTCCATGCCCATAACCAGCCCCGATGCACTGCCACGACCGCTACACTGCTCTCCTTTGTCCCAAGCTCCACCAAAATCCAGGATGTTCTTTCTTGCCATTCGTAAACATACACCCATATATTTTGCTGTCTGCAAAGAAAAATATGTGATACCGCGGCCACAGCGTGGTGGCTGCGGCATTGCGCTCGGTCATTCAGGTTGTTCCGATGGGCAAGGACATTCGTGCGTGAAGTGTATACTATAATGAAAGGCTCATTAACCCAAGGTTCGCGAAACGAAATTACTGTCTGTCACTGCGATGTGCCTCGTAATTACGTGGTCATCTCCGATTCCATGGAACGCCGGAACAACTCTCCATTATTCCAGGTAATACGCTCAGCGGGTTTGTGAGAGACCGGATTGAATGCCTTCGGCTGACAAAGCACAGCTAAGACCACTTCAGCAGCAGTTACGGCGTACGCAACTCTCAGACAAAAAGTCACGTTTCCACAGTCTCGATTTACCTGATAGTTTCCCATATCACGTCAATGTGGCGTGCACGTTTCGCTTACAAATATGGCAGCTTTTTGTTCTTTATGCCAACGAAGCGTTGGCAGAAAGAAGCGCTGTCTAACACTCCCAGGATTATATGTACACAAATTCCCAATAAAGTGGACGGAGGGACGATCGCCATCGTAGCCCAGCGGTAGAGCATCGGACGTATTATCCGAAGGTCGTGGGTTAGGTTCTCACCGAAGGAAGTTTTGTTCTTTTCGTCCACTTTAATTCCTTTCTACTTACTCTACAATTACAATATATAACATTAGATATAGTGTGTGTGTGTGTGTGTGTGTGTGTGTGTGTGTGTGTGTGTGTGTGTGTGTGTGTGTGTGTGTGTGTGTGTGTGTGTGTGTGTGTGTGTGTGTGTGTGTGTGTTTACGTTACGCTATGCACATGTACGCTTACTACCTCGAAAACAAGATGCCGAAATCAGGGGAACCAGAGCACGAAATTTTCAGTTCACCATGAGGTTTATCTCACACCTATCGGGCTCCCTATTCCAAGCGCGTGTGCAACTCACTTGCAAAGCAGCACGCGTCCATTCCAAACATCGATTACTAGCTGTTCCAACACAACGTGAACAAAATAAGGTACACATCCTCCGCGAAGCTGAAAGTAACAAGAAAAATAGCTGCGGTAAGAATGCCAGAATCACAACGCTGGCCAGCTACTCATAACAATGCTAGCACCAGAAGAAAGGCCTAGAAAAAAATAAGACGAACGAAGCTCGGAAATAAAGAATGCAGGTAAACAGTGCTACAGTTCAAGCGAGAAGCATATATAAGGCACCATGATCCTGCCCCGTTCGCAGTTTTTCTTGTCTTCGCAGCGAGCGAAACAGCAATAGTCATTTCACCGTATCCTGTCTGGGCCTCCCGCTTACTACAATGTAAACTTTCGTTTTCTGCAGTTTTCTCAGCACTTCCCTTCTCCTCTCTCACGCCCTCTCACGTATTACCTTTTTTTTTTTTTGTCAATTCAATCTTACGTTCTGTGCATCACTTTATTTCACTCTCTCTTTCTATAGCCCACTAACACTGTCTTACGCCCCAACTTCCATATTTTTCTTCTGTGTGTGTGTTTCTGCCCACATCAATTTCTCGGCACTGCTAGTTTTACGCTCCTGCCTCTCTCGTGCTCCATCATAAGCCTGTTTTTCGCACCGTAAACATATCCAGTGATTGACAGATTTATGCTCCCTCGTATACGCATCGCGCGAGTCATTTTCATCCCGAACTCACTGGGGCATCTTCCCGCCGCATGCGCCTATGCCATCGATGTTCCCGATTGCTGCTCGGTGAGCCGAGTGGCACTTCTCTGAAAATGCATCGCCCACCGGAGACCTGACCGTGTTTGCCTCTTTCTTTCTGTTCTTTTGTAAGAGTGCTTGCCCAGACCCCCTAGATTAGGGCACACCAGCTTGAAACTTTTTTCCGACATCTTTTCTTTTCATTTTTTTTCACTGACTTCTGCTCTTTGAACAAGCAAACACCGTTCATCAAACTCGCATCTCAAGCCAGCGTTCGTGGGCATCATAAACTTCTGGCACAGCATTTGTAGTTTCCTTTTTTTTTTTTTGCAGTGCCCACACTTTGTTTTTCATAAGGCATATTGCCCGATATCGTAGTTTTCAGCAGTGGTTTGTGTGTTACGTAACTTTTATAGAAGATAAAGTAAGCAAGAAAGAACAATCTCAAGGAACCGAAACAGCGAGGTATCTTCTGCGCGAGTTTTTTTTTTTTTTTTTCATTTGCAGCAACATCGATCGATGCACGAGGCAGCATATCTAGAGTACGCCAGCGAGGTACACACCCGTTTTACTTATTTACACTGTTGCGAAGTACGAGGCAACAGCAAGACTATGCAGAACTATTTCCAGGCGAAACGGAGCACAGCGCAGAATTTACAGCTTGCGCTAGTATTAATGCTTCACCGTGAACGTCGCCACACCCATGACATTGTAACCAGTTCCTACAAACAGCCATGTTGTGTAGCACGACATCCGGCAGCAGAAGCAGCACCCACGGCCATCTAAATGGAATCGTCTAGCATGAAATGCTATCCATAAATTACATGACTTTTTATTAGGGGCGAAGCACCTTAGGGTGTGGGTCGTTCCCTCCTCTGTCGTAGTAGTAGTAGTATGTATGTATGTATGTAGCCACCTCACCGTCCGCCGCGGTGGTGTAGTGGTTACGGTACTCGGCTGCCACCCAAATACGCGGGTTCGATCCCGGCCGCGGCGGTCGCATTTTCGATGGAGGCGAAAATGCCAGAGGCCCGTGTACTGTGCGTTGTCAGTGCACGTTAAAGAACCCCAGGTGGTCTAAATTTCCGGAGCCCTCCACTACAGCCTTTCTCTCCTCTCTATCTCTTTCACTCCCTTTCCCCTACCCCCACGGACGCTTAGCCGTGCTCCCTACATGGGCTGCAGAAATTGGCGTCCTTTCCTAACCGAACCACAATCAATCAATCAATCAATCACCTCGCGCCGCCGGGAGGCTCGCGCTCGCCCTCGGCGCGTGCCTCCCGGAGCGCGAGCTCTCTCACTCTTCCATCTGCTGTCTTGTGAGAGAGAGAGAGAGAGAAAGCGAAAGGCGAGCGTTGACTATGCAAACGCTCTTTCTTCGATGAACGCTGTACCAGCTCGCAAAGAAGGAGAACGCGCCCTCACCCGCGAGAGACAACGTTGGCGCAGGCAGCGTCTTCTAGCGAGTTTCTTGATTGAAAAATACCGACTGCTCGCGCTGGAGAACCGTCCACCGGCCACCGATATATATATATATATATATATATATATATATATATATATATATATATATATATATATATATATATATATATATATATATATATATATATATATATTGTTACGGGGAAGAAAGACTCTGGTTAATATATATTTACAAGCTTTGTACAGCGAGCAGAAAGCAGGCATACAAGATGGAACCCCGTCCGCGTGAACATCAGCGAACGTCGTCTTCCTCGGCGCTGTCTCCATCGTCTTCTTTCGTAGTGCTTCGTTGCATGACCCCCGGCGGCGAAGGCGCCGTCTCGGCGCTTGGCAGGTTCGAGTGATAGCGTTTCAGGCGCACGACGTGGACGATATCAGAAGTAGTTCGCGCTGAGGTGTCGTCGAGGGGTTGTATCTCGTAGGTCACATCAGTCACTTTTCGTAAGACACGGTAGGGGCCCGAATATGGCGACATCAACTTTTCACAAAGGCCAACTCGCCGTGATGGTTTCCAAAGTAGGACCATGTCACCAGGGCTGAAGTGGGCATCACGGTGGCGAGCGTCGTATGCGCGTCGTTGCTTTTCCTGCGAAGTCTCAAGACGACGACAAGCAATCTCACGTGCCTCTGCAGCTCTAGATATGGCATCACGGGCGTATGCTGACGTCGCGTCGGGTACGGTTGGGAAGAGCGTGTCAAAAGGGAGGATGGGGTCTCGGCCGTACAACAGAAAAAATGGAGGGAAACCAGCCGAATCATGACGGGACGTATTGTAGGCGAATGTGACGAATGGTAGAGCGGCATCCCAGTCACGGTGGTCCGTAGAAACATACATGGCGAGCATTTCTGTTATAGTTCTATTGAGCCGCTCTGTGAGTCCATTTGTCTGGGGATGATATGCCGTTGTGAACTTGTGTTTCGTAGCGCAGGAGTGCAAGATGTCTTGCACAACCTGTGAGAGAAAGGAGCGGCCGCGGTCGGTGAGCAGTTGTCGAGGTGCGCCGTGCTGAAGTATAACATCTTCAAGAAGGAAGTCTGCGACGTCAGTTGCGCAACTGGTAGGGAGAGCCCGTGTGATTGCGTACCGGGTGGTATAATCCGTCGCAACCGCTATCCATTTGTTGCCATTGAGCGATAAAGGGAATGGGCCAAGAAGATCAAGTCCAACCCTGAAGAATGGTTCCGGTGGTATGTCAATGGGCTGGAGGCGGCCAGCTGGCAGGGCGGTTGGTTTTTTGCGGAGCTGACAAGATCTACACGAGGCGACGTAACGGCAAACGGATCGGTAAATACCGGGCCAGAAGAAGCGACGACGAACACGGTCATAAGTCCGTGCAACGCCCAGATGACCCGCGGTAGGAACATCGTGCATCTGAGCGAGGACAGTCTGACGCATTTGTCTAGGGATGACCAGTAGCAGTTCAGGGCCGTCAGGGTGCATGCTATAACGGTATAAGACGCCATCTTGTAGTGAAAACATACGCAAACGGGTCGGAGTGGTCGGGCCTGTGAGTTTGGTAATGACGTCCTTGAGGTAAGGGTCACGGCGCTGCTCATCGGCGATGTTGCTAAACGTGGTAAGAGCTAGCACACAAGTTGACTCGCCGATCTCGGGGATGTCTGGGGGGTCTACCGGATGGCGTGACAAGCAGTCAGCATCTGCATGAAGTCGACCCGTCTTATACACCACTGTGTACGAGTATTCCTGCAGCCGTAGAGCCCACCGACCGAGCCGTCCAGCTGGATCTTTTAAGGACGAAAGCCAGCATAAAGCGTGATGATCGGTGACTACCGTGAAATGCCGTCCATAAAGGTAAGGGCGAAACTTACTCACTGCCCAAACAAGGGCCAGGCATTCCCGTTCTGTGATGGAATAATTGCGTTCAGCCGGGGACAGAAGGCGGCTAGCGTACGCAATGACACGGTCGCATCCATGTTGTCGTTGCGCCAGAACTGCACCGATGCCGTGGCCGCTTGCGTCGGTGCGTACCTCTGTTGGAGCCGACATGTCAAAGTGGCCAAGAACTGGTGGAGAAGTGAGGCACGTCGTGAGCTCAGCGAATGCGCTAGATTGTTCAGGACCCCAGACAAAGGTGACGTCTTTCTTCAGAAGGTCCGTGAGAGGGCGCGCTATGTGAGCGAAATTGCGCACGAATCTGCGGAAGTAGGAGCAAAGGCCCACGAAGCTTCGAACATCGTTTGCGCAGGTGGGCACAGGGAAGTCCTTGACTGCTCGGACTTTTTCCGGATCGGGCCGAACACCCGACGAATCGACAAGGTGTCCGAGCACAGTAAGCTGGCGGCGGCCAAAGTGACATTTCTTGGAATTGAGCTGAAGCCCTGCCTTCCGGAATACTGAAAGAACTGTTGAGAGACGCTCGAGGTGTGTGGCAAACGTCGGTGAAAAGACGATCACGTCGTCGAGGTAGCATAAGCAGATTGACCATTTTAAGCCGTGAAGGAGCGCGTCCATCATTCGTTCGAATGTAGCGGGAGCATTGCATAGTCCGAATGGCATGACTTTAAACTGATAGAGTCCATCAGGCGTGATGAACGCAGTCTTTTCACGATCCATTTCGTCAACTGCAATCTGCCAGTACCCGGAACGAAGGTCGATTGAAGAAAAATATTTGGCACCACTGAGACAGTCAAGAGCGTCATCTATCCGTGGCAAAGGGTACACGTCCTTCTTGGTTACGCGGTTAAGATTCCTGTAGTCAACACAGAATCGCCAGCTGTTGTCCTTCTTTTTGACAAGCACAACAGGAGAAGCCCAAGGACTTGAAGAATGTTCGATGATGTCACGTGCAAGCATCTTGTCAACTTCCTCCTGTATGACTTGGCGTTCAGCAGACGAGACGCGATAGGGCCGTCGGTGGATGGGTTGAGCATCGCCGGTGTGTATTCGATGCTTGACAACAGCTGTTTGAGCCAGTGGTCGACCATTAAGATCAAAAATGTCCTGGTAAGATATGAGCAACGAACGAAGCGCGTCGACGTGATCGTCCGGAAGGTCAGTGGCGATCATTTTCGTCATGCTATCTGTCAACAACCAAAAGGAAGCTTTGTGCGGGAAAGAACATAATGCATGCAGTGAAAGATAAGCAGGGCAACATCGTTACTAACTTTAGTGGCATAACCAAAGTGGCCGAGGATTTCTATTCCGAACTATACAGCTCAAATAGGAGTCTCCCCACCATGAGTGTATTAAATGTCGAGCAGGACTACGAAATCCCATGCGTCACTGCGGACGAAGTTAGGAAAGCAATACAGGGCATGTCCCGCGGAAAAGCGGCTGGAGATGACGGCATAACCACCGACTTGATCAAAGATGGCGGAGACTTCCTTATTGGAAAGCTCGCGACACTATACACTCAATGCCTCAAAACTTCAAATGTACCCGAAAGCTGGAAAAACGCAAATATTCTATTATTACATAAGAAGGGAGATGTTAAAGACTTGAGGAACTACAGGCCGATTAGTCTACTCTCAGCACTTTACAAAATATTCACAAAGGTTATCTCAAACAGAATAAGGGCCACACTTGAATTTAATCAACCGAGAGAGCAAGCAGGGTTCAGAAAAGGATACTCTACGATGGACCACCTGCATGCGGTCAATCAAGTAATCGAGAAATCCGCTGAATACAACAAACCCCTCTATATGGCTTTCATAGATTACGAAAAGGCTTTCGACTCGGTAGAGATACCAGCAGTTCTGGAGGCACTACGTCGTCAAGGAATATGTGATAGCTATATAAACACAATAGCCAACATCTATAAAGATTCTACAGCCACCCTGCTCCTCCATAAGAAAAGCAGAAAATCCCAATACAGAAAGGTGTCAGACAGGGAGATACAATTTCTCCCATGCTATTTACTGCATGTTTGGAAGAAATCTTCAAAAGGTTAGACTGGGAAGAGACAGGGCTCAGGATTAACGGCGAATATCTGAGTAACCTGCGATTTGCAGATGACATAGTACTCTTTAGCAATGATGGCGACGAATTGCAAAAGATGATTGAAGACTTAAGCCGAGAAAGCGCTAAGGTAGGATTAAGGATGAACATGCAGAAAACAAAGATAATGGTAAGTGGCACGGCGAAAAAACGTCTATTCAAGGTCGAAACCCATACATTAGAAGTCGTAGAAGAATATCTGTACCTAGGACAGCTACTTACTGGAGAACCCACCCATATAAAAGAAATCCACCGTAGAATAAACATGGGATGGCGCGCATATGGCAGACATTCACAACTCATGAACGGAAACCTACCACTATCACTCAAACGGAAACTATATAACTACTGCATCCTGCCAGTACTGACTTACGGATCAGAAACCTGGAGAATTACAAAGAAGCTAGAGAGGAAGTTAAGAACCGCGCAGCGGGCGATGGAACGGAAAATGATAGGCGTTACACTAAGGGATAGGAAGACAGCCGAGTGGGTCAGAGAACAAACGGGGGTCGCCGACATAATGAACGATATTAAGAAGAAAAAATGGACATGGGCAGGCCACGTGATGAGAAGGCTAGATAACCGATGGACAGTTAGAACGACGGAATGGATACCAAGAGAGGGTAAGCGCAGCCGTGGGCGGCAGAGAGTAAGATGGGGGGACGAAATCAAGAAATTCGCAGGCATCAAATGGAATCAGCTCGCGCAGGACAGGCAAGGATGGCGAGGATTGGGAGAGGCCTTCGTCCTGCAGTGGACATAAAATTGGCTGATGATGATGATGATGATGATCTGTCATTGTGGAGTTCGAATTAGTGGCGGCAGGAGACACTGCAGGATCAGTTAACACAGAAATATCGTGATCGCAAGCTGGAGCTAGTGTTGCAAGAGAGATAGCTGGGGGTAGTACTTGAGGGTATAGTCCGAAATTTACAATAGGGAGACATGCCGCATTGTCTTTTATGTTGATTAGAGAGTGTGGGAACATCACACTGCGCGAGCAGAGCACGGTAGCGTTAGGTGAAACGATGTACTCTCCGTCGTCAACAGGGGGATCAGAAAACACATCGATGTACGTCACGGCTAGATGCGGGAGGCGAACGTAATCCGTGGAACGGAGCCGACTGGACGCTGGATCCGAAGGCTCAGTGGCCTGCGGCAAGGCGAGCTGTATAACACCCGCGGAACAGTCAATAAGCGCCGAATGTGCTGATAAAAAATCAAGCCCCAAGATGATGTCATGTGGGCATCGGTCCAGGACGTAAAATAAAACAGAAATATGGTGTCCAGCAAGAGTGACACGGGCGGTGCACATCCCAGTAACAGCTGGTGTCGCGCCATCGGCTACCCGGACTAGAGCGATAGGAGCAGGGGTGAGAACTTTCTTCAGTCGAGCACGGAGGTTTGAGTTCATGACTGATATGTGGGCGCCTGTGTCAATGAGTGCGATGACAGGTGTACCATCTACGTCGACGTTGATGAGGTTGTGATGTCCAGGTAGTGTGAGCAGAGGAATTTCGGGTCGGGTCGTCGTGGCAGGCTCACCTCTCGGAGCTGCGCCCGTCAGTTTTCCGAAGAGCGGCGTGAGCAGGAAGGAGAAGGAGAGCGACGACGCATTGGTGAGCGGGGCCGGTGCGAGGATGGCGAAGGAGAGCGGTTGGGTCGAGCTGGCCATGACTGCAGAGCGTTGTCGTCTTCATTGTGGAACGGGGCGCGGGGACTGCCAGCTGGACGTCGGGTATACCGATAATTTGACCAGGGCTGCCAGTTGGCAACGTTTCCACAATGACGGGAAATGTGACCCACGCGGCGACAAGAGAAGCAGATGGGCCTATCATCAGAAGTGCGCCATTCTGCGGTGTTTTGAAAACGAGGACGAACGTATGGTCCTCGGGACAGCTCAGGCGCTCGGGGTGGACGGTAGTCGGGCCTGCTAACAGGACAAAGCGTCTGGAGTCCTGCGTTTGCCAGTTCCTGACGCACAACGGTCTGAATAAGGGAAACAGTTGCGCGCGTGTCATCGGAGGAACCTACTTGGAGGGGAACAGGAGAGGCCGCTTCAATCTCGCGGCGCACAATGCGCACAATGTCGTCGGATGCTGCGGGAACAGGTGGGGAACGAAGGTCCTCGCAGGTTGATGTCGCAGCCGTGTTGGGAAGACGGGTAAAGCTCGGAGTAATGCGGCGGCTTTTCGCTTCTTCAAAGCGTCGGCATTCATTGATGACGTCTTGCACCGTGGATGAGCTCTTAAAAACCAGAAGTGTAAATGCGTCATCTGCGATACCTTTGAGGATATGCGCAACTTTTTCCGCTTCTGGCATATTATCGTCGACTTTGCGACAGAGTGCGAGCACATCTTGAATGTACGTCACATACGACTCTGTGCAAGTTTGAACTCGGCATGCGAGTTCTTTCTGGGCAGCACGACGGCGTCCGATGCGCTTGCCGAATAAGTCAATGAGCTTCTGTTTGCATACGTCCCAGCTGGTAATTTCCTGCTCGTGGTTCAAAAACCATACTTGTGCCGTTCCAGTTAGGTAAAATATTATGTTAGCCAGCATGAGGGTCGGGTCCCAATAGTTGCTTGAGCTCACCCGTTCGTAGAGTTGAAGCCAATCTTCAACGTCTTTGCCGTCTGAGCCGGAAAATGTACCAGGGTCACGCGGCTGTGTGACGACGACGGGGCGATTGGGGGCGGCTGGTCGAGGCATGGTTGGTGATCTGCCCGGAGCATCCTCGTTTTCGCCTGCGGTTGGCATTGCAGGTGAAGCCAGTGAACGTCCGCTGCGTAAATCCGTCTTGAGTCTGGGAGAACCCGCACCTTCCACCAAAATGTTACGGGGAAGAAAGACTCTGGTTAATATATATTTACAAGCTTTGTACAGCGAGCAGAAAGCAGGCATACAAGATGGAACCCCGTCCGCGTGAACATCAGCGAACGTCGTCTTCCTCGGCGCTGTCTCCATCGTCTTCTTTCGTAGTGCTTCGTTGCAATATATATATATGCACTGGATCTTGACTTGCAAGAGCCGGTGGGAGATTTCACTTGTGCGTAGTTTAACCATAAGGATTCGTAGCGTGCGCGTTGTTATGTTCGGCGGCACATCGGCGGGGAAGAGCAGGCGACGGCGCCCTAGCGCATGGCTTTTCCCGTAGAAACGTCGTGGTATGCACTCTGTACGCAGTTGACGTGGCGGCTTTGTTCCCGCGACGCACGCGGTCAGTAATTGCTGTGACGGACATAGCTGCACAGCATAGGGTTGACATGACGGTTGACAGGTCTCTTCACTGCGGTACAGTAGAGTATCTTCGGAAGAGCATCCGAGAAAGGAACAAGGGGGTAGTCGCTGTCAAAGTAATCGTTTGACCTTTGTGCTCGCTCGAACTGTCGTGAACGGGTCGCTCCTTCGGAGGAGATGACCCCGTCGTGGAAATGTGCGGAACTGATTTTTGGTACAATAGACCTGCCAAACGGTTCTCTTGAAGCGGCGGCTGGGTTGCATGCCGCCGGGTAAACAGAGTGGCAATGTAGGCCTGCTGCAGAGTGTTCTGCTAAGTGATCACGTGTTGAGTGGATGATATCTTTCGATGAAGCTCGGTGCAGCAAGCGGGTCGAAATGTCGGACCGCGAGGGCGTAACCGTAGGCTGTCATGGAGAGGGTGAACATGTACGTGATTGGCAAAGTGCTGCATATGGGTTGGTCCCAGGAGGCGGTCGCAGATGCGATCAAGTGTATTTAACGGAGAAAAGAGAATCGGAGAGGGGAAGGGGAGAGCTTAGCGCTTACTTGGGTCGCAGACGCGGCAAGGTGGTCAGAGGTCGAGCTTGGCGCTGCCTCTGACGAGTTATGATGAGGATTGAAAGCTTAGTGCTTGTTCACGTTCAAGTGCGAACATTAAGGGCTCGGAACGAACCACTTGGTGTGGTTCGAGCCAAGTTGTGTTTTGATGTCTGTGACAGTACTGGCCGCCCCGGCCAAGTTTTGTAAATAATGTAAATAAACCTGAGTGTTTTGCTGTGAGGACATCTTGCTCCAGATTCCGTCCTTCAACGTGTCGCCGCGGACAATCGGAACCATCATCGAGAGAGAAGATCATAACATCATCCAAATTTAACTCGCGTTAACTAAATTAATCCGGAACTCGGCACGATCTACGATGAACCTCCGGAGCTTCGCCCACTCATCATCATTCACTCCGTGGATATGCTGTGAATTCTTTTCATAAGCGCATTACCCATCCGGGCACCCTTGTAACTAGTGACTCTATACAAGTAACACCAGACTGTAAAATACATTATCTGCTGTTGTCAGATTATGCAGTGCTGTTTATGCATGGCTATAGCTAACCCAATGCTAACATGTTCACTATTGTTCTGCAGAAGGAAAACCTTTAACGTGTCGTTTAATCCAGGTGTTGAACCTGGAAGCAGAGGACTAAGCAACCGTGCTCAGTTAGCAAAGACCATCTGACGAGAACAGAAGCATAGACCACGTGGCCGACACATTTCGAAGGCTAAGGTGGAATGCTTGAACGAGGGCAATAGACAAGCTTGTCAGATTCTTATGAAACATTTTGGTATTAGGCGTGATAGGAATTTCGGTCGATACTCGAAGTGTAACCTCGAATATAGCTTTTGAAGAAGTTACACCGTGTTATTGAATGTTCAGAGTGTCAAGGATGGGCTGGATATGGTGTGACCGACTCGGTGGTAGTCTTGTTGTTTTTGCTGTTCTTTTTTGTGGAATACAAATGTTAACTGTTATATAACTACTGCTCGTAATGCAAGAAAAGGCTAAGAACTCACAGTTCTCTTGGATATTCTTGTGACATGGAGGTGCACATGTACATGGTTTGCCGCCTATGCAGCTGGTATCTTCAGCACGAACTCTGCACAACACTGCGAAAACTCAGGAATTTTATGTGTACACGGTGCCGCGCGACACAAATCGATTGCTTCCTTATCAACGCGTAGTCGAACCACGGAAGCCAAAGTCTAAAAACGTCTCCACAGAGCAATTGTCAATACGCCAACCCTTGACGAATTCGTGTAGCTTGCGCTAGCTTTGACTTTACTCTTAGTTTTCATTTGTAGTAGAACTGTAGGCTACTTGAAAAATTTTTCGCTTTTTTTTTTTTTACTTTTCAATATTGGGAAAAGGTGGCGTGCGGAGCTGGGGTTGTTTACATGTGGGACCTTGACAACAACTGATTATTTTTATTTATCTTTTATCTTTAACTCTTGTATGGCGAAGAAACCCAAAGTGACGGGACGAGGTGATACTAAGCATGGAATTGTCCTAACAGCGGGTAGACGACAAGATATTGCCTTTTATACTGCCGTGGTTCTATTGTACAGAATCCTACACCTACAGCTCGCTCAGCTAGCTCTTTCAGTTCACCGTGAGTACTGCGTTTACCAAAGCCTGTGGCATCAAAAAAGCCGTAATTTCATAGTTTGAGATCTTCTTGCACTGTACATGCGTTTCATCCATTATTATGCATTCTTCATTTGTCAATCTTTAAAGAGTTGTGTTTTGTCATGTGCGCTTATCACATTCAAAGCACCAGCAAGGTCCTGGATGGGATAAAATGCGCATTCTTCATCGTTCTTTTCGTGGACCTACCTCAACCATAACTAAATGCGGAAATAGATGTGCTTACTTTGGTCAGCAGTGAAGCAACATCTGCAGCTATGCTGTTTACGAAAAGTGTAGCAGGACCGGATGTGGGCTCTTGTGAAAACAGCCAGAAAGTAGTTCGGCCTGAAATTTCTCTAGAGGTCTCTGGTGTCAACAGAGGGCAGCAAATGCGACCCAACCCGCAGTCTTTCAGTATTAAGCCCCCTATATCTAGTCCCGTTTGCGCCAAGGGTACACAAAAGCTGCCAATACAGAACAGTAACTGAAAGCGAACATTGTGAAGCCGGTAGTGGTAGGGTTTCTTTCGCACCTTAACCTTGCTTATTCCTTGCTAAAGCGTTGTAAGAACCTTGTTTGCTGTCGGGTCCCGGGGCCGTTGCGCTTTCAAAGGGCTTGAACTGTAGCTCGGGGGGACCTCTCTGCCTTTCTCCAACAAAAAGCGTCCTCTACCTTCATTTTTTTTTCTTTTGTAAAATATTTTGTCATTTCTCAAGAAAATCTTAATCTGTTCTATTTCCTCTCTTTCCTATTCCAGATAAGATGGAACCGGGTGACTTAAGAAGACGTCTAAAATCGCTTTAATAAAATTGGAGAAGGTGACAATGTCTGACGTTAAAATAACTGTGCTTTCGTCTTTCTCATCACTATTGCAGGCATTTAACAGTAGTTCAAAACAGCTTTCTTATGAAAAGAGCCGGCCTGTGTGCTTCACTTCATTTTAACTAAGCTACTTCAAAACAGCTGCCGGTACACTATCTACGGACATTGAGACGGTACCAGTTTTATTGTTCGATTCTTATCCGTGCTAACCAAAAGAGTGGCAGACTAGAGCTCATTAACTCACATAATGAGAAACTGACCTACATGCAGGCTTCCACTTGGTTGCAGCATCGCCAACTTGCTTGCTCACGCCACTAATTCGGTCCACCTTTCTTAGCTAAGTTCTTCCGGAACTGTTCCTGGCATCCCGGACAGAACATCAAATGCATGAATAGGGATACTAAACTCCTTCAAGACGACAGCTCACGACTTCCTTATAAATATCCGTTTTCTTATGCGCCTTTAATTGACCATAAGTCATTCAGATGACGACCATTCTCGTAACACAAGGCGCCTGCACATTGCTTTAGTGTCGATCCGAAAAGAGTAGTTCCAAAAGAAGAGCGATACACCCAGCTTTCACTGTACACAGTAGACTGTCCTTTCATGAACTTTCTTTATCTATTTTTCTTATCCCCTATATGTTGTGAAGTGTTCCTGACAAATTAGACGGCAGTCATTTCATGGGAAAAGAAAACACTGGAACCCTGATCTATACTTCGTTGTCTACTTAAGGATCTAGGTCCATTTCTGCAATATTGAAACGCTTGTGTATCGCCTACAGGCTACGAAACTTGCAAAGAGTTGCGTCGGATTACTGAATTATTGCTGTTTCATTTTTCTACCTTCTCTCCCTCGATCACCTTTGGTTATCATTACCCACCTTCACAGCAACGGACAGCCAGCCGGTGCTTACATTGGCTGCCCTCCCTTGTTTTCCCCTCTCCATTCCCTGATCACGTGTTTCCTTTCGCACAACTGTGGTAGGTCGGAAACCAAGTTAACCTTTCTGCTTTTACTGGCCTCTGTTTATTTTCCTCTCTATCTGTTTCTCTGCACTCACACTCCATCACCACTACCCTCTCTCATTCGCTCACTCATTCACGCTTTCGTTCACCCTTTGTCAATTACTCTCACTTCTCTAACTCGGCCTTCGTCTGCCTCGTTCGTTACGCTCCAGTTCGCACCCTCCCCGTATTAGCCTATTCGTTTCACGCCAGCCTTTACAGACCCCTGTCGAAGACAAATGCTCCTTCCTATGGCGCGCGGTTGCATAGACAACCACAGAGGCTCACAAAGCAGGTCCTCCATCACCGACGTTCCGGGCGCAGCCAGCGCGTCGCCTCCGCGATCGACGATCGTTAAAGCATGGTGAGGGTGCTGCACAGACAGCCACGTGCTTGCACCATCTTTCTCGGCGATTGTTACAGGAAAAAAAAAAGGGGCGGGGGAGGCGTCGACGGGAACGGCCTTGAAAAAAAAATCCTCGTTTATTCGCAATCAACTTTCTAGAGAAAGCCAATTGCGGGCTTTCGCGTTCGCGCGATTCACCGTACGGTATTGACTGAGCAAGCCTGGCACTGTGCAACTAAAAGGCTATGCAACGCCACAGAAAAGAGCACGAAGACACCGAAAAAATTTTAAAGTTGAACAGGCAGCGAGGAGGTGCCCAGATGTGCAGACCAAAGGAATGCAAAAACGCTTTAGATGCCCTTAGATGCAATAACTGTTTTGAAAACAATATAAGTCCAAATTGCATAATCACAAGTGGGCCCTTATATTTTCTCAACAGTCGAAACGTAAGAAATGCAAAATCTTCACCCAGAAATATCGCCCTCACCACACTTTGATAGCAGCTGGTCGCAGCATCCAGCTCTATGTATATCATTCTGTCATCACTTAGAGTGTACTGCCTGCCTTATCGAAGGTCACACTTGCAACACTTGCAATAAAGGGGGTCTTCGATTTCGCTCTAAAAAATACAAACATATATGGCCACTAGCTCGTGGGATTCGCGAGACGTTCTGGTTCGATGTGCCCGCATCGAACGGTGAACTTCAAATAGAGGTTCTTGTGATGGCGGTGAGCATTGCGTGCAATGTTCACCGCAATCACAAGAACTATTATTTTAAGTTCACCGTGTACTCAACAGAAACGCAAAGAGAAACCGTAAAAGAGAACTCCGCAAAATTCTACAGCACCTTCACGAACTCTTCAAGAACATACTGGTGTGCGTGTACCATAAAAAGGAAATATGCTTCAGAGACAATTTCAACCTGAAAAGTAAAGAGCAACAATGCAGAAGCATTAGGAAGATATTCGCTTGTTACTACAAACATATATTATGTTCTTTGCAAGGAAATTCCAACGGAAAGCTTCAGAAAGAAAAACTGGCACACCATAGGAAATAGAGAAAAATAGAGAAAACATTGTTCCCCCGATATGTTTCCAGCACAAATTTCGGTTTCAGTAACAAGTAAATAGAGGCAGAGGCGTCATGTTGCAGTTCGGTCCATCCTGGGATTGCTGGCTCCACCATCGTACGAGATTCTACGCTACACGGTGCTATTCGACGTAAGAAAGACATTCTTTTTGTCACTACGTCAACAAAGTAAGCATGAAAACAGGACACAACCTTAGACCTCCCGAAGTATCAAATTTTAAATATATTCAGAAATATTTCCCGTAGTCATATCTTTACGATTTTGAGACAAACTAAACAGATTAGGAAGGATCTCGGAACTTTCAGGTACCTTTCTGGTTAACCTCCCTGCCTTTCTGGTTTCCCCTTCCTTCCTCCTCCTCCTTCAGGTACGTTGATATTTTAATAGTTTTAAAAATTGAAATGCAAGCCTCATATCAACCCATTGTAGATAAAATTTTAGCAATCTTTTGCCGTCTCGGGAAAGGATTGAATTTTACTCACGAATTGCCTGTTAATAACTCCTTGCAATTTTTATACGTCAGCATCATTTCGCAGAGAGGCCATGCCTGTTGGCTTTAAGTAATTGATGTTGCTTGAGTCAGCTCATTCAAGAGTGCCATAGCGAAACTCTGCCTCGAGTCCGCTCTTATGCGGTCCGGCTTTCACGCTGTGCAGAAGGCTTTTCAAAACCAATAGGAACGTTTGTCTACGGCTGGGTTCCCCTGCACGCTATACTTGCCGCCTCCGAGTCCCGTCTTCAGAAATTCAATCGCGAACAACAAATCATAAGGGTGGAAAATACATGGAACGATGAGAGCGCATGTCGTACTGTATCTGCACTGGGTTTCCCACAACCTGAAGAAAGTTGCCAACCGACAAGAGCTGCTATTTCTTTTGCCTGCGTCACGTAACCTCGCCCAGCTGTGCCCGCACATGGTATCTGACGGGAGCAAAAAAAGGCCGGCGCGGAAAGAAGCACGATTTCACGTACGCGAAATGTGCCACAGGAGTCGTCTATGAGAATCCACTTTCTTGTGGCATGACGTGTGTCGGTAAAACGGGCAGGCGCGTTAACAAGCATTCGCGGGAACACAAAATCTCTTCAAAAGGTAAACATGAAGCACAATTGCCTTCCCACTGCAGTTCACATAAGTGCGAACCATGGCTAACCAGCATTCTGGGAAAAAGCAGGGACACCATGGCACATGGACTGCTGGGGAATTCACGTCAAGACATGCCGTTCGGCATGCATCAGTCATACCTCTATATCTATTTCGCAAGCGCAAGAAAGGTTTTTTTTTTATTTTTCATAAATGCGCGGGATATGTTGTCATGCGCAAGTGGAAGTTGTCTGTCTGCTAAGTTGTCAGTGTGTATATATTTGGAAGAAACAGAATTAATAGGACGGTTTGTTGGGCTAGTTGGCTATCAATTTTCTAAAAAAATAACAGCGCGACAGGTACGCACAGAGAGAAAAAGGACACAACGGACCGGCGCTACAAACAAATGTTCATTCGTCCTACACCTTTGTTCTTGTTTTATGTTCCTGTTAGATGACGTTGCGCATGCGCAATAGTTGAAGTTGTTGTTATAAAATTTCTGTGGGTGCAGGACGAATAAACAGTTAATAGCGCCAGATAGTTGGGTCCTTCTTCTCTATGTGTGTACCTATCGCGCTTTTGTCTTTCGGAAAAGAAGTTAACAAATACTCGAAAGTTGGCACTTTTTCTGACCCCTTCCCTCCGTCATTTTTATAGCTCTAAGCTACCATAAATATTATGGCTACCCGCACAGCGCAATATGCCACCGATGGCGACAGGGCGACATCGTTGTTCACATACCACACATTGCAAAAAAGAAAAAGAAAAAAAGCTAAGGAAAGTTTGTATGCAGAGATTCTCCATGTATCACCATCGTGATTTGTCATACAGACGCGCCAGGTCTTTTCCACAAGAGTTACGGTTGCCAAGCCTACAGAAACTACGTGGCACGGTAACATTTAGAGGAGGCCGTCGTGGCGACGCGTTGAATACAGCGTCGGGATACAGTGTCGGCTCAACCGTGCTATTTTAGTATATATCTCTCGGTACCCTTTCTTTAAAGCAGCAATAAAAGTTCAGCCTTATTGTCCAAAGCTTCACAGACAAAAATATGAAGTGATATGAACGTGTAGTTCGACACGTTCTAAATAAGGAACTCATTTGTGTGTTGTGCGTGTGCGTGTGCGTGTGCGTGTGTGTGTGTGTGTGTGTGTGTGTGTGTGTGTGTGTGTGTGTGTGTGTGTGTGTGTGTGTGTGTGTGTGTGTGTGTGTGTGTGTGTGTGTGTATAACGCGAACGGTCGCGTTACTATTCGCGAAGCACTAAGTTATGCGAACTGCACCCCCCTACACCTTAATGGGAAGCTAACTCAAAAGAAAGACGCGTGGTATTGCGAGAAGAAGCAAACAGATTTTTTTTTATTTTATTAAAAGACGCAAATAATAATAATAAGGAAGGAAGTGCACGCCTGACAGCATACATCTTCAATGATGCACAAGACTTGCACCATTTGAAATATGCTTGAATGCTTAATATTTTTCTGTATTTCTGCCTGTTACTAAACGAAGCAGCACAATGTTTGACACGGCGCTCCGGAAGCGAGAAAATTAGATTGGCGTGAGAGATGTTCGGGGACTTCGTCTCGTCGCGCTGAGCATGCAAATGAAAATTAAGGTCCCTTCGGCTCCGGATTCACTTATGCGCGGAAACGCAGCTTATTTCGCTTTCTTTCACTCCGTGCCTGTCTGCTCGCAGTTCGGATGCGCTGGTGAGAAAAAATGTGTTTGCTTTATACAACGCCCGATTCGTCGGTGGGAGCTCATTTTTCATTTACAAGCATTTGTGCTATGCGCGTGATAAAGTTTACGACCGCTGGCTGTCTGGTGCAACACAGCGATGTGTTCGCGAGAGTAGGCTTTCGTCACAACATTACGTATGCGCTTGGCATCAACAGCAGGCGCTCCACAGTGACAAATTGAATGTAAGGTGTTGCCCGTGAGCATTTTCTGCATTATTATACGTGTGCAAAACGACGAGTCCAAAATACAAGGCTGTCTAAGCCCACGCGAAGGCCCTTCCGGCCACCAAGAGAAGCATTTGACTGATGAATAACGAACACTCGATTTTTAGTCAGCCTTGCGCATTTCTTGGACAGATTTCATGTTCTCGCCGATATAGCATGTTCTCCAACTATTGTGTCACTCATTAATAGTGCTCGTAGTTACCGAGAACCTACTGCTGAATGTACAGCAGCGCTCATTGAACGACATTGTCCCTACAGCTACTGTACCACTCCTTACTGTTATTTCAAGCATACCGTTGGCGGGATAACAAACAGGAGTTCATAAAAGCTAAATTAGGAGAACAAAATGCCAAAAACAATCAAAATGCACTTCACCAGTACAAAAAAAAAAAAACCCTGCAACTAAACATTATCATAGTTCAGTGGTAAACAACATAGAATATATAGCCTAGTCTGTTATTACGCTCTATTATAAGGGCAATAATCACAGTTTGCGTCATGTGGCCACAAATAAAGAGGCAGTTTTCAAAGTCAGGACTGTCATTTTCACAGACGGTGTGCTCAGCCAGGACGTTCCATTCATTGAGGAAACGCATTCGTTAAAACCCTTGCTACATTTATCGCAACACAACTGAAAGGTATTAGCAATCATTATACCACTCAATAGCCGCCGCTGGCTCTCGTTGCTACTACACTGCGCCGTACTGCAACGAAAAACTATAGCTTCTGCTCCACTTCTTACAGAACTTCTCGCATTTTTGTGCAAGCCAAGTGCAGCCTGTTTCGCAAGCTGACGTCAGCGCCAGGCAGCCAGTCGCTGACCAGCGGCGCAATCGGAGATCTTTGTTCGGAACACATCGCGTTAGCTCGCTACGACGTCACGAAGTAGGGGCGCGGATCTCGTTGTGCGCGCTGCGGATTGGCGCAACTGAGTGCAGCGCAGGCTTCCAGCATTGGTCACCCTCCTTTGTTTGAGTAAGTACAGTTTTAGGAAAGGGTGACCCATAAAATATGCGAGAAGGAGAGGGTGAGAGCAGCCAATGGACAAGCGGCGAACATCCCAAAAGTCTAGGCATAAACACGTTTTATAACGCAACGTTTAACTGAAACCAAGGTTTTCTGCCTTTCTGGTTTGTTAGTTTGTTTTCCTGCCTACATAAAACGACATAAGAAAGCAGCAAAAAGTAAACGGACTGAGAATTATTGATGACAATACCGAGGTGACGTACCCATGAAAATGACATCTGCACTCTCGGGGCAACCAGCATTCCTATCAGTGACGCAATGGAATCACGGAGCGTACTGCAGGCGAGAACAATATAGGGACCTGATTTGAAGGGCTTTGGCATGGTCGAAGGTAACAAAAAGCATAAAGAAAAGAAGAAACGCCTGATTATTTGGTTATTGTATGATGGGTTGGAAGAAGGGCCTTACACATGTTTTTTTTTTATTGGTGGGAAAGGGGGAGGGGGGTCATTAAGTGTCTTTCACACGTCCGTGCGCGTACCCTCAAAGCTTGTTTCCCCATCCTTCACCCGCCCTCCCCCAGATCCCGTAGAAAGAGAATTAAAACGAATGAATTTCCGTGCGTCGTACATGTTTACCTCTTCCTATTTCACTGCATTCTCTGCCACCCAGTCTCTCATCTCCTTCTCTCCCTCACTTACTTCGTCTATGTCCTCCATCCCCCTCCCTCCAGGTCTTCACTTCGATTATTATTTTTTTTCACATGGCTGATACTCCCCTCTAACAAAATTGTGCGGCTCCGAACGGCTGCGAAACGAACAAACTCGTCGCCTGTGCGCACTCGAGAACTGAGTTGTTAAACTCCGCGACATTTTTTTTTTCGTTTCATCTTATTTTAGTTGCGTTCTGCAGCTGAGTCCGATCCTGGGAAAGGTGAAAACGTACGGATGAAGAGCGTCTTCTAAGGGCACCGCTAGAGCTGCCAGATGCTGTAGAAAAACAAGAAATGCAGCAATATCGGCTTAGACAGCCAGGGCGAGAAAAACAAGCCTATTGCCCAGGTTATTGCTTCCAGAAAAAAATCAGAAAACGCTCTTCCCCCCTCCTCCCCCCTGCCACCGTTAATTTGATGTCCTCGAAGCACAGCGGCCATGTGTGCTTTCCTCAGGTCAGCAGCATGGACGTTTGACATTAGTGACAGGGAGCCCTGCGTCAGTGATCACCCTCAGTGACAGCTCGACAGCTCTGGCAACAATTTTCTTCCTTGTTATGTTTCTGGCGAGAAAGCTTCCCATCCCCTGGCAAATTTGCGAGGCTTACGCCATCTGCATTCAACATTTATTTTTCTTCCTTTTCCATTTTTGCCCGCTAATGCTCGCGCAGCCGAATTCCTTACCATTGGGAATGTTCTTGTGCAAACAGTGAAGCAGCCGTATGCGTGCGTTACGATGTGCGTAAAGAAAAGCTTTATGTTTCTATTTTTCTCTCTATCTCTCTATGTTTATGCAAGCAGCCTTTGGTGGCGACCACACAAAATAAGTGCATTCTATGAGCCTTGCTTTTAATGAACAGTTCTTTTTTTATCAAACACAAGCGTTCTTTAAGAAAAAAAATCACTGTATATATGTGCACGTGCTGACGGGGATTAACAATACCGAAAAGTAATGGAGTATTATGCACTTTGACAAGAAAAAGCACGAATGATACTGCAATGTTTGATCGCAGTGAACGCAGATACGCTGATACAAAATTAAAGCAGGCGAGACGCAGAGACGGTAAG
Source organism: Hyalomma asiaticum (assembly GCA_013339685.2). Taxonomy (NCBI): domain Eukaryota; kingdom Metazoa; phylum Arthropoda; class Arachnida; order Ixodida; family Ixodidae; genus Hyalomma; species Hyalomma asiaticum. The sequence continues at coordinate 106,126,592 of CM023486.1, forward strand.
AACACGAAAACAGCCGAAGCCTTTGTCTGCAACGTAGAAAAGAAAAAAAAAACTCTGATCATTATACACTTTATGAACTATTGCTGGCATGTTTAGATAAGAGGCAAACATAAAAAGTAGCGTGGAAATAGTTTCCCAAACAAAAGTGTCCTGGGCCAACAAAGCTCTTATAGTACCGCAAAACCTTCACCAAAACACAATGTATATTGCCGTAAGCAGGTACGGAGATTAGTCTTGCAATTTTGTGTCAGTCGTCCACGCTAGCAGCGAGCCAAAAAGTTCGCAGGTCAGAAGGGTCTCAATGTCATTATCTCGTCGAAACAGTGGTACTGCCCGCATGCTCCCCAACAGCGAAATATAAACATCAATATTAACCTAGCCTAGAGCGTACATTCAGTTTGGGTGATCGGTTATTTCTGGGTGGCCTCGACACGGCAATCTCGGGACCGAAGCGACAGAAGGACAACATTCCAATGACGCGTGAATCAAAATAAAGGAATAAAGGAGAAAACGATAGGACAACAGTCAACACCAGCGGCGTCCTAAGCAAACCCCATGGCGCCAAATTACACGGAAGCGCCAACGGCTCCGAGATGTGCAAACAGATCCTGACACTGGCGCCCAACTATCGTGCCGACACCGCGGAACTCGCACCTCCCTCCAGGAAAATGTCGGCCTCCACAATCTACGGCGTACACAGTCTCTTTAGTTTCTTCGCGGGCACCCTCAGGGGAAAGCAACGCTAACCTCGGGGTTATTCTCGTGGCTAAGAAGGGCTGCATTTCACAAGGACACAACGCGATAAATTTAGCAGCACAACAGGAAGTGGGCAGGGAAAAGGCTGAGAACAAATAACATACCCGTTTATCCTATTTCGACGTTTCTGGCTGAACATAATGTTACAGACTCGAATATCGCGTCTGCAGAATGTGATGAGGATATTGCTGTGATTAGTCAAGCAAACGGGCTGCAATCATCGAAAACACAGCGCCGATACTTGTCGTCTATTGATGGCTGAAGTCTACGTTGACTGCTCGTTGACTGCTTTTTTTTTTAAGAGCGTAGCCGTTTAACAAGCAAAAGACGTTGCGGGGATAGTTTGTGAAACATAGTTACTCCATCGGTACTATTTTTTACAAAGACAAGAATAGAAAAAAGGGTTGGCAACAAGCATGGTGTCCCGATCTTCTTTCCTGCCCCATAAAAATTGGCCAAAATGTGTCCCATGGTCTGCAGCAGTGACCAGGTTTCTCCAGACTGTGGAAAAAAAAGACTACACGGAACCGTATGTGCATTGTGCCGCGGGGTTTACGAGATCCCCTATCACGTGGCAAAGTCTACGTGGTTCAAACGAAGCGCTGCATCGGCCAACGCGCCAAGTAACATGGACGATCGTTACAAGGCGAATCGGCATCGTTCCTAAACCTGCCCGCCGAATGCCCCGATTACAAAAATTGTGAGCCAGGACTTGATGAAATCAATATGCAGAAATCAGGACAGCTTAGCTTGCGAACTACTGGAAGCATTCTTCAACAAGCATAGGGACGACACGTGCATCAGCACCACGTCCGTATTTTTCTGTGCGTAAATATAGCTTACTAAACAAAATTTGATAGTTCAGTAGTATGGCCAACATAACGTCCCGTGCTGTTTTGATTGTGCATACGTTGATTGCCTTCATTTGTTATTGGTCGTACGTATGTGGTTTTCAGGAAATGTAGTTGGAGTCAGCACCCGTCCTATCATGTTCTCTCCTTTTGTCCTCCACAAAAACAATAGCGCTAAAATGTTTTAACTAACTAGCTGTTAAGCTAGAAATAACTCCGCGTGGTGGGCGCTATAACTTCGAGTAACTGTTCAATGTGCGGCAGAGACTGTAAAACATAAGTCGTGCGCGAACGAGGAACCAGCCAACCGATGGCGATCCGGGTGCGTGAGTCCGTATATTGTGAGCTTATGCCAGCTGAACCTTTGATAAACACCCTCAATTGTTCATTTGCGAACATGAAGAAACATGAAGAAAGAACTCAGTTTGCGTTCGCAAAGTGGTGACGCTTATTTGCCAGCTTCGCTGTTTGCACAGGTTGCGCAGGCGCGGAATTGGCTTAATTTTTTTCCTTCTGTAAAATTATCGTTCTTGTTTGCTATCTCTCTTTTTTTTTTGTCCATTGAACTGTAAGCAATCGTGTTCGGCCCCATTTCACCTGCCTGCTGCAAAAATAAGCAGTGGGTTGAGGTAGTTAACACTAACACGGATAAGGATGTTAACCAGTGAAAAGACATATTTTTTTCTTTCACAGACCTGTTTTTTCTTTTTTCTATTGCTTGAATAAATGTCACACTTTTTTTAGGCGATTATCTCCAACAACGAGGATAATGTCGGTTCCGAAAGGTATACAAGCATACACACTGTCTCCGGTGACCATGACATTGACACCCGCCCATTTGCGACACTGTATACCTGCCCTTGCTTTTGCTTTGAGTTACCACGTTATGTTTTCCTTGTGAAGGAAAGCAAACCGCAAGCTTTAATTTCGCTTATGCAAACACGGAGGAAACGTGTTACCATCGAAGCCTTTGGTGTTGAATAGTGTAGCCTTTCTCACTCCGTCCTTCCAGGTTCGGTGACAACAGAGACATAACAGACGTCTTGCGGCGCCCTTTTGCCATTTGCCCCGTATCATCATAGCTTTATTGGAAAGAAGTGTATGTCATTTCGTTCATGCTACTGGTGATCAGTTCTACGAAGCATGGCTCAATTTTATGTCATTAATAAAGGACAAAGCTATTCCACAGCTACTGCCCCTTCTTTTACTCAAAGCGTCTTCTCCTGCCTAACAGGCTTGCTGCGGCCAAGTACCCTTTACAGGGGCGTAATATATGTCAACGAAACGTCAATGCGGTGTGTCTTCTCCTGCCTAACAGGCCTGCTGTAGTGAAGTACCCTTTACAGGGGCGTACATATTTCTGTCTACGAAACGTCAATCAGGTGTGTCTTCTCCTGCCTAACAAGCTTGCTGTGGCCAAGTACCCTTTACAGGGGCGTACATATATCTGTCGACGAAACATGAGGTGTGTCTTTTCCTGCCTAACAGGCTTGCTGTGGCCAAGTACCCTTTACAGGGGCGTACATATATCTGTCTACGAAACGTCAATGAGGTTTCTTTCCCCAACACTCCGCTTAAATGCAAATCCCGGGAGGTGCTGAGGAGGTAGTATTAAGTTTTGATGTTAACAAAGTTTGAGAATTTGATCATTTGAGAGCTCCACGCCAGCACCATGGCTCGTTAATAGCAACTGCAATCGTTTAGAGAGGATGCCGTAAGAGCCTTCATATTTTAGTGAAATGCGGGGAAGCCTTAGGTCATGTATTTTGGACTTACGGCGGTTCGTGTTTGCAAACCGTATGGAACTGTCCATCTCAGATACGCCAAGCAACGAAAGTGCCGCTGCATTTTCTGAACACTTTCATTGTTCATTGGCCGTCTCCGAAAATGGACAAAGAACTTTTATCACGTCAGCGACGCTGCAGTATTTTTGTTCGTATTTTTTTCTTTGCACTTTCTCTAAGTTCTAAAACTTTCCCTCCTTTTCCCCAGTGCAGGGTGGCCTACCGGGCTCAGCCCAGGTTAACCTCCCTGCTTTTCCTATTCTTTTCCCTCACTCCTCCTTGAGGTTAAAGAAAACGACGTTCTTCGCCTCATTTGGCTTTGCCCTGAAGGTGAGTTTTATTTTAATGTAAGATGTAGTACGAGTGAATTAGCACAATTTATTTACGTGGATGTATCGTCGCTTAGGCTCTAAGCATCGCTCAATGCCAGCCGACACAAGCCTAGCAGACACATTGCTAATAGGCGAGAAGATGTATGCTCTTCGCTGTCCTTTACTTTTCATGACACGGTATAGACAACCAGAAGTTTTTGAAACCTAACTTCCTTCTGGTTTATGCGAAGGTAAAAAAATACCTCTTTACAATTTTTTTCAGTGTAAAGTTAACCGTTGTGGTGAACGAAACGCTTTTTGACAATTACAAAACTGTCCGCCTTATGCGTTCATGAACGGCAGCAAGCAATTCCGGGACCTCCTCTAGTAAAAGTTACTTTGGTTGGTGTCAGCGTGTATCAAGTCTATCATTATTCTTCCCAACCAGACAGATTCCTGTCAAACGTTCATGTTTAAACGCTGTTGATGTACGCATGTGCTCTACGCAATCACAGGTTTACTGACCAGTGAGAAATTTAATAACAATAGCTTACTTTAGCGATAAGAAATCTGGCTCTTATCACCTGAGCTGTTTAAGGTCGAGCTTGATCCGTGGGGGGCATTCGCAGTTAACGGCGGAGCTGTCACGCAGAAAGGCCGGCGGACCGGCTCTTCCCGTTGACCCACCACCTATACTGCTACATTATGGTGATGAAGCAAGCCCAAGTTGAGGAAGAGGAAGAAGACGGACTAAATTCCAACGGGGGGAGCAGGAGAAGAGAATAAAGAGGAAGTTAGAAATGGCGACACGACGAGTACTATGTCTGGTTACTATGTGCAGTATTATTACAAGTGATTATGCTAAAGAAAGAAAGAAAGAAAGAAAGAAAGAAAGAAAGAAAGAAAGAAAGAAAGAAAGAAAGAAAGAAAGAAAGAAAGAAAGAAAGAAAGAAAGAAAGAAAGAAAGAAAGAAAGAAAGAAAGAAAGATCTCGGTTTGCACAGGAGGGAAAAGCGGGCTTGCGCTTTCCTTCCATCCTCTACTCATATCTTTACGCTAAGCCCACTACTACACTGCAGTGATAGTAATAATTATAGAAGTAGATAAACGATAGTGAAAGCCTGATGACAGTGACTGATAACTAGCTACCCTTGCCCTAGCTGAGCTGGTAACTCGGATTTCAGATGCGTGGAACTCGCTTTACTTTTCTTTTTTAATGTAATACGTGGAAAACATAAGAGGTTGGCTAAGTGAAAGCCAGCAAACAAAAAACTATAGAGTTGTTACTCGTTTAACAAAGAAAGAAGAAGAAAATGCGCCAGAAGATATTCAAGGCTACTCTGCAAATCTCCTTTAGGGTCATGGCTTATCCCCCCGGGTGGGTTGCGCTAAGGTTCCAAAGCCCAACCAACCAACCAACCGACCATACGAGCGCTAGTGCACAAAGAATGTCTTCTTCGGTGTACTTCAAAAGTGCAAGTACAAAAATTTGTTTTTGTGCTGAGGTTATCGCAACAAATTACTTCGCACGCAGCTACACGTCTATAACTTGAAGCAGTGGCTAGCATACCCGACAGGCAAGCGTTTAAAAAGATCGCTACAGAATGATAGAAATCGTCAAGAAACGCGAAAGGACAAAATAGTGTGCACTTGGCCTTGCAACATGACCCAGAGATAGCGTTGCACTGATGTCGCGTGGACACGATGCTTGCTCAGTACATTCCACGTGAATTGATTTCTCTTTCTTCGCCTCATCGTCCATTATAGCGTGAATAAGTCACTCGACCAGAAAGCACGGGTGGCGAGCGAGTAAAGAAAAGAAGCAGGTTTTCGTCTTCCTTCGCACGCGGCTACCGAGCGACCAAACATCTCTTTACGCTCACGTATAGGCCTGAAGGCATGAATGCGCAGGACGCACACAGTATCCAAGCGTTCACGCAGCTGTGCATATCCAAGAGAAAAAGACACAACTTTATTACAGATGGAAGAATGGAAAGCATTTGATGAGGAAGCTTTTTCCAAGCGTATTGAAATTATATACACATCGTGAGACGCGAGCTTGCGTAAAAACGGTGAGCCATACCGCAGAAACATTTCTGCAGAGTTTGGCGTTCCGTGGGATTTATGTGGCGACATACTTCACGGTTTGTTATTCTGTCATTCATTACTTTTGTTGTTCTCATTCTTTCGGAGTTCTACCGTTTCATATATATCTTAGTGAAGCTGCAGCGTGCACGTGACTTGTGCTGATATGCCCACAATGGCTGAACATTCTTGCAGCTTATGGACTCTAGGAAGTGAAATTTGTTGGCGCACATTCATAAAACTTTGTGAGGGAATAGTTCTTTTACTTGACATTCAACACCTGCTGGCAATCACGGATGATCATTTAAAAAGCTATCTAAGCATACTCCCGCAAGGCGGAGAGATTAAATTGTAGAGGCCATGATCCTGTATCTCATTTCCTCCTAACGCATAACAGGTGCCAAAACCATTACGGTTATTTATTTATTTATTTATTTATTTATTTATTTATTTATTTATTTATTTATTTATTTATTTATTTTCACGCGCCAAATTACTCGAAGTATTCACAAGCCGGGCGAAAAACTAATGAGTATTGGCATGTAGCTCTCTTGATGTTGCTGGGGTTTGGCGTGATTCGAGTGCATGGAAGAAGGTTCCCTTGCAAAGACGCTTAATTTTGAGCAAAGCAGCAATTAACGACTGACACCTCCTTAACGTACGAAACATGACCTTCTTGTAACGCGTCGGAATCTGTCAGCAGCCTCTTCCTTGCGGCAAAATAGAGTTATTGCCTATGCGTGGTGTAGCAGCGTTGGTCGCGAGGAACGAAGCAACGGAGAGAATAAACAAGGAGCCAAACTGAACCACTCTGCCAAAGAGAACAGATACACTAAGTCAGGCGTGCGCCAGTATATATATATATATATATATATATATATATATATATATATATATATATATATATATATATATATATATATATATATATATATATATATAGGGAGAGAGAGAGAGAGAGAGATGAGTAGTAGACCCTCGGAATTGGCAACAAAAATGCGGAAAGCGTTTATTCAACGTTTCAGCCGGAGACCGGCCTTCATCAGGAATGCCTATGCTTGTATACCCGCTTCTATTTATACTTGTCTGAGAGAGCTTTTCCTTAAGAAAAAGAAAAGAATATAGACAGAACATGGCGAGCGAAGCTGATGGAAGAGTCCTCAGCTAGAAAAGGCGACTTCAGGCCGACAATAAGATCAAACATTAGAAGGAAAACCAGGAGAAACAGGAAAATAAAGCAGCAGTGAGTAGCAAGCGTCCTCCAGTAATGAGAACAGCGCCGGCCACCATTAGGGCTGATGATACCGGCACCGAGATTCTACACGCAACACAGGGTTCGTGTTACTGCGCTGGCGCCCGGCTTCCAGACTGAGTTGCCGCTGACTTTGGCAAATCACTGACGATGACAGCAAGCCGTATTTTTCTCTTTCATCTTCTTTTTTTTTCTATTTTCGTTATAAGAACCTGACCTGTTGCGAATGGCTCGATTTGTTTGAGTTTCGGTGGCCTACTGACTCAATATCGGCTTAATTTCGCTATGGAAAAAAATAAACGAAGAAAGGAAGACGGATTGTATAAAGAAGCACCTTCCTTGTTGACTACACTACGCTTGAATGGGGCAGGAATGGAGGTAATAAATGGGAAAGTTAAGAGAAATAGGAAGGGATGGTAAGATGACAATGGCGTTGTCGATGTGAACAAGCAGAACGCACGCTACCTGTTCCAGAGCGTTTGTAAAGTCACATTCCTATTCAAAACTGAGAGGCGCTTCTGTCCTTGCGCTTTCAGGAATGCTTTGGCAGTAACTGCTGAAATTACTGGGGCCTCGCTGGCCTCTGTACTGCAGTGACGGAAGCTGATGCTACCGGGATTAAATAATAAAATATATATCTACAGTATGAGAGATGTATGCAAAGCATGGTAAATGAATCTTACCTGCACAACAGCACCCATATCAATTGCGACACACACAGGAACCACACAAATACAAGCTAGTTGTCAACTATTTGATCTCAACAAAGAAAAAAAAAACTGTGATTCATTTACTACATTGCCGTAGGCTCACAACCACAATGAAATTGAAACATATATTTTCAAATAATGAATTCGCCTTTTTTTTTTTTGCGCAGCACTTCAGCCTTTTGCGCAGCACTCCAAGGTTATATAATGTACATCGCTATTTTTCCAAGTGTGCAAACCGCCTTTAGCTTGAGCGCCAGTGTACATTGTGCCGCATGCAAACATTTACCTTCAGAGTCAAGTGTATTCCAACGATGTATTGTGAAGGAATTGTCATCACACAACAAAGTCGTCATCGCACCAGCCCTCCTATCCTCCATCCCGCCTCTCCGCACACAGCCATGGAGACACCCATTGACTGCGCTCCCAAATCCGATGTTTCTGGCGGTTGTCATGAAGAGTTGCAAAAGCGTGGTGTAGCCGAAAATAGATGACGACCGAAAATACGGGGCCAAAGATGCCGTGCGATTTAGTGCCTTAACATCGTGTGAACCCCTTTTCAAGCCGAATTCTTTTCAACGTTTGCTCGGGACACGGTGAACGCAAAAGTGGGGCAAGGGCACCGAAGTTCACCCTCAATCCGGCATTGTTCCCCACCGCCAACGAGAGAGAATGGATCTCCGATGGCCATCGCGTGCACTGGACACAGCAACGCCCTCGGGTACTGGCGATCAGAACAGCCTGTCCAAATCACGCGCACTCCGTAGTACAGCTTAGCACGAAGTTCTGTATTGTTCCAACATAACCTCAGCTCTCTTTCTCTCCCTATGGTAGCGCTTTGAGAGAACAATAGGCGGGTGGGCGTTGGAAAAAGAGAGGTAGGAAAGCAAGAAAGTGCGCAAGAACAACTGAGAACGGCAGCTTGCAAGGCTATTGTCGCTGCTGTTCACATAATGCGACAGTTATTTGCCAAGCTAGCTTACGATAGAGCTAAGAATAATCCTCCTCTTGTTGGGATTGCCCTGCTCATTCTTACTCCATTTCATTTCTTGCGTTCACCTCTAACTCATCGGATATGGCATTTTGCCAGCGAGGTCTCATAACAGTGAGTAGCGCAACACGACAGGGACCAAGAGAGAGAAGACATACACACAGCGCTGTGTATACATGTTTCTGTTATAGCTACCTGTAATGTTGCGCTACTCACTGCTACGAATCCTCTAACAAACAAGCCGGCAACATGCCTCCGCCATTGAGGTCGTGGGTTCGATATCCGACCACAGTGGCGTTATCCCGGTTGGCGGTGGCACTCTAGAACGTTCATCTGCTGCGGGAGCACGAAGTATCTGTAATAAACAAAGGCGTGACGCATTTGCCTGCGCACTGCAAGATATGCGGATGTGAACCAAGATTGCGTGAGACAAAGATAATTGGCAGGAGTGGTGATACGTTGGCTAGGGAAATTTTGGAGGCATATCACATAAAAAAGAGGCACGAGTTGTATTAGTGACACATCGGTTTGTCTGTATCAGAATGAAACACTTTTGTTAAATTCTGCATTTTAATTTTCGCCTTTCACGACACCCATGCACGCATGCGCATATGTTGTAATTCTTGGCTCGCCTGTTTGAATAAATTCAGTTGAAGTTTAGCGCCCAACCTGTTGTTTCTTCTCCACTTCTTCCTAAGTCTTTCGTTTCGGTTTTTTGCGCTACCATGTGTGCTCTTTTCCATAGCTGCCGCTGTTTGTAGGTGTTGCCACGATGCACGGAATTGGTCAGGAGGAGCATTAGCTGGTCGTGACCAGAGGTATCGGGCCATCACTTCCGCGTTCCCATTAACTTGTCAGGCTACTGCTGCGGCTGGCTGTACTTCCGCCACCTCGCATCGCGACCGGGAAAACGACAGAGCGTTGTGGAGACAGCCCATGCCAGATGTCCGAGCTCCTAGGGCCACGCAGATCCAGCCTCGACAGTTCCGCTTGGAAGTGTTCTATACGTAAAGTATATATGTATCTTTTCCTTTCTTTCTTTCTAGGACAGCTGTCGCACAAGTTTCTGTTAGCGTGCCGTAAAAAGCACCGTGTGCCATTCCGAACGCGCACAAGATCGACCTCGCGGCATCGCTTTTGCAGAGACACCGCATACATTATGTTTTGTGCTCCTCTTAGTTATCACAGTACCTGATGTCAGCACTGCTTCACATTTCACTGCCGTCGTTGCCTTTAAGAAATCGCGCTATCTCGAAGCATTTCCGAAGAAGCTCTTCGACTACATTTCGGCGTTCGGTTTTTATAATTTAAATATAACTGAAGTAAAACATTGTCAAGATACATCAACAGATTTCCATAATTTCTACGCTCGTAAAAAAAATTACTTACAGAGCAAGTTATAGATAATTACTCACGGTGCAGGAACCTGGAAGCTTACGAAAAGGGTTCAACTTAAATTCAAGACGCAGTGAGCCATGTTCAGGAAAACATTTGCTTTATCCTTAGGGAAAAGAAGATAGCCGAGTAGGTAACAAATGCGTCCTGATGACACCTTCATCAATTTTTTTTTAAAATAAGAGGGAGGGGGGCATAAGAAGAATATCCTTAATTAAATGTTCTTCGCGGCCATTCCAATAAGACCATATGTTTTCGTAAGTATTATACGGAAAGAATGACAGATATGTAAACCTATATGTACTTCGCGCGAACACATATGAAATTGTTGGATTGCGGAACGGAACTATTCAGTAGGGTTGTAACGTGAACGCAAGATAACCGGTGGCGTTGAAGATAACGAGCCAGATTCCAGCAGAGGGCCACCGTGGTAGCCCTATACACCTATAGGCAACCTGGCAGACCCTCTGCTCATCTACGTGCATGATGCTGCTTTCCCCTCTAACCTTACGAAAAAACGGAGTCGTCACGCCAGTGCTACGATTACAGTCCCAACCTCCGTTCCCTTCAAAGAAAACTGAAAACGATTCGTCTTCGCGCCTTCCACGCCCTCTGCGACAAAGCAGCTGTTTTCGCTCCAGCTGAATTATTTAGGGAAAATGGACTCCCGTCAAACAGGAGGAAACGCCTGTGCCCGTGAACCATATATATATATATATATATATATATATATATATATATATATATATATATATATATATATATATATATATATATATATATATATATATCGCTGCCAGTCTCTCCCCTTGTTAGAGGTGTACCTGCGCGGAGCGTTGACTTAAGGGGGTGTAGTGCTGTGGGTTAATCTTAACCTGAGGAAATAAAAAGTGGCCCAAGTCGAAACCAATCTTTCAGTTGAACCAGCTCGACCGCTTTGCGTATTTTGTCACAACAAGCGACATCGAAGAAACGTTGCGTTGCCCCCATAACTCCAGTGACTATTCAGCGATAGATTGGTTGAATAAAGGAACATTACTGCGCTTGATTCTGGTATCCGTATGGTTGGGTCTTGAGCCAAGGACAAGAACAGCAAAGGCCGCGGGCATCCTGGACAAAGACCACAGTTCGTGAAGCTTGATTGAGTTCCTGTTATTCTCACGCTCTTTTTTTTTTTTTTTTGCACGTATAGAGCGGCAAAATGCCCCACGTAATGCCCTTTTCGAGTACTTCTCGAAATCTTACACACGGCATCAGCTACGATTTCTCTTTACCATCTTTATGTTATCGAGGTAAAATGAAGTGAACACACTCCCCATACACGCCAACTGGCTGTATTTTTCACGGCATTCGTGGTAGCTGGACTTTTGGCCTTATTGAAGTAATTAACTAAGAAATTCAAGGCTCCTGAACAAACACGATCTTTTTGTATCGCTATACATGTCTGTCAAGGTAGCAGGCGAACTCTACCACTGAAAATATAACACTTTCGTGTTATACTTCAGCGCGAAAATATAACGCTTTCAGGTCCCATTGGGGCGCTAGTTTCGAAGCGGCATTTGCCGCTGAGTTTCAAGGGACATTGAAGCGACCCGTATCTACTGTATTCTCACGTTCATTCAGCTTTATTTTTCTCGAAACGTGCTTCTATGTCATCTTGAAGTCCAAACACTAGGGACGAGTCCGTCTCGTGAACCTATAGTCCCAGCCATACTCCGCACATTCAATGCGCGCTCGAAAATATACAGCAGCCGCTTTCTCCCGACGTCTGAAAGATGATTTATCGTTCGGGACTCGAAAAGAGGCGAGCACTATCCGTGCCCCCGTTGTTGTTTACCTTACACAGACGGCCGCTGAATTCGGATTACAATACCAATTTTATAACCTCACTCTCGCCTTTTTGTGCTTCCTCAAGTGAACGGCCGCCGGTGCGGAGTAACACAGTCGGATCTCCTTTCGCTGCTGCTGGTGCTTTTGAATGGATGAGGTCCGCAAGAAAGACAACGTCCATTATTCCACGCAGGGCTGCTCCGCGATCGCCAATTCCCCGGCATCTAAGTACATGGCAGGCTATGTTTTGAAAACAGCTCTTCACTGCAGTGTATATCATTGCCCTTTAAAGGAAATATATACCAACGGAGTTACTTCTGTTGCAAGCCTTACTTGCTGCGAGGAAAATGCTCAGAAAAAGTCAACAACTACGTGTAAATGACAACGCTGCGCTATATGGCCACCTAGCACACAATCCAAAATTGTATAACGAACAAAACAAGGCCGAAACGTAATGGACTGCCCGCGCAATCAGCAAAAGTGGCAGCCAGTGTATCACATTCAACTATCGTGGGCAGCTCTCTTCCGGTATGGCCGACTCATTTTTGTTCCTTCTTCAACTAACTTCCACGTGCACCGGTGAGCACGAACTGCGCTTTCCGAGCTGCGCCGCCCAGCGTTCTAGCGCCACGACTAACCGCTTCCTGCGCGGTGGCTCGAGCTCTTGCTTTTGCGTCAGCTAAACGTACTGCATAATTGATTGATTTGTGGGGTTTAACGTCCCAAAGCTAGCCCTGATTATGAGAGACGCCGTAGTGAAGGACTCCGGAAATTTCGACCACCTGGGTTTCGACCACCTGGGAAATTTCGACCACCTGGTGTCAAAGGGGCATTTTGCCCCTTTGACATCCACTTCGACGCAAAAGAATGGCGATGGCGCTCAGACCGTATAAATGCGCTCATACTTGACCATGCGACTCCCTGCATATTTCACAAATTCGAAGAAATTTTGGGGGCAAGCGATTCGTGAGGCAACGAGGCTCGTTAGTGAGGTCATCCGAACATTACACGGAGACGTGTTGCAGGGTTCCCTTTACTAAATGTACGTATTCGGCCAACCGTTGCTAGAGCCCCATCTCCTGTAGGACATAGCCCGAATGAGACTACAGCATGTAGCTACGCGTCCATCGATTTCTCATTAGAGACAACACAAGGCAAACAACAAACGTGTAACGCAGAGAGAACCTTAATTACACGCATGCTCGCAACTACTATACACCCCGTGAAGCAACACGGCTCCGAACAAACCACTACGGGCCTGCAGAGAAACAACGCAGTTGGAGAGAGGATGAGGACGCCGCATGGGGAGTGAAAGCCAGCGCACCACGGCGAAAAAGTTGCCGAGTGAGTTCGTCCTTTGGGATACTACAACCGCAGTTAACCTAAATAAGGTAACGAATCGCAAAGACAAAAGAAAGAAAAAAAGAAACAGTGCATACAACATGTACAAGCGTCGTTCTACAGCGGCGCTTATTATTTATAGTTAGCCGTATAGATTCTATTTAAAGCGCAAGTACAAAGAAAGAGAGAGAGAGCGACAAATGAGAGAAAGGCAGGGAGGTTAGCCAGAATTAGACCATCCTGCTGGCTACCCTGAACGAGGGGAATAAGGGAGAAGGGAAGGAAGATGGTAGCCTTTTAGAGCAGGTTTCTCAAACACGCGTCCCGCAGACCTTTCGCTAGCAGCCCGTACCGCACATGGCTGTCTTAGCCCAATCCGAGTCGGCAGCCATAATGTAGTCGTTGCGGAGACATGGGTATCCGTGTCTCTCGACCACTGACGCCAAATCCCCTTCAGAAATGACTTGTATGATTACCGCTAGTGCTGTACATATACATACGATGTCATGGTGTTCGAAAATACATCATGTAGCTATTTGGTACTGCATGTAAATAACACCGTCACAATGTCGTCAAATATGTATTTTGTTGTATTGTTACTATGCACTTTTATTGTCCATAGTTTTGTTCTTATGCTACGTTGTACCTACTTTGTGTCCGCGTTGTGTGCAAATGAGCAGCACCCATCCTGCGAATGCTAACAGTATTCGCACCTTATCTTACCTTTTTTTTTTTTTTTCAATCTCTTTCACTGTCTCGGACCTCGCTGGACAAAATATCGCGGCTGCTGTTCGCTAGCTGAGCGGACTTCGAAAACCATGCAACCGCCTTCCCTGCGTCCGTATGTCCCTCCCTCCGTCTGTCCCTTTGTTTGTCATGTTCGCTCGCTGGAATAACCCGTGCTGCTATCGACTAGCGACTGATGATTTATACGCTTGTCGCAGAATAGATAGTGGCCGTTGGATGCGGATGCTTCGATGAAACTCATTACTGGTCTCGCTCGGCTCCCGAGTGTCCTGCTCCTCATTTCAGACGTCTATGAAAAGCCACTTCAAAGTGCATATTGAACCACAGCACTGACACTCACTGTCTCAATCATTCCAGTATGAAATCAGTTGACCATCATTTCGGCCTGGCGCGTACACCAGGTTTGGTTCTAGTGCACTTGAAACAACGTAAGGACTGGAAACAGACAAAGCTTGAGGCGCCCCCGCTGGTCTCTCGTATTTACCGTAGCGGAATGGCTTGTAGCATAGAGCAGCGTGGAACAAGGGTAAGAAAAGAAGCAAACTGACAGGCAGAGAATTTTGTTACTGCAAGTTGGCTCTTGTGTCAGTTTGTCGCTTCTTCAAGAGGCCTTGTTTCCTACTGCGCCAAGACCTAGCACAAGCCACTGCGAAATGATAACACAAGTCCGTACTGCTACGCCCGTCCATTATGATAACGTGCTGCGTCGCCTTGATTTCGCGGTTTGATTTTATTCATTTCCATTCAACAAGAAGAAAAACAGACGTACAGCAAGTAAAGCCTGGTCAGGTCTGTCTCTGATGTCGTGTGCACTGCATGCATAGCTGAATGCTTCTTACGCATATTAATAGCAACACACCCACATAGGCGCACAACCATCGTCAGGTAGATAGAGATGTGCTAAGTGATCTGTCGTTAAATATTTTTCTTGCGGTAGATAATTCAAGGCTTTGTTTAAAACTCGTCTGTGTACAACTGAAGCACACCACGAACATCGGTGGAAATTCTCCGTCAAATGCACTCCATAACATCCACTTCTGCGACTGCATTTCGTTCTTATATAAACGAAAACTTTTTTTTTTTTTCAGAGCCGCACAATACCACCACAGACAACAACGCCGCCGTCTCCTCCTTTTATGCATGGTTGTTCTTTCTTTCCTTACTTACTTTTCTTCCAAGCGTTCATTAAATGCAAACTAGTTCGAGCCCTTCGCAAGGTCGTCTATATGCGGTTCAGCTTCGCGCATAACACAGAAAGCTTGTAATGGACGCCCGGTGGTTCTGATAGATCGGCAGTCTCGGCGTAGCGGTGCCGTGATACGAAATGCAAAGAAAGGATTGTGAGGAATGAAAGAAAGAGAATAACTCCTGTTTTTTTATCGCCGCACTGTCAAAAGAAGACCTGACCTCAACGCCTATTGGAAGCGAAACGGTACGCACTGAGCCCTCAGTTCAGTGGCGGGCTTGTACTTATCGAGTAGTCTGCACAATCGCGCATTTCAATACGAAAAAAGAGTATACTTTCATGAAAGTGGCAGACGAGTTTATTCAAAGGCTCAAGCGGCTCATTGTTCTGCGCTGGTAGATACGGTACATTCTTTTCTGCACTGATACCAGTCGCGACTTCGTCATTTGTTATAAACGATTGCCACTGCTTCGACACCTTATACACGGAACACATCATATGATTGAAAATACGGTGTATACGCTCAGGTGTACCAGCCGCGACCTGAACTGCAGGGTTTTAGCTCGTTTATACATTTGCCTATTGCTGTGGTGATATGCGTATTTACGGTACGATTACCACCCCGTTCTACTTTCTTCCGTCTCTCCTTACTGCTCGATTAAGAGAGACACTGCCAAATGTATATATACGGGGACTTAGCCGCATATAGCCCAGCATGCAGCCTCGTGCGATTGCGAGACAAAAGTATGTGGACCACGCTATAGCAGCACCCGCCTCTGCCCCCTGCTTCCTATGGGAAAATATGAACGCTGCAAACAGCTGCGGACTCTGTTGGAAAACGGCACCCGGCGGTGCGGTTGCATTATTCAGTGGTCAGTACCACACCTTCCTCTTTCGCGCCTCTGCGGGACCTCGTCCCTCTCTGTTCTCGCCAAGAAAGGAAGGGGGTCAAGGCACTCAGGCCCACAAAGGCTTGATTCATTCAATAAACACCAGAAGGCAGCGCATTCCCTCTGCGATGCATTTTATTTTACTCTCACTCGCCTTTACTGCGCCTGGACTTCCCGTATTGTTACGCTGATCCTTTTTAACTCGGAAGACGTTGATTTGCTTAGGGATGGGCCGTTTCGTATTTGCGCATCCTGTTCCAAACGCAGGTTTGCCTTGGATGGATGGAATAAACTTTATTAGTGTCCTGCAAGAAGCGCGCAAACGCGTTTAGGGCTCCCACGTTGGGACTGAAAGGCCTAGCCTGACAGCCGCATCGCGGGCTTGCTGGACGGCCCATTTTTGGTCGGCTAGGCTAGAGCTGCGGAGAGCAGCATCCCACTTCGCCGAGGTAGCATCATTATGCATAGTGGTGCACTCCCAGAGCATGTGTTTGAGCGTAGCCGTGGTGAGCTTGCAATTGATACAAATGTCATCAGGGTAAATTTATGGGTATATGATATGTGGTATATGCGGATTTGGGTAAGTACCGGTTTGCAATAGCCTCGGAGTAAGCGCTTGAGGCCTGCTTAGTTTAGGGCTTGGCGGCGGGAAGGCACGGCTTGAGAGGTAGAAATGCTTCGTGATTTCGTTGTATGTTGACGGGACGTCCCTGTTTTCCATGGCCTCGAATCGGCCAGTATCTGCGCGGTCAGTCAGTGCGCGCGCAGAACTGTGAGCAGACTCGTTGAGGTTGACGGGACAGCCAGGGATCTGCCCGATATGAGCAGGGAACCAAATGAGCGTGTGATGACGAAGTTCCTTGGAGAATGCGTAGCGCCTGCGGGGCAATTCTGCCGTTCGCGAAGGACCGGATTGCAGATCTAGAGTCACTAAAGATTACTTCCATGCTGTCGTTGACGATAGCGAGTGCTATCGCAACCTGCTCGGCAACTAGCGGGTCCAGGTTCGCCTTGAGCCAAGGATGAAATTCTGTCTGTGTGATTCATGTGTCTCCTGTCTTCGTCTTGGTTGCACTGCAATTTTAAGAGCATGAACCAACTAGCCCAAGTCAAAATTCTGCTATTAAGATTAGAAAAGCAACGCATGGGTTAAGGTGTGACGTATTGTAGGGTTCCGAAATTAGGTTATGCTGATCTTATTGAACGTGAACCAAAATCTAAATACGCGAGTGACGTGTGTATTTCTTGTTTATTAATATTTCTTATCTTTTTGAACGACACGGCCGGCAATAATACCTCGTCTGTACAAAACGATATAGCTATACGATTAGTCGCATATTGCGATACTGTGCAACTGCACTCCCAAGTTCGAGCACACACACCAAAAAGTTCGATGCGATGCAACGCGCTAACCACCGCTCCGGCTCAAGGGACAATGAAGCCAATGAGCCCATAAAAAAAAGAAAAGAAAATTGAAGCCAGTTCGACGTCATGGAAACCATCGAAACAGCGAAGGTGTCCTTATATCGTTAATCGTGACGTAACTGACAATGGTGTCAGGTTAGCGATGTCACGACGTATCCGTCATGTTAGTCGTACCACCCTTCATCATTATCTACTGACCGTCCTTGACCCTCCACCACGCGCTCATGCAGTTCTTTTCTTTCTTTTTTCTTTCTTTCTTTCCTTGCACTTCGCGCTATGGAAATGCAGTCGTGGCTACAGGAATCGAACCCACAACATTGAGCTAAACTTTTTATGTGTTTACCATTGTGGCCACGTGATTGAATGTGTGCATACTATATTGACAGCGACGAAAAATAAAGTTAGTTGGAAGTTTGCGCCCGTCCGTACGTGTCTCTTTCCTGTGTCCTTGTCAAGTTTGCGCGCAAGCCATCTTTAATTCCAAGTATGTACCAACTCGCTCACCAGAAAGTCTTATTGAACCACGTGTTTCTACTGTGACGTTATCCAATACACTGATCTATCAGATGAGGAGCTCAGCTGCCTTGACTAAAGCCGCAACTCCTTTAAATAATAATTATTGTGGTTTTACGTCCTAAAACCACGATATGATTATGAGAAACGCCGTGGTGGGGAGCTCCGGAAATTTTGGCTACCTGCGGTTCTTTGACGTACACTGACATCTCACAGTACACGGGCTTCAAGCATTTCGCCTCCATCCTAATGCCAGCCGCCGCGGGATTTGATCCGCAACCTTCAGGTCAGCAGCCGAGTGTAATTTCCACTAAATCACCGCAGCCAGCTCCTTTATGGACCAACCATGTGTGCATACGCGTCAAGTAGGTATTCTCTTTGCATTCTTTGCATTCTCTTTGCGTTCGTCCCCTTTCTTGTCTCGTTTCCGTGCAGTTCACCCACAGTTTCGTTATCTGGGATGTCTTAAAAACACTCGGGCGCATTGTCAACCACTCGCTCAGCGCAACTCGAATTTCCATTTCTCTTCTCTTTTTTTTTTTTTTTTGTGTGTGTATATTGGATCGAACTGGTTTCACGTTCCGTATTGTGTCGCGTGTTAGTCCGCCCGAAGGGATGCCAAATGACACGCACAGTAACCTTAATTGCGTGTCTTCGCGCAGTTGAATTAATAATGCGCAACAACTATACCTGGGAAACGCGATGACGCCTCTCCATAGGTAAGACATTTAAAGGCAGCATAATCTTCTATTCCAGCACATCTTCACTTTCAGTTCACGAAGAAGGGAGGATTCACCCTTTTCCCCTCTCCCTCTCCCCGCTCTAGTGAAATTACGACTAGCTACACCTATTATTTTTCCTTTTCCTCTTTTTTTTTTTGCAAATTGCGGCTTCGTGTACGAGCTAACCGAGATTAATTACCCATCCTTTATGTGGGCCCTCGGAGAATAACCTTGGCTGAGCCCCCGGCTGCTTGCCTCAAAGACGATCTGCACACGTACGACGCAAGGAAGGCGCGCCTCTCTCGACGCTGTCTTGCGGCGAGCCTAATAAGAATGCCACGTGTAGGCAGTCGGAATTGACTAACTCTATCCCGAAAATCGAATAACGCCGCGCTTTCCTTGATAGAAAAGAGCGTGGGCTTAAACAAATTAAAGGGCGCTTTACGGAGTCTGGTTGTGACACTACTTGTTCTCAGAACGTAAACCGAAGGCGGGGTTTGTGTGTGTGTGTGTGTGTGTGTGTGTGTGTGTGTGTGTGTGTGTGTGTGTGTGTGTGTGTGTGTGTGTGTGTGTGTGTGTGTGTGTGTGTGTGTGTGTGTGTGTGTGTGTGTGTGTGTGTGTGTGTGTGTGTTTATCCTACTAAATAATCATGGTTATTTATTTATTTATTTATTTATTTATTTATTTATTTATTTATTTAGAGAATATTTCAAAGTTTCTTTCGTTTCCTTTCGTGTCCTTTCGTTTATATACGCACGTATACCTTTTGTAAGAAGCAAAAAGCTCTTTCCGGCTTCGTAACCGCTTCTCCTGCATGCAGCGAGCAAACGTTATGACATATGTGGGCGAACGTGTGAGCAAACGTACACGTGTTTGATGTGTGCTACGAAAGGCAGCCTGATGTAAAATCTTATTGTTGGGTCGCCCCTTGGGGGTGGGGGCCAGAAGGTTCCACGAAAAGCTGCCGGCACGAAGCTGTTCAACGACGTCGACTCATACCGACAGCTTTCATAACAAAAGGTTGCTCCCCTTAGCGATTCCAGCGAGCTAATGAGCGCGCTTCAATCAATTAGCCAAATTAATTTATATATTTCTTCGTGAAAAGTAGTTAACTGCTGCATGAGCACGCACAATGCGTTATCCATGTTATTTTATTCTGTTATTTTTTGTCTCTCCGACAGCCGTTTTCTGACATATGTGAAGGGTGGTCAGTGCATATGCTTACAGGGCGCCAAATCATCATACAGAAGAGAGGGACACACAGACACACTCTGTGTGTCTGTGTGTCTGTGTGTTGATTTAGCGCCCTGTAAGCATATGCACTATTATGAACCAACTAGCCCAAGAAGTTTTATTAGGTTGGTCAGGTCACTTTCAAGCTGTTTAAATCAGCCTTTTCCTGCGTGATCTCCCGCGACATTATTTTGTGATGCAAATAAATTCGAATTTCAACTCTACAAATTTGTTCAAGCCCTTACAAACTCCACGAAGTGAACCACGCCGTACTCTTCTACATAGATTTACACCCCTCCCTTCGCCGCACACCCCCCTCCCCCCCTCCCCAACAATTCCAACAATTCCTCCGCCCCCCGCGTTTTGTTAACACCACGGGTAACACCCCCCCAAAATCGATATTCTGGATAAACCCCTCTCTAAGCAATGCGTTCGAGACGCAACTGGACTTATTTACAACAGGCGCGATATATATCGGGTTATTTGAAAAGAATGCACAATTCGTAAAAACGGCACCTTAGATATCAACGGCGCCGTTTAATGGGCTTAAATCCGGGTTCGTATCAAGGAGCTATGTTTGAAAGCTAAGGCTTGGAAGCGAGCAGTTCTCGCCATCTGCAGGGGAAGCGCCAAACGAAGCGACCTCGGACTCGTGGGGCCTTCGAGAAGTGTGCCGTTTCGTGTGGCCGTCATCCGTCACAAATCGGCTCTCTCGTATGGAACCAGGCCCGCAGCCATGGGGGGAGGCCCTAGGACCCCGGGCACCTCCCGAAATTGTCGTTGGAGGGGGGGGGGGGGGGGGGTTTAATAACAATAGTGTAGTGTTAATAATAAAAAATTCAAGCCTATTGATATAGTTGCATTTCAAAAGTCACTTAATATACATAATGCGGTTTTAACCGAAAATAAATAATGGAAATAGACGTTTTTTTTTTTCTCATATCTTCAAGGCCTTCAGCAAGCGGGCACCCCCGGAAAAAATTCCTGGCTACTGGCCTGTATGGAACCCCGACTTACAGAGCTCCCAACGAATAGCTACTACAAAGGAAAATCGGGCATGCTCAGCGGTTGCAGCAAACTTTTGGACGCATGCACCAGGAAGGAAAGAAAACATGAACATGCTGCCGTCTTTCCCCGTTAGGTGCACCAAAACGTTCGGTGCAACCACTCAACATGCACTATCTAGAGATGCAAGAAATCGCCCCGCCACGGTGGTCTAGTGGCTAAGGTACTCGGCTGCCGATCCGAGGGTCGCGGGATCGAATCCCGGCCGTGGCTACTGCATTTCGATGGAGGCGAAATGTTGAGGCCCGTGTGCTGTGCGATGTCAGTGCACGTTAAAGAACCCCAGGTGGTCGAAATTTCCGGAGACCTCCACTACGGCGTCTCTCATAATCAGAACTGGTTTTGGGACGTAAAACCCCACAAAACAACAAGATGCAAGAAATTCTGGCAATATGAAGATGAAGACGGTGGTTGAAGCACTTGCGCGACTCAAGACTCCTCAAAGCCGTTTGTCGAGACCGCTCTCATGCCAAAATTTGAGAGCCTTGAGAGTATCAGGCTGTCGATGGGAATCGGGCGAAGCCATGTCATCGCTTTATTTCTACGCCTATTTCCCTTCCCCCAACGCCGCGTAGCACGTCAGAACAATGATTCAGGCACACCTCTCAGCTTTCCTTCCATAATAAATTTCTCTCTCCCTCTCTCTGTCAATAATTTTTACAGCTGCCGAAAGTATAGACCGATCCTTCCGTGATAGGAATGATGGGCAACACCTCCCTAAATACGGCATATATCCGCCGCGATGGCACAGTGGTTATCATGCTCGACTCCTGACCCGAAGGACACAGGTTCGATCTTGGCCACGACAATCGCACTTTCGATGGATGCGAAAGTCCTAGAGACCCGGTTACTGTGAGATGTCTGTGCACGTTAAAGGGCGACTCCGGCGATTTTTCAGTGTTCACTGATCTCGATAAAATTTTCAATATATATTGTCCTCGGTACCGTAATAATATATGCCAAGTCAGGCGGATTTAGTTTTCCTGTAAACGAATATTAAAATTTTTTAGCGGATTCT
This sequence comes from Hyalomma asiaticum, assembly GCA_013339685.2. Lineage (NCBI taxonomy): Eukaryota > Metazoa > Arthropoda > Arachnida > Ixodida > Ixodidae > Hyalomma > Hyalomma asiaticum. Next base: position 106,148,693 of record CM023486.1, read on the forward strand.
GACACGGGCCACCCTGTGTTTTTGACGTCATCACCTCCACGCTGCCTACCCGAGCCATTGGGCCTTCAAAAGCAACGGCGGTACTTCAGCGCTCAAATCGTCGCTGTCAAGATCAGAAAAGCTGGCATAACTCCATATGTCATCGGATGACCTCGCCACTGCCATTTCTTTGGCGCCAGTTCCATCTTTCTGGTGACGGGAAGGTTGTGCCGTCACCGCGCACGCTTCACAAAGCATCTACCCGTTTCGGTTTCGGTTTGAAGACGACTTTCAGTTGCTTATTGAAAATTATTGGTGCGTTTCTGAGCAAACTGAACCACCATAGCGGTTATAGGGCTGTCAGTACTATTGGAAAACATTGATATCAGGACATGATGGAAAAACCGCCGCAGTTGCCTAAAGAGTGGATTTACACACGAAGGCAAAATCCTACTTTCTCATTGGCCGTACCGTCACGTGATCACTTGCATGCGGTGCAGACGCGTTCCTTCTTATTTACAAAGCTGGAGCCCACTCACGTAATCTGCGCTCATAATAAAAGACTAAAGATTCCAACATGCTGGTCGCTCGTCGCAGTCCGATCGCGATTTTATTTGAAGGAAGAATCGCGGTCGACTCTATAGTCTGTTTCAGGAGTTCCGTGCAGCAGAGCCAAGGCTACGAGGCCATCGAACGCAGAATTCTTCCGAGGCGAGACGAAATGCCATTGTTCGGACACGCGAACCCCGCTTCATCTTCCTCCTCTCAGGGCTGCAGCTGCCACAGCAGCGCCCGCCATTGGCAGGTGACAATCCGCGGAAGGACACGTTTAACATGTATTCGTCTTCCGGATTGGCCGAAGAGGGATGTAGCTTCCACAGTGCTGCACGGAACTTCTGAAACAGACTATAGTCGCGGAGTCAAAATCACGTGCGTTTCCGCTTCGAGTGAAACGACCTTTAGACAGAAGGGAGCCACAGATGGTGTTCCACACCTGAAATAGGCGGCAGGTCTGTATACGAGCTATACCCTTGTGCTTATCGCAGAGAACGGCGGTTTTTATGGGGCGACTGAGTGTCAAGGTGTTTGACAGGTTTACGGTTGCTTGTGCGCTTGAGCTGGCGTTTTAAAAGTACGTGGATGCTTCGATAAATCGGCTTTAAGTCCGGCGACGGTGTGTGAGTGCCTCTTTTGTCCATGTGCTCTGTTTTCCCTGGTTTTTTTTTTTTTTTTTGCATCTATGTAGACGTCGAAAGCAAGAAATTTAACGACAGCTATACTGTGCTCTTGAGAAGTGCTCCATACAGACGGGACTGCTAGGCGAACAGAAACAGCTAGGTCAAACTCGGACGCCAAAAAAGAAAGCCGTTGGCGAGCGACAGCAGACGTACATGAGCTCAAAAGAGCCGCGGGAAACGTGCCTATACGCTATGGGCCGGAGCGTTAAGAGCCGTACCTGGCAATGTAACTTGCTTGATTTATCAATTAAAAAAAACCTGATCGTCCCTCGGTGGCAAGAATCAATTTTAATTCAGAATCTCAGCCCCGAATCAACGATGTGTCAATACCATTTGAGGGTATGTTGAATCTCATTTTAAACTTGGACATAAAGAAATCAAGCGGCCCCGACGGCATCCCAACCGATTTTCTGGTAAGATACTCTTTGGCGTAATAGGCACCTTTCAATTACTTCTAGAAAATTTATTTCCTAAGCCACACGTCCTTCCTCCTGGAAACGTGCTTCAATTCTCTCCCTATTTAAGTCGCATAATGTGTGATTATTATCTAACTGTAGCCCAAGCTCCCTAACAGCGCATTCGTGTAAATTGTTAGTACATATCACAGAATTCCATGAAACAAACAACATTTCTGAGCGCTTTCTAGCATGGTTTCAGACGTGGTCTTAGCGCCATTACCGCGAATGAGAGAAATTTTGATTGAGATCAGTGGACACTGAAAAATCGCCCCGGCGATTTTTCAGTGTCCACTGATCTATTGGTTCACGACATCAGCAGCTCTTTAGACATAGGTGACGATGCGATGCCATTTCGTAGAGTTTGCTAAGGCCTTGGATAATGTCGCACATCGCAAGTTATAGCACAAGTTGTTTGCTATATTAAAGAATGCGTCCTTGGTTAGTTGGATATCCGAATTCCTTTCCCAGAATTCACAATATATGCGTTTCGAATTTCATTCTACTTGTTTGTTTTTTAATATAATTAACCGTCGACTACCTTTCGATCTCATCAACTGTGACTTACTAAAAAACACTAACCACACTCGCTTCGCATTAGAAGGAAGTTTATTACTACCCCGAGTTCGTACTAATTACGGCATAAAATCATTGTCATTCACAGCCATTTCATTATGGAACTCTACTCCACCCAATATTAAATCTCTAGATAACCTGTACACGTTCAAAAAACATTAAAATTATACCTTCTATCGTCATAAATCATTCTATGTTCTTCTTTTTGAATTGTTATATAGCGATTGTATTGTTTTAGTTGTATCTATTACTATGTTTTATCGCTTCGTTGTTTTGCTGGTTGTTGTATAATAGTGTTGTCTTGCCATCTGCCTTTGCATTTTTTTTATGCTTCATTCATCGTGGGTCCCCCTACAGTCTTCGGACTATGGGACCCTAGTCTGTAAAACTTCTCCTTCATTTTATGTATCGCTACTCTGCTAATAATAAACTTCAAACTCCAAACTTCAACTCTATTGACTCACCCTTGATGCCTGTTTCATCCAGATTTCTTCAGGATTCTGTGCTAGGTGCCCCACCCCTTACACCTGCTCCATATAAATGATCTCCCCTTATACGCCTCTATGAGGACGTGCCTTTTTGAGATGACTGCGTCGTATATTATACTATATATTCAATCTCCGACAGGTCATGCCGCCCTCAACAATTCCTTCTCTCACTTCTGTAACTGGTCCAATTGACGGCAAATTGATGTTAACGTCTAAAGGACCGTCGTTATGTTCAAGCCCGTGCCTTTGGCTAGGCCTTTAATAGCGTTCCTTTATTTAAGTTTTCTAATTCAAGTACCTCGGTATTCTCATGACACACTTTTAGACATGGTCGAAACACATGCACTGATCTCACCTACAAGGCCTTTAAAAGATTAGTTTATTTACATCGTACGCTCCGTCTTGCTACTGAAGAATCCAAACTTCTTGCATACAAAACTCTCATTCGTCCAATTTAGGAGTATGGTTGCGTAGTGTGGGACCCCTATATAATATGTGATATGAAGAAAGCTAAGATCCGCTAAGAAAAAGGGTGTGCTTATTGTGTGCATAAGATACGGCAGGGATTTTTCACCATCGAATTTTCTTCCCCAGCTTGGCCTCACCACACTTGAAATTCGTCGCCATGTCTAATGCCTGAAATTTCTTACATTCTGATCAATTCTCTCTCTCTCTCTCTCTCTCTCTCTCTCTCTCTCTCTCTCTCTCTCTCTCTCTCTCTCTCTCTCTATCTATCTATCTATCTATCTATCTCTCTCTCTCTCTCTCTCTCTCTCTCTCTCTCACCAAAATTGAGGCTGCAGCACGTAAAAATGAAAATAATAAAAAATGACCACGACGTGTGTTCTATGACGCATTCCAGCCCCTAAGGATCGCTTCAGGTCAGTTCAAATGAGTTCTTGTTACACCGAAACAGAGGTGCGATCACCATACTCTACGTATTTGTAATTATTTTCTTTTCTTTTTTTTGCGTGACAATGCAGACAAGCATGTATTCTCGAGTTAGTACTTGGCTGCTCATGCAGGTGATAGGATGCGTGCAGCTTACCTTCTTCGAACGCCTTCAGAGTAATAACGAAAACAGGTATCTTTACTAATGACACAAACAAAACAGCAGTCGCTTGCCTTTCGCAGTTAATTAGACGTACGTATCTATATAATCGGAAACCTGTAAGCGCGGACGACGTCGTCCTAACAGTGTCTGCTACTGTGCCTCGAATTGTTTTACTTTGCAAAGTGAAACAAACCTTGGGGGACTTTAATGTCCCATTCGAGCGCCTTTAATGGCGCTAGGCCTTGTATACGCCCAATGTATACCCCAGTCAATGTATACAAAATGTATGATCCAGTCAATTTTTACATTGGGCGAATTCAATCAGGTGTGGCCCATACCTGCAAATCGCTGACCCACACCCACATACTTACAACCCGAATGTAGACAACCTCAAAATCAGGTTCCTTCAATTAATTTCTAATTAATTATCACGAGAGGTTAATTGGCCCTTTTCGGCACTACATACGTGTTTTTATATAGCATGCATCCTATAGACGGGTTCGCTGTTTGTAAACAAACAGGAATGCGCCGAACGGTGTGCCCAAGAAGACTTCCGGTGCGGCACTTCCGGTAATACATTTTCAATGGACTCGACGGTGTTTGCCTCTGGTGCATTTGAGTTTGTTGCTCAAATAATTCTGGCGCATTCGTTCAAATGTGTTTAGAGCGATGTCTAGCGACTACATGAAGGGGTCGACGACGTCGCACGAGAGAGCTACAAGCATAAACTGCAGAGAGAAGAGTTGCCTGATCCGCTGGATAGGGAAGTTGTAGCCTGGAAGGCAGCTACGCGATGAATTGACAAACGATCTATCTTTGGGACTGCATGTCAGCCGATGTTGCTGAGCAAAGCTATGCTAACTGCAGAATTCTTGCGAACGGTAAGCAAGATTGTCCAGTTTTAGAACAAGCCTGTTAAACAGCAATAAACTTATAATTAAAGGCAACAAGCAGAGAACAAGTCTGTGATGAAGCATGCATAGTTTTCTTAAAAATCAGTTTAAACCGATGGCTAACTTTACCATGACAACTTAAAAACTTTACTGTGACCATTTGAAAAGGTCGTAATAATGATCATCTGTTTTTTACATAAGGGGTGGAGTTGTGTACGGAACGCCACATCGCATAAACGCGTAACCTACGTTTTATCACACGTGTTATAAGCAGCCGAAAACGGGCTAGTATACAAACGCAAAGGTTTGGTCTAGGCACACATCACGATGGAACATTAAACATTATATTGGTGCGCTTGTGCCACACCGGGTACTTTTTGATCCGAGAGATCGGCGCCGATCGGAATCGATCGCGATCTAATGTATTCGGTGCGTCTGAAATCATATGAAACGTACTCATATAATGAAGTCAGGTACACCTGAGTCAAGCAAAATACTATGGTTTGCTTACGAGTACACTATTTACGAACCAAACTTTCAAGTTAAGCTGCCTACATCTATAGTCCAAGCTCACACCGAAAGATAAATTAGCTAGGGTGCGACGATGTCCATTGGCGGCAACACGACAGGCGATGGGTCAGTTGCTCGCACCGACGCCAAACCACCTCGCAGGTGTCGCTCTCATAAAAAAAAAAAAAAAGCAAACGCACGGCAACAAAACGTGGGCACCGCGAGGCTATCACTGTCCTGCGGTTCCGCGCAGGCCTGGCTAGGCAGCTTTCACCTTTTGCTATCCACTTCAGACCTCAGCGCGATTGTCTGTCGTGGGCGGAAGGTGACGGCGTCCAACGTGTGCCTTGTAATTAGGGGCCTTAGACTAATGTCTGCGCATCGCCTCTGTGCTATTAGGGTATGCATTGAGCTTTATTTGCATTTGATGAACTGGGCAGAAGAAATCTGCGCGCTCTTTGTGGGATTCCAGTTTTCTCGCCTGGTCGCTGGGCTCTTTCCGCTCATCTGTCGCGAAACATAACGTTTTGACTGGCGATAGCAAAGTAGTTGCGGACCGCAGACTGCATCCTGGCACCACACAACAGCGCCCGAGTCGCGAGCGCTTTATCACAATATTTCTATCAGCCCAACACAAGCAGCCGCGGCCACCGACGCACGCTGAAACCACGCGAAAGCAAGGTAAACAGGAAGTTTTCTAGGGCACGTTTCCGGTGAACGCACAATGTTGCCAGAGAACGGCAAGCGCAAGCGCAAGAACTTGAACCACAGCCCCCAACTTTACATACCCACGTTGTATGGGTTTTTTAGGTCTATCAGAATTTACGGAATTTTATAGACAACCTCAACGTCTGGTTTGCTGGAGGTCAACGAAGCGTGCCCCGCCAAACAACAGTCGCCAAAGAAAAAAAAAAACAACAAGAGCGCCGTGCGAAAACGTCTAAAATGAAGTTCAAATTCTGCGCGCTAAGCGCGTCGCGTGGTTGTAGTCCCTCTCCTGGCGGCTTTTCGCAAAATTTCTTATCCCCGTGCATGGCCTTCGTGACTGTGCGCACCGTCACGCGCACAATCTTGGAGGCCGTGTCCCGTAGCAAACGCAAGGCAACGCGAAGTTTCAAAAGAACTTTTTCGTTAATAGGAAAAGACATAAAGCAGACAATACAACATCCTACCCATTAGCATGAATGATCCAACTATAGAATATCTTAGTATGATGTAGAGCACTAGAGCACCATCAATAGTCGCAGACAATATGGCAGCAGATGTGTGACGCCCTCCCACTCAGTTTTAGCTCTGCCACTCTGCCGCTGGCACTCACGTGTGCAGCTGTGTAGGTTTTGTTTTTTGTTTTTTGTTTTTTTTTTGTGAGTGTCTAGATAAAGGAGAGGAAAAAATGTCAGATTCATAGTGTCTGTAGGCGAAGTAAGTGGAGTTACAGCTTTCTTTCTTTTTATGCTTTTAAAGGGGGCGTGAAAAGAATTTGGAGATTCCCGTTTGTAATTTTCAATGCTTCAGTATGCATTCGACAAGCCGGTTCCAAAATATTTCGGCGAAATATTCAGTGCACATAATAATAACGCCCGTTTGAAACCCCAGCGTTCTTGCGCTCCCGAAACGACTATGCGACACTCCGGCTGGCATGGTATCATTCGGTGACGTTGCAGTAAGATATAAGTTCAAAGGTATAGTGAACTCGCATTTTCTCTAAAAAAAATCGATTTACTTAAAAGCTAGAAAGAAAACAAAATACTTAGAAACCGTGTGGTGCCGCCATCCGGAAACAAAGCTGCAGCATGTTTTGTTTTCCCGTGGCCTCCGAGGGCGCGTCAATCTCGGAGGTCTGGTGACTACTAACATGACGTCAACTGCAGAGCTGAGGGGAACGCGCGCAGTGAAACCGAAACCGCGTTTTTTATCGATCTAAATAAGCCCAGACGGTGCAACTGAACAATGCATATTGTTAAATGGAGGGTCAGGATCCCGAATACGCACTTAGTACAAAATGTTCAGAAAGAGTTTCATGACCCCTTTAAGAGAGTAAAGTTGTTTTTCAGGGACTTTATAATGGATGGATGGATGGATGGATGGATGGATGGATGGATGGATGGATAGATGATGGATGGATGGATATTAGGAGCGTCCCCTTCATAACGGGGCGGTGGCCGGGCCACCAAGCTCTGGCTTTATTTCTTTTTCGTTTGCAACCATTTCTTTTCCCGAATCACACATATTTTCACAACTAATTCTTTTCCTCGTCTATTTATTTTATCTATTATCGTTCTGCTGTGATGTAACAATCTTACCCGAACTACCTTGTGAACAAGGAGGTTCCAAGGACATATACCTTGGAGGTTCCATTAAACTTCCGGAGTGGAAGTCCCTGCAGCTGCCTACGGGGCCAAGTGAAGCCGGCGGCGGCCATGTTACTAGAGCAAAAAGTACGCGGGCGCGCCATAGACGGCAATGTATTAAGATAGGCGCTCGACTTGTTTTGCAACCTCACGATGAAACATTGAGACAGAAACGAACTTTATGCTTATGCCAATTACCAACGGTGTTTTCTAGTTGAGAAAAAAATTTTCCCGCGTCCGTTCCGTACTCAGCTGCGGGCGTCGAGGAAAACAAAAAAACACCGCTGACTGAGAGGTTCTTTGCAAATAGTACTTGCTGGTTTACTCTGTCTGTTAGTAGAAACTAGGTTCTTGTGATGCGGTGATGCGATATAGCGCAAATATGCGGCACTGTGCGACTGCCAGCTGACGTGAAATGCATTCGTGCCCTTTATTTAAGCATGTATCCAACCGATTGAGTACAGCGCATGTTTTCTGCATGTTGCCTTAACTAACCGCGCACGCTCTATTTTCTTTTTTTTTTTCGTATTTCACGCACATTTTTCCAAATGGTTCGTTGCTCTTAGCGTTTGCGAAGTCTTCTCAGATCCGCGTCTATCAAGACCCGTTGGGTGCGTTCGGAAAACTTTCTCATATAGTTCTGACTGTAAACGTATACATAGGAGATTTCTTACACGGGACACGCGTCGAAAAGCATGCACTTGAAGACAGAGGTTGAGTTGTTCGGTATCACTAGAGCAGAGGTGATCGATCGAGTGGCTGTTTTAAGCTTTCCATCCACCCCTCCGAACACCACATGTTCTCAGTCAGAAGGCTACGCACAGTATTTTTTTTTTCCCTTCATTTTCGAAACCAGTAGCACGGAGAAACACGTACGTGCTCGCTGCATTTGCGCATTCGTCAACACGTACGCGTAACAAATCTGCGTCTGTGCTCCGGAAAGATGCCATTCCTCTAAATTTCGCATACAAACACTGCAGGAAATATCCAATATGTGCATCAGACGCGTGTTTTAGCAGAACTCGAGCCCGTAGCAAATCCTGTATGCACGCATCTGAAAACGAAACACTAGCAAGTATTTATAGCTTACAGTTATCTTTCATACAGGCGCAGGGAGGTAATATATGGACGCGAACGTTTAAAATTGCCCTCTATTTAGCAAAATGCACTGAAAACGGGCAGCCGTACGTGAAGAAAGTGAAAAAAACTTACACGTGAAATGTCCTTCCAGGCTTCTTCTCAACGCGATTTGTGCAGCCGAAAGTGACACGCGAAGTCACCGTTGCCTTCTCAGATATTTAGATGCTTAGGAAAAACAGGACACAGTGTTTAAGCACCACGAAACAGCGTCGCGTTGTCTACGCGCTCCGCCGTCTGCGTGGTCGTCTGCTACTGTTTCCTTGAGCAAGATGGCGGCGACGGCTTCACTTTCCGCGGCACGCTTCCACTCCAGAAAAGTAATATATAACCTCCTTGCTTGTGAACTGAAGAGGCTGCAACAGCCAGCAACAGCTGCAATGCCCGGATATTGCCCGAATAACAACAATAATAAAGAAATGGACAACCATGACGAAATACCGGTATCCCGAATCACACACATAGATGGATGGATGCTATGAGCGTCCCCTTTGTAGCGGGGCGGTGACATGTGCGCCACCAGGCTCGTAAGAAGATTTAAGCACTTTTTTTTTTCTCTCTCTCTTTAAATTTTCCTCATGCCTTTTAAATTTACTTCAATCAAATCGATCATACTATAGAAAAAACGGAAATTCATAGCCCAGTTCCCTGCCCCTTATGGCAGAAGGTCCTTATTTTTCTCTATAATTATTTTTGTCCGTTTTACACAGAGCCGTATTTAACGCCACTACCATGCTTCAAGTGGTTCCAAGAGAGACATTCAGACTATCTGTCCAGCATTTTGGCTGGTTTTGCACGGTATTTCGTCATGGTTGTCCATTTCTTTATTATTGTTGTTATTCGGGCAACATCCGGGCATTGCAGCTGTTGCTGGCTGTTGCAGCCTCTTCAGTTCACAAGCCGCAGGGCCGCAGTGCGAACGCGGACTGCGTTATCTACCTGTCACTTGGAGAATATCGAAAGCTTTTTATTAGGTAAGTCCACCCGTACCGTTATGTTATTCTTCATTGAGAATTGACACAGCGTAGCACTGAACGTGCTGCGGAGGCCCGGTAGAACTTTGTTGCGCTGATTTTGTGAACCGCTCACTTATCGGTCTGTTTTCTTTGTTGTGAACGCTCTTTCTGCTTAACCAGCACTTAGTTGGCTGTTTTAGCGCTGCTCAAAATGGAAAAGATGTGGTGTGCACATCTTCATTGTTAGCAGGAGGGATTACGCGAGTCTTCTACGCAGTTGCCACGTATCCGAAACTATACTAGAAACTATACTAGAAACTATACTAGCGTGCTCTAGTTACGACGTTGAAACATTGATTTAGTTGGTTTAGCGTTAGCACTAACTAGTGCAAGCTGCCCTGAAACGTCATTGCGGTAACTATATTTGTTTTGCAGATGTGTCATGAATTGCAGTGAAACCTGGCGTTTTTGCGCACCCATTTTGTGTGCGTGAGGTGACGCACCGATCGCTTTCCAGTATTACAGTATTTGCTCAACAAATGGTCAGCGTTTCCAAATGATAAGCGAAGGTCAGGAATAATTTATTTGGGGAGGAAAAATTCGTACTGAGAAGTGGCGTCAGTGTCTGCAGTGATTGGAAGGCATAACGTACCACTCGATCATCGATAAAGAAGTTGCATCACCCTTTGCGGCGAGCTGGGGTCACACCTCTGAGCAGGTAAATAGCGTGGCGTTGTCATTGTGCGCAGCAGTGAACGCTTTAGTTAGACGGAAATAAAACGCAGGGAGATGCCTTGAGAATTGTGAGGGCCCAGTAGCAGCAAGTGTTTTCTTGTTTCACGAAAGTAGGCATTAAAGTTCACTGCTTTCTCTCGTGTTTCTACCGCTGATTAGCTGCATCTGCAATTCACAACTACTATGCCAACTTTCTAATTATGCATGTACTTTTATGAAGGTGACAATGTCAGAACAAGCAAGAGGACGAGGCCGTGGCCGTGGAAGAGGCAGAGGTGGTGGTGGCAACAAGGGCCGAGGCCAGTCACATTCACACAGTAACAGAGCTCAGCCACGGCAGGAGACTGTGAATCTTTCACAGACACCACCCCAACCAAGTGAGAGCTGTTCAAAAAGAAAAAAAAATGGTAAAAAGTTGTAGAATTGAGCTGAAGTCAGTAGCTGCCCCCTGCTTCACTACAGTAATGGGAATCAACCTTTACTGCGCAAGGGCTTGGGTTTGTTCTTTGAACGTGTCTGCACCTGTGCAGGAAGAAAGACCAGAGCCTCTCACAAGAAAATTTCAGGAGTCTCGGAAGGAACGTATCGGAAGTATGCACACCCAGCCACATGCCCAACACTTGTGTATGGAAAGAGGCACATTTGCAGCAAGGTTCATTTGGAGACATACTGCAGACAGCCTCTGCACAAAGGATCATAATGCTGTTGACTACTTCATTAAGCACCGAGAATATTATTGTTGTAATAATATATTGTTATTACAAGGAGCAACCAACAGCGCTCCCTTACTAGGGTCAGTTTGAGGCTCATGTCTGTCAAGGAGGCTTCTTGTGCTTCATGATAGGTCAGTGGGGAAAAAAAACTATCGGAACTGCGTTGGCTTTGCCTTTCTTCCTCCCAAGTTATTGTAATATTCAAACCCCAAATTGATCTGTTTAAAATGTGGCTAGAAAATGAAGAGTTAGTCATTCATTTAGGATGGCTAAACCATCTATTATATAAGTGGCTAGCATGTTACAGTGTGAGAGATTACTGCTTGCAAAATATTTCCTGCAATAAAACATAGCCACAATCATTATCATTTGCTCTTCCTTGGTGATCAAAGTGCATGGTGCAGTTATTTGAGCTCACGTTAGATTGGTGGAAAACATTTCTACACAAAACAATACAGAAGAAAGGAGGCTTTAAAGCATTTGAGGTTAAAGTGAGGATTCCTGGCCTCTGCCCAGAATTCCATGTCAACAGCAAGCATGCAGCACAGTCCGAGAGGAAAATGTTCAGAGGCAGTAGTTAGATTTTATAATGTGAACCATTTCTTGGCAAACTAGCAATTTTAACCGTACCCACCTATCTCTGGCCGCCTACATTACAGTGCTTTCCTGGTCATCTCGTTGGCTCATTATACACCAAAGTTGGAGTTGCAGGCTACAATCTTACAACAAACATGATTTATGGCTCTTGCCATCACTAGCTTGATATACTTGACATGCACATCATGATTAACAATAGCACAATCACGTGTGGCTCATAAGTGTAGTGCTCCGCCCAGACCACAGAGGAGGAATAGTTCAGGAGGCGAAACTCTGCTTTTTCACTGGTCAGGATAATGTCATGCTGAAGCTTGGCAGCGTACACCGCGACAGCGTCTGGACGTACCAGTGCTCGTCTTTCGCCACGGAATGTCGCTTCACGGGTCCACGAGTGCATCTCTGCTGTCGACTGCAGGGAAAAACCAATAGTTCCTTCGACTGTCGCCAGGTCCGCCAACCTGCGGTAGTACATACGAAGCTGCGCATTTCCCCATCACCCACAGTGACATTATCGCGACTAGCATGCGTACTGGCGCAGGCCCGGAGTTTCACCTCCCATATTATTCTTCCTCCATGGCCTGGACTATATGTGAACGCGCCACAGGTGATGGAACGTTAACATTGCAGCCTACATCAACCAAGGACCACCCAAAGTAGCAAATTAAAGTTTTATGATAACACATTTTTACATGGTATAAACTGAGAGAAAAACATCACATTTGTGATAGCTTAAGCAGTCAGCTCGCGCAGGACAGGCAAGGATGGCGAGGATTGGGAGAGGCCTTCGTCCTGCAGTGGACATAAGATGGACTGATGATGATGAAGCTTGAATACGCCATCTACTTGCTAGAAATCATCCAGGTTGAATGGATGGGTGTGTTCTTCTACTGGCTGCATAGCATCCTGTGTAGCGATTGCAGCTCAGCCGAATGCAAGTTTGTATGATGGCAGGGTAAAATTCCATCCCGCAGCCTATGTTCAACATTGTCATTAGATGCCTGTCAGCCAGTGTTCTGTAGAGGCATTCAGTTAAACCATTCATTTGAGGATGGTAAGCTGGAATTCTGTGATCAGTATAGGTCACTCACATCGGCCTGTTGACAGGTTGTAATGCGGAATCTGGAAAATCTCGTCCACAAGCGAGGTAGCAGGTGCGCTCCTGAGTGGAGCTGCGGAAAGAGTTAACGAGGAACGGGAAGAGAGAAAATAAGAAAGGCAGCAGGGCATTGGTGACCACATTATGATGGGAGGCGGCCACTGCACGTGTGGTTAACTGGCCACTTGTTGACTGCACACTCCACAGCGAACGCACACCCATGTTCACCCAACAACTGCGCAATAATAAACAGTTGCTTGATTGAATAGCACAGGTATTGTGTGTGAACTTCTACAAATTTAAGAGCTTTATGGCTTCCTTTGACTAATAAGATAGGCAGACTTTGGAAGACACTTGCTCTGGCTGATGTCCATTTTATGCACACTGCACCTCATTCATCTTCTGGGCACGATCCCTTCTATACCCAATCACATTCTTGACAACAAGCTGCCTTTTCAGTTGCAGCTGTGGGCGCCTGAAATTGTGGTTTGTCTTCAGGTGGAGCAAAAGGTTTTACAGTTGCCGCATTTGGAATGCAAGGGGTGTCATTGATGGTGAAAATGAACGTGGGGGTGGCCTGTGCACCACACTAACAGCAGTTTTCGATTGCCATGTTTTCAACGTTGTGCATATGCCAGGCGTATTGATTGAGGTATAAAGCACTGTTTGAGACTTGTCACAGTTTCTAATGTGGTTCTTTGGAGAAGTCCACATAAATGAGCAGTTCAGAAAATTCGGAAACAGCCCTATGATGGGTAAGGAAGAGCGAGACAAAACACAAGGCTCTCATAAACACCTTCATTTCACCTAGCCATATATAGCTTCACTGTAAAGAGCTGGGCAAAATCTATGTATGGCTAGGGTTCCGAGTATTTTTGTTAATCTCCAACAGAAACCATTGTGTGGAAATGAAATGCATATGCCTCATCAAGTATGGCACATGCACCACATGTGATGGAATGTTAACCTTAACAGTTTTCATCCATCCAAGAACAGCCAAAACAGACATTCATTTGTGGTAAACGCAGAACAGCTGTGCAAGGTGATAAATGTTGCAAAAGGCTCAGTGCAGCCAAAGGATGCAAGTACCATGCCACTAAATTGGAACACTTTAGGGAAGTGCACGCCAAATTCAAGAGATACCACTATCACGTTGTTGACCACTCATTTTCACAGAATGAAATCGCTGTTTAACTTGTGCAAGACATGTCTGGTTGAATTTCTGTCAATTTGAAAATATATACGAAAAGTATAAGAAGTTAAGGCAGGCTATAAGAGGGTAACTCTTAATTTCTGGTTTTTGAAAAAAGCTGCTACAAGTCAAGCCAGACATGAAGAGGCCATGTCCCATCAAGTAAACACTCAGGCACCTGGAAACTTGTTTCACACACTTATTCAGTTATGCAGAATAGCAGTGGTCAGTGGTTGTGTGTGTGTTCATATATGTCCATGTGTGTGTGCATTTAATGGGGGTTGTTCTTCCAGAGCATCTTTAATCTACTAGGCTAGTCTTACTGCATTTTGATTCAAAATCCACTCTATGCACTACAAGAACATATGGAGTTCCATGTAGCCAGCACGTGTTGTACGAAGGTCACAGGCTTCATTCCAGGCCGCCGTGGCAGCATTTCGATGGAGGCAACATTCAAGAGGTCTGTGTACTGTGCGATGACAGTGCACAATAAAGAGCCCCAGGTGGTCAAAATTTCCGGGGCACTGCACTGAGCCATGCTTTATAATCATGTGGCAGTTCTGGGACAAAAAAAAAAAAAAAGAAAGAAACCAGGAATTATTCACATTATTAGCTGTTGTTGCACAATCTGTTGAAATGTATGAAATGTCGGCAACTTTTTCAGTCTCTGTGGCCTTGTCCATGGCAAACCACATATGCTAGCATTTCTGCACAACATTGGCTAGTTCTCAAGTATCAGAGCAAGCACTGTTGTGTAGCGTTATCTTCAACAATACAAAAGTGAGCATGTATGTTCACATAGCCTGCAGCTAACTTGAGATAGCAACATCATGGATGCCATCAAAGGTGGAAAACGGGTGCTCAAAGCTAACTACGGAGATCCTCGACCTACCGTCATTTCTAGAATGCAGGGAGCATCTTGAGATGGCAGTAATGAGACGTCCTACAGCTGTGATATTCACAGGTGGTGAGTTGAATAGGAGCGAAGACGGGGATGGGGTAATCTGAAAGTTGGAGGGCAGTGTTACCGCTGTTGGCTAGCAAGATGCTACTTATGTTTTAATGGAAGTGTGGTAAGAGTCCATTGTTGAGTTTCAGGCCTTACGGCATACACACTGGTGCTCCATGTCATTCAGACCGCAATAATCGCTACCATATTAAGGTTGGGGGTCCCAAGTGTGTCTTAAGTGTTGTTGTGAACATATTACACTTTAAGACAGAAGCTGTCTATCTGTATGTCTGGAGAAATGAAAGCATGTAATGTCTTTAATTATGAAATACACTTTTCATCAAAACAGGATAGTCTTATTTGGAAATGTTAAAAGAGGTCACTGAATAAATGCAGTAAGACTTTGTGGCATATATTAAAACGTGTGCAAAATTTTTTATTGTGTTTTTGAATATCTTTCATGAATTTGCTTTTTCCCAGAGTATGTGACTCCGGAAACACCACCACCTACTCCACCTGATGGAGCAATGCAGCGTGACAGTGGCGTGCGACCTGGAGATTTCGTGCCCGTTGCCAGATGCAGCACAGGCAGCACACCAGGGAGCACTGCACTAGAACTAGCTGGCTTACGTCTTGAGCCGTCCGCTGTCAGCTCGCAATTCCCTCGACGTCCCGATTATGGCAAGGTTGGACGTTGCATTGAGGTTTATGCAAATCATTTTGAAGTGGTTCTGCCCACAGGAAACATGTACCACTATGATGTTGATATAGGTGTCCGCAAACAGGGGAGTGTGCAGTCCGTTGTATCGAAGGATTGCAAGCGTCGTGTATTTGGGCTTCTTGTAAAGCAACATGCCAACCATTTAAATGGCAATTTACCAGTCTTTGATGGCCAAAAGAACATGTATACAAAACATCCCCTTGGCTTTCAAAAGCAGTCGTTTACTGTTGTAATGGGAGAAGAAGGCCGTACAAAACCAGACGAGTTTGTTGTGAAGATACAGTTTGCAGCACAGCTAGACCTCAGTCTTATGAAGCAGCTTTACAATGGTCAGTCGAGGACACCAGAAGTGCCAAAAGCTGTAGTGCAGGCTTTGGAAATTATCATCCGGTATGGTCCGTCTACACGTCTTTCAGTTGTAGGCAGGTCTCTGTACAGGCCACCTCGTGGTAATGCTTCTCTTGGTGGAGGCCTTGAGTTGTGGCACGGCTTCCAGACCAGCCTGAGACCTGGACAGTGGAAACCTTTTGTGAATGTTAACACAATGGTGACTGCCTTTTTTGAGCCAGGTCCGTTGGTAGCTCTTATGGGCAAGATTCTGGGTGATCGTAGAGGTGACTTAAATATGAGGGATGTCCATCAACTGGATGGTTCCCAGATTATGAGACTCAACAAGAAGTTGAAGAAGTTGAAAGTGCGCGTGACCCACTTGCCATACCCTCGCAGATATGTCATTGAGAAGGTGACTGCTGCTCCTGCGAGTTGTCTCACATTTGGCAATCCTCCCATATCAGTAGCCAAATACTTCGCTGAGAAGTACCGGCCACTGCAGTACCCCAACCTTCCATGTATTGAAGTTGGTTCCAGGAAAAACTACATTCCCGTGGAAGTTTGTGAGGTCATCGAAGGGCAGCATTGCAAACGTAAGCTGGATGAGAACCAAACCAGCAATGTCGTCAGAAAGGCAGCTGTGCCTCCAAGCGACAGGTTTCGGGAGATTGAAGAGGATGTGAAAGGCTGCATTGCTGCAAACAAGGCTTACTTGGACCACTTTGGCATCCGCGTGAGTGATAAGCCAGTGCAACTTTCAGCCAGAGTGCTGCCCGCACCTGACGTAGTCTACAAAGATCAAAAACTGGCTCAACCTAGCAATGGTGCATGGGAGCTCCAGGACAAGCAGTTCCTACAACCTGCCAGCATGACTGTTTGGACAATAGTGAACACTTGCAACCCACGCTTCTGTGGTGAGCCTGACATCAACAGATTTGTGTCCATGCTGATGCAGTTTGGCAACCAACTGGGCATGACTGTGGCACCACCAGTAAAGATTTCCAACTGCAGGCCTACTGATGACCCCAAGCGAGTGCTTTGTGAGCAGAAAAGAGACGTTAAAGATCTTCAGATAGTTTTCTTTGTTCTTGCTGGCAGTGGTAGGAACTCGCCATTTTATAGTCCACTGAAGAATGTTGCTGAAACTGATCTCGGCATTGTAACTCAGTGTGTGACAGATCAAAGCATCACCAAAAAATGCAATCGTGCAACTGTCACCAACATCCTCCAGAAGGTCAATGCAAAGCTGGGTGGCATCAACAACACCATTCCACAAGAAGTCAAGACCATAGTCTTCAACCGACCAGTCATTATAATGGGGGCGGATGTTACCCACCCAGCACCAACCGAAATGAACAAACCTTCTGTCGCAGCCGTTGTTGCCAGTGTGGACCGTTATGCATTCCGCTACATTGCTACGTTTCGCATACAGAAGCAGAACACTATTGCAAAGGCACGTATTGAAATAATCGAAGACATGAAGAACATTGCAAAGGACCTTCTGCTCGGCTTCTACCAAGCCAACAACAAAGTCAAGCCAGAGAAGATAATCTTCTATCGAGACGGTGTCAGTGAGGGACAGTTCAGCCAAGTCCAACAGTTTGAATTGGCTGCCTTGCGAGAAGCGTGCAGAGAGCTGGAGCATGGCTATGAGCCTGGCATCACCTTTCTCACTGTCCAAAAAAGGCATCAGACTCGCTTCATGCCAAAGAACAGGAGTGATGGTAGTGGCAAGTGTGGCAACGTCCCTCCAGGCACTGTCATTGACACCGTTGTCACACACCCTGTTGACTTTGACTTTTTTCTTTGTTCCCACTTCGGCATCCAAGGCACCAGCCGCCCTGCCCACTACTATGTGCTGTGGGACGACAATGATTTCAAAGCGGACACTCTGCAGAAGCTCACATATGGCCTCTGTCATACGTATGCCCGTTGCTCTCGCTCGGTGTCCATTCCCACGCCTGTCTACTATGCCCACCATGCAACAAAACGGGCCAAGTGCTACGTGGATGCTCGCACAGACGGCTCTGATTCTGGGAGCAGCTCTAGTGGTTCCATGCTGCCAACGTCCATTCTCGATGATGCTGTTAAACTAGCTAAGCTAATGGAGAAGAAAATGTTTTTCATATGAGGTTAACTGCCATGTCCCTGTGGTTTTGTATTGGCAGCTGTTGTATCAAGGTGCAAATGCAACTTTATAGATCTGTTTACTTGTAGTGTGACATGGGTCTGATAGTGGGTACTTCATTGGTGTAAAATGTGATCTTTATACACCTGAAAGTACTGCAGTGCTTCTTATGGGCAGCAGTGTCACTGTTGCTTGGTCACAGTTACTTGGTGTAGTGATCACCTTAAGTGTGTTCATCTGAATGCCTTTAACTTCATGTGATGTGCACGAGAGCCTCATTTATCAGGCCCGCATTTTAATGGTGCTTTGTGTAACTGTTCCTATCGGGTATATTTATAAAGTGCAGTTTAAGAATATTTTAAACCACATGGCATTTTAAAAATGCATTGAAATGTATATAAGCTACTTTATGTCGCTGTCAATTTGATTCAGCTGACCATAGATCTGCATTGTGGGTGTGGTAGCTCAATCCTCTCTGCTTTTTTTTCCTTTCTTTTTTTTTCTAACATTAAGTTCACCCGCCCCTCTCACTTCTGTTCTGTTACTGCATCCACTATGCCAATTTTAGTTTTAAGCTGTGATAGATATGCACTGTAACTGCACAGGTTGTAATAAAGTTTGATTGAACAGAATGAATGCGTAGCCCATCTCTTATTCATGTCTGGTTTACAGCAGGCAAGTAGCTCTGGCACGCACATTTACTAATGTCTCAACAAAATGGCTTAAAATCAGCTGTTCTATAAAAGGACTAAGCAAGTTTTATATTAGATTTTGAGTCTTGTGCAATTCAATGAAAGCATGCTGGCATCTCTGCCACAGGAAGGGATGCCACGACCTATGATGCATTGTCTTTCAAAAAATGTTGAAATGTGTTTAATGTCTCGCAAGCAAAGCAATGTAATGAGTAGCAAACCCTCTTTTCTAGTGTGTGTGTATGAGAGAGAGAGGAAAAAGGAAGGGGGAGGGAAGAGAGGGCAAGGTATATGTGATGGAACATTGCATGTTGAGAGACAATGAGGCACACCTATTCATATGGTTAAAGTATGTCCACTTTTGACAAGGAGGAGCCGAAGGAACAAGAAAAAACACATGAACTGCTTTATAATGTGTGTACATACATATACTTCGTCGTTTACCCTTTGAAGTCCCACGGAGAAAAGTAAGCAGGTTCCAAGCGCTGCCATACACATCAAACATGCTTCCCATGCTTTCTGCATCTAAGCTCTCTGATTGAGGAAAAGTGGATCCACAGGTAGACTCACTATGTGAATGAGTCTTTGAAAAAGTTTATTTGATGTGGGTACTTGGAAGGTACACTTTAAATGTGAAGCATTCCTTAACTAACTTGAGCAACTTGGACCAAATCTATCAGATATCTGCCTTATCTGGTCGACTAGTTCATCTGACATACCTGAATATTTGCATGGTCGGGTACAAATGTATGACCAAGGAGGTTCCATTAAACTTCCCAAGTGAAGCTAGCGATGGCCATATACTAAAGGAAAAAGCTAGCGGGCCTGCCACGGACGGCAATGTACGGCGCGTGGCGCTTGACTTGTTTTGCAATCTCGCGATGAAAAATTGAGACAGAAACCAACTTTAATTACCAATGGTGTTTTCTAGTTGAGAAAAAAAATTTCGCGCTTCTGTATTCAGGTGCAGGGGTCGAGGAAAACAAAAGTACACAGCTTACTGGAAGTTTCTATATAAATGGTACTTGATGGCTTACTTCGTCTGTTAGCAGAAACTAGGTTTTTGTGATGTGGTAATGCAATATAGCACAAATATGCACCACTGCGTGACTGCCAGGCGACGTGAAATGCGTTGGTGCCCTTTATTTAAACATACACCCAGCACGTGTACATATGTTTGAGTACAGCTCGTGCTTTCTGCATGTTGCTTTGATTAACCACTTGCTCACTTTTTTTTTCTTTTTCCACGTACATTCTTCCAAATTGGTTCATTTCTCTTACCCTTTGTGCAGTCATTGCAGATCTGCAGCTATCAAGACCTGTTGGGCACGTTCGGAAAACTTTTTCATTTAGTTCTGACTGCAAACGCGCATAGGAAATTTTTACAAGGGACACATGCTGAAAAGCTTGCACTTGGCATCCCAACCAGAATATCGTCAAATGCGAAGGCAGAGGTCTGGTTGTTCAATGTCAATATAGCAGAGATGAGTGGCTGTCATCCACCCATCCAAAGAGCATATGTTCTCAATCGGAAGACTGCCATGTTCCTGTGGTGGGTGTGTGTGTGTGCCTGTGCGTTTGAAACCACGCAGTAACACAGATAAGCATGTGCACCATACGTGTTCGCTGCATTTATGCATTCTTCCAACGCGCACACATGACAAATTCTGCATCTATGTGCCAGGAACACACCCTTCCTCTAAGGTTCGGGCACAGAGACGATCCAATGCATGCACCAGATTTTGCGTGTGCTTTAGCAGAACTCGAGCCCGTAGCAACATATTACGCACACGTCTGAAAACGATGCACTAACGAGTATTTAAAGTTCACAGTTAACTTTGATACAGGCGTAGGAATGTAGTATATGGATGCGAACGTTTCAAATTGTCCTCTGCTTAGCAAAATGCAGTAAAAACATGCAGCCATATGTGGGGAATGTAAGAAAGATTTACAGGTGAAATGTTCTTCCAGGCGTCGTTTTAACCAGATTTGTACAGCCAAAAGCGACACACATTGTCACCATTGCCTTCTCGGATATTTAGATGCTTTAAAAAAAAAACATGGCACAGTGTTTAAACATCGCGAAACAGCACCACGTTGTCTATGCGCTCTGCCATCTGCGTGGTCATCAGCTACTATTTCCTTGAGCAAGATGGCGGCGATGGCTTCACTTTCGGCAGGCCACTTCCACTGTAGAAGTGCTAAGTTTCCTTGTGTATGATGAACATGAATGACTGGTCTTTACGCCGCTAACATGATGCACTCGTCATGCGCATCACGTTCAATGATACTGCAATCGTGTGGCTCGTACTTGTATTGCTCGGTACGCAGGTATCCTCCACAAGCGTTTAAATTTTATACAGCCTATGTCAATCAAGGACCAACTAAAGTAAGACATCACACAGGCACATGCGCAACCTACCAAGCAGTATGGGTTCTAAAAACGTTGAGTATGCAGCAAACATGGGCCCCCCGTTGCCAAGCGATCACGTTACCACTAGGCTACAGCAGCTTCTCCCACACGGTGTATATGGTAAGTAAACCTATTGCAACAGCAGTTTAATGACGGTGCTTGTGTAACGCGAATTTCACTTCTAATGTCTCTTAAGCGTTATTGCAGCAATGTTGGAAACAAAACATGTTTTACTGTCACTCGGCATGCTTTTGTTCAACTTTGCTCGATCCCGTAGGGATACTTGATCAAACAATGTGTATGATAAGGACATAATCGCGCCGTGGCGTGCACTTACGTCCACAGAAGTGGAGGCACTGACATGAGTGCCAACATTAGTCTTAGAATGAGCTACCATTCGGTCACCATAGTGCTGTCGGCATTCCTGGTTGGCCCACGTCAAGCATACACGCACTCATGTTGATTGCACAGAGGGCTTAATCCTATGCGTAAGAGTTGGTATATTGTCAAACATTTCATAGGCAATTTCATTGCAGACTGCTTCGCATGACACCGATTCCCACAATGCGCGGGACCTGCAGGATTCCTTCGCAGCACATTGAAAGCAACTCCACAGTACCATATATTGTATCAGCGGGAACAATGCTAGGAAATACCTAATAAGGGCCTTGGTGTCGCGTTGGTATGCTCGACAATTTCGACAACATTCTTCTAGGTCCCTGCAGGAAATGAAAATACGAGCAATTGCAAGGGCCTTGCTCAAGGGCCGTTCAAAGAATGCAAGTTGCAAATGAGCAAGCCGCAGGATCATTCTAGGTTGTTCTCGGCACCAGAAACTTCGCATTTTGTTTCTCTTCAAACACTTTTAAACTATATATACAGGGTGTTTTTTTTTTTTAGTTGCAACACATTTTTTCAAATTAGAAAATCAAATCGCGGCAATGTCGTGTGTACCATTCGAGTATATGGATTGGCGGCCTCTAGATACAGAATAATTTCTGCACTAGTGCGCATAATTAGCGAAATTACGCTAATTAACTTATCAGTAATTGGTGGCTACAGCAAATGAGTACTTTGGAGCCCGTCCTCGACACTACCTATTCCAATGATCAAATTTTGAATAGCGGACCGCATGTCGGAGCTACGCGAACAATTAGTTCCCCTTGGTAGGCTCCTTGAAACCGAAACTGGGCGCGAAAAGAGCGCCTGTGACGTCGATGTTGCCGCCCCCACGGCTTTCGTCACTCGCTATCCAGAGATTTAACACAGGAAGTTTCGGAACATTTGATGGAGCGAATATGGTGAGCATACGGAAAATAAAGAAAAGAAAAGAAAAATCAGCCTTCTGGCGTCATGGGGCTACAATGTTAAGGCGCGAATTTCAAAAACTTTTGCATGTTTCCTCTTTTTCCAGTAACTGAATGGCGAATTAATGACAATCGAATTCTCAAATATGAGTTATCAGTTTAAACCACTTTTTCACTTTAGCGTCCCCTTAGTGAGCTAAGACAAAAAGTTTGCCAAGCTGGGAACGCTCATACAGCACAATGCCCGCAATGCACAGGCCATGAGCCGCCTGCAATCCACAGTGCGACAGTTGTGCGGATTAATAAAAACGGTAGCTTCAAGACACGCCGGAATGGGGGAGGGGGACCTATGTAGGCTGATTCAGGCCTTTCTGATTAGTCGCATAGTTTACTCCTTCCTTTACTACCACCTTAGGCGAGCGGATATGAACAAACTTGAAATCCGCCAGGCACACAAAGCAGCGTTGAGGCTACCCAAGTGTACAAATTCGGACAAGCCTTCGAGTTTAGGAATCTACAACACTGTAGAAGAAATAATCGAGGCACACAAAACGGCACAGATTTTCCGCCTCTCCAGCACGCAGGCCGGCAGACGCAGTCTGGACAAGCTGGACCTGAACCCCACAATCGCCTCCGTGGTACGTACCCTTTGCCACAAATCACGAGACAAATTATTAAGCCTGTTCCTAAAAACATGCTCCCAGGAAGGCACGACAACCGCCGCGCAGCCAGGGCAAGGGAGTTGTGGGACAAGTATAAAGGCGGCTACTCTGTTGCTTATGCGGATGCAGTGGCGCCATAGAGTAACAAAGCAAGCTATGTTACTCTATGGCGGCGCAGGGTAACCGAAAGACGTGAGCGGTCGTATTTTAAACGCGGCCACAGTCGAGGCCTTCTCCGCCCTTGAAGCGGAGGGGTCTGCGATCGCTCTAGCCATCACGAATGACTCTTTTAGTACAATCTTGAGCGATTCAAAAAGCACGACCCTAAATTACAGTAAGAGCGCCGCTAATACAACTACGCAGCAAATCAATTAAGAAATTACTACCACTATTTCCATCAATAGGACAGACATTAATCTAGTATGGGTCCCCGCTAACAGGGGGAATGCTGGGAACGATGAGGCGCACCCAGACCGGGAGGCGCGCCACTCCGACTCGGATTCTCCGGGTGGGGAAGTGACCACATATAATGAAATTACCGCTCTATATAAAGAAATAAGGCGCACTTACCCAGCGCGTCATCGAGACCTTACCAGAGCGCAGGCTACAGTCTTACGACAGCTTCAGACAGACTCATTTCTGAGTCCACACACAATGTCACTCATCATCAATGGGGAAGACAACGCCATATGTCAAAACTGCCACTTGAATTAATTGGCAACACAAGAGCGCACACTCTCTGGGGACTTAGTCGAGGTTCGCCTCCTCCACGAACGCTCTTGCCAGCCCCTCTAAACTTACCTGGCAGGCCCTCCTAAGGACAGCCGCCGATCTGGGGGCCTAAGTGAAAATATAGAATGCTGAAGCTGGGTGTGAATAAACTGCTGCAAGGACTGGTAGCGGAAAGCTCAGCATTTTGCCAAAATAGATCTACAGAGCATGACCAACTAATTTTGACTATAGTGAAGACCGTCAGTGCAATGCGATGCTTGCAGTAGCAGTGGCGGGTCTAGAGGGGGGTTCGGATGTCCTGAGCCCCCCACCCCCCACCCTCCTCTATTTTTTTGTATTTGTATTTGTGCCGCCAAAAAAAAGAGGACCTATTTCGGAAAAACGCGTAAATGCGCCGTCTTGCGTTTGAAAGCACACCGAGCCAATTTCTTGGGCTGCTGACACCCGCCCCACATTCAGCTTCATTTATCAGAAACCCCCTCTTGCAAAAATTCTGCATCCGCACCCGCAGTATAAGCAGTTCAGGTACGTCAATACTTAGTTTTTTGCTGGTTTCGTGCAGCACTGTGGAACTTACAGGCCTCTCCGAACAATTAGGAGGGCAGACACACCTTTTGTTATGCGTGATTCGGCGCCACTTTCACATCACAAGACGTTCCGGTGTGACGTTACTAAGTGGCTGCATTTCCGACGCGTTCCGTTCGCTCATGAGCGAACGGAACGCGTCGTGCAGTTACGGTTTGCAGTTACGGAACGCGGCGTGCAGTTACGGTTTAGTTATTGTCATTAAAATTCAATGATTAATGACGTGTTACTTTGGGACTTCTAACAGGTGAGTGTCCCTTAAATTGGAATGTCCTACAACATATTGCAATATACACAACTGGCCTCGAGTTGATAATGTTAATCAACATGTTTTTCGCTGATTAGTCATTTCTATGGAATTTAAGCAGCAACAATGTGCTTCCACGCCCAAGCACAATTTGTGTGCGAATTGATATCGAGTATTCTGCTGTCGTAGCATCTTTATAAAATATTTCATGTCTAATAAAACTCCCTGTGTAATATGTGGCAGTTTTTCAGAAAAAAAAAAATTATGAGCCCTTACCCTATTGGAAACGTGGTAAAACGAAGCTTGACTTGTGCGTACGTTTCTTTCTTTCTTTCTCTTCCAGTCTTTTGTTCCTTAACCATGGTATGACGTCTATACTACGTTTCTTTCTTTCTTTCTTTCTTTCTTTCTTTCTTTCTTTCTTTCTTTTCCTTCGAGACTTTTCTTTATTTACCAAATGTGTCACAGCCCGACGCCGGCGCGAGTACGAGGGAAGAAAGAAGTGCGCGCACACTGCTCGCAAGATTGTCATTGTTGGGATTTCTTTCTTTTTTTCTTTACTGCCCGACCGACGCCGACACTTGTGAGTCAATGCATAATTAGCTTAAATACTTTCAAATTCATCAGTTCCGTGCCACAACCGTCGACTTGATGCAGCACTTGTTCTTGCACAAGCCTGTTCTTACCAGGTTGGATCATATATACTGACGCGTCGCTGTTTCGTAGACATTTATTCCGTATTCGCGATCTCATCGAAATTCCCGCCACTTAGCGGGCGCGCCATGGTGTCCAGGGTAGGCCTATAAAGGCAGCTCGTTATCGCATTACCGCGCTGCGGTAATGCGATAAAAGCTGCGCACATGCAGTTCTTCATTCGTTGCCATGCGGCCGTGCACCATCCCGAGGATGATTAAAGTAAAAGGACCACTGTCGTGCACCTAAATGTGTGTCATCGCGGCGGAAAGGCTGCAACGCATATCTATTCGAGAGAAGCGGACGACGCGCTATTCCATATAGGTGACGTGGATAAGAAACTCGCGCATCGGCAAGAAATTGACGTAAATTATGCTGGTTTCTCTTGAACATTTCACTCGCGACGACTTATTTGTCCCCGTTGAGTAGAGTATTATTTACCTGTGAGTGTTATTCGAATATCATACTGGACTTTTCGAATTGCAGATGTGTACTTTCATCTATGGGCACGCGCTCTTGTGCTTATCGGATGGCACTCACAAAACATGAAAACGGGCACGGATTGCCGGCCGCGTAGGTTGGCACTGTTTGGACGACGAAGGCGGACGCCGTTTGTCAATCTCCTTGGGCAGTTCAAATCTCTCTTCTTTCTTTCTTGATTTTTTTTTTTTTTTTTTTTGTCTCGGCGTCGCGACGCGGTTGATGTGGCGTAGTCGTTTGACGAGCAACAGAGGAAGCGCGTGGATGCAAGTCAGCAAACATTGACTGGTCACGTTATGACCGGTGAAGCAAGGGCTTCCACGAGTACTCGCACACAATACAGTGCAGCATAGCATCGTTGGGCTTGTGTGCTTGCGAAGTTGAACTACTGACGCCTCTTTCAGGCGCTCATTCAAAACAGCGACTTAATTGTGTTGACTGGTGAAGCAATTGGCTTCCGCGAGCACCATGCATCATTGGACTTATAGTCATGTGCTTGCGAAGTTGGAACTAGACTGACGCCTCTTTCAGGCGCTCATTCAAAACAGCGCCTTTTACTCAGTATTCTGCTGTACTTTGTGTACGTTTTTATTTTTAGTATATTTTTTTGTTCCTGCGTGTGCGTGTAAAAGAGATTGCTCCAGCTGTTCCCTTGAAATAAATCCACGAAAAACAAACGACAACGTGGTTGAGATTCGCTTTCTTCGTATTTTCGGCGCCTCTCCTAACGTGCACGCCCTGCCACACCTAAACGCATCACTAAAAATACTGAAGGACACAGGCGTATCACCAATAGGTAACCATCCCCGCTCACTTTACGCCGGCAACCGTAAATTCAGAGATTACAAATTTACATAATCGTTGAGACTTGAATGACGTGCCTCGACCATACCGTATAACTGATCATGTAAAAACTACCGGCATCACGTTCGCCGTCATTCACGCCGGTGGCCACGCGCGAAACGAAAGAAGCAAGACCGATGTGTTGTTATGTGGGGGTTTAACGTCCCAAAACCAGCTCTGATTATGAGAGACGCCGTAGTGGAGGGCTCCAGAAATTTTGACCACCTGGGGTTCTTTAACGTGCACTGACATCACACAGCACACGGGCCTCAACATTTCGCCTCCATCGAAATGCAGCCGCCGCAGCCGGGATTCGATCCCGCGACCCTCGGATCAGCAGCCGACCATAGCCACTAGACAACCATGGCGGGGCAAGACCGATATGAATCTAACCCGAATGGCGTGTATCAGGCCCGCAGCCGGGGGATGGGTGGGGGGTTGCCCTAGGGGGCCGGGCTCCTCCAGAAATGTTGGTAGGGGGGGGGGGGGGGCTGTGTTGATAACATAGTGTAGTGCCAATATCATAAGATTTAAGCCTATTAACAATGTTCCATTTAACAAGTTCCTTACTGTACATGCTACGATTTCTGCCGAAAATAAATAACGAAAACAGATGTTTTTCTCAAATAATTAAGGCCTTCAGCAAGTGGGCCCCTCCCGAAAGAAATTCCTGCCTACGAGCCTGGCGTGCATACATCTGCCTTTCCACGGATGGCGTTTAATTGCTTCCCTAAACCTATCAAGTCCCTCGTCGCCTGCGTATAGTTACGCGTAGTTACGTGGCACTCGCGTCTGCGCATTTACGAGAATGGGAAAAGCGCAGAGCGCATAAGCAAACAGCAACTGGCACTCACGTTTACGTGCATCTCATCGGCGCCGTCATGCTGGCGTACGCAAAAACGCAACAAGTGAAATGGAAACGTGTAGGTCAATCACGTGGCCGATTTTGATCGGCCACGTGATTTATGCGGGACACGCTTTATCGATACGCCCCCCAGCTGCTGAGGTTACAAATGTTTGGCGAGATTTGGCTTTCTGCTCAGTTCACTGGCTGCAGCGCGTAGGGCCGTGTCTGTCTGCGTGTCCCTTGCCGCCTTCAGAAGCGGCGCGTTTACTAGGTGAGTTCATCCGTTTGCTCGTGCTTGTGTTTTGTGCGCGTAGAAGGCATACAGAGGCCTTCGTGTAGCTTAGCCCATTTAGTCCGTCTTTTCGGGATGTTTTAACAATGGGTCAAGGAAGAACTTAGCTGCGCTGACCTTCACTCATTGTTGAAGAAACGTAAGCCAGGTACCGAGAGGTAGGTACCTGGCTTACGTAGGTACCGAGACGTAGGAGACTATAGATCGATACGTTCGCTAAGAAATGCTTCGCATTTTAAAATCTCGTTCGGTCCCTACCAGCGCCAGTTGTGTTCCTTTCTTGCACTTATATTCTTCCATTTTTCAAATAGTTCCTGCAGTACAGCTAAGACCTGCAACTTATTACCGCTATGCCCTCCTCGTCCTCATTGTCTGTAGTATTAGGTTGTCTAACGCGCCCTTGATCCATTTCGCTATACGAGAACTCCGACTTCGATTAAACTAAGGTGCAGTTCACATTGTGCATCAGCACAGCTGATGTGGTCTGTTTCCTACGCGTTGTCGTCGAAAAGAGGTCGCGACGTGTTGTACTCCTGTGTCCTCACACCGGCCCTCTTTCCATTGGCTGTTTACATTGATGGCCATCCCTCACTGTAACGCTACTTATATATGCTCATTGCGAGTTTTGCCCTCGACAACCGACGTAATCTTTTCCACCGCTTCTGTTGCTCATTCTCCAGGGGTCTTTTGTTTTCTTCATTCGGTACAAGCGAAGGGTCGTTGCTAAGAAAACCGCTTAGTATTTCGTCAAACACCATCAATGCATAGCCTTAGCGCGCGCGCACACACACACACACACACACACACACACACACACACACACACACATCGGACTCATTCATCCTTCCAGAGCAACTTCTCCTTGAGTTAACTTGGCTGCAAGACTTCTCTTCCTTGGACATTTTGTTACGCCTACGAAGTCGTTCTCCGCCCACTTGCGCAAGAAGTCGCTACTTTCCATGAATCTATCTACCCTCCCGCGGACTATATACATTTTTCGTTTTCTAGCCATGTATTGTTAACGCTCTCCGCATACGGAAGCCAGGAAACACGTACGAAGTACTTTAGTTCGGTATCAAAGTTTTCGTTGCCCAGTGCTCCAAGCCAGTCCCTGCGCAATGGACACTACGATGACGTATGAACACAGTATCTTAAATATCGCCAAAATCGCTGTCAGAGTCGCTGGACGACCGTGCAACTGCCGTTATTCGCGTGCCGCACGAGTAACTGAACAGAGACGACAGCAGCGACACTATCACGAACTGCTGTCCCTACACGACTTGGACGTACGTCCGAACGTGTTTACACGTCACTAGGAAACCGCTCCCTCGAAACCAAAAGTGGGCTTTTAAGGGAGCCGTATTAAAAATATATTCATTGCGTTGCGAGACACCGTGATGCTCTTTTGGGGTTCCTCACGCCAGTGCTTTCATTTACAGTAACAATATGAGAATGTCAAAAATTCGTGTCAATACTCCTTTAAGCGTGGACGACCGGGAGGACCGCTTGCATCTAGCCACCTGACCCTTCCCGGTTAGATTTCCAGCAGTTAAAGCAGTAGCAATAATGTTGTGGAAGCCCGCCGATTTCTACGGCATAT
Organism: Hyalomma asiaticum; assembly: GCA_013339685.2. Taxonomy (NCBI): domain Eukaryota; kingdom Metazoa; phylum Arthropoda; class Arachnida; order Ixodida; family Ixodidae; genus Hyalomma; species Hyalomma asiaticum. Next base: position 106,178,184 of record CM023486.1, read on the forward strand.
GCTGGAGCACGGCGCAGCGTCGTGTTCCAGCACCGGATACCGTATATCGTTGTTTGTCTGTCAAGTGATTCCAGCTGTGGATCATAAACAGAACAAGCAAAACCGCGCGATCTGAGTCCTCCGAAATTCCGATAGCCACTCGCTAAGCCTACAGCCTCGACAATTTCAGTGTCGCGCTCAGGAGCGTTGTCGAATTGTCACGGATGCTTTACTGTCTTCATGATACAATGCTAAATCTAATACAACCGTCAGTTAGTGACTCGAGGGCTACCGAGCGGACGGCATACACTTCGGGTTGTCGGCCATGTTCGCGCATGCGCTGTTTACCCCCGGTATTCTGCTCTACCACAGGCTCTATACTCGAGGTGCTTCCCGCTAAAATTCCCTATTGCTTGCAGTGATGTTTCAGAGTATGTTGCCTGTGTACATAAAGTACACAGGCCAAGCGCTATCCTGTCTACGTCTTTTCGTTGTCCTCGCTATTCATTTTACGTCGTACATCTGTCGGCCTTGCTGCACGTGCCGTGCTTCTGTGCATGCCTTTACTCACTCAATGTCCCCGCGTCTCCATGTGTAACGTAGCCAAGGTTGCCCAGAGCTGACCTACAACTCTGTTAATAACAGGTTTGCATTTAAAGCAACAGTTCGCCATTGCAATTATTACCCACTGGATAATACATTCCACGCGCTTACCGCTAATATAGTCCCTGCGATTTTTCCTAGAGCTGTTTTTGGCGGCCGCGTGCTGTCCTATTCCACCACAGTGCCTGAAGAGATAGCACATTTGATACGTCACATAATTCTTTCAGGTGAGTCTAAGCAATCGTACCGGATGATCGGCTGTATCGAGCATGAGCATAGTTTGAGCAGCTCGCGCGACGCCTGGTTATTCACATCCTAATCGCATCGCCAACGTGTCGTTGTCTCAATGTACTGCAGTGAACGCTTTCGGCTACAAAGGAGTACTTAGGCGCATTTATTGCGAATTGCGCTCCATATTCATTTCTGCGTCATCCGTATAGTTCCAGTTGTGCAGTCTGTGACAGATTCCTTTGTTCCCTCAATAATGTTGCTTTATTGGGTGCACAGAATGAGCCATTTGGCGAGCCATTGATTCTGCTGACTTTGGCTCGTTTCTTATTTCTTTTTTTTTGAAAGGGTCATTTTCAACCTCATCGCCGAAAAGTGCGAAGGGTTTCTTTTCGCACAGTTCCTACGGGTTCCGCGATGTGTGATGTGGCACGAATGTCAGTGCACGATGGGTTGCTCTATGTTCAATCGCTATAATCGCCGTAACGAAAGACGCCGGGTCAGGCCCAGGGACGGCAATTAACCGAAGGCTGCAATTTTTAACCTAAGCAAAGTAATGTAAAATAAAACCTGCCCCGCCTGAGGCGAACCAGGTACAATTAAGCGGATTGAAAATGCAAAAAAAAAAAAGCACGTTTGGCGACCAGCGAGACCAACACGAGGAATGCCATATGTAAGACGGATACGTATTGGGCAAATACGGCCACGTACTGACACGTGCATATGTAGCCAAATATGTATATATGGCACTTGGCCGTATTTACCAAATACGCATCGAAGTCTTGCATGGGATTCCTCGTGTTGGCATTTCATCGCGACATATGTTTTTGACTATTTCGGCAAGTAAGGCCACATACGGGCACGTGCCACATATACGCATAATTCCTGATATTGCCATATATGGCATTTTTGTAAGGGCAATAACGAATGCGCCTATCTGGGAAGCGCTACTCGTAAGCATTTTCCTTAATGCAGGGGCACTAACCCCCCCCCCCCCCTTTTTTTTTTTTTCCTGATAGTACAGGGCTTTCCTTTTCCATTGTGCAGGTGAAGAATGCAGGCAGCGACAAGAGGACGAGGCCGCAAGAAACGCCAAGGTGTTGGTCACTCGCAGCCTACCCCAGGAAACGCTCCAAAGCCACAGGAGCAGCCGGTTCATCTGTTACGCGAACCACCGCCCCTAAGTGAGCACTGTTCCATTCTTACGTCGTTGGGCGAGGCAACGGCCCTTCGATGGAAACGCACGAGGTCTCGTGCAGGCAGAGGAGTGGCAAGCAGCATTTAGTCTGTTATATTCTTGCTAGTCGACTCGGAAGTAGCGGTGCAACTACAGCACGAACTTTCACCAGCGCTTTCGTGGGGAGTCTGCTTCAGTCTGGAAGCTAACCCTTGACAAATTCTCGATAATGCAGTCCTTCCCGCAATCTGGCACGATCACAGCCCTGTCGTTGGACTAGCGCCTCCGTCAACACCGCGTCGTGAACTCGTCCGTTTAAGCCGCTGCTGTCCCAGAGAGGGGCAGGTCGTAAATAACGTAACGGCACGAACACCATAGCGTTAACCGATATCGTCGCATGATCACACGTGATGGCAAACATGTCAAACGCCTAAACTATCTCGGGCAAAACCACTACGTATCTGAATTCAGAACTGTGTACTCGCCACCGACTCCGCAACAGCGAGCTATATCGGTACGTTTCCAGCTGAGCGGTTTTGGCAGGCAGCAGTTCCCTCGTGGTAGCGCGCGTAAGTGGGGTAGTGGGCTAAATTAAAGTCCCTGGAGAAAATCGGGGACTTTATTAGTCCCTGTTTAACACCTTTGCTGACTCGAAAGCGACTGATGTGCCGATACGCTCCACAATGGCGGCGTTCTAGGGCTTCCGTCTCTACAATAAAGGTGTCAGGTCCCTGTCGCGACGCCACGTAGACAGAGCGGCTGGAGAGACGCCGCTTTTCAAATTCGAAACATTTCTTGGCGAACTTTCACCGTATATATCTAGTCTCGTTCACCTGATGCACCTCAATATTTGGGAGGTAATGTATCAATGCATGACAAATATTAACTCATCTTTATATCACCAAAGACATACTCGTCATGTACGTCACGATTAACGACACTGCAGTCATGTAGGGTCATACCAGCCTAAGGTATGCGCCACAGGTGTTTGAATCTTATAGAACCTGTGCCAACCAATGACAAACTAAAACAAACGCCGGCGTTCAAAGTTGCGGGGATCGAACCCGCAACTTTGAGCGGCGCCCCAAGTTTTCTTCAACTCACCCCGGTTCACTGCCTCCATGATCGGCCCACACTTCACTGTTCAAGCTTTACACAAAACGGCTGGCTCCAAGAGCCGGTAGGTTGCCATTTAAATGTATCCATAACAAGCAAACGCATTCCACTACCAAGCTTTAGGGTGGTGTCGAACACGGGCCTCGAGGTACCAAGCAAACACGCCATACTAGGATACGGCTGCTTCTCACGCTCGGTATACATAGTGAATACACCTATACTACTCCGGTAGTTGTAATGGTGCTTGTGTAATGTGAATTCTGCTTGTAATCTGTGGCAAGCGATACGATATCAATACATACGTACTGCTACCATTCCGTTTGCTTTTGTTCTACTTTGCTTGATAATGTAGGAATACTTCAACGAGCAACGCTTATAATAGCATGTCAACGATACGTAGTTCTTTTCTTTTTTTTTTCGAAAAGATGTCCGTGCTTTGGTCTAACGTGAGTTCCGACGTGACATCGTACCGTGAGGTACCATTTAGTCGCCACCGTACTGTCGACGTTCCTGGTTAATCCAAGTTAAGAATACTCCTGAGTGAGTACGTTCGCTCAGCACAGAAACTTTCATCCTACTCGTCACAGTTGATTGAATAACAAAACAATTTGTCATAGACAATTTCATTGTTTTCTGCTCCGCATGCCACCGACTTCCACAGTGCGTGGAGTCTGCAGGATTTTTCTTCACCGGTACCGGAGCCCGCGTTTTGGGGTCCTTCTGTATCCCCTCCTTGCGTACGAGTTCGAAAGCGCTCGGCGTAAGGCCGTGTAGTAGACCATAAAATCAAGGGGAGAACGGGACAGGACTCCGCGTTATTTGGCAAAGCGGTTATCCAGAGACCTTAGGTTAACTCCGGGTGGGTTGACTGCTGACATTTTCAACCTGTTAGTTTTAAAAAGCAGACAATTTTCCTTGAAGATGGCGGTAAAAACAAACGTATCGTAGCTGTCGCCATGGCCTATGCAAGGTGGGTGGAAGGCTAAGCATAGAGGCAAGCCGGTCGTTTGATCCGCAACATCTCTGAAGGCAGTGTTATCACTCTTGGCTCACAAGATGCTACACATACAATCACTCGGGGGAAGATGCAGGCTCGAATCGATGAACATGGCTCATAACGATGGAGAATAGCGAATGTCGCTGGAGCCAGCGACATTCGCTGTTATTTATCGTTTTCGCTTACAATCTTACCAGAAGCGTGTCAAGTGTCGCCCGCCATACCAGGGCTGGCATTTCCTCTCATCAATGATGCCCTTTGCGTGTTACCCTCGCCGAGTTGCCGTCGCCTACATGATAAGCACTCCACAACACCTGTGGACCAGACCACCATAGCACATGCTGTCAAATTATACTGTCACTGACAGATAGAGGGTTCAATGCGAAGGCCGTTCACTAATCAAACGAAATCTCTGGCACAGCCATAATGGGGCATCCCAACTCTGAAGTGTGGGCACTTCAACACTTCGTTCCTCTCTGAAAAGAAGCACCACCACGGTGGTCTAGTGACATGGCACTCGGTTGCAGATTCACAGGTCACGGGATCGAATCCTGGGCGCGGCCTCTACATTTCGATGGAGACGAAACGTTGACATGTCTTACTTCGCCATGCCAGTGTACGTTAAAGAATCTCTCGGGCGGGCGACACCTTCGGAGCCCTCTGCTGTGGTCTCTAGTATCGCAGTTTTGGAAATCGAATTGCATCTCTTAACTCGTAAAGGCGGACAAGACTGTTCCTCGTAAATTTCTGTTCATTACGGAGTAGTCGTTGGTCAAGGCAATTTGTACTCAAAGTGCAATATCTGCGAAATTTTGCTATACCTTTCACTTCTGATACTACACTACTTGTGAAGTTTACGGCTGTTCATTGCTGCTCTTCGATTTTTTTTTTTTTCAGAATATGCACCGCCAGAAACTCCACCTGCTACACCAGCTCTCACGGAGAGGCAGAGCGCCGCAGGCGTGCGAACTGTATCTCCGCTGACCGTTGCCAGATGCGGCACACCAGGGAGCACTGCCATAGAACTAGTTCCCTTGCGTCTTGAGCCAGCCGCTGTGAATTCACAATTCCCTCGACGTCCCGATTATGGCAAAGTTGGACGCTGCATTGACGTCTATGCAAATCATTTTGAAGTTGTTCTACCCACAGGAAACATGTACCACTATGACGTTGATATAGGTGTTCGCAAACAAGGGAGTGTGCAGTCCATTGTGTCGAAGGATTGCAAGCGTCGTGTGTTTGGGCTTCTTGTAAAGCAACATGCCAACCATTTAAATGGCAATTTACCAGTCTTTGATGGCCAAAAGAACATGTATACAAAACATCCCCTTGGCTTTCAAAAGCAATCGTTTACTGTTGTAATGGCAGAAGGTAGTGCAAAACCAGACGAGTTTGTCGTGAAGATACAGTTTGCAGCACAGCTAGACCTCAGTCTTATGAAGCAGCTTTACAATGGTCAGTCAAGGACACCAGAAGTGCCAAAAGCTGTAGTGCAGGCTTTGGAAATTATCATCCGGTATGGTCCGTCCACACGTCTTTCAGTTGTAGGCAGGTCTCTGTACAGGCCACCTCGTGGTAATGCTTCTCTTGGCGGAGGCCTCGAGTTGTGGCATGGCTTCCAGACCAGCCTAAGACCTGGACAGTGGAAACCTTTTGTAAATGTTAACACAATGATGACTGCCTTTTTTGAGCCAGGTCCATTGGTAGCCCTTATGGGCAAGATTCTGGGTGACCGCGGAGGTGACTTAAATATGAGGGATGTCGGGGAACTAGATAGTTTCCAGATTTTTCGACTCAACAAGAAGTTGAAGAAGTTGAAAGTGCACGTAACCCACTTGCCTTACCGTCGCAGATATGTCATTGAGAAGGTGACTGCTGTTCCTGCGAGTCGTCGCACTTTTGGCAGTCCTCCCATATCGGTAGCCGAATACTTCGCTGATAAGTACCAGCCACTGCTGTACCCAAACCTGCCATGTGTTGTAGTTGGTTCCAAGAACAGCTACATACCCGTGGAAGTGTGTGAAGTGATTCCTGGGCAGCATTGCAAACGTAAGCTGGATGAGAACCAAACCAGCACTGTCATCAGAAAAGCAGCTGTGCCTCCAAAGGACAGGTTTCGAAACATTGAAGAGGATGTGAAAGGCTGCATTGCTGCAAATAAGCCCTACTTGGACCACTTTGGCATCCGCGTGAGTGATAAGCCAGTGCAACTTTCAGCCAGAGTGCTGCCCGCACCTGACGTAGTCTACAAAGATCAAAAACTGGCTCAACCTACCAATGGTGCATGGGAGCTCCAGGACAAGCAGTTCCTACAACCTGCCAGCATGACTGTTTGGACAATAGTGAACACTTGCAACCCACGCTTCTGTGGTGAGCCTGACATCAACAGATTTGTGTCCATGCTGATGCAGTTTGGCAACCAACTGGGCATGACTGTGGCACCACCAGTAAAGATTTCCAACTGCAGGCCTACTGATGACCCCAAGCGAGTGCTTTGTGAGCAGAAAAGAGGCGTTAAAGATCTTCAGATAGTTTTCTTTGTTCTTGCTGGCAGTGGTAGGAACTCGCCATTTTATAGTCCACTGAAGAATGTTGCTGAAACTGATCTCGGCATTGTAACTCAGTGTGTGACAGATCAAAGCATCACCAAAAAATGCAATCGTGCAACTGTCACCAACATCCTCCAGAAGGTCAATGCAAAGCTGGGTGGCATCAACAACACCATTCCACAAGAAGTCAAGACCATAGTCTTCAACCGACCAGTCATTATAATGGGGGCGGATGTTACCCACCCAGCACCAACCGAAATGAACAAACCTTCTGTCGCAGCCGTTGTTGCCAGTGTGGACCGTTATGCATTCCGCTACATTGCTACGTTTCGCATACAGAAGCAGAACACTATTGCAAAGGCACGTATTGAAATAATCGAAGACATGAAGAACATTGCAAAGGACCTTCTGCTCGGCTTCTACCAAGCCAACAACAAAGTCAAGCCAGAGAAGATAATCTTCTATCGAGACGGTGTCAGTGAGGGACAGTTCAGCCAAGTCCAACAGTTTGAATTGGCTGCCTTGCGAGAAGCGTGCAGAGAGCTGGAGCATGGCTATGAGCCTGGCATCACCTTTCTCACTGTCCAAAAAAGGCATCAGACTCGCTTCATGCCAAAGAACAGGAGTGATGGTAGTGGCAAGGGTGGCAACGTCCCTCCAGGCACTGTCATTGACACCGTTGTCACGCACCCTGTTGACTTTGACTTTTTTCTTTATTCCCACTTCGGCATCCAAGGCACCAGCCGCCCTGCCCACTACTATGTGCTGTGGGACGACAATGATTTCAAAGCGGACACTCTGCAGAAGCTCACATATGGCCTCTGTCATACGTATGCCCGTTGCTCTCGCTCGGTGTCCATTCCCACGCCTGTCTACTATGCCCACCACGCAACAAAACGGGCCAAGTGCTACGTGGATGCTCGCACAGACGGCTCTGATTCTGGGAGCAGCTCTAGTGGTTCCATGCTGCCAACGTCCATTCTCGATGATGCTGTTAAACTAGCTAAGCTAATGGAGCAGAAAATGTTTTTCATATGAGGCCGGGCGCATCGCACTGTCCGCCATTTCATGCGATCTTCTGGCGCAGCGAAATATTCAACCCTGTGTAAACATTCGTTGTCATCTATATTTGTGGGACAGCATTCACATTTTTATTCCAATAGGTTTATAAAGCCTCCGATTATTTGAGGCTTCCTCGGCATCTTCATGTTATCCATTTTTGCTTACGTTGCGCCATATGGCCCCATGCTCTGTGCTTCATAAACATGAAATGTGCAGTTCCCCATTTGTTTTTATTATGCTGCGCCCACTTTTGTTTCCGGCCGCAGTCTCACTGCTCATTCTTGCTGTCATCACCTTGACCCAAGTGTGTTCATGTAAATGACCCTGGCCTTGCGTGATTTCCGCTAGAACTTGTCATGCGCGAATTTTAACGTTCCTTTGAGCAACTATTGCTATTGCATATGTTTGTCAGGAGCAGTTTTGCAATATCTTAAACAGGCGGATTTTTCAAATGCACTGAAAACTATTGAGCAGCTTTTACATGAGTGTATCGGTCCAGCAAAGCATGCAGCTGCATAGTGGGTACGGTACCATTTCTTTCAAACCTTATCGTGAACTATCAGCCCCCTCTTTCTCTTTGATTTGGTTACTGCCCTCTATGCTGCTTTTTAGGCTGTGATACGCATGCATTATGTATGCACAGAATGCAATAAATGTTTATTGTTGAACCATACATGTGTCTCAATCTCTAATTCAGGCCTGGTTTATGAGCAAGTCGCTGTTCTGCATGCATTTACATGTATGGTGGCGAAACAGCTTAATGTCAAACGTCGCATTCAAGGCACATTGGATTCATGTGGACGCATGCACGACGGGCCGCTAGGCGTGTTTTTACTGCTTACATCGATGCACGAATGAAACAAGACTACCCCGACTTTCCTGAAGTACCAACTAATAGCAGCCCATTACTTAAAGAGTACATTTGTGCATGTGTCCTATATAAATCGTTTGCGGAACGCATCACACCGAAATGAATACGATATCGAACTCAACGGTTAATTATGAAACGGCTCTGAACACGCTATCACTGCGTGACTACAGAACATGTACTTGTGAACATGATGGCTAGCTGACGATTTCCGGAGCGCAATCCACAAGCGTGGTTCCTGCGCCTCTCAAGGCAGCGACACTGTTTCGTGTCGCCATGAGCAATGCCTACAGGTGGCGCCACTACATATCGAACATATGGGTATCGTCGAAATATCGCATGGCTATCATGGTATAGTGTGACGAACACGACCGGAGTGTGTGCAACTGTTCGCGCCTTAGATATCGTCGAATTTGTTACAGTGCAGCCAGGGACGCGATAAGTGTCATAAATGATATATAAGAGAGGTGAGCTAGTTGAAAGGAATTCATATTGAGAAATGCAAACAAGGACACGAGCTGCGTCGCCTGCGTCTGTTCTCTTGTACCTTATTTCATTGTGGAATGCTCTCAAGTACGAGAAGGCAACCATATATTTAAACTATAAATTCACCGAACTGTTAATAAAGTAAACACTCCTGTCGCTTGTTTGCTGTATATAACAGCGCTTATTATACAGGTGCAACGTACGCCTATAGGCAAGACCTCGATAAGAAAGACCTATGTTGTCTTCCAAGGAAGACAGAGGCTTAACACAAGGAGTTTCAGAACATTTAATGGACCGAAGTTGGTGAGAATGAAAAAAAAAAAAATGAATCGGCCTTCTGATGTCACTAGGTTCCGAAGTTCCGGCGCGAATTTCAAAATTAAAACTGACTAATTTTCTCTTTTAATATTGAACACTAAATGGTGAAATTAACATTAAATTTCTCTTAATATAAGTTATTCTAACCATTTCACCTTTACACTTTATTGTCCTTCGTGAGCATTACCCTCGCTTTCCCGTGACGCAGTTTGGCTATGCCTCTAGCGAAGCAAATCTGGCAGTTCAGAGGCAGCTAAATGCTGGTCGCCCTCGATGACTCCCTGGAAGTTGGTGGTTTCCTCGGCGCCGTCGAAAATCGGGACGCTTGAGAAAGGCGGAATGGTGGCTTGGTCTTCAAGCACAATCAAGGCATGATAAGTAACGTTCTTGCAGCGTTATGGACCGAGATCTTAACTCGATGCATTGAAGGAGAACAGTGCTGTAGCGGAAGGCGCCTACATGCTCTTATTGTTGAGAGAATGAGCATGGTTCCCTTCGATTCCTACGCACCATACATTAAAAAAAAATAAAATCTTGGCTCAAGTCACGTGGGACAGCCTGCATATAATGGGTGCATATGCGCAGCCCGCGGCAAATTCGTGCAAGGACGCACTTCACGAAACTCGTTCAGCGGATCCGGCCTGGCGGGGGATAAAAATATCTCGCCGTCGTTTCCACAATGCCTGGTGGCGACTGAGGCAACGTACTTTTCTAGGCAAGTCTAGTGTATATTGGTTGGGCAGCGACAGAGATGCCGAACCGAAGACCGTCACGGAACTGTGGCTTCGCCTTGCAGAACAAAGGATTGGAGGTGCAACCACTCTCGCGCTCTCGTACGAGGAAACGGGTCAGCCGAGACGGCCGTCTGCAGTGGTCGCAGCCTGTCCGAACTAGACACGTCCTCTACGTTGGGCCATACCGATCGGACAAGCCTGTGCGAAGCAGCTCCAAGGCGCGGTAAGACGCCTCAACCCATCATCATGCTGGTGCGTACGGAAAGGTAATGTTACGGTCGCACGAAGTTTGTCAGGGTCATGGCCCTTGTACCCTGCTAAGATGTTTCATGCAAAAGCTGTGCCGCAGTTAGAAAAATAATAATAAACGAGGTAAATGCGACCAATCTTTTTTTTTTTTTTTCTCCGGAAGCTGTGAAACCCTGGTACCATGAAACGGACTAGACAGTTTTGCGAAAACCCATTGAGCGGGCAGCTTAACGTTAAAGGGCAACTCCTGCGATTTTTCACTGTCAACGGATATCAATGAAAATTTCAATATATATTGACCTCGGTACTGTAATAATATATGCCAAACCAGACGGTTGCGTCATTTAGTTTTCCTGGAAATTAATATTAAATTTTTTAGCTGATTCCCACGTGGGCCATCCTGTATTTCTACGTCGTCACCTTCAACAGCGGGCCGTCAAAAGCAAAACGGCCATGCTTCAACCTTCAAATCCTCGCTGTCAAGTTCAGAAAGGCTGACATAACTCAATACATCGTCGGATTACCTTGCCGCTGTCAAACGCACCGATAATTTTAAATAACAGAGTGAAAGGCGTGTTCAAACCGAAACCGAAACGGGTAGACGCTTCGTGCAGCGTATGCGATGACGTCACGGCCTTCCCACCAGAAATATGGAGCTAGTGCCTGAAAATGAGTGGCGAGGTCATCCAGCTCTTCTTGAACCAGCCCTTCTTGCCAGCTCTTCTTGAACTCGACAGCGACGATTTGAACGCTGAAGTGTGGCCGTTTTGCTTTTGACGGCCCGGTCGGGCGGGTAGGCAGCGTTGAAGGCGATGACGTAAAAACACACGGTGGCCCGCCTTAGAATCCGGTAAAAGTTTTTAAAATTAATTTCCAGCAAAACTAAATAAATTGCAACCGCGTGGCTTAGCATATATTATTACATTATCGAGAACATATATAGAAAATTTCAATGAGATCCGTAGACACTGAAAAATCGCCGGAGTTGCCCTTTATCAAAGAGCAACCAAAAGGTCAAGCGACTTAAAGGGACTGACAACCGATTTTTAAGGACCCTTCTTTTTATGGCGCAATGGAAAGATCGCCCTCTGTACTGTTTTCACCTGCAGCGGTTACTTCCAAAAGCGCGTGGATATTGCGCACGCGGAATTTTTCGATCTGAGAAGCCTCTAAAAAAGGCCGAGTGCGCGCTCTAGCAACGTTGAAAAGTGATCGCGATGCCGATAATCCGCCTCGCTTCCAGACATCGTTCCGCTTTCGTAGGAGTGAGCGTAGCTGTGATTAGCCACCTACACTTTGACCTGTTCAACTATTTTTCGAAAAAAAAAAAAAGACAGTGCGGCGAGCTAGCATTGTTTGCAAGGCCGATCTTGTATATTTAAGGCGTTCTTTCGCATGTCCGCGCCTACTTCATGAATGGCCGGACTCCGACGCTGCTACTCTGGCCATAGCCGAGCCAAGCCAGGCCAGCTAGATCCGAAACCACGCTTTCGCACGTGACGGCAGAAGCGTGCAGTAGCAACGTGCGCTACAAACGAACGGTTATCTGCACATTGTAAGTGACAAAAAGCTTATAATATCAAAAGTTTCATGCGGTCCGATACTAATAAACAGATAAAATATTGCTTAAATTTGTAGAAGGTCACGTGACCGCACTCTAACTCTAGTTCTTATGTTTGCCGCTTGAGTTACCAAACGTCAGTTTTCGCGACTTTGCATGATGAAATAAAAACATAAACCCGTGTTTATTGATGAAAAGTGGCGTCGTTTGAGCCAATGCAACAAACAATCTTTCCGCCAGTGGGGTCATCTCAATTCAAGTTTTGGGTGGTTGTCTGTCCCTTTAATCGGTGCCTAATGTGACGTCATATGTTTAAAGAAGAGCGGGTGCTTTCCAGCTCGACTCTCAAAGCACCAGTGAAGTTCACGAAATAATCCTGTAATTGTTGTGATCAAAATTTGGAACTATGCGCTAGTTTCATTTCTGCACTATATTATATGTTTATAGGACAAAATGACTGCCGCTAAAAAGAATTGCCAAGGTATGCAGGGATAGGGGGAGACAAGCATTCCACCCCCCTTGCTATACTGACGCGTACAGCCACTGGAGTGACTCTGCAGTGCACACAGTATAACCAGGGTGTCTCAAAAAGTATTGGGGGACGCTGGTATAACACAGTAATCTATCTCCCTGTGTGCCAGCACTTGTTAGGCTTGTACACACATACAGCTATATATTGCGCTCGGTTTCTCTTTTTTTTTTTTTTCGTTGCTCGCAGGTACCAGCAGTCTGCGCGATGCTAACAGCAATACAGACATTTCCTCTCGACGGTTTGTACCCAAAGGCATTCCGAGAAGCTTCTAGTGAATATCCAATCGTTGTAGAGTCAGACATTAGCAGCAGACTTGGTTGGAATCTGCACATAGAACCACTAGGAACTCGACAAAAAGCCAAGATCCACACTACTGCACGTCTTGCGAAGAGACCATATGTTCAGGCCACTAACAAGTCTTCATACACTGACGATCCAGCCTGGAAAATGTTACTCGCGGACACCAATCGATTCGTCGATGCCATTCACAAGCAGCTGAAGCCTACCAACTCCACGAGCGAAGGGACGCCCAGGTCAAACACTCGTACGGCAAACGTTTCGCTAGAGTTCACTTTGGGTAATAGTCTAGCAAATGGTTCTCACGTCTCGCTGCCGAAAAAGCTCGTGCATACTTCGACAGCCACACCACCGTGTGAAAAGAAGTCATCACGGTCTAGAGTCGAAGGCACCAAATTACGTACAGTACATGCAGGCGCGACAGTACTCACACATGGTCGAGACCGCGCTGTACCGAGTGTTGAGTCCAAGCGCATAGAACTAGTTACAAGTCAAGCTCAGTCACATAACGGCAGCAGTAACGTATTGGCCAGCACAGTGCCTTTGAAGCAGTCGAGAAAACACAGTAACAAAGTCCGGCTGTCAAAGCCTAGCGTTGGAACTAATAGCGCGCCAGCTGTACCAAGGACCGCCGCGACATCACCGAAAAGGCGAAGACTGCTTCACAGCAGACGTAAGACGATCACACCAACCGCAACAAGACACGTTTCCGGTCCTCCACAGAAGATAACTAAAATCAGTGAAACGAGAGCCATTCATGCTTCAGCCCGTCGAGTCGACGACGCAACAGAACGTGACGACGTCACTATATTAGGGCACGGAAGGTCTAAAAAGTCCAAGGCCAGAAGACTGCGGCGCAGGAAAAAACGGCCGAAGCTAAATCTTTTTCAGCCAAGACGGCGCAAGCCGGCCAATGAACAGAAGTGGCCCCCAGTACGCAAGTGCCTCGCTTTCGAAGTACGGCAGCGCACTTCACGATGCGAACCGGAACAGCAGAAGCCGCAGGACCACATGACCGAATCGTCCGTGGTTCGACCACGAATATACGGCTTGGAACCAGTCGTAGGCAGTGAAAAAGAGGTGCGGCCCACTATACAACCTCTCGCGGAACACACTCGTCCATTGCGCGTGCAGCCACCAGAAGAACCGGCGAGTCGCGAGTCGCAAGAGAATTACTACAACTACTCACCAGAATATCACGACGAAGAAGACTACCATGATCACCACTCATATGAGTCTCCGGAAGACGTCAGGGACGAGGATCATCAGGAAGTGGGACGTCGAGAAAGGTACCTCGCACGACCTGATGAAGATTCCGAAAAGGGAGGCTTGTCAACAATCGACGCGAACTTGACCCGAGTAAAAGCAGTCGCTACAGACGTGGAAGCTGACGACAAATCGATAGCGGAAACTAAACGTTTAAACCACAGTGACGTAAACGAGGACGCCGAGGATCCGGTAAGCCAAAGCGCAAGCTCCCATGCGCTAAACGACACAGTAGAAGGCTTTACACTTCTAATTGAAGATGACGGCGAGTTTGCCTCTGCCGGAATACATCGAGATACACAGAATTCGACAAGTGTCGAACAAGGACCTAACCGTGACCCCGAGGAACTAAAGCTGCCGCCCACTGACCAAGCGGCGGTCGCTGCGTCGGAATTCGCCGCCACGTCGGGAGCCCAGCAGATGACGCGCGATAAGGACATCATTCGCGAAGCACTGCACGGTACTTCAAGCAACCGAAAAGGAAACACAGGCTACTCCAAGTATTTCAGGTGACACCTTTGGTATCTAAAACTACATTTGCACAATTGTACCCAAGCCACAATTCGTGAAGCACGATGAGTGAAGAGTTCAAAAGTGAGGCACACTGGCCCTCACATTATTTAGTCTATAAACACGACTGCAGTTGTTCAAAGTGTATTGTAGTGCACAGTATAGTGTACTGTAAAAGAGGGATACTCTAAGACACTATAGCACACAGTTTCTGTCCAAGCCACTTAGTCTGATATCTCTATGACAGGTTTTAACTGTTCTTTGTGAACGCAACATGTGGAATATCGCGTGCCAGAATTACATAGAATTTAGAAATGGCACAGTAACAAATTGTTGGAACTCAACTCTGAAATCAACATAATCAGCTGGTGTAAAGATATGGCCTGTGCACTTATGTACATAATCATGCCACCAAATCCAGGCTCACAAAGACAAATTCAATGCAGATGGTGCGAGATATATTGACTTTTACCAAGTACGTGTGGCCGTGTTGTCATAAATACACATTGTATACGCTAACACATACAATAACTCCACACAGCCTCCATCTAGCTCTGAAAATGCTTTGCACATACAGCTTCTAATGAGCAAAGCTTTCAAAGACACTCCTGCAATTGCATATATGAAGAACCGTCAACTGAAGTCTAACTACTTTATACATGCTCACCTGCCAGATCAGAGTTTGTTTAGTTCAAACATGTGTGAATATAAAGGCACAGTTTTGTGCTAGGGTAAACTCCAATTTTCTTCAAACGAGTCTGCAATACTTTTTGTGGTTCAACGCTAGACACCTAAGTAGCGTGGAGAATTTTGCACTGACGGACCAGCTTTCACACTGAGCTGGAGAGCTAGGTGGGAAGGCCTGAAAGGACAAGAAAGAATATGTCCCTGCAAGCAGTACTGAAAACAGCAAGAGTCAACAGCTAGAAAGTTGGTGTTTCTATCACGTAAATATGCTTACGTTCGATCAGAGATGGTAAACTGTTCTCTTTTTTTTTCTTTCTTCTTCTTTTTATTTTTCATTCCGGCGCATGCTTCATAAGTTTTGCAGATGTTCCTGCACACGGACATCATCGATTTGGCTACAGGCAGGGCAACGACCAACATTTCACTGGAAGGCTGGAGGTGGCTGATGGCCCACATGTCAAATCTGTGGTTGTGTGGGCAGACAGAAGAGGAGGCCATGGGAAGCATATTTGGGACTTGAACCACGAGTGATCACAATGTATTTGTGTTATGTTTACAAAGATCCTGCATCCTGCACTAAGTGCTACAAGTCTACATCTACCGTACAGCAGGACTTCTGCGGGCTCTTTATTATTTTTCTCTTTCTCCTCAACTCAGACGAACACCACAGGGCTCCACCCTACCAGAAAGAAAAATAATAAAATGTTACTTCAAGTAAACATAAAATCATGTTAGCAGTGACAAAGATCCATTCTTGCTTTTCAAGTAGCATTTTGGACATGTTTTGGTTTAAAAAAGAGGGGAGGGGGGGAAGGCATTGTACCAGGTGCATTTGACATCCACTACAGATGTCAAATTAGTCTGTTTCACTCATGTTAAGATTTATGTCAACACAAAATGAAAAACATTCACTGTACAACAATGAAAATATTCCCCAAGACAAGGTTTATGCTGAATATCAAAATGTGTTAATTTAGTTTCATGTAAGTGCTGTAAATATACTACAAGTGAGAAGAAATATACTGCTGCCTTCTGAAAGCTGTGACATTGCGTCACAGCAATATATGACATTACGTTACGGGATATTGGTGGAAACATGCCACATGACTTTGCGTTATGTGATTTTGGCAGGAACATGTTGCGTAACATTGTGTTACGTGATTTTAGGTGATCACGTGACATGTTCCCACCAAAGTCATATAAAGAAATGTCACGCGACATGTTCCTGCCGAAATGTCGCACGACTGTCAAGTGACCTGCTTCTGTAACCTGCCGGCCAGCTTCGCTGTGGTCTAGTCTTGCATGACCATAGCGATTAACCAATAAATAGCCGATAAATAATTACGTAAGCCTTAGCAGATGTGGCCTATGACATCATATTAGTGTGGGGACCTTGAAGCAATGTTGTGCATTTCTAGGAAATGCACAATTTCTTTTTGTGCATTTCCTACGTTACAAAGCATCTTCTCACAAGTGGTACTTTTCGTATTGCAAAAAGGCAATGAGAAAAACCATTCCTCAATGTATTCTTTAACTTCTTGCATTTTTAAGGGTTTCAAGAACCTTAAAATCATCATGCTGTATAAAATACATTTCTGTAATCCCTTGAAACCCACAATGTGCTTGTGTCCAAGGAAAACTAGCCTCATGAAATGGTGAATTGCACTCGGCACAGTGTGTTGCCAAATGCTAGCCTGTGAAAATTTTCAGCTTATTCTTGTGCTCCTGTCCAGAAAGCAGGCTATACAGCGTTGTAGTCTGCATTCAGTTGAGAAAATGTTCTGAATGCAAAATTCGCTCTGATTAAATGCTTACTTCATCAATGGCTTCTTCCAGCTCTCAAGACCAATATTCTGTCTCCCTGTTAAATTGTCCCATAGCTCACTATTACAGTGAATGCAGCCAGGGCAAACCAGTGGTACTTACACTGCCTTAATTTTAGTAATGTGCTCTTCTAGGACTTGTGCTGGATTACAAATAAGTTTCACTGAACATGTGTTGGTACTATCGCTATGGTTTCTGGCTTTGTACCTTTGCGGTAGTTTATCCCTGCAATGACTTGTGTATTAAACAAGTGTTTGTAAAATCATGTTATTGCATTGCATCTGCACTGCAGCCTCCCTACGGCTCATGTCTTGCAATGCAAAATGTTATATAGAGAAAACAGGCGCTTCTATCTGTCCATTTTGACAAGGTTCACTTAAGGTGGTTTATTCAGGTAAAACAACACAGGCGTGATTATTGGGTAATAATGTGCCATGAACAGCACCAAGGACACCTAAAAGGACCTCTTCCCTCACACATTAATATTACATAAGCCAAGTAGTACCCAAGTTACCTTCTACCTCCCTGTCACATTTTAATAGGAATGCAATATGCAGCACTGTAACAGAAACTACTGTTTTAATATCTGACCTATTCAGACAATGAACTTGACAAATGACTGGCAACTGCCCACAGACAACTTGTTTTACCTTTAGACAAAGCTCGTAGAGATGTTTTTGTAACATACAAGACCGGGGTGCCACTACATTCTCTCAACCAGGAGAAAAGCTGCATGGTTCCATCTTTACACTTGCCAGTGCAGCTAAATATTACAACATGATATTTATAGTGAGGGCAGAACATCAAGAAATACAGCCGATAATATGTAAACTGGGTCGAAGACGTGGAAGACCAAAGCAGCTGTCAAGGTTTACCTTCCTGTTAAGTTAGATGAGTGCTGCTGAGTGACCGGGCAATCTGCAACTGACAGGTGGCCCTTGCAGTAACCTTGCGAGCCCTGGATGTCTGCAAACTGCTCAGAGCTAGGATCAGCTGGTGGGACATCAAAAGGGGCATGCTCCGCACCAGTTGCGGCACAAGGCCTAATGGGGCAAATTGGAGCACACGGTGCGCTTCTTCACCTGCACACAGCACAACTTGCTCAAACAAAAGGAGCGGAAACACTGACCGCTGGCTGATAACCGAGTCTGAGGCAATAGCCATCAACAGTCTCATCGTGTCAGCCACTGCCTTGCTCAAAGGGTCCAGGGAGCGGTAGTTTTCTTCAGAGTGGCATTGCAGTGCAAATGGTGTGTCGTCCAGGAGCTCAGAGTCATTGAGGCCTCGCCTAATCTTGCTGGGACGCATCCGCTTGGATTCATCCATGGCCTCTTCAAGTTCCATGTCCCAGTAAGGCCTTTTGCGACCACCCCTCTGCATGCCCAAAGATGGCGAATTTGTTCTGGCCTGCAGTGCAGCGAATGTGCTGAGAACCACAAGCCTTGCCAAAGCGGAGCCTCTCGGTTCTGTGAGAAAGTCCTGTCGTGTTTCCCAGAGAAGGTAATTAGGGAGCACTTGAGTTAAGAGAGCGAGTGCACATTGCTCAATGTCTATGTGGAAGAGACCAAAAGAAAGGTCGATAGCACGATGAAGGTCTTCAAGATGGTCGTGCTTCAGTGCCTGTCTCACTAAAGTATCACTGAACCACTGGGGACCACCAACACACATAAGCGTGTCCAAGCTCTGGATTGCACGCAGATCA
Source organism: Hyalomma asiaticum (assembly GCA_013339685.2). Taxonomy (NCBI): domain Eukaryota; kingdom Metazoa; phylum Arthropoda; class Arachnida; order Ixodida; family Ixodidae; genus Hyalomma; species Hyalomma asiaticum. The sequence goes on from CM023486.1 coordinate 106,196,929, forward strand.
ACCCAGCCCCTTGAATGAGCCACACTGAACACCTCATCCATAACTTTCCATAAAGGAGTCTTGGTTGTCAGGCTATGTGATATCACTTGAACGTGCTGTGGCGGGTGCAAATCATACATCATTTTTTTAATAATATTTGACATCAGTGTCGCACGATCCTTGTATGAGGGTTTTTGTTGAAGGGGTTGTTCCTGTCCACCTGAGCGCTCGCTACCTGGTTCTGTGCTCACAACAGTCTCACTAGTGAGTGGTGTCATAAACTGTTGAAGCATGTTCATTGGTTTCAACCGTTCTTCATGATGCAGGACATTGATGTAGCTGCACAGCCAAACAGATATGCACACAGGAAGGCAGCACATGCGACTTTTGACATTGTCTAGAATCATCTTGACTGTGTCAGTTGATATTGCACCATGCTCCCATGCTATCAGTATCTCTTTGATTGCCATGGGTACGTTCACACACACTTCATGCCACTTAGCTTGACTGTTCTTGAAATCTGAACTGTTGCTCATGAACTGCTCCAACACCAAGTCAACTTTAGCAGGATCACACCCAGCTAACATTTTATCTGGACAGTTGTACCTGCCACCTTCAGCAAGGCATTCCGGTACCCAAGCAGCAAAGAAAGAGTCTTTTGTCTCTTCATTGAAGGTCACTGAATGGATACCATAATGCTGTGCAATATGACACAACATCAAAAAAGTTATGTCAAATAACAGTGCCCTTGTTTGGGCATTTTTAGTTGCTTCTCCGCTAACCTGTTTGTTATACTCGTTGAACTTTATCAGCTTCTTCACAAAACTGCTCAGCTTGCCAGTAGCTGCAGCAGCAGAAAGGATAAGCTCAAAGCTCTTCCCTGATATAATGTGGCACAGAATTCCCAGCAAACCATCTTGATTCTTAGAATAATCTGAGTCGAGCGTCTTCAGGATGCTAGTAACTGTGGGCTCGGCACGGAGAATCAGTGCTTGGGATGTCTGCTGATCAGGTCGTATCAAGTTCTGCTTCTGTGTGTTGGTCTGTCTACGAAGCAGAAGTGCCTTTGCCTGTGTGTCAGTCAGCAGCTCAACCTTTTGGAGCTCGTTCAAAAGATACTGTAAGCAATCGCAGTGACATTTTGAATCCGTAAGATCGAGCAACGGAGAGTAATTCAGCAACTGCATCAGCCCAGCTTCCAGCTCCTCCTCCCACTGCCTATCATCCTTTCGAGCACTGTGTATTTTCAACAGTAGCTGTGGGACCTTAAGAAATGTAAAAGCCGCCCACTTTAAGTCTTCACTGCTACTGTTGGCCAGCCCCATGAAGCCGGCTCTAATTATCTCACAGTAGAGCTCTGCTGAAGAAAGGTTCAAAAGCTTCTTCATGAGCAGAAGGTGGTCGACAGTTCCCTGAATGTCACTGGCTGGGTTCAGCAAGGCCTCTATCGCTACGTTTGCGTTCAGGCTGCACACTAGAGGCTGCTTCGGCACGCGGCCACTGACGCAGGATGCCGCCGATATCTTGGGCATGTCATCCACAAGGCGGACCAAGTTCAAAGCCCCTTCCAGGGTATCCTTGGGTATGCTGAAGCCCTGCGACTGGCTCAGTTTGGTCTCCAGTTCCTGTTGCTTTTGCACGAGCTGCGCGTACACGGCGGGTTCTTCGTGCTTGCCGATGTACAGGAGGGCCTTGAGGAACGTCGACTCGCTAAAGAAGGAAAGCGACTCGCAGGCTTTCTCTAAAATGAGCCCGTGCTCTGCGCTCTGCTTTAGCTCGACGATCTTTCCGATCGAGTGGCACATGCACAGGTACAACCAGTGTGTGACTCCCACTATGGCCTTACACAAGGCAATACACTCCTCTTCATTGCCGTGACAGGTAATCTTGGCTTGTATGCTATATAGTAGCTGCAGCAAGCTCAGAATGCAGGGTGGCTTAAAGAACGACTGAAATCGGCCAATGCTGGACAGCACAGCCCCGTAAGATACCACTTGGGCGCTCAAGCAGTGCGTGAGGTAGGACAGAAAGAGATTGTTCGGTCCGGGACCTACCAACGCTTCTTGCAAAATGCAGTCTGCGAGATCGTACACGTCGCCACTGACGCCACGCGGGAGAACGTTTTTGATGTTGATTCCCCATCTCACGTCAGTCCACCTCTCTCTCCACGCCTGAAGAAGCAGCGATTTAATGCTGCTTGTCTTGCTCGTGTCCATGGTGAAGCACAACGGTCTTGCGAGATTTGTTTGAACACCACTACATTCGACACCGCAAACACCACATTGCTGTATTCATCCAAGTGAGGCAATACCGTAGATCAAGAATATTCTCAGACAGCTTACTTCTCTCTGTCTGTCTGCACGGCAGGGACCGAAGTACGAACGCGAACAGAGTACACACGGCTCTCAGCGCGCCTTCAGTGCCGCCGTCGCCGCCATTGCGATCACTGGTAAACAAAGTACGGAGCCTTGAAGCCAGAATGAATGCAAGCCAATCCGCAACACCATAACACAGTTTTTCTTCCTCCGCGTAATTTCAGCATTTAAATATAGTGCAGTTAAGTTACGCAGCTTGCTTATAACAGTAACAATGCTTTCTGTAAAACTTTAGCTAAGGCTTCTTCCAGAATGTTTACTTTCGCTATTGGCTGATAAGTCGTGGCGGTACTTTTGAATTTGCAGCTGCCGTAACTTTCGCTACAGCGGAAAACTGCGCAGTTTTCACTGCTTTCATGAAAGCTTTCTTTCTCTTGCATAACTAGACACATTTAGCATCATTGTACATTAAATAGTAGCGTATTAGCCTGACTTCTTACATTCAGAAGGGCATTGCTGTGATTATTCCTCATTTACATGGTAAAGAAACATTAATAATAATAATAATAATAATAATAATAATAATAATAATAATAATAATAATAATAATAATAATAATAATAATAATAATAATAATCTGGGCCTTAGGTGCTAAAACCAAGATTTCATTATGAGGCACGCCGTAGTGATGGCTCTGGAAGTTTTGACCACCTGGTGTTGTCTAACGTGCACTCACAACGCACAGTACGCTATAATAGCATCTTGCATTTTCACCTCCAACGAATATGCGACCACCGCAGCCAGGATCAAGCCCACGTCTTTCGGGTCAGCAGCCATGCACAAGTCCATGACCACTGTACCATCGCGGCAGATAAAAAAAAGTTCACACAAATATACAAACACAATAGAGGTGAGTTACGTAACGTAGAAAATTATTTTCAGTATTTTGAAATGTGCGAATGGTTTCTAATAGCCTTCTTTTCAATGTGTATATCAATACTTTATGCCACTTTTTGGCATCCTTCCCGTCCCGTCGATCCAGCGGCCTTACGGTTGTTCGACTGAGTACAGCACTCGCGTAATTAAAGCCAGGAAGCAATGACACCTTTGCATGTGAAGCCGAAGACGCTTGTTTCAAATTGCGTCCGTGCTTTTTTATAAAAACTCGATCTTTCAGCTTGTTCTGTTCTTTATTCAGCATTAGTTTTTGGTTGGGGTCGAAAAGGCTCCAGGAATGAGAAGGACGCATGTCCTTATGCAAAGCTTTTTTCAAATATTTGCTTGGCACTCGGCTGCTGATCCGAAGGTCGTGGGACCGAATCCCGGCCGCGGCGGCTGCGTTTCGATGGAGACCAAATGTTGGCGCTTTTGTTACTGAGCGGGGTCACTGTTCCCTTTAATTTTCAGATGTGCGTGAACCCATACGATCTCGAGCTCCCCAACCCGGTAGATGAAATCCTGGCTACTCTACTGTTGAACGATATCCCCTGATATATTATCATTTAATTGACTGCGGTTCAAGATTAGTGATTATCTGAGGGAATGAAGAGATAAGGGCAGGTGCTATCGGAAGGAATGTTTGTTCTGCTGTGTCGTTGTTCTGCGGATATCATGCGGTTTCCATGTTTCAAGGCGGATGCATTTTTCACTTGAAGTTCAGCGCTCCGTGGTCTTGTGTTCACCCCTGCCTTATATGAGCACGCTTATGACTACATGTGCATAGGCGTGCGCACAGAGGGAGGGGGGCGGGAGGTAATCAACTGAGGGTGGGGGGGGGGGGGTCACGAAATCTGTCCCATACCTTTACATAGCACCGCGTTTGGTCCGCCAGTGCCTGTGGTCCGCCGTGGTGGTGTAGTGGTTATGGTGCTCGACTGCCACCCAAAAAACGCGGGTTTAGACCCCGGTTGCGGCGGTCGCATTTTCGATGGAGGCGAAAATGCCAGAGTCCCGTGTACTGTGCGTTGTCAGTGCGCGTTAAAGAACTCCAGGTGGTCAAATTTACCAGGGCCCTCCACTACGGCTTTTCTCTCCCATCTCTTTCAGTCCCTTTCCCCTACCCCCACGGACACTTAGCCGGACTCCTGACATGGGAGCACTAAATCCCCTAGAAATTCGAAGCTTTAGCGGCTTTAGGGAGAACGGCTAAGCACGACATGGGAGCAGCCGAGCACCACAACCACTACAGACTATAGTATAAGGTCCCTTACTACAGACCACCGTGGCGGCGCGATTTGTCCGAAATGGCCTCAGTGGGAGAGGCTTTATTGGGAGGAGTAGAGGAACGCCGCATTGACCCCCACCCCTTTCCTTGACACACACACACACACACACACACACACACACACACACACACACACACACACACACACACACACACACACACACACACACACACACACACACACACACACTTCCTAAGGAAGAATCCTGCGACGCCAACGTACATGTGTATATTATATACACTGTATGTTTGGGACAAGAGTGCACCACTTGTTTACAAACAGGCACAGTTAGAGCGTAACGTAGTCTCTCGACCCGCTCTATTCGCCTCGGTCTGTAGAAAGTGGGACAGCGTCCCGAGCAGTTTTACAAAGGGCAGAAGAAAAGAAAACGTGACGCACGCCGCCCGTGCTTATGCTTGCACAGCATACGCGTGTCGCCGCTCTCTGCCTACCAAATATCCAGGGACATTCGCTATGCTACGCGGCCGCACTGTCCTGAAAGTTGCTGTTCATCATCACGCAATGCATGCCCAGGACACACGAACGCGTTAACATATCGCTGACGGCACGTATTGCGCGCGAACGATGGGTTAGGAAACACACGCGCGTAACTCATGCGCTTTCATTCGCGCTCCATCGCCGCGACCACATGTAGGCATGAAGCATTGCTGCATGTATAGCGTTGGCCAGGACGTTATCCCAAATAGATTTTTTAACGAGCCTTTATTTGCGCCACGTGCTGACACGTTGTAGGTTCGTTTGCTTGTAATAAAGGTCCTCCCACTTTCTTTCTTTCTTTCTTTCTTTCTTTCTTTTTTGCCGCGTTTACATCATACATCATATATTGTACAAGGGTATTAGATAAGTGAGGAGCATACGCGAATCATGTCTGGCGTATGTGATAAGGAAAGGTAAAACATTCAGCTCGACACTGATAGCTTGTATAATAAGTACACTGAAACATCACACGCATAAGAGAAGGCGTGAAATGAACGTATGTGAACGTTAATCTACGGTGTGCATAGGCGCGCACAGCGAGAGATGGGGTGAGGGGGCAATGTCCTCAAGAAGTCCTAGCTGTCCAGTACGCCCACGATAGGGCCAGGAGGCTTGACCTCCCGGTTCCTACGTGGGAGTAGTTAGGCGGGCTCTTTAGCCATGTACAGGACATTAAATAAAGTTTATTCCTCCTCCTCCTCCTCCTCCTCCTCCTCCTCCTCCTCCCATAACTATTGTGACGAGGTTTATTCGCAGTGCGTCACTACGAAGACACAGCGACCGTGCGAAGCGGCGAGGCAACCAGAAGACGCCAGGAACCAGAAGCACGCGCCGAGCGAGCTAAGCGTTAGCAATGCGACTGGCGATAGCGGTGCTTCTTCTTCACAGTGGCCCCCCGTGCGAAAAGAGCCATCCTGGCGACCTACGAGTCGGGCGGCAGGGGGTCGTGATAGGGCTTCAGGCGTGAGACGTGGACAATGTCACGTCCACACCGCCGCATGTCATTAGGCGGTGACAGTGGTTCGATCAAAAAGTTCACCGGGGACGTTTGCTGCAAAAGGCGATAGGGACCTTCGTACTTTGGGACGAGTTTGGAGGATAGTCCAGGCGTTTGAAGGGGCACAGACAACCATACAAGACAGCCTGGGATATAGGGGGTGTTTTGAGGCATGCCAGGGTGGTTCGCTGGAGGGACAACTTGAGCGACCTCTTCGGAGATGAAAGTGCGGAGCGTGTTTGGAATACGGGAGGTGGGCTCCTGAGTAAACGGTACTAGAGAGAGCTGGCGCGCCACTTCCTCACGGACAAAGTCCTTCACCTGCTGAAGGAATGAAGAGCTAGCCGTGGCGTCGAGAGTCGCCAAACAGTCGCTGCTGAACACAGGTGGCCGAGTCGAGGCCCGTTGCTTTTTTAACTCGTCGTAGCTCTGGCAGAGATTGACAAGTTCTGCAACGGTGCGTGGATTCCTGGCCAAGAGCATTTGGAACGCACCGTCATCAATTCCTTTCATGATATGTCGAATCTTGTCAGCTTCGGGCATGGCGACGTTTACGCGTTTACAGAGGTCCACAACATCTTCTATGTAGCTGGTGAACGTTTCTGCCGTCTGCTGTGCTCGGGCGCGTAAGCGCTGTTCAGCGCGGAGTTTGCGGACGGCAGGCCGTCCAAACACTTCGGTGAAGGTCGTCTTGAAGGTTGGCTAGGTTGGTATGTCGCTTTCATGGTTGTGAAACCATAGTTGCGCAACGCCAGCCAGATAAAAGATGACGTGGGTCAGCTTGTCGGCGTCATCCCACTTGTCATGCGCGCTTACCCGCTCATATGAGGTAAACCAGTCTTCCACGTCTTCGTCATCTGCTCCGCTGAAGATCTTGGGGTCCCGTTGTCGAGGAACGCCGGTGCAGGTGACGGACTGTGGCGACGGCGCTGTTTGGGACGCGGTGTCGGTCATGGTGGGCGGAAGCGTCCTTGTTCGTAACTCCAGGGTGTTAAAGGTCAGGGAACGCCAGCACCTTCCACCAAATGTGACGAGGTTTATTCGCAGTGCGTCACTACGAAGACACAGCGACCGTGCGAAGCGGCGAGGCAACCAGAAGACGCCAGGAACCAGAAGCACGCGCCGAGCGAGCTAAGCGTTAGCAATGCGACTGGCGATAGCGGTGCTTCTTCTTCTTCACACTATACTATAGTCTGTTTCAGAAGTTCCGTGCAGCATTGCGGAAGCTACAGGCCCCTTCGGCCAGTCACGAGGGCAAACACGTGTTAAACGTATCCCTCCGCGCCATGGCATCTTCCAATGCTGGACGGGGCAGTGGCACGAGCCACCTTGTAGGAGGATGGAGTGGGCTCGCAGGTGTGTGTCCGAACAATGACATTTCGTCTCGCCTCGGAAGAATTCTGCGCTCGATAGTCTCGTACCCTTGGCTCTGCGGCACGGAACTTCTGAAACAGACTATAGGGAAGGGCACAAATTTTCTGATGACATTTAGAAAAATAGACAAATTGCTTTTGTTAAATTAACATGTCACTTACAGTCCCCTGTGGTGACGCACGGTTCAACCCCTATGCAAACTATGCCTGTCTCAGAATCCCACACTCTAAACCGCCGGTCTCTGTGACGCGTTCAAGCTTTGCACGTTGTGTAAATTATTAAACATGTACACCTTTCATACGCCCGCATGTCGAAGGAAAACGCAACAGCACAACATTATCACTTCCTAAATTGAATGATTCTAGGGCCATCCATCATCATTAGCATATCATGTCTTTGCGCATAGCAGAGGGAGAGGTAAAGGGGGTAAGCTTTACGATTCCTGAATGTCTGTCACACACACAAACACACACATGAACACAAACACACAGCATATCCGCGCGCGCACATATGCATCGCTCGATAAAGCTATATGGTTTTATTTCTAAATGTTAGGACCAACTCCTGCTGGTGGACAGGGCTCGGGCCTTGGCTACCTGGTATGAAGTCACCCACCTCTAGGCGGAGAAAACGCGCGCCTGTTCATAAAATAAAGTTCATTCTCCCTCTCTCTCTGTCTATCAAGACATCGAGCTCACACCAACAAGCTCATTTAAATATATGTTCAAAGTAAGTTAGAGCGCAAAAGCGACGAGACACAAGATGACAAAAAGACGACAGAACGTTCCTATGTCTCGTCATTTTAGTGTTCAGATTTATGTCATACTATGAACCAAGTCGCCCATCAAAGCATTTTGTTACATGTGTGTGTGTGTGTGTGTGTGTGTGTGTGTGTGTGTGTGTGTGGTGTGTGTGTGTGTGTGTGTGTGATATAGAGTGAGTGAGTGAGTGAATTATGGATCTCAATGCGAAAGAAAAAAGTCAAAGCACTCAAAAAATAAAAAAAAAATAATGTCGTTGCTTATTTTTCGGTGCGAGACTGTGGGAGTGGGTTGAGAAATAATAAGTCATGCAAAAAAGAAGAAAAAATGAAACCTCTACTTCCGCACCCCTCGAACAATTAAATGGGTGGTTGGTTCAAAACTCCCATATTCTTCTTCTTTTGCTCCCTTAATTACTCTTTTTCCCTTGTGTTCCGAGCCGCGTACTCCCTTGCGGACTGCAGAATACTGCGCCACCGTTTCTTCTCCAATTCACCCCTCAGATCGGCTCAACGAACAATCGTCTAAAAACGAAAACAACAGAAAAAAAAACGACCGCTATCGTACAAATGGTTGTTCCTCCGCGGAGGTCAAGGCGCGTATACACTTATCCTAAAAAAATCGCGCACTTCCGAGGCGTAGCGGGCGCGTCCGTTCATTAACGTCGGAGCCGGCGCATTAAAAATGAAGGCCACGCGCGTCCCAGCAGAGAAAATGTAGCGGCGGCAGCAGCAGGCATATGGCTCGAGCGTGTCCAGCAACGGCGAGTCCCGCATCGGCGGCGGCGACGCGGCGTGGCCCGTCTCTCCTCCGCGTAGGCCCGGTGACCGCGCGCCGGCCTCGCCGCGGAGAAGTCAACAACCGGGGCAGGGCCCGCTTTTTCTCGATAACGCGGTGCATCGCTGCAGAGGCGAGCGGGTCCCCACTCCAGTCCTCCCACTGCGGCTGGCTGGGGTGCTCGGTCAACCGGCGGCCGACCGTGAAGCCGTCGCTTCTTACCGTGGGCGGTTAGGCGCGCGCACGAAGTCTCCTCATCGACATATCGAATCGCGGAAGATCCTGCACCTGTTACAACGAACTTGGATGCGGAACGTCAAAAGTCGTGTCTTCCTTTTGCAGTCGTACTTCGATTTTTTTTTTTTCTTTAAGGAACACTGTCGTCGAACGTTTCGCGACAGAGGCATTCCGGAATGATAACTTATACGAGAATCCGACAGAAGCTGTGGGGGATGTTACGTCACAAACACACGCGACGAGCGGAAAGAAGATGTGCAGGTCAGACAGTGTGAGAAATTCCTTCGCCGATGTAGCGTCTGCAAGTGCCACTGTGACGCTGTGTGTATACGTGAACGTTAGAGAATCTGTGGATTGCAATTCCTTTGAGCTCATCGAGACATTTACATCTCCCGTGCACAGAAGCGATCGACATCGTTTGCTCTTACCTCCCGTTTGGCTAATGTGAACTTACGCCCCGCTAACCGGATAGCCCGCATGACTAGTGTGAAATAAGATCTAGTCAGGGACACCGAAACGTTTCTGAGAGTGAGGGGGAAAGGGGGTGAGGGTTGGGGCAAGTATTGTCGCGGCTTTGTATATTGTGTTTATTATTTATCTGTTCTCAATGTTTCCCGATTTTTATTTATTTACATTACACATTATTAATGGGCAGTATTTATAATGGCATCGATCAATAATGTTTTAATTCATCTTAGCCGTATTAAATTTTACATATTTACATCCTCGCTCATTTTACACCGCTACATCCATTAAAAATCGTTCGAAAATTCAGAAGTACTGAAAGCCTTTGCAGACCGCGCAACCCGCGTGGTTGTGTGGTCCAGTGCTTGGGAAAGCACTGGTCCACACAAGCAATAGCATGAAAATATTTGTAAAAAATTTGATTTCAGCGTAAACGGTCGAAAAGTGTGTGTGTGTGTGTGGGGGGGGGGGGGTCTTCCTCCTGTGGAAGAATGTTAGTGGGGCAACCCCCCCCCTCCTCCCCTCCCCGTTTCCGGAGTCCCTGGATCTAGTTTCAGGACCACATTCTCTGAAAGAACATTCATGGTCGATCTCCTTCGTATCCGAAAAAGGCTCGTTCGAATGGCCGTCCGCGGAGTTCTCGAAACTTTGCACCAGCACAGCACAGCTCAAAATAATGTAGCTTCTCTTTATTATTATTATTATTATTATTATTATTATTATTATTATTATTATTATTATTATTATTATTATTATTATTATTATTATTATTCATGTCACGTTTCGGCAAGGTTTGAATTTAGCGCCTTGAAGTATTAAACGCCGGCCGATGATGAGATCTATGTACGGCACCTCTTGCTCTCGCCGTATATGTATATATACGCATTAAAATCCATGTTACAAATGTGCGCCCGATGTCTCGTTTATGACATAAGGTAACGCGAACGGCTTCACTATAATGCCTACGAACGTGACAATCTCATCTTTGACGCTTCCATCTGCAGTCCTACGACGCCACACATATTCGGACATGTTCTTATAGTTGTTCTTCAGTATCCATCTATCCATGCTTGTCGTTACGAGTGCAGTGAATAGCAATTCTATGAAAGCTAACGCGCATTTAATGTCACCCTTTACACATGAATGTGGATTATAATCTTTAATAACAATCAACACCGTTAATAATATTTTACGTGAACTGTCCCCTTTTTGCTCACGCTGAAGCTCGACTGAGTAAGTTCTCTGTTTGCGTTCTTTAAAGGGGGGGGGGGGGGGGGATGCCTCACGGCAGCTGCTCCTATATTAATACTATGAAGCCAACATTAACAAGGCCCAACTGTGGACAATATTTTCGAAGCATAAATGAAATGACAGCACTGAAAACATGTTGACGTCTAGCTGTCATCCCAGAAATAACTATAGCTGTTGCGTTTTTTATTTTCTTTCTTTTTAGCCACATATGCAAACATTATTAATAATAACTGACGGGGTTTTACGTGCCGAAACCAGCTATGATTATTACGCACGCCCCATTGTCGAGGTCTCCAAAGTGATTTTTGACCGCATGGGGTTCTTTGACGTGCACCTAAGTCTAAGTACACGTTCTTAATTTTTTTTTTATTTCCCTTTTATCGAAATGCGGCCGCCGTTTCCGGGATTAGATCACGTGACCTGGAGCTGCAGCTGGTTATTTATGCGAACGCTCTAGAACCAGAAGGCCTTATTAAGCACTTACGAAAATCACAGCATAGATATATGCACCTCGTCCTGTTCGCGAGAGCACGCAGAACGGCGTCGTATTTCCACCGCATGGAGGACGCAACGCAAAGGCCTCTCGTCGGAGAAAAATAAAAAGAAAAAAGAAAACAGCAACTATGCGGCGACGCAGTGGAATATACTGGTAGCAGAGTGTGTTGGGAGAAGGTATAAGCGCATTTCCTGGATGTTCAGTCAGACCTATCGCGGCTGACATGCAGGTTAAACACGGCGCAGTCGTGAACAGGAAGCGCGCACAAGCGTGTACGTTTACAGGCGATCGAGGCAGACAGTTTGAACCAATTCTTTTGTGTACACCCAGCTCAGGTATATATGGGCAGCGAGTGCCGCGGGCGCTGGAAGACCAAATATTCACTCAATTGGTGCTGTGCGGTGGCATATAGGTGGAAACATGCACGAAATTCCCAAACTGCACGTGCTAACACAAATGATTAAATGCGCATATAATAATAATAATAATAATAATAATAATAATAATAATAATAATAATAATAATAATAATAATAATAATAATAATAATAATAATACTTTATTAACATTTTTACAGAGCAACAGATACAAAAATTGGCCTGCCAAAGCCTCAATGGGCTTGAACGGCAGAGCCGACAGATAGCGGACAACTGGAAATGATCTATCCGAGACCACACAGATGTAGACATTTCTTTATACAAGCAATATAGACGAGCGTGCACAGCAGTGAAGAAATAAAACCGATGTTATACCTATAACGTCGCCTAGCCTTACATTCCCTTATGCAGTAGCAACAATACAATAATAGAACACCATCAGATTTTTGATGAGGTAAAAAAAATAAAAATAAAAGAATAAGAAAAGTGGGAAAACAAAAAAAAATAAGATCAGAACACATGACAAAGCACTATAACATCGTTGTGACGCGTACAGAAAAGGAAACATGAAAAGAAAACATGAAAAGAAAACATGAATTTTATTTCCTTTAGTACACCAAGAGCTATAAGCAGCCTGATGTACATAGCTGCCTTAAGGTTCTGATACCGTAGATGCATTTAACAAAGGAAAATAATAGGTATCATGAAGGAAGGAGTTAAAGATATATATATATATATATATATATATATATATATATATATATATATATATATATCACTTGACGCTTACTTCGTTATACCGAGAACTTCGCTATAGCATAATATTCAACACCCACAATAAATTGTTGCCGTAATTATCACATTAGCTGAACGCTATCCCGTTCTTCGAGTGATTGTGTCACCTGAACATACATAGTGCTCGAATTAACCGATATCTTCCGAATACATTGCGCATGCATTTCACCGAAAAACCAGCCAGCGAGGTTCTGAGACTTAAGTTGTTGTTATTGTTGGTTGTTTATTAAAATAAAAATATGCGAAAGGTGGGAGGATAGAGGAAAGGAATTACTGGAGGCCGCTATAACTGTCTAGCTTGTCAGCTGACATCTGAACCGCGGACAACAGTAAGTGGGGAGGGGTCTTTAAGGATAAGAAAAGTGAGAGAGCGAGATAGGAAAGGGCAAACCATTGACAAGCTTTAAAGTTCTAGATCTGCAGTGCTGCAGTTATACAACGCCGAGTCGGTGCCTTCAACAAGACGTTTTCCTTGTGGCCCGAAGAATCTTTGACCTGACCATTTCGTACACAGGCGAGCTCGCGAATTAATGCGGCTCTACACTTTTCGTGATCCTGAAATTACCACGCACAGGTGCTGCAAAACTAAAATTTTGGTTGGAGAAAATAATTTGTGCCTAAAGGAACCATAACTCTGGCTGGGTAGAATGGCTAAAAGGCAGTAACGGTGGTGATAAGCGCTGAACGGTTTTATTGAAACTGAAGTTGAGTGTGTGCCACTGCGTCGCGTCTCTGCGTGACGGCCGCTTCCGTGTCGGTGAGCCACTCAGAAATAGAAGAGATTGGAGAACAAGAGCGTATGGCGGGGTAGCCCGTGTGCGGTTTCGGTCCAGCGCTCGGCTTGCTTGTCGCCGCCGAAGGCGCCCAAGGTCGACCCTCGGAAGGCGCTCGATCGGGCGTAACGCACGCGTCTCATCGCGCGTGCATACACTCAACGGAAAGAAAAACACACCCGAGTCGAGGACAAATGATGCACACTGAGACGAGTACACGTGTCGTATCGAAGCAGTAACCATAGGCGTGCACAGGTGGGGAAATAGAAAAAAAAATTGGGGGGGAGGGGGGCAAGCTTCAACTGCAGCCATTTTGATAAAAACACAGTGCAATGTAAAATATGGGGCAAATTTTGGCGCTTGCATATATACAATGAAAAGAGTTACTCCTAACGTGCGCGTCCCCAATAGGGAAAAGAGAGATGAACCTACACTCTGTAAATTAATAATGGTCGCATTATATGAAGCCTAATTAATCCACATAACGGAGATCCTTATGACTACGTCCCGCAAATGGCTCGTTGTACCTATATGCAAGAACACTAAATCTACCTCGCTTGTTCTGGGATCCAAGCTTCCCAACGCGGAATACGCAAGCCGAATGATATATATACGTGCTACTAACATATTTTATTTTCCAATAATCGTCGTACCCCTTGAGTTGAATTCCTTAATTAATATTCGGCGCTTCCTATGCTTGCCTGTTGTTCGCTACTAGAAAATACGGGGCGCAAAGCGAGAGGAAACGAAATGCACCAAAATTAGAGTACCATGAAATTAGAGAATTATTCATAGCTACGCAGCACACGCGGAAGCGCGCTTAATTTTCAAGAAGAGCCAGCAAAAATGACACAAAGTACTTCCCAAACGTGCGAGAACTCTCTCTCTCGCATATAGCTTCGCTATACATTGCTTGCTCATGTTGGCACACATCTACAAATATCTTTTTGTTCTTATTGTTGGTCGATAATTTGACGCTGACCATCATCTAAGTGCATATACAATGAAATGGGGAAACGGGGAGGGGCAGGGGACGAAGGGATTGCCGTCCACAAAATTGCAGCAAGAATTAAGCTACAAACAAAACCCATTAGGATATATAAAAGAAAGAGTTTCTATAGATCCTTTTAAAAAAAATATCGTCCTGGTCCGAAGCCGCAACCAACGCCTCTCCGTGACGGTCGCATCATAACCGAAAGTTATAGAAAGGTGCAACTCCAATGGGAATTGATAGACCATTCAAGACAAGGCGCACTGAATGCGCGGCACGTACGGTGGCTCTTATAAGCAAGGATTGAAGAAATAAGTGCAGCGCAGCTCGAGGGTGGGGAGGAGGGAAGGAAACGATACAAAAGAAAGAGCCGAGCCGTAGAACCCAGAGTACAGAGGTGTATAAAGCCGGCAACGAAGCCAGCAAACATTAGAGTATGGGAACAAGAAGCAAAGCAGGCCTTACAGGCGAGCGCATGTAATTATGACGTGCTTTTTCGGGACAATCGAGCAGCGCAGTCTGGACGAAAAAAAAAAAATTACAGCATATCCACGGAGTGAATGATGATGAGTGGGCGAAGCTCGGGAGGTTCATCGTAGATCGTGCCGAGTTCCGGATTAATGTAGTTAACGCGCACGCTACGAATCCTCATGGTTCAACTATGCACAAGTGAAATCTCCCACCGGCACTTCATTGCAAGTCAAGATCCAGTGCCTATATATATATATATATATATATATATATATATATCCATATATATATATATATATATATATATATATACATGGTTGGCCGGTGAACGGTTCTCCAACGCGAGCAGTCGGTATTTCTCAATCAAGAAACTCGCAAGGAGACGTTGCCTGCGCCAACGTTGTCTCTCGCGGGTGAGGGCGCATTCTCGTTCTCCTTCTTTGCGAGCTGGTAGAGCGTTCGTCTAAGAAAGAGCGTTTCCATAGTCAACGCGCGCCTTTCGCTCTGTGAGAGAGAGAGGGGCACGCGCCGGGAGGCACGCGCCGAGGGCGAGCGCGTGCCTCCCGGCACGCCGGTTACGCCTGACGCAGGACAAGGTTAGACTAAGAGGAGCTTCGCCCCTAATAAGCCGCTGACGAAACCAGTGAGGCTACATTACGACCTCGTTTTCGATAAATTTCAACTTAGTAAAGATACATTACGGTTCCATTCACTTTATTCCAGTCATTCTTGAATCTAAACAGGCGTCTTATCCTTTTGTTCTTCTTTTTTTTATTTCTTTTTTTCCTTTCAAAGGACGCGTTACTCAAACGAAAAGCTGCACCAGTGAGGGCATCCGGATATGCGCGTAGGCGTTTGCGGGCTATCTGGTCAGTCGGACGGCCAAAATGAAGCGAATGTAGAGCTATAAATTATGAACACTTAAAGCCACCCCGTCATCATCAATAACCACCCAGGCGCGTCATGCCGAAGACGCTGGGACTAGGTTAGTATATTAAGTTTCAGGCGTCGTAATTAGGCGCTAGGCGTTGCGGAACGCTGCGTCATGCGTAACGCTTCTGGCCCGCATGCAGTGTGCCCGCGTGCACTATAAATATACTGATACCGTGTCGCAGGGAGCAGTGTGTTTCCTGAAACACAGCATGGTGCTAAACAGGAACGCCTCTACGAAGCCTGCGGTGCTCACCCGTTCAGCACGACGTTTAATGTTTGGTCAGAACACTTTTTTTAGTATATGTTCCGTATATGATTCATATTCTTGTTAGCAAATAAAAATACAATATTCCCCCAGATATAGTGGATTTCGCCTGATCACGCATGTCTTTACGTCGCCTTAGGTTAAGTGGAACGGTATATCATAGACCATAGCCACCTGTATGATTGTCCCCGGTTAAACCGAAGTTCACTAATCCGTTTGACCCGGTTAACCCGAACACGTGTGAACGTTTACCTTACGTGGGTTCTGTGCGTTCCACCGATTCAGAGAGACGCTGAGATCGAAAGGTCTGCAGGAGGCGACACAGCGCAAATCTTTGGGCATAGGCACATAAATACCCTTTGCTCACTGCGTAAATGTTACCCCATGCAGTGCCGACAAGAATCTGGAAACCTGAAGAGCTGAAACAAAGGCACGTAACAGCGGCGTAGGTCCTCCATGTTTCTGTAGAGGTAGCGCATTCGGACACCGCTCAGTATCGCTGACGAATCAATAAATCTGGATTGAGCCTCCCACCCCCTCCTAATTTTTCTTAATTAAGAAATCCGAGAATTCGAGGATCTTGCAAACTGAAACTTCCTCCTTCGTGACAAAGCATGTTTATGCAGCACCAGCTAGCACGCAACAAATATTTGATAACGGCATGAAGGAACGCTTTCAAACATGCGCAGATCCGACAACAGAGTGTTTTATTTTACAATTGCATTTATACGTTAATGCTCATTAAAAAACTTATATGATGTGTTAGTTATTGGCTGGCTCCCTAAGTGGGACCGACTACCCCTTGTCGCTCAATATACTGTTTCGGGAAGAAAAATGCGTGTCGTGCTTGTGTGTATATATATATATATATATATATATATATATATATATATATATATATATATATATATATATATATATATATATATATATATATATATCACACACACACACACACACACCAGCCTCCATGGTCTAGTGGCTATGTACTCGGCTGTTGACCCGAAGGTCGCGGGACCGAATCCTGTCACGTGCACTTCGATGGAAGCGAAATTTCCGGAACCCTCCACTACGGTGTCTCCCACGAGCATATCCTAGCTGGTAGTGGGACGTAAAACTCCAATCAATCAATGAACACACACACAAAGAGCTGTTCACACACACAAGGACAATGTTCCATGCGTGAGTCCACTAACAAAGAAAATCTAAATCAATATAAGTTCAAAAAATATGCACTCTTGAATATGCAAACATAGTTTTGTAATGAGCTTGTCAGACTGCAGAAACACACATTTCAAATAAGTTCATTACCATTTGTTAAGAGCATGGGTTCTCGAGTGGGTTTCGCAGGGCCCACTTCGGGCTTCCGCGACCGACCGATGTATTTTCCACGGTCCCGTGTTCACTAAGCGGCTAAATCGGTGGAGAGAAAGTACACTATCTAATTAAACGCTCTTTATTACGTGTTAGAGTGTTTAAAAAAAGTATGCACAGCGCAAACGACAAGCTGACCAGCTGAGGCTGGCCCTAAAGTGTGACAGAGCCACGCATCTATTCGTTGGTTCAGCAAAATGTCTTTCGCTGCACTCTTCTAGTGCGTGTATGCACCATTGCATTAAATTTCTTTTTTATACTCTTGCTTTCTTGAACTCACCGCCACATAAATATAGCATATAAACTGGAAAACGGCGTGCGCGGAGGAGGAGGTGCGGTTGGGTTCCTTGGGACTCCTTGGACAATGGGCAGGGTTCCTTAGGAAGTTGCTTGGGAACCCACGCTTTAGAGTACTTCTGATAAAACAAAGATTTCAGCTCTAAAAATGTGAAGAACCAGGCTTAGTTCGTGGTTTTCTAACTACGGCGTGTACCTACCCTACGTGATCAGAATATATTTGTTGACACGCAGCTGAGAAAATGAGCCTCGCAAAGCAGTGTATTTGTTATTATGCAAACAGTGACTTCATTGCCAAGCGCACAATGACGTGGCAAAATGCGACGCTCGACGATGACTAACGCCGGCTCTCGCTCATCGACCTTGTGGGCGTCGTAGCGCTGTGCGAGACACAACAAGATGTGCAGAGATGAAAGAAGAAAAAAAAGAATTCAAGGGAACGTCACAGAGAACACTCATCAGCTCATTGGAGCCGAAGGGCGAAACAGAAACCAAAACCAGCGGGAGCGTCGCGTCGAAGGTTGCCGCCCACCGCGGCACGTGACCGAATGACGCCGCGCCGTCTTGTTTTTCTTCGTGATGCTCGTTCTTGAATCGTCCAGTTTTGTCGGCGGGCGCCCGTGTCTGGAGTGAGTGCGTTGGAAACGGCTCCGAGCCGAGCAAAGACGAGCTGTGCGACGTGGAGAACGCAGTAGTAGTTGATCATCGTTTCTGAGCGTGCTTGCGTGTGCCCTTGCAAAGTGATCAGGCGAGATCGCGTTGCTACCCCGTGTGAAACCCGTCGGAGGAGAGTATCTCTGTTGACTGCACCGTACACAGCGGATTGTTCAGAATGGTGATCAAAATGTACGTCTCCGGCATCTCCGCCAGCAAGGAGGTAGGTCGTTTCGTTCGACAACGCCGGTTGCCGCTGCGGTGGCAGTGGTGGCTGCGAGGGAGGGAGCGGGACCGGCACACTCCTTATTCAGCGGATTTGCACCGACAATCGCGAGCTCGAGTCGCGCAGCAAAAAGAGCGCGACGTCGAAGTTGGGATCTCTGAACGACCGTGCAAAGCAGGGACGTCGCTTGTGACCGCAGCGAAGGCACATCCTGTTTACGCCGGGAGCGTTTCTTCCGGACCCCGTTCTACGAGCATAGCGGCGGTCCCCCGAGAGGATACCGAGCCCGCCGGAGGGGTTGGGCCGCGCGGTGCCACCCATTGCGCATGGCTCGCACGCATGGGTTCTTGCCAGCAGCGCGCTAGGGCTTTTGCACGGCCGCCTTTCTTTCCGCTGTGCGACAAAACCACTAAAATATAGCGCGGTGTTGAAACGCCGAGACGCCCAGCAATGCGCTCGTCCTTTTCTTTCTATTGCTAGTGGAAACAGGAGCTCGAAGAAGGCTTTGTAGACGTTGGCGCCGAAGCACTCGCGAACCGGCAATGCGCGTGGGGAGCTGTATTGAAAGTATCACTGGTGTGTGCTTACCTATCTGTCGCCAAATGCGTTCGTGCTACTAACTGAATGAACGAGGAACAGAAACCTTATTACGTTATAACTGCCTTCTGACACCACCACGGTACGGGCACCGCTTGCCTAAGCTGCTTTAGTTCATGATGGACGTACTATAAACGTCCTTTTATTATTATTTTTTTTTTTTTGCGCCGCAATGCCATATGGCACAAATACCGTTGCTGAGAGTAAAGGAGAGAAAAACCACAAGGTGCGGAACAGTATGTGGCGCACTTAAAAAACCTGATCCTTGTGGACAGACCAAGAATGCAATACATTGTAGTGATCCGCAAGATTAAAATAATTTCCAGTTAATAGTGAACACAATTATTGCAGCAGGTCTTAAGCAAATATAACTCTAGGGCTGGTTACACTTGTTTCTGCAATTTTTAAGAGTGCACTTACCATGCCACATTTCCCAACATCCTCTGACTCATTTATTCACATTTAGCTCATCTCAGATTGGATCTCGTGGATTTAACTCAGATGTTATCACTTGTTGCATATGAAAATTTCTACAATCCCACCCAAGTTTTACACTGCTAGAATGTTTAACTATTTGAACTGTTTTCCTTTCAGGTTAAAAAGAACCAGCAAAGAGCTTTAATGATCTTGGAATCAATAAAGGTGCCATTCGAGAGTATCGATATCACTGAACCTGGCAAAGAAGAAGATAGGGACTTTATGAAAGAGCACTGCAAAAAGGTTGATGGTGTCTGCACACTTCCTCCCCATTTCTTCAACGAAAAGGAATACTGTGGGGTGAGATAGCAATTACTATACCATTTAGGCTAGAAAATGTATATTAATGTTGACTTCTACAAGACTTGTACGTTTACATAACCTCAGCTGCTGTTGCCAGCCTACAGTGTAAAACTTCACTGTGCTAGTTTTATGGGTGTTCTTAAAAGTAAAAAATTCACGAGTGTGTCCATGTGCATAGTGCATGGAAGCAGTGAGACTACTTTTTGCATGCCTTGGTCCATATTTTCAGTGTTTGAGATGGTGGTAGAAAACGTGTAAGCATGCACTTAGAGAATGAGACACATTATGCATGTTTTCATTTTCTTTCTTTGTAGGATTTTGAAGACTTTGATCAGGCTACAGAAGAGGACAGGTTGATCCTTTTTTTGAAGCTTGACCCATCAGAGTACAACCTCAATGGATCGGTAAGCTGGTCCTCTGAATATTGTCCATATATGTAAATAAGACGGTGGTTATAACAACATGTGAAGAACATATGATTCAGACAAACAACAGCTGTTGTAGAACATTGTTCTGGTACTCATAATAGACAAAGATGGATGCTTTACAAAGTGAGCTCAGTAAAGAACAGAATTAGGAAAGGGGCAGTGGGTGGACTCCCAAAGGTTATGAAAGCAAACGTACTATTCTCAGAACTGAAATAACGTGTCACGGTACAGTCGGGTGTCTAGTTTCACCTGTGGTGATGTGTAAGGGTGTGAAGCATGGCCTTTGAAAAGTAAAGGTAAAAGGAAGATATTTTGCGGCTGTGGTGAGTGAGTGGAGCTTCACCAATCTCATGAACTGCCCAGAGGAACCAGTCTATCAGGCAAAGGGAGATAAATCCATAACATTCTTTCGAAGCAGAAGTCCTGAAACTAGAGCCTGTTTCTGCCCCTGTAATGTGAGCTGCCTGTTCAATGGAAGGAAGTGTCATTCATGTGAAAGCTGGTTATGGTTAGAATGCATTCTTCAGGCTGCAGGAAACATTGCAGTAAACATAATGAACTTTTACTATTTGATACAGATTGCATTAGCACTTGCATACTCATTGTATAATATAGGTCGTGCACCTGATGTGATTTAACAAGCTTACATAATCCTAACGTTAAGTTCGAAGAGTTTCAGGAGGTCGCATTGCATTTTACATTCACTTGTAGATCTACTTTTAAACCCTGCTTCCATTCATAAATTTAATCACAAAACAAGTGCATTGCAATTGCAAATGACCATTTCTGCTTACTGACATAATGTTAAAAAAAACAAAAAGCCTTATCTGTGAAATTGCTCTTTTAGGCTGTGAAAAAAAATGAAGTTCTGCACTCAATTCATGGAATGAGCACTGCAAAGTGTTATAAGCATTAATCTATTTTGTTCCAGCAATGCTCCAATTACGCAGCTTTCATTCTGCCATTGCTATTGCTAATGCATACCAGTGCGTTTACTCAGTAAATATGATAGCAGTGTGCTCAGTAAAATTTCTGCTGCCACAAAGCTATGTGCAATGGTGGCAGCTTGTCCAAGTCTATAAGTTGTGACTTCCATGCGTGCAATTTTATGTAGTGTACATGAAAATACAATAAAAAAGGAGAGACGGAGACACCTGTGCTAGCTGCTGTTATACCCCGCAGAGGGAAAAATGCCACTGAAGCTAGCTCAGACCTTTCACACTGTTAGTTTTCCAATTTCTCTCTTTTGTGTGTGTGCGTGCGTACATGCACTGAGCATGTGGAGTCACATATAAAGAAAATGAAATGCACGATGTGACAGATGTACCAGCTGCTTTTTGTTCTTTGCAAAGCAGAATGGAGGGCCAGAAATACATCACGTCTTTCAGGATGTTGGTTGCTCTTTGCAAGCTTGCTTTGTTCCTCTCTTCAGAGTATCGTGCCCGAAGGTGTGGAGCCCATTGTCACTCCTGGTGACAAAGGTGAGGGAGAGGCCGTGTCTGGTATGGTGAACGGTGCGCATGAGGGTACCACCAGGAAGGTGGCACCGGGGGCCACAATGAAAACATGGAGGTCGGTGATGACAACAAGGAACAGGAGGCAGAGGAGAGAAATGCTGAAGAAAAGGCCGAAGTCGATGAAGGTGCCGAACACACTGAAGAAGAAAAACGGGATGAAGTTGAGGAGCAGAAGGGTGAAGGCGATACTGGGGGTGACGATGTTGAGGGCAAAGATGAAGAAGAAAAAGAAACTGAAGGTGCTCCTGATGATGAACACGAAGAACAGAAAGCCGACGATGATGAAATGAAGGCAGATGACGGAGGAACAGAAGAGCAGGGCATTGATAAAGAAGACATGGTGGATGTTGAAGAGGAGAAAGAAGAGTGATTGTTGTTCCAGTTAGGAAAAAAAACAACATAGGAATGTGTTGGTCTTGTGTACATTTTAACACAATTTTCTATTGTGCTCACTGTGGAGGAACAGTGGAGGTTGAACGTCTCTTTTGTTTGTATGAAGCATGAATATGATGGTCATGTGTGCACAAGCGAGACCACTGCCATCAGCAGTTAGGAACCAATTATGTATTAGAGCAGACATTATTGATGCACAGTACATTACATGGAGAAATTAACAAGTACCCTGGATATTTGCACAGTCTTGCAAATAAATGTGTTATCATCCATGCTAGCATGGTCTCACTGTTAGGTGAGAACCAAGAGCTCTCTGTTGAACAAGTCTGTCATTGCACACCAAAGGATTTACGAAGCTGTTGCCCTGGCCACTGGATAATATTTGGTTTCACTGAACATTTGTTGCACCATAATTAGATTACCAGACAGACTGTATACTTGGCTTACAACATTGTTTGTGACACTGAAATTTGTTTTACATCATGCATCTTTTTGTCATTTCTTAGGACAAAGAAGCTGCATTTCCACAAATTTTGAGAGCTCTGAACTACTTTGTCATTCATATCTTACGGCCATGAACTTTGGATTATAAGTTTTGCCCACATGTCCAGAGGCTGCACATAAGAATATTGTGTTGAACATTTGCATTACGATCTGTCAGGGGTGTTACTGATCATGTGCTCAATTTTCTTCGGCTTGCATATTTGTATATATCATGTCAGGCACGAGCTGTGCCACACACTTGCTGTAAAAAGCCATGCTCTAGGATTGCGTTTATATTTTATAGCTTAGTGGGGTAGTTTGCTGTGGCGTTATTGACACTCTAATGATGTGCATTCTTTTTTTCCCTTGCAGCATGATCGTGCATCTGCACCCAAAGCCTGCACAACTACCACTGCCTGAACAAAATGTTTTGCCATCATGTCTGCTATGCATTGTGGTTTGTCAGCATTCACTACAAAAAAAGCAATCTTTTTTTAAAGAAATGCTTAGCTTGCAGGATTGCCAACATAGGTTATGTTGCCTGTCCACTAACCCATGAGTGAGTGTTCTTTGTCCTAACTTGCACTGAGTGATCTGAGAAGACAGGTGAACTTTGTGCATGTGAGCATGTTTAAAGTGTAGTGTTGAATTTGAAATTGAGAAAAGTGACTGCACCAAATGAGAAAAAACCAATTACTTGTGGTAAGTAATAATGAGAACTAAATATGTTCAATAATTTCTTTTATGCCAGTGCAGCATGATAGCATGGTTGAGTGGTGTTTGAACAAAGGTGATAGCAACTGAACAAAATCAAGTGCCCAGCTAGATGAACTTATTGGTAAAAGGAAGACCAGCAGCTGAAGGTGAGCGTGCTGTTGAGGAACAATATTGTTCAGCAGTAGACTCGGCTGTCGATCATGTTGCATTCTGCTGTACCAGCATAAACACACAACTCGACGCTGCCAGCTCACGACATGGTAATGCATTTTTGATTGAAAAGTGATAACATTTTGCTCAAGGCCCAAGTGTTGGTGTAGAAAAACAAAAGAACAAGCAAAGGCATTTAACACTACTGCGTTGTGAATTGTCAAAGCCTGTAGACTAACCACATTTCAGTGACTGCGCATGTTCCAGTGTACCATATGCAGTTAATTGTACAGCTCATGAGTGTCCCCTCCCTTCTGTGAACGCGAAGTGCAAGCAAAGTTGAGTGTCAGTGTTTTGTTTCTGTTTACGAGTGTGACTATTTATTGTTTTTGCTCCTCAGAGTCCCCTCACCCTCCTCAATCGCATCTAAACTGCCATGAGGTACCTAGTTATGAATGCACTATTGAAAAAATTGTATTTGCTATTTTATTTCAAGTGTAGTTGCACATTGGCACTAATCAAAATTGTTTGTAGGTCTGTTCCGTTACTGGTAGTGAGGTAGGTTCTCGCATTTTGCGTGCTAGGTGAACTTGGTGGTTTTATAATGATAGTTTCACGAGGATGTAGTTTCACACATTCTCAGCACATGCCCATGGCTAAGACATTGCCATATTTGCTTCTTGCAGTGCATAGATATGTGTATCAACCAGGTGCCTCCATATCCATATCTGTTGTGCTTTATAAAGGTTGTGTTGCCCGAAATGAGGTAATCATGTTGCAGTGCAGAGATAGGGAATCGTTGAGTGCTTGAGCTGCAAAATGCACTATATTGCTGCAGTTGAGCTGCTTGCCCAGATTTTTACAATGTGTTATGTGCACATGCCTGCACAGCTTCAAGTTACTGCTTGTTTTCGTTTTCTTTCCTCACGGTGGTGGTGAAAGTATGCAAGTTGCCTTGTGCAATTAAAATAGTTTCTTCACTTTTGAGAACCAATGTTTTTATATCTCCAAAAGCAAAAAGACATTGCTAACATCACTCACAAAATCTGTGGCTCTATGATGCACTGATACCAGCCAAGTTGAAAGTATTTATACAACTTGCCTATTTTTCATGTGCATTGACAAATACATCTTGGACATATAGTGCCAACACAGAAAGACTAGTATGACAAATTGTCACCACAGCCATTGGGACTTGCCATGGGCTGTACCAGTTTTTCATACTGAAGCAGTCAATACAAACAGCACGAGAGCCCCAATGCAGAGGAAGGGAAAGACTAGCTTAAAGTGCATAACCATAGTTACCATGAATAGCCTGTTGCCATAAAGAGCTTTACTGAACATGTGCATCAACGTTTACCCTTTCTTACATGACACTGCCCTGCCCCCGATAGTCTAGTGCCTATGGCACACGACTGCCGATTTAAAGTTTGCGGTATCGAATTCTAGCCGCTGCCATGGCTGCATTTCAGTGGACGCAAAATGTTGATGCCTGCCTATTGTGCATGTTCAAGAACCTCAGGTGGTCGAAATTTCCGGAGCCCTCCATTACAGTGTCTCCTAATCATATTGTAGTTTTGGGACATAAATCCCCAGGAATATCCTTCTTAGATGACACTAATGCTTCCTGGCGTAGCTATGCTGACGTTTTGTGCAAGGGCACAAAACGTCAGCATAGCCTTCTAAAGGGTACTGAAAGTTAAGCATTTGTCAATCAACTTCTCATAGCAAGCATGACCAAAATAGTAAAGTACAATGTGTGAGTCAGCTGAGAAGTGGCATTGTCTTATGCTGTAAACTGAAATGATTCATCTATGAAAACAGGAGCATTACCTTACAGCACTGTTGCAGAAATATTCAAGGCAAAAGCATAAATCCTCAATCTCTAGAGGCTGCCCTGGCCATGTGTTCTATTCGACTTGTTATAGGGCATTCATATCCTTTGGCAACAGCAGCTGCTTTGTATGCTAGACCTATGCACAGGAAGGTTGATAGGGTCTGTGCACAAGGTTTTGCAAGTGGCTGCTACGTTGGCATCTTGCAAAGGTAACTGGGTCTACAGTATTGGACATGGCACAGAAAAATGTGCTGTATGGTAAGATTGTTTTTGTTAGAGCTTATACTAAGCATTGTTTTAATATGAAAGACTCCCCTACAAAAGGCATTCTGACATGATATAAAAAATTTTTTTTTCGTTTGTTGTCTCAGAAGTGTATTCAAGAAGTTTCAAATACCAGGGATTTGGCAAGTTTGAAATGGGATAATGGTACCAATGATAATAAATTCAAGCCTACACAGTTTACAATGCATTTTATTTCCATGCCAAGTTCTGCACCTTGCATGCAAAGATGATGCAGCACTGGAGGCGGAAATTCAAACAAAAATATTAATAACAATCATTGCGAATGTGCAGCTTGGGACTAGACATACACATCAGATATGGGAGCTCTTTTTTGTGCTATACTTGAAATGTTCCGGCAGTGGGTAATGTAACAAGTTGTACAGCACAGTCAAATATGAGATGAAACGTAGGAGTACGAGCAGCGAGTAGTTTTGACAAGTATGGTGATTGAGAGGGTTACTCCATACATATGCAACAGCTAGTCTTCTGAAACTGTTCCAGCATGTACAGACATAGCTGACTAGTGCATGCAAGTGAACAGCCTGCAGTGCAGTTCATTAACACATGTGCAAAGTCCCATACTGGACTGTACAGCATACTCAAATTAAAAACTGCACAAATGAACTTGCACTAAATACATGCATGGTATGTGCACTATAAACATGTCCTGGTTAAGTAAGGTTTACATTTTATGATTTCACGATATTATAGGGGCATCAGGACTCAACATTTGTTGTTTTGTACACCTGCCTGTAACAACCTGAAGGCAAATGGCCATGCAATGACGAGACGTTAACTAGACTTTTATGAAAATTATCATAAAAGAGCAGCACTGTTCTGCAGGAAGGTGGTTGTTAACGGTTGATTAGGTGGCCCTTTGGTTCACTGCACATGAGTAACCAAAAATTGTTAGGGTATTCACAGTACACTGCATGTAAGTGTGTTTTATATGGGTAGGTATGAAGGAAAAGCCCGTGCTCCCAGTGCAATTCATCTCTGCATCCTGCTATGTGGACAAAGGTTGGGTGACACTTAAGCTCAGCCTTTAAGAGAAATGTTATAGCGTCATTGGGCTCCATCCAATTTTCCTTTCTCATAGAACATTCATTAAATTTAGTGCTTTCTCTTGAAATGCTAGAATTATTCAAGTTATGTTTTCTCATACACTCAAAATGCCGTTCAAGTGATCATTCATGTAGGTTTTAGTCAAGTCATTGTTTACAATTTTTCTGACAGATTTTACTTTGAGAACTTCAGTTTTGTTCATTGAAGTCCCTGCACCATGGCAGAAAGATTGTGTGGTCAGGTGCTCCGGGGAAACGGCGGTAGTTTGAGATGACTATTTCCAGTGTATGCGTAGCTTATACATACTATACATACTAAAAATATTTTTGCAAAGGCACACAGGAAGACAAGGCATCAACAGTGGTTTTAGACTACAGCACACTAAAAGCATTTGGAGTCTACCCCAATTGATTGGATCCTTGCAGAAGCATGAAATTCAGTTGAATCCAGGTTCAGTATATCATCAGAGGAAGCACTGAGGCCTCCAAACATTTTTTCTATCTGTCAGCGGTAAAGGTGGTTCCAGACATGAATTTTCATCTTGTATGCAACTTTGTAAGTGTTCACGAAAGCGCAGATTTGTCCCTGAAGCCAATGTATTCTTGGACCAGTTCTACCTACTTTTTGTAACGGCGCAATACTTCGAATGTTTAATTTGTCGGAGTATAATTGATTGATTGACTTCTGGGGTTTTACGTGTTTAGCAAGGTGCTTTAAATGGTGGATTTGAGTACCCAAGGTAAGGCAAGCACATTTTGTGTGAATAAATGGAAATGAGACATCCAGATTATTTGGGTATACGAATATTAAGCCTTTAGTTGAACTTGCATGAAATGGATGCCAGAATTTCAAAAACACTGAAATACCCCATTGTGTTCCTTCACTTTTAATTCAATGATCAAGTTCCCCCCTTTTTTTTTTCTTTTCACTGCATCTTGCTGTGCACTAAAGAAGAACCAAAACAAAGGGCCAAGCTTGGAGCAGTTTCAAAACAATAGCTGCATCACTGCACTCTGGTTCTGTAACATCTCATACACAGCGCTGAGGGAGGTATGCCTTCAAGTTGTTTCAGACTGTGCACTACAATGACATGCTGTAGTCTCCAAGGTTGCCCTGCAAGCATACCATGCAGTAACTTGTACACAAACTGGTTCTACCCTTATATTTCCTACCAGAACCAATGACTAACAGGTAAGGGAGACCTGTGGAAATAAATTATAGGTGAAATGAAGAGAAGCTGTTAGTGCAAAGAATAACACAGCTAACTAAATGCCTACAAGGAAGAAAAGTTCAGAAAAAAATGCACAGTTGCACTCAGTGCCACAAATTCATGCTTAACATGCTGTCAGACGAGCAAAATGTTTATTTCACAGTAATGATATTCAAAGTGTTTACAAAGTATAACATGACATTTACATAGGATGTTTTATGTCACTATGATTTATCATCAATTACA
Organism: Hyalomma asiaticum; assembly: GCA_013339685.2. NCBI lineage: Eukaryota > Metazoa > Arthropoda > Arachnida > Ixodida > Ixodidae > Hyalomma > Hyalomma asiaticum. The sequence goes on from CM023486.1 coordinate 106,225,167, forward strand.
AAAACTCCCCACCTTCCTAACATCATCTGGTAAAAGCGCTTCATCATTTTTTTTTTTGTGTGTGTTTAAGAGAGAAAAGAAGTGGTCTGTGAAGTAAGGCAGCACCAAAAATTGGTGTTAAGTACTGAAAAATGGGCATTAGGCACATCATAAAAGCTTCGATCACGGCTTGTGTATACGAACATGCTAGATGGCTAAACTGGTTTTATGAATCCATGCACGGAAAGTCCAAGCCTTTTAATAGGGTTTGCAACCACACTCTCAGCTAACATAATGTCAGAACAGGAATGCTAGCCATCAGGAAGATGTGGTGCTTTGTCTATCAAAAAGCTGCTAACACGCAAACTTAATATTCCAGTAAGGTTACTTATACACTCCTTATCAAAAATACGCAAGACACACCGCACACAACTGGAGCTATCACCAATTTGTATGCAGGGCCTTGATAGCACCTTGTGGTTCCGGAAAATAAGATTTTCTTTCTTTTTTTCTGCTGCTTAAAAGATCAAGGGGCTGGGAATGTCATAAGAACCTTAGAACATCACACTGACAAGCCTTATTATATTTTCTAAGAAACCTGCACCAAACATCACACTGCTAAAGCGTAGTGCAACGCATGGTCTGTAATCACAATTCATGCCAAGAAACCACCAAGACTTAAATATTTTCTTCTTACTGGTTTCCTTGTTAAAATTAGTCTACCATTAAGAGTTCTAAACTATAATAAAATAAGGTAACAAGGTAAATAATGTAATCACATGGCATGTTTTATGGGAAGCCTTTACCATGGGAAAGAAAAAAAAAATGTATACATGGGCCAAGCCATCCATCACTGCCATTTTGTCTATAAACACTTCGGAGACAATTGCACATGATGCTATCTTGCTGGCAACAGCTTTCTACGTTCAGTTGCCCCTTTTGGGAAAGGCAAGCTATGCTGCTCGAGTGCACATTCTTTTTTATTCCGTATCACACATGCTGCAAACTTGCTGTAGCACCACAGCGGTTATGGTGTTGGTCAAGTTTGAGGTCATGCGATCTAATTCCGGCCACGAGGGCTGCATTTCGTGGGAGTAAAATTTAGAAAAAATCCTTGTACTTAGACTTGCGTGGATTTCAAAGAACACCAGGTGGTTGAAATTACTGTGTAGCCCTCAACTACAGGGCATGCTTCATAATCGGTTGCAGTTTTTGCGAGTAAAACCCAGCAATCATTATTACGCATGCTCCAATTTTTGTAGAAAATCTCAAGCCCACAATTAGTACAATAGCTCAGTGGTTAGATTGTTTCAATCTGAAGCTCATACTGCCACAGTGGCACAATACTGATGTGAGCATGAACAAAGTTTTTTTTTTTTTCTTCACCATGACATCAGCTAAATGGGACTGCCAAGTCATTGGTATGCAGAGATGGTACCTACATTGGCTGCGCTGCCACAAAAAGCTCTCGTTCTCTGCATATAAAGAAGCCGCAGAATAACTGTTCCTGCGCTCGCAGACAAATTTTCTTGGCAATGAAGGGAAAGCCCAAAGCCAGGACTTTTACACCTACGCAATGTAGTCCGCTTGGGTTCGGTGCATGTTTCGCTTTCAGTTTCTTTTTTGTACACGCTTTGAAACCGGTCAGCTTTGAAAGGGCGTCTGTGGTTACGGCATAAATGTCGCACATAATTTTCTGTGCTTTGAAGGCTATTCGTTTGAGAAGTTCCTCACACGTTTATTATTCAAGTACACATGAAGGGCAGGAGGTGACAGACACTTACTTCAAGAAACCAACACTATTTTGCCTTTTAAGGATGTCTAAGATGCAGGACAGCATTACACATGGAAAAAAAAAAAAACCCAAAAAAGACAATGGCCAAAGTACACTGAAAACTTTCTTGTTGAATTATGTCTCAGTTTAATTGATTCCTGCAGGTAAATAATGTTCTTTTTTATTACTTTTTATTTATTTATTTACTTATTTTCATTTGTAACATTGGAAAATGAAGATAAAATTGGACAACTACATCCAGCAGTGCTTGCATTCATGCGCTTTGCTTGTGCAGGCTCCCCTACATTGCCAAAAAAGGTTGTCTGCAAGTACAAGTGCCTTGCTGGTTTTGGCACTAGCCACTTGATGCTTTGCCAAGAGGCAATTCACTGTGGCAGTAGAATGTGCATTGTGCTATGTTGCAGTACCGCACTGGTGCACTTCATACCAACAAGGGCTCGTAAAACAATTTATATCCATCTGAAAACTGTTTTCAAAACACTTTCTGGCTCAGCTTGTACCACTCTCCACATTTTTATGTATAAGAACAAACATATACTACAGACAACAAAATGCAAGATGCTATGTCACACACTGAAAATTTGCTGCAACACATTTTGCGTGTGCAAGTACACTGTAATGCTGCATTATTAACAAAGCCGATACTTAAAAAAATAAAACAATTTGCTATAATGCACACAAGAGCACAGGTATCAAGAGCTGCTTGGAATGATGAAATCACATTAACCCAAACAATGTTTTAATTTAGTGCCAACAAGTGTGTGTGAGCTAGACACAGCAGAAGACTTGAGCTGCTGTTTCAAACTGCCACGAAAAAGCTGTAACAAATTTTGAGCTCATCACAGTGCATGCTGAGCTCATGGCTCCATTCATGTAGGAGCAGCTCTGAAAGGTAATAAAGAAAGCATGAGTAAATATGGTCAGAAAAGCAGCATATAATTAGTGTGCAGCAAATGGTCCTTTTGGACATTTGCATCAAATGCAGCAAACTGCTGAAATTGCACCACCAACAGAGCACAGAAGGCATGCATGTGTGATCTGTGCGATTACCCTTGAATGCATACACCATATTTACAGCAATATAAGCTGACCACAAAAATTCTGCACTTCTGGGAAATGGAGGAATAAAATAAGAAAACAAAAATATGAAGACAATTGCAGCACAAACTCCCGACACATAATATGGCTCCATTTGTGGCCTTGAGCATGACGTGGATGGGCTAGCTGCTACCGGAAAAGACCTGCAATAGCTTCTTATGTCTCTAAACTTCTTACTGCTTATGGATTGGGCAATAGCAAAGCTCGTACTGACATCTTGATGCATTTTTTACAACAACAAGTTCAAAAATCTCGTGTTGAGTTAGTGTTCTTGTCAAACAGCAACCATAAAAGTTCTGCTGATTAAATATAAGCTCACTAACGAGCTCTACACTAGTGGTACAGACAAGTAAGATATGTAACTTGCTGTAGCATTAGCTGCGTATGTTTTAGGGTTGAGTGTATATAAGGTGTAGCTATGTCAATGTCACTACTGGCACATACTTCTCTGGTAATCCAGTAAACTGCGAACAGTGAGACGTTTACACACAAACGAAACCTATCATCACCTGCCCACAGCACTAAGGTAATGTATTACTACAGGAACAAAGGAACAAGACTCATTACAATGAATGTGGCCACAACTTTTTATGCTACTCATAAGCTTCAGCAGAAAGAGAAACAAAAGTTTGCATGGTATCAATAACATCCATGAAATCCAATATTGGCACATGACTCCTCAGTTGGTGCACAAAAAATCTAGGTGGACACAAATCAGTTGGTCTACAAATGAAGAGTACTATTTATGTTACCTTTGCTCAGTGCCAGTGCCATTTAGTTCTGTAGCTGGCTTGGCTGGAGAAGTGTTGGCAATGGCTTTGACTTCAGGTGTAGCCTGTCGGCCAACACTCTCACTGGATTTCACTCTGGCTTCAGGCGTAGCAGGCACTGCAATACCAGGTACTGCTGTGGTGGCCCCGTGACCAGGCGTCACGTGAGGTGACGTGGCAAAGCGTGATAGAGATCGGTCCACCGCACCATTTTCGTCATCACTTGGAGCTACGCTAGTCTCACTGACATCTTCTGGATAAAAGAAATGGTACCTGCAAAGGTTTCAAATAGTGAAATCTGTTGTACCAGGATAAAGCACAGGTGCAAGGTGCCCAGCTTTTTGTGAAAGTAAGTAAATAGTACACAGTTATCTTTCTTCTTGAAGGCCAGGTGATTTGTTATTCCAGGTACACTTTCCACAATGCATTTCAGAAACTTCTCTTTATTCCTTTCAACAAAAATAACCAGTGGATGTACCTTGTATTCCCTCATATTCCCAAGCCTGGTGCCGGCAACAATGTTAAAGCAAAAACTAGTTAATAAATGCAGCAACTAAACTGGGATAGATTGTGACACTGCTATTTTACTGGTGCAGCCTTTTGGCGAGTGTAATATACGCATGAAAGAAATGTCATTAATCTCACGAATGGGAATTTTTTGTTGGTCTAACATTAGGTGCAAAACCTGGGAACACAAGGCACAGACAGACACACAAACAACTTATGAAGCAGCACTTTAAACTAGCACTATGTTTGCCTCCTGTGCACTCTATCTTGTGTTCCTGTGCTGTTGTACGTCCAATTATTTCTTCTCTTGAACTTTCAGACATCAGCACATTCAGGCATGCTGCGCATATGGTTTAAAATTCACAGCACCATCCCACAGGATTATTACTCTTTTGGTTCAGAGTACAGAACATATGCTCACTAGCACTCAGCAAGTGACTCGGTTTGTGGGCACTTGCTAATGAGTGCTGGTGAAGCCACAAAGGATGCTCAAGTTCAGCCTTGGACGTTGGCATGAGGGAATCACTGCCCCTTCTATAACAAAGTGCCAATATTGATGTTCCTTAGGATACTCTTTAAAAGGAACTATAGTTACATTTGAGGATAATGGCACTTGGTAAATAAAAATGCAGTGATTATGGCGCCATTTCCATCATTTTCAAGAGAAGGACATGCCAAGGATGCCCTGTGTGCCATATATGTACCTGCATTCTTGCAATTAGAGGTTGGTATCAATATGTGGTGCATTGGTTGCACCACAGGATTTGTATCAAGCTTTCTCAACTTGCAGGTGCATAGATAAAGGATAACCTGGCAAAACAGCTTGATTAACACAAGTTCTTAGCCAATGCTGATGTTATTTCAGTTTTCTTGCATAGGACACTGGCAGTGGTGGGAAAAGAAGCATTCAAAATGATTGCTTGTCAATCCTTGCAAGCCCAAATAATAAAAACAGAGCTGTGCAAATAGCAAAATTTTGTGTGTGAAGCGAACCAAATATTTATAAAATGCCGTTCAAATATTTTTTAATACTAGCACACGTGTACTGCGACACTCATGTAGATACTTGGTAATGTAACGCAGCACATGAGTAACTCAGTACCTCTAAAACAATTACTGGGTAATGAAACCCGGTACCCCTAAATAAAACTAAGGACAGAATACTCACTGTTGGTAATACCTAAGCAATGTTACAAATGTACATACAGCGATTCGTAGCATGTTACACAGGTTCCATGCAGTTGCTAGAATAAAGACAACCTACATATCATAAGCCTTCTTCAATTATGTCTTCATAAGTAACACATTGGTATTACTTGATGGGACCAATTCTAACCAATTATTACCACATAAAATGCCAGAAATTTATAGAAAGAAAATGTTAACTGGTGCTCTCTTACCTTAAGTGCTGGCTGTCCTGTGTTTCGTCGTCACTGTCCTCATCAGGTGAAACATACAGGACCTTGAGTGTGATTTCACCTTGCTGAGAGATTAAAAATGAAAAACGTTTTATCAACCATTGGAATACCAGGAACATCAAAGAGAAAGTTTTTTAAAAAGCATGAGTAAACTGTGCTTGGTGCAATGTGAAAACGGCTGGTGCTACCAAGAGAAGATGCTTGGCAGGCCAACAATGATTTCAAAACAAGGGTAACAATGACATCCAGTGCCACTGCAGCCATGAAGACCTCGCACCAGCTTGCCATCATAATTCCAATGATAGTGATGCACTCGGGTATAGTTTCTTGACCATTAGTGAAAAAGGACTACACTACATTCCACTAGTGCTAGACAACCATAAACTTAGCAAGTTTCAGAAACACTTCCTGTGCTTATATGGCCAGAACACAAGCGATTTCGCACCCATATGGACATGGACACATCCCAGTGTCGAATTCAAGAAAAAGAGGTTATATAAAATATGAAAATATGTTCTGAAAAGCTCTGACCTGCATACAAGAATTATCTTGAGAAAAATATTACTAGCCCAATTCCAATGGTGAACTGCGAATACACAATAGCACAAAGTACAGCATACCAAGCCAGAAAGAACCTTGACAGCATCGTTGTGTTTTGCTTCCCTCAAGTCAACACCATTGGCAGCAAGGATGGCATCTCCAACAAAGAGCTTGCCACTCCTCCAGGCTGGCATGTCTGGGAGAACTTCAGAAATGACTATGGGAACACCATGCTCTAGACCACCCTGCAAGGACAGCAGCAGTTGTGTAAGATGCAATGCCAATTAGTGCAATGCACGCAAAGACGCATTTGTTATACTGCAAATGAATGTCACACAGAAACCTGTTTCGTTAAGCGACTGAATATTGTGATGTAGTGGGCACACCTGTAAGAGCCATCCACAGGTTGTATACTATGCTATAAGCTCCTGACACTGGTCAGGTGGTGCTGCAGAACGAGCCAGTTTCAGCGCTATCATGGCGTCTTCCTGCAACACTGACCACCATGACCACCACTGGCGCACTGTCTCGGAGGCCATGCCGTGAGGACGCCACTGCTGGGGCAGCCCGCATGGATCTTTCCATTTCTTGCACCCCCATGCTTGTTTGAAAATAAGCAAATCCCACATATATTGTGCCATTGTACTCTGTAGCTTCAAGTCAGTCTTGAAGGAATCTTTTAAGACTCTTAGTATAGAGACGCCGACAGATGTATGTGAAAGAAGCGAGTGACCTAACCGTTTGTGCAACTTTAACGCAGCTGTCACACACTGCAGTGTAGTTAGGTCAAGTTTGTCTTGTATTACATAACTTAACTGCATTGTAGAGTTCCTTATACTCCTACTCAAATACTATGCTGCTGTTCTGCATTATTTACAGTTTTCCCACGGAAATCCCGCCATTGATAAGTCACTGCAATGCATACATTTCTCTTTTTATTCCCCTTACACAATCTACTGCATTAAACAGTCAACTGTCCTGCTCTAGCACAAACATTTTGAAAGAATTTTCCTAGTGCAATGCTGGTACTTATCTACGTCGGTTTCAATGAAATTGAAATTTCCCACCAATAGACAGCCAAACATTTTATTTAAGAGCTAGAAAAATTGACTACATGCAGCTTGCACTTAATGAACGTGATATCAACAAGCCTCGGAAATATGATATCAATAGGGGTTTTTTTTCCCCCGACTGACAACATAAAAGCACTTGCGTATTCACAGCATTAATTCCCATTTAAAAGCACTATACAGTACAATCACTCTACACACAGCAGCTCTTGGAGCTGCGCTTCGCACGAGAGACATGCAAATCGGAAACCAGGCCTTCGCAGCTGTGAGTGCTTGATGCAGCAGTGGTGGCACCGTTCATTTTCTTTCCTTCACAAAAGATTCTCGCTGTCTTTTACATTCCATCTGTGATTGCAGACACCGCCATATTTACCATGCTGAAAAGCTTGCTGCTAGCTGCAACTGAGCTATATCATTATCAAGGCAACACTATTTTTTATACTAGCTCTCCATGGACAGAGAATAGAGAGAAAGGAAGGGCTTGCAATTTTAAGCAATTTAGGCACAGCATGCTATAATACATTGCAGCAGTCAAAATGCCATCTGGCTACCCCATGACGAATGCTGTGAAAAGACATTGCCAACTCCAACCTATGTTGGTCTTTAGGTGAGTATAAGAGGTCTGACAGTGGTGAGCATAGCATTCAGCATTTATATTTAGTATGTTGGATATGACACACCTGTTACACTTTAATGAAAAAAGGTGAAAAAAAGCAGCATTATAGTCATTAAACACATTTCTGCAGTGCTTCAGTAGACACACATTAATAGTGCACCTTTAATCATATAGCTGGCAAATTCCAGTTGTTACAAATAAATTGTAATGCTCGAAAAAGTGTACTGGAAATACTGGAACTTGTCAGTGGACAAAGCAAGTATGGGCATTCAGATAGCAATGCAAACAAATCTATGTATGTAGATGGTCCAAGACAGAGGTATTTATGGCTCGTAGTGGAATGTCTGGAACACAAGCATGCTTGACTGTCACAGCAGCTACGGCAATGGTTCTACTCTCGCTCAAGCTACAAGGCAATGACATACTGACAAGCTCCCAGTCGATCACAGTGCCTGTAACATTTTTATGCTGTGCTGAAAAGCAGAAATGCTGCTCTCAAATCTTTCCACTTCCATGATATAAGCAAGAGATACAACAAATAATCGCAATTATACATGAAGCTATCACGCACCGTGATTGAGATTCCAAGTCCTTCATCCTTGCCCTTAGTGAGTCGCACTGTCCGCACATCTCCAATTCCCTGATGGCGGCGCAGTGGAGTGCCTTCATCAGGTGTTGCGAGCTCTGGCCCGGGCAGGGCAGTAGCATTGGAAGACCGCCCTCGGCAGGCTCGGATTACTGCCTTGTGCCTGTGCAGGTGGATCTCAGATTCCAGCTGATTCCAAAGCCGGTCATGTTCACTTGGGTTTAGGTCTCTGCCAAGCAGCTGTATCTGTTGGATCCTGAAGGACGTAAAGGCGACGCTGCTATCAGTGAAATAGCTGAGCCCTGTCTTGCTTTGTGCTTGATGTCGTAAATGCACACATATCCTTAGTAGACCATGCCTCGCATCTGTAAAACATTGAGGCATACTCTTTGTTAAAGGTACTCAAATCAATGAGTGGCCAGAAAATAGATGGCGCTCCCTTTATCTAAAGGCTGAGGATGAGTTCTTCAACTTTCTTCAGAGGAAGATTCGGTTGATTACAGTCTTATATACCATGTCCTGTTTGCTGTTAAGAAGACGCACCTAGCATAACATTAAGCAATGACCCTGTCGATAAGTGCAATTATTGAAAATGTCCCCTGTACACTGTTCGGGCTTTGTCATAGTTTTCCGTGACTGCAACATGAGATGTGGCAAAGATCAGAGAGAAAACCTGCAGAACTTCTTAATCAAGGTAAATGAACGTGCACTGTAAAAAGAAGAAAGGAGCTTGGACTAGTGGTGCAAGCCTCGTGAAGCACCGAAGCTTATGGGCACTTGGCTGGTCAGGGTATGTGTCCGGCACACCCGCATTTCGTCGTGGTCCGAGGCTTCGGCAAACCTCTCGCAAAGTGCAGTGAGACCCAGTGAACGCTTCTCAATGTTTCACACTGACCTCAGCATTAAGACGTTTGTGTCGAGACACAGACAGTGGCAGACGCACAACTTACAAGATCGCTTGCGATGTGCCTGACAATTTCTACGTCATGCCAATATGAAACCTCACTGCGAGGGTGGCTGGGTTATGGCAAGCATCATTTTATTTCAGAAGAGAAGCACAGGTTCAAGTGCCATTTAAATTACATAAAGGAGAGGATTGGAGGTAACTGGTATCCATGCAAGGTGCATTGAAAAACAAAGAATGTATAAGAAGATCTGCTTCAACTCCACACATATTCCATAATTCCTCACAAAAGATGGCCTGCTCCTTATGTGTTACTTTATGTAATGCCAAGCATTTGCGCTACTTTTGGAAAAGAAACTAACCTGCCAGCTAGTTCTTTGTCAAGGTACTTGGCAGCCAGCTTGGCCCCAAACACTTCGCTCTGCAGGGACACTATGTCCCTGCGAAGCGCAGCGTTCTCCTTGCGCAGCTGGGCCACCTCTGCCTCCAGCTGCATCTCACGGCCCAGGTCCATTCGGTACATAGTCATCTCTTGTTCCTGCAACACGTTGCACATACACAGAGGTAAATGGCAGTACTATGACGAGTGACAACAAGTTCAACTTATTTGAAAGAAGGATTTAATAGAACTGCACTGGTAAGCAAGAAATGGTTGGTGTAAAAGAGTCAACGTGTGGAGTAATAGCCACATCTCTGTACATTAGGAGAAACTTCTGACAGCCATGCACCTGCTTCAGTTTATGTAGGCCATTCAGACTGTAGCAACTAATCTGCTCAATCGCTGCTCATGATGAATAGTTAAAGTGCATGACAAGGTGGAAGAGCTGTGTATCATGTTATCAGCACAAGGCATAAAATAGATACTAGAGCTTCGACATAATATTTGCAACAGTGGCCGTTCCTACCGATAGTCAAATTGATTCAGTCCAGATGCCACTCCTGCATCTGAAAACACGTAAACATATTTTCCTCCTGAGCATGTGCGAGTCCAAGAGGCCTGTCCAGATGTCCTGAACCAGCCCCTCACCCCTTGAAATTTTTGCATATGCATTTCCTCAAGAAATTTGTTGCACATGGATGTGATGTCAATTAAAATACCAATTCAAAGGGAAACATTAGGCGCATTGCTGGGACATAAATAAACTGATTATTATCGACTGTAAGCATCACTGATGTAACCTCCTTCATTGTCAATCATCATGTCAGTCAACGTCAGGCCATCCCTCCTTTTTCAAAGTAGGATGAAAATATACAAAATATGTGCTAGTGAGTACTTCGATCTGACACCATGTGCACCCAACAGCAAGGAGTGAATGATATGTGCTAGTAGCCCTAAGGCTTAAGCGCTCTGTCATAAACCTTAGTCACTCGGTCATAATGGTGCACTCACCAGTTTTTGCTTGATGGCAGTCGAGTCTCCTGCATGCCCCATCTGCGCAGACACTTGCAGCTGGGCTGAATGCAGCTGCAGCACAAGGTGCTGAAGCTCCTTATTCAGCACAGCACTGGTTGATTGCGCTTCATACAGGTCGGACTTCAGTTCCTGTAGTTCACACTGAAAAATAAAAATAAAAAAAGACACTGCTGAGGAATCTGATTATCAGCTGGCTTGCCTTAGGCGCAACAATGAATGTACACTATCTAGGTCCTAACAAGAGAGCTGCCCTAGAAAAATACTTTGTATCTGCATTATTTTAATTACGAACAAGAAGGAAATTCAAATGATTCCTGCATCACAGTTATTATATACTGCGGTGCCTGCAAGCTCTCCTAGCCTTAGTTCACTTCTCATTTACGTTCTGCAAACACTCCAGTCATTTATGCAATATCACACAATAATTGATTGATTGATTTGTGGGGTTTAACGTCCCAAAACCAGCTCTGATTATGAGAGACGCCGTAGTGGAGGTCTCCGGAAATTTCGACCACCAGGGGTTCTTTAACGTGCACTGACATCGCACAGCACACGGGCCTCAACATTTCGCCTCCATCGAAATGCAGCCGCCGCGGCCGGGATGTGTTAATTTTATTGAAGTGCCCGGCAATATGCCACTCATTGACAATAACGGGCCTCCGGCTGGTGCTTATTTGACCACAGTGTGGAATGGGTTGCCGATTCGCAAGCGCCCTGGAGTGCATTCCATCTCATCCCTGCCCGTTCATTCGTTGCCTTATACCGAAGAAGGTCCATGAAGTATAACCAGCGGGTAACGCGCGTCATTCCCGAACAAAAAACGTCATCCCGCCGTATTCAAGGCCGAGAGACAAACTACAGATAACGCGCGGCGCGCCGCCCCGTCACAAAAGGCACGTCCCAGTGCTCAAAGGGCTGGGCTAAACAGAGGAGACAAGCGCACACAACCGCGACAAATTCAGGGGCAGCGACAGTGTAGTACGCGCTGGTGCTCGCGGTGGGTGGGCCGTAGCCCCTGCCCCCTTTTCCTCCCCACATGTATACCCCTCGTCCTTTCCCGCCTCGCCCCGTCGGTACGTCCTCACTGACGAAAAGCAGCAGCCCCAAGGGGCACTTTTGACCGCGCCGGCAGCGGCGACTTCAGAGAAAAAATGCGCGCGAGCGCCCATCTCTTCTCGACCGTCGCTGCCGCCGGCTTCGGAAGAGATTACCAGGCGGGCCTGGCGTTGGATGCCGTGTACGCGGCGCTCAGCTGCTGCAACTGGAGTCGCTGTCCGAAGACGGCCGTGAAACTCTTCCCGACATTTCTCAAGGGACGCAACGGCAGGACGACGCACAAGCAGCCAACAACGTGTCCTTTTTATAGACGTAACTAAAGCGACATTGCTTAACAAGAAATCGTCTCAGGACGAAGCAAAAACTTCGATGGCGTTGTCAAATGAATTGCCACTGGCCCCAGCATGGTGGCAACTTCGGCCACGGCACGCACGTTCAAACGCGACAGTTGTTCTGCCACTACTGGTCTTGCGGGTTTATTAAAGAAGCGTCCGGCGGTGCTGGGCCGTGCACCCCGGAGCCCCCGAGCGATACAAGCGCGCCGACGGCCAACGTGCGAGCGCAAGACGTCTGCTCCATTTCGCGGCTCGTCTCTCATTTTACGCGACCTCCTCCTCGCCTTCGTTACCCCACCCCGCTGTGGCAAGCGAGCCACAATCACAACCCGACTCTAAGGTCGGGCAAAAAGAAAACGAGAACAGCAGCAAACGCACAAGAAAAACGAGGCGAAACGGATTCCCAACAGACGACGTTGTACGATAGGGCCGGCACCCACGGCCAGCAGGGACGGAGCACAGAGTGTATATTTGGCACTTAATTTCCTATAAACTTCGGACGACGAGATGCGCGATTTGGTTGTCACAGTACTCCTGGTGTTCGCGACGACGTGTCCGCTCCCGAAAGGCGATGCCGGCGCCTTGGCGGCGGTGCAGGCCGACGGCCATAGGCGGCCGCAGCAGCACGGGCGAAGCCGGCGAGACGCCACGACGGACAGACCTCCAGAACAGTCCTCAGCGGATCCGAAGGGCCTAGACCTGAGCCCCGACTTGTGGCACAGTGTTCCTCCGTACCTCAAACAGGTGAGGATGTGCGAAGCATTGAATGGTAGCGTTTTAAATTTATATCATTCCTTCGAAGGAATGCGTACCGCTTGGTTCGCAGCCGAGCACTGCCTAACTGGCAGAAAGATCATCCTCTTCTGAAAAGTTTTGGGGTCCAATGTACGATTAGGTGTCTGTCATTTGGCGGTGTCAGAACCTCTGTGGTGTGTCAAAAGTGTCGGCTGCAGCAGTGCCCCGCGACTTTCACGGGGTACCCAAAGCGCGTGGCCTGACAGGTGCAAAACTTGTTAATAGTTGAAATGAAGGCATTTAAAATCATAGTTAATGCTGATGACTTGGAGAATGATAGTGTCTAATCTAAGAATCATGTGCTCACCGCGGAGACCCGGCAGCGCGTGATACCTTGAACTTCACATGCATGCTTTGGGGTTTCCGCGAGTGTCCAGAGGATGTATAAAGGTCTCCGTGGCGGTCCTAGCATTCGATCACATCTCCAGGTAGCTAAAACGAATTGCTCTTTTCACTCCTCGTGGTACCAAGCTGGTGGCATCACACATGGACTCCATTAAACAGTGAGCTAGAAGGTCTAGTGGCCGCTCGCAAAGGTGTATACCTTTAATGCAGCTTGTCATAATTAACAAGCCACCGAAGCTTCACTTCCTTTCTCGCTCCTTATCTCGGCGAGAAACATGTGAGCCACGCCGTCCTCATCGTTGTGAAACGCTTCGCAATCAGCCTTGGAGGAGGAGCCGGCCAACGCGCGCGATGTCCTTTCATTCACGCGTGCAACCCACGTCGCACGAACCGCGTCGTCACATCTTGCAGGGCGCCGCGAAAGAGACGCCAAATGCATGTTCAAGAACACACGCGCCGCATGCAAATGGAGCTTTCCTTTGACAGCTGTAGCTCCCTCCCGCCAGAGCGTATGCACGCGAGAACAAAAAGATTCTCTGTTCGAAAATACCAAACGAAAATACTAAGCCCATATATACTCGCACTCTTCGCGCTACCCTTCATACCGCTAATCACAATGAGAGACCCGTGCATGGCCGCTACATACAACTTTTGTGTTATACGTAGTGACCGTGTCAGTTGTATCTCTCCCTTTCCAACAAAAAAGTCAACACTTTGTCCCAAGTTTGACTGGCTTTTATGGCACGGCTTTGGATCATGCGCTGCACGTAAATTTGAATCGCAGGGGAGATGCCGCAGTCAGTCTTCAACGCGTTTCTTTCCGCGCGTGGTCCAGGTTCTGACGTCCATTGACGACCGGCTGCGCGGGCTGGACGCGTTCGGATCGGCGTTGCGGCTCACCAGACTCGACTTCTCTCTGGAGCAAGTACTGCGCAAACTGGACTCTCTCGACAGCCGAATGGGCAGGCTGGAGGCCAAGCTCGACGTGCGACTCGAGAAAGTCGAGGAGACGCTCAACGGTCGCGGAAAGGACGCCGCGTCGACGGCACAGCAGCAACAAGGTGCCGCGGATGCCTTCCACCTGAGCCGCCGCTTCGACATGCTCGCCGACAAGCTGAACAACAAGTGAGAATCTCGTTGAACGTTCACACTGCTCGGACACAACAACGTTCAACTAAGCTTGAATCGCAGGACGCAGCACTCGTCCCGTCGTTTCATATATGATGGAGCTATCAACGCGCGCTACCAGTGCCAGCACCGGCTTAACCGCAGACTTTGTGAGTGCACTGAAAGGCAAGGGACCACGCATGTAAAACTGTCCACGGAAAACAGAGCGAGCACGAATGGCTACCACATGAAAACGAGAGGTCCGTGAAACCACATTCCGAGAGGCATTCGTAGATCTAAAGTCGTTTTAAATAATGAATTAAGCCAAGGAAAGCGCAGCGTATGCGGGAATCGCGGTAATTATGGGATATAACAGGAAACGGAAGCGGATGAAAAGACAACTTGCAGAGGGTGGGAAACAAACACACAATCATCGTTGAGACGCGCACTTTGTTTTCGTTGACAATATCGTGCATGCAGGAGAGCGGAGAAACCATGGCGTTCTGTGTCCCCCCACCCCACCGCGCAGGCTGGCTTTCCTGGAGACCAAGCTGGACATGCGCGCCGATCGGCTGGTCAACAAGCTGGAGCTGCTCGAGCGCGACTTGCAGGATGCCTCGGAGGACGCGCTCGAGAAAATGGCGCGGCTGCACGCTGACCTGTCGCGGCTGGCCAACCTGGCGGAGCGCGCGGACACTGCGCAGCGCCAGACGGCCACGGTGCTGCGCGTCGAGGTGGCCGACGTCATAAAGCGGGCTGACGCTAAGATGGACCTGTTCAGCCACGAGATGCTCACGGCGAACAACATGCTACGCGCGCTACAGGAGCAAGGGAACGCCACGCAGCAGGCGGCATCGTCCTGCCAGGCGTTGTCGGCCGATGCACCCAACTGGGAACAGGCGAGTACAGCGCTTGCTTATTATGTCCAGATAAGAGGATACACATACATGGAAAATATACTTCCTTTGCTTTAATATACATATAGGCGTAGCCAGCGTAGTGCTTAGTACTATCAAAAGGTATTGCGGGACTATGGTACTATCTTCCTCTCTCTCTAAGAAGAAAGGTTTCTTTGCATAATTATATGCACCCTCACATACGAACATACACGTGCACTCAACTTTCCCGAAACAGAATCCTGGTTGCAACCCTGCTCAGTAATGTGGGTGGTGTTTGGGCTTGCTTGTACAACACATGGGTGAATTGCAGCTGCTAGCCCAAGGCGCGATAGCATGCGACAATTATATGCGCGTATCTTCACCAAAGCTATAGGGACCAACAACGACCACGCCGTGTTAAGTAAGCTTTTTGTTTTAATTACTCCTGACGCTTCGACGGCAATACAGAAAGGGAATGCGAACGAATTTTTGCGAGCAAGAAAGGCCTTATTCGAGATGTGCCGTTTTGACGGCGCTCAAATGACTTCACTCGGACCCCCCCCTCCCATTCTTTTTTGTTTTCTTTCGCAGGTGACTAACTTGACCGAACTGGTGGAGAAAGTGCGTGAGATCGACTCGGACGTGGAGAGCTACACGCGAAAGGTCATCAACGGCATCAACGAGCTGCGGCGCGCCACCGACAAGCTGCGCGACGCCTTCCAGGACACCGTGGAGCAGGGCAACCGCACCCGCGTGATGGTGCGCGAGGAGTTCCGCAAGCTGCACGAGCAGATCGAGCCGCTGACGCTGTTCGAACCGCGGCTCAGCTTCCTCAGCGAGGGGCTCGAGAAGCGCATCGTCGAGCTGGGCACCACGGTGGACCAAAGCTTCGCCACGCTGCTCGTGGCGCAGAACTCGTTCATCTCCTCCTGCCACCGCATCCAGGAGGAAGAGGTGCAGCTCTACGACCTGCTCGAGCGCATCATCCTCGAGATGCGCAACCGGTCTCTGGGTGACACGGAGCGCATCAGCGACGAGCTCCAGGGTCACAGCAACGAGGTCGAAGCGCTCCTCAAGGGCGCCGTGAGCGCCGTGTTCGCGGCGGGCAACACGACGCTCGCGGAGGTGCGCAAAATGCTCGGCAATCGCCGGTCCGACTGCAAGGAACAGCCACCGGCGCCGTCGGCCGCTTCGCAGGCGGTCGACAGCGGCGCCAACGGGACCACGAGCGCCGCGGCAATGTCGGCTACGTCGCCGCTGCCGTCACGTTCGGCCACGACACCGCCTTCCGCACGGTCGCCCGCTAACAGTAGGACTAGGGACAGATCCGACGGCGCTGGCGGCGGAAGCGCCAGTGCTGTTGCGGCGTCGGCGGCGACGCAGAACTACGACTACAACGACGAAGCCCTTAAATAGGCGGCGACAAGACTCGATGACAGACGCTTATGGATGTTGGTGCTAATACCTGTTGCCGCCACTAAGAGAAATGACTGTCTAGAGCGGTGGTAAGGGTTCTCCAGTGCTGTCAGTGTGCCACGCAATTACTGTGTGCGCGTCGATACCAGACGAATAGGAAATGTGGGCACGTGCTAACCAAAGTGTGTGCTTGAAATGTATTATACTGCTTTCGATTGCACAGTAAAAATGAAATGGACAACCACAACGACAACACAAAAAAGGAAGCAGGAGGCTGTGATGCCAGCAACATAAAATAAATCAGAACTTAATATATATTGAGTTAAACAGAGTGTTGTGTTGGGAATTGTTCGAGCATTGTTTTAGGAAGGATGTGCGGCGTGAGGCTGAATTGGAAAAGAAGGAATAAGGGATAAGAAGGGAGCTAGAAAGACACTCTCCTTTCACATTTCTTGTTCGTGCATCAAAACTACTCCCTAGAGGATCTTGAGAAGACGAAATATCCAGATGTGCAATGAAAAGACACAAAATATATAAAAAATACCCCGAGGAACAGCGCATATATATACGTCCCCCCGTATTTGTCGCCGTGTCCTATGTTTCGAGTTACCTGCCGTCGGAAATCGCCTTCTCAGCAACTGGACGGTCAAATCGTTGAACACAAGCAGACTCCGCAGTGTCGGCCATCAACTTGTGTCATCTCATCACCAAAGAGCCGAAAAAAGCCTGAATGATAGGCGCGGTCTAAGTACGTCGAAAAGTTTTAACGCGACGTGTCGTCTTTTGTGTCACTCAAACTCGGGAAAGCGAACCTCTCTCAACCGAGCTATGCATGCAATTTTACGCCAAAGTTAAACACTAAGGTAAGAACTAAGGTAAGGGAAATTATTCTTTGATAACCCTACCGTCTTTAATCCTCAATGATAGGTTCATGATTAGAGCAGAAAATGGAGGTCAATGTTTCGTTTCGAAATTCCGCGCCGAAACTCCCGCACCCGGACGTCAACGTGACGTCACGAATTTCTAAGTCATATTTGTGTTTTGGTCACATTGGCCCAATAAAATTTCATGAAACTTGTCACGTCTTAGACAATGTAATCCATTTTTACCCCGGCTGACACGGTCTAAATTTGTGCGGTAAACTCAAGTCTGCAGTGAATCCCCTCCCACTCCCTCATAACCGCCAGCCACTGCTCCTCTACGAGGCTGCAAATAGTTCCTACTTCGAACTTTCCGTGTAACCAAAATAAAGCCCTAATGGCAAAAATAAAAGTGCGTAAATTTACATGCCTTCATTCGTTTACTAGAGTGGAACATGAAAAGCATAATTCTTTATTGAGCTGAAATGAAACGCTCGCAATGCGCAAACCAAGCGCACACCACAAGCGCTGCCACCCGAGTTTTTCAACTAAGAAGCCCAGTGAAGTTTCATGTGTAAAAATGGCTCGGAAGCGAAATGAACTGCACCGCGGCCTCCTGAAGATGGAACCGCTCAGATAACACGTTTTTGCCCATGCTTCTTGCACGTTGTATGAAAGGACTCAAGATGAACAGACGTTCCGCAGGTACCGAAGGCATAAACACGGCGCCCTTTTGAAAAGGTCGCATGACGACTTCGTTTGTTTTGTGATTGGCTGGCGGAGTAACACCGACTCGCGCGGTCCGTCTGCCCTTGTTGCCAACTGCTGTATTTTTTTTTAATTTGTATCAAGGCGCTGGTTGCATCTTACTATAGCAAACTGTACGTAGTACGTGCGTTTTCCAATCGTGCTGTGCAGGACCGACAACGGCGCCTGCACATACAGTGATTTCCTACACACCCCCTATTGATTGACTGTACCATGGTACCGGGACTGTCCTGAACACTGTAAAATTCCGCCATCTTCTCAAATGCTGTAATGGTAGCATTTTGAGCCAATAAGGGAGCCCGTAGCAGCCTTCTGGGCCAATCAGAGCTGCCAAGGAAAGTAAAGTACGCTGTTTCTCCAACCTTAGGAGGGGGTATCGGCCCAGCGTCAATGTGCTAGAGATTACACGGGCTTTATTCTGTACAGTATCTTTCTAGTAGTGTAAAACAAGCGACATTTTCACAGCCTATGCCTCATATGTTGCAAGTACGCTGTCGAAGCGCATACAGATGTAGCCCACTAATCCCATGTCCCCTCCAGTGGTGCAAAATTAACCAGCTGGCTCGACATACAGCGGCGTCTTGACGATACCTCCTGTTCATAGTTTCTATGCTCGAGATATACAGCTAGATGATCGAAATATTGCCAGTTCTGAATATCGCGCACGCAGCGTAGATCGTTGAGTTCTGACGGCAATGTTTAACTACGTGTCACAAAAACAAACAAACAACATTAACAGCAACGACAACAAAAAAGAATATGTGAGACTGATCGATTTAAACGAACAGCGGTCTACATCGTGGAATACCACTGGGAATACTCTCAAGGCGGTCGTCACTGGCAGTGATCCCGCGTACGTAGAATTAGTACAGTTCATCTTTGATCTATCAGAAAGGTCAAGCGCGTAAACAGCCTGTTCAATTATGACCACAGGCAGGCAGTGCAAAACGGCCCTGTTGGCACGCGCGCAAGTTCTTTTAATGATGCAGTTTCACAAACTAAAATAACAAAACGCGTTTGAGCGAGAGTACGTGGCTCAATCTGGCTCAATTCAAGCAAACCTTTTTGCACATGCCATACATAAACGAACAATGAAAGCTCAATTTGTCGGTGCACGCCAGCACGCATCACGAGTGATTCTGATAGCTCAACGTGAAATGTCACCACGACGCTAACCTGGAGAGGCAGCTTAATTGGCTGTTGCTGTGACGCCTGTCTCGCACTAGCGAGATTGGATTTACCGAATGACGAACTCGCAGCAGAACTCTAGCTCACATTAACTTATTGTGAACCGGGCTCTGAAAAGGCGCCTGCTAAGCGAAACTGGCCTGAATTTTTTGTTAGTACTCTCAACGTGCCACTGCCTGCTGAAAAAAGTAAGTGCTGGAATGAAAATCCACTGGCATCAACCACTACCGACTCACTAACCCGTCGTCATGTTTACCGGTAACATCACGGTGTGTTAAACAAACGTAACTAAGCGCCAAGTCGACAAAGATATTAAGCAATATCCTGCGGCAAATTCGCACGACAGCAAAAAGACTTTCGTCCCCGTCCTCAACTTATCCTACAACAAAGAAATTGAACGAAACACGGGCGTTCACTGACCTCCAGTTTTTCGTTGGTTTCGAACACAGTCTGCGCCTTGTGACACAGCTGGGCGAAGGCGCTACTGAGGGCGGACATTCGCCGGCGGGCTTCGTAGGTGATGTCGCATTGTTCTTCGTCAACCTCTCCCAAAAGAATGTCCAAGTCCAGGTAGGCCCTGTCAAACTCTTTTTCCAGCAGTTCCAGCCATTTCATGGCCACGGCGGACGTAGCCATGATGAATGGACGTCAAAGCGAGAGACGTTCGGTTCAGCTGCGATGATGCGTTCGATTTGGGAGGCACCGTACGCGAAGGTATGCGCATGCGGTTTTCACTCGGTGCGCACCGTCAGGGCCTGTCGCTGGGTGGATTTTCGATGTCCCTCGCGCGTGTCACCGAAACATGAACGCAAAACATGCCCGCCGAGGGTGAACCGGTGAAGTGCCACGGAGAAGAAAATTCGAAAGCAAACGCGAGCTCCGCTCCACCTCTTCGCACGCGAGCGAAACAGAACATACAACGAACTTGGCTTGGCTTGATTCCGACACACATGTCATACGTGCGAAGAGCGGCATTCGCATCATTTGCATAACGAAAAATCATCCGAATAAATCTCATCGCGCGAACCCCGTTAATACCCTGAGGTGACTCCCACTGAAGTCGCCGATATGTCCAACGTGCACGTAGTATATTCTGAAACCGAAACCGAATGCAGGTTGAGAGTTAGGAATTATGGCGGCGTCATGTGTGGTTTTCAACGCGCTTGTCTCAACTTTGTAGTACATTTAGCAGCTGGTTGCGCATGTACTTTCGCGTCCTAGGTTCTGATCCAATCTATAGTAATGTCGGTTCAACCAACTTCTTATCAATCGAATGTCAAAGATCCGCAATGACTAAGAAGGGGCGCAATCACAGAAAGAAAGCGAGACGGAGAGCGGAACTTCTCTCACGCACCAAAGATGTGAGCGCGGATCTTTTGAAGTGGATGGCTGCAAACGGCTTCGAATTGCACAAGCAGTTGTACCTCAAAGAATTCCGTGGTAAGGTTTGAGCAGCGTTAACTGCAATGAGTTATGGGGTTGTAAGCAGTCGCACACCGACTCTGCTTTACTACTATCATACCGTCGCGTAATCACATTGCTCACTAGCTGCAGGACACTGCGATATGCGTGTATTTAATCGCAGAAAGGTAAAGCCCGCTCAGCCGGAGAAACAGTGGTCGTTACACTACACTGAGACGTTTGTGCCAAACTGCAGCTTTTGTTTGTGTTTTCTTTGCACTTGTAGAAACCGGGAGAGGGCTGGCAACAAAGCAAATGCTGTCTGCCGGTGACACTTTTCTAAGGGTGCCAACTTGTCTCCTGATAACCACACAGACTGTTTTGTCAAGCAGCTTGCGCAGTTTTGTTATCAGGTTAGTATGTCGTCAATTTCAACATTCACTGCATGTTCTACATTCTCGCCATATTGTTTTGATTGTGACAAGCGTGCCTGGATTCTAACTTTTTACAGGAATCACGGGCAACTCACACCTATTGAGGCGTTGACGCTTTTCCTTATGAACGAAAAGCTCAGAGGCCATGACTCAGAGTGGTGTTTCTTCATCAATAGCTTACCGACAACGTACACAACACCTGTGTTCCTTGGAACCCGACTGCTTGCCAAGCTGCCATGCAACCTGTTTTGCAAAGCACATGCACAAGTGTCCAGGATTCGAAGTGCCTTCTTGAAATTAAGGACTTTGTTAACAAAGGGAAACAGTGATGGCAACTTGCTGCTTTCTAGCCTTTCCAAGAACATTACCTGGCATCTGTTTGTTTGGGCTTGGACTGCGGTCAACACGCGTTGCATTTTTAGTGAGCATGAAGCAAGACGTTCTCTTTGGGATGATGACAAGTGTGCCCTAGCTCCATTTCTGGACTGCCTGAACCACCACTGGAAGGCCAGTGTAAGTCAATACTGAATGTAGTTGTCTCTTCCTTTTTTCATTTTCAAATATCCTTGTGTACCATTCCAATGCTTATGTGTTGCTCTGTCATGCTGTACAGCACTAACACTAGCATCATCATAGGAAATTGTAAGTAATCATTAAACAACAACATTAAGATATTCAACACCACCACTTGATTAAGGAAGGACTAGTGTGAAAATGGCATATTTTAAGTGTTCCCTTAGCACATCTCTCTTAAGGATGAATTGTTGCCAATTTAAGTTTTCAGATGTTATATGTTGAATTCCAATGGCAGATCCAGGTCAAGTCTTTCTGTTCTGTACGGAGCAGTTACATTCCAATGGCAGATTGGGAGCATGAATTTTGTATTCCAATGGTAGAGTGAGAGCAGCCGCGGATTCTGGATCGCTCCGTCTAAATCGGCGGATTTGGCCGGAAGTCCGCGTGACGTCATCTGTGCGCCCGCTTCTGCCCGGCTCTCTTCCCGTCACGGCCGCCATGGACGACAGGAAAGCACTTCCCGCCGTGCGCTCATGCTGTCCTGCTAGAGAGTTTAGAGTCGGACAGCACAAGTGCCGAATCCAGTGAGGATCCCTCGGACACAGACAGCGAGTGTGACGCTGCTGTGTACAAACGGGCATTCGACACCATTTTCCGCCTGCCTGCCAAGAAGCCTAAAGTGACTGGCTTCGTCGAGGACGTCGTTCGGCGATATTCGGGCGATGAGGTACGGCACAACTCTGGTGCCTCTAGCGTGGAAAAAAGAACTTATCTGAAATACTGTTTTCCTCTAGTTTCGTAGGCACTTCCGTTTGTCGCGGCGTGTAGCAGAGCAACTAGTTGCGGGATTTGCTGCTTCACGTATGTGCCCGTCAAGCAGCCATGGTGGAATTCCCGCAAAGTGTGCAGAAACTCATGTGCTGACTTTCATCTGGTTCCAGGCCGCTACCATCATACCGGCCTGGAAGAGCACCAGAACGTGCAACACTTGCGCAAATACCGGAAGAAACAAAGCGCACGGAATGCTGGGATCATCCGTGTCCCCTCTACGCTAGCGCCCTCTCGCTAGATTTCCGCGTACTAAGTGCTCCCATGGGAGCGAATGCACTCCAATGGCAGATTTGACGAGAGCGATCTTGCTCGGAGCGGCGCGCTCCGTTCGCGATCTGGCTGAGCGCTCGCGATCTGCCATTGGAATTCAACAATAGTGACACGTATTGCAGTTTCAACTAATGTTTAGCTTTTTCCCCTCACCCCACTGCTTTCAATTTTCTTCTGTTCATTTCCTATAGGTGCAAACTGCAGTTGTGGGTTCCTATTTTGAAATTGTTACAAATAATAGCTACCAGCCGAATGAGCAAGTTTTCATTAGCTATGGCTCACATGACAACAGGAAGCTGTTACTGGAATATGGCTTTGTCCTTGCTGACAACCCAAATGATGTTGTTGTTATCACAAAAGGTGAGAAAATTTCATGAAAGCCGTAGTTTCTTCTTTATTGCCTTGAAGTTATAAGCAGATGTTATAAGCAGAAACATTTGGTGTTTGTTACAAAGCAGGCATGCATGCACTGTAGATAGTGTTATGACTGCAACATTAAATGATGATGGCTTTTACAGAGCACCTCATTAAGCTGCACTCCTGGAAGGCACAGGCAATTCCACACTTTGCTTTAAAGCTTTCTTTCCTGGAAACAAAAGATGCTGTGAGGTATACAGTTCTTGCATTTTTGTACTTGCTATACAGAAACATTCTTTTCCAATTGTCAACAATGCATTCGTTGCATTACAGTGAGTCTTGCGGCTTTACTGCGGATGGATTAACATGGAACGGGAGAACTGTTGTGCGGGTGTTGTCTCATCCCAAGGCATCGAGGTGAGCTACAGTTGTGCACTGAAGCAATTTGTATTCTCCGTTACTGGCTGTGCATGTGAAATATGGTGGTGTAGTGGTCTGCCACTTTATGATGCACTGTCACATCTGGCATTCTTTCCAGGTTCGAGTGGAACAATTTGCTCTTTCAATCGGAAGAAGAGGAGCTTGACGAACAGCAGTGTCGATTGGTGGTTACATTAGTGGAAGTCATGTTACACGACTACGGTGCTCCTGTACCTGAGGGTAAGGACTTATGCTCACAGACTGTGGCGGCATTTATCAAGGAGGAGACAAGTATTCTCAAGAAACAACTTCAACGCTATGCAAGATAAACGTGTCCTCATGCCTTGTACAAGTGGCTCCATGCTACCCACTTATCACAGCAGTATCAACTGTGGAACTGATAGAACTGACCTACAGTTTGTCTACTACATTACATGTTTAACGTTTGTACTTGCCCCTCAACATCCTGTTCTGGAATGCTTCCACAAGTATTCAGATTTCCATTTGTGCATACTTCATTCATTAATGTAGCCATGATTACCATCTGTCACGTCCCACTGCTACACTACATGGCCGTGTCCCCTATTTACAGGTTTAGCCTTCACAAATTTGTACCTTTTCCTCATTTGAAGAGCTGAATGGCCTGTATGTGACCACTGCAAGCTTGGAAAAACCGAAGAGCAGCTCCTCTGCCGATGCACCCGCTTCAGTGTCTAGAGTCGGTACTTTTGAACCACGATCAGGCCAAATGGATGAGGCAGAAGTCCCTGGGGCTTAGCCTCTTCTCCACAGACATAGAATGCTCTAATGAATTTCTGAAAGGACACTGTTAGTGTGCTGTCAGTGCCCACACACTTGCGCACATGAACTCACTCTTGTGTTTTCTTCCATCCACTACCTCAAGCCTTTTTCGCTAGTGCAGGGTTGTCATATTAAGATTAGATAACCTCCCCGCCTTTCTTTTTACAGCCTTAATGAGCGCTGTAGTTGCTGAGCTGAAATCGCAGACTATGATTTGAATGCACCTGTCCCAGGTAGTCATTCACTGAATATTCTTTTAACTGTATGTGTGCCAGATACATATTATTACAATAAGGAAGTGTGCAGCTGCATTTCTTTGCAGCGTGCGCGTAGTCTGTCTCATGACTGGGTTGCAAACAAGTAGAAAAGAACAACATACAAGAACATAATTTGAGGAGGCAGCATTGATGCTTACGTCCCATGATCCTGCCTCGTCATAGCCTTCCACATGACCTTCACATCGCTACACTCTCCCATGTGTCACCTGACCTTGCTGCCCTCAGCCACTTCTACCAGATGCTTCGTCCACTTTTAATTTCATTTATATGTTGTTACATGGTGCACTATTCGGACACGTAGCTGCTTTACATGAAAGAAATTTTTGGTTAAGGCTGAAAGCTGGTCGTTACAAGTACATAAAACTGAAGTTCTTTTCATGGTGTGTTACAGAGAACAGATATAAATAAATGAAGGCACCAGAGAAAAACATTAAATTTCCTTTTTATTTAGGCATATCTTGCTGCAAAAAGAACTGCACAGTAGATTTTATACTCTTCCCTCCAACTCATAAGCCAAAACAAGCAAGGTAGTCTGATAACATGCAACTGTGATTTTGCAGCAACAAAGTGTTTGTTTATGTAAGCGATATTTTGTTGTGATTGCACCCATGGAATATTCCAAAGAAAACATTCTTGTTTCAACATCACTTTTACACTTGTGTCAAAGGTTCAAAGTGCACCTAATTCAGCAAGCCAATTCCCCCCCCCCCCCCCCCCCCCCTTTTTTTTTTCTAACATCTGACTATGTAGTTTAACTTGAGACATTTATTCTTGCCTTAAATAAATGAAAAGAAAGCTGTGCAAAGGCAACAAATGTACTGATTTGAATGAATCTGGCCTACCTAAAACAGCAATAAGCTAGTGACCGTTGGAAGCATGTCCTATATTTCTTGCAGAATCTGACACACAAAGATATGAGAAAATGGTATCGTTGTGCTTATTGCTTTCACATTAGAGCAATGCAGAATGCTCTCTTAATTGCGCAGGCTTTCAGACTTCACTACTTGACAGATGTTATGGTCTAACATTAGCAAGACAGTCACACAAATGCAAGATATCCTTGTGTGAGTAAGTTCAACTTATAGTAAGTGCATACGACGATGGGAAAATGAGCCCGGAGAACAGTTCCACATGAGCACATGCCAGTCTTGAAAACATTTGTTCTCAATAGTCAAAATTAAAATGGTCCCAGTGCTGTTCTCACTCTTCAAGTATGCAGCACACAGACACTGAGTAATAGCAAGGTAAACAACAGTTGGTCATATTTTAGTGAAATGATACATGCTGAGTAAGTCACATCATCCTAGCTTGCAAGCAATACTGGTTCAAAGCCACTTTCTGCTAATTTGAATGAAAACAATGAAACCTCGAATGCACTATTTTTGCCTAGCCGTCACATGCCTTCTACAGTTGCATGGATAAATGTAAAGGTATATGTCATTGCCTTTATAAATGAAATAAAATACTTCTTATCCAACATTTTGAGCACCTTCATACCCAAAATTTGTTGCAGAAAGGAGTGTGGTCTACTCTGTTTAACGTCAAAGTTGCAAGTAACTTTCAGTCTACTAGTAATTTTTTTTTTTAGAACACCAGCAACTCCACTACAGAAAACTTTCAACGATACATTGCTTCTTTACAGATTAAGCTGTGCAATGAACTGATGTTATTGAAAACAGTTAAATTTCTATGTTATCACTCCTCACCTCAAGTTTTACCATATAACGTGGGGCAGATCTGTACTTTGTGCTAGGTAGGGGAGAAAGGCACTACATTGCACTTTTAAACTAGTATGAGTGCAAACACCCTTGTTCAGTGTATAGTCTGCTTATTTATTTAGAACTGTTATCTGCTTCATTGATGAGCGAAAGGTTTTGGAATGCCCTCTAGAAGACAAGCATGAAAGAATACCATAAAACATGCTGAAGCATAGTGTCATACCTTAGGCACTGACATTTCGGTATACTTTCTGTTTTGATCGGTGTGCTTAAAGTAACATGACCAGGCACAGTGGCAGGCCCAAGGCACAGTGGAGGGAATATCACAGAAAGTTCTTGCAGAAGGTATTGCTATGAGATTACTGTTAACAATGAGATTACCGTTAACAATACACGCTGTTCTGAGCCTATGAGCACTTGAATTAAAGAGGATCAGTACAGCGAAAATGTCACTCAGCTGGTATAAAAATGGGGTTTGACCTACAACAACCTGTCGGGAAGTGCGACAGATATGGTCCTTGTTTTGACACCATGGGACTCCAGGAACGGTAAGTAGCCTGCAACCACTTCTTTCGGAGCTTCGAGGTGCACATAATGACCAATGTGCTCGTGCAGAATGTGGATTTTAGAGCCAGGAACCAGTTTCCTATGGGTAGAAGACATGGACAGAAATTGAGTGCGAACATCAAAACTGCAACGATGGAAGAACTTGTGGAAATAACTTTCGTCCATTGGGGAACCCCCGCGGCCAATATTGTACTATATCATTACAATATTCTGTAACACGCGTCAATGGGGAATGCCACAGAGTGGCTCTATGTTGGTTTCAAGTTTTCAGGGTACTATTTTACGTCATAACCATAGCAGGAAACAGAAGTAACATTACAAAAATAACAAAGTATTATTATGTGGAACTAGAGGCAGAATTTGTTCAATGTACCCTCCCTTGTGAATGTGTACAGTTATTTGTGCTACCTGCAGTTTAAAGTATGTCCCATGTACTAGGCCTTGAACAAGTCCTTCTTGAACTTGTGTCCCGTATAGACAGTTCGTTCTCTTTCAGTAAAGATGACAAACAAAAAAGGGCCTTTCACACAAGAAATAATAAAAGGGAAGTGAAGGGGGTAGTTACAAAGAATTACCTGTAATGCTCCTGAAATGGAGGTTTGTTGACAGGATCAGCTGGACCATATATCATGAGAACTTGAAGAGGAAAAAAAAAAGAAGGACCTTTTGAGCTGGCTGCTTAATTAATACTTGTGCAACTGAACGTATGGTTTTTTACGATTCATTACCTTTTGGAGCTGACTTCTGCAGAGCTCGGACCCACCGCTCTTCATTTTCAAACCTTTCGTCAATGTATGAGAGCAGCCTAAATGAGAAAGCACAAATTACAAATGCCTGATGGGAAACCTTGAACACCAGATTATGACCCACTTCTGTAGAAAGAACAAACACTAGCTATGTAAAAAGCTAATTCGGAAGGGCTCTGCAACATTTTTTTGACATAGTCGCAAAATAGTGCCATTAAATCATGGTGGAGGCTCATATGAACATGTGAGTGAAATATTGCACAGCACACACCAGGGAATTTGCAACATGGTTTCAGAACACAGGTGGGAAATGCCTCTTCTTTCAACAAATCAGGTCGCAGGGGGCACAGACTACATCATTTGAGGCAGCACTAGAATATGGAATTTTGTAATTGCAGAAACATCCTCAGTAGTGCTTTATTTGTTAGCTTTTCAGTTCAACAAATATATGCATCTTCCTTCAATAACACCAAGACAAGTCAAGCAACGTAGCTGGTGCTCCTACCATCGTAACTCACTGAAAGAAGAACAGGTGACCTCCTATCTGTATCTGAAATCAAATTCTAAATTACTTGGTGCACGCAGCGTGATATTATTTGGCTCGCATGTTCACACAAACCTCCACAGTTGATCGGTGCCGTTTTATGTTCGAAAAGTGTTGCAGGACCCCCCCAAGATAAAATGCAAGAGACTCCGATAAAGAACCAAAATATGTTTTGTTATTTCGTTGAAACTGGTAGTATTATTTACATAGTAAACCTCCTTCTTACACGATTGAGCCGTGATTATCACAACAGACAAGGTTTTTGTTTTAACTGATGTCGTGCCAACACAGCTAAACAAGAAAACACGAACTAGTCCTATAATACTCAGTCCACTCATTTCTGGTATATCTAACACACAACTTGGTTACTAATATATATATATATATAGTGAAACCTCATTGATACAATGCTGCCAAATCCTGCACACGACAGGTGCAATGTACTTTCATATGGTTGATACAATTTTTGGATGATAATTATTTTCCTGTTCCTGTGAACATCATATCAAAGAGATTCCACTGTACTTGCATAGACTTCAACTTAATAAAAATTCCTGACAACACCTACTTATGATTTTTTTTTTTAGTGAAGGGAGTGTTGCTTTAGGTTGTAGTTCTTAAATTAATGATGGGACTTAATATATGTTTCATTCAAAGAGTTTTGTCTACCTAAGCTTTCTAACACGGAGTTACAGTAAGACTAGTTATAGGAGGACTACTTACAAGCCAAACACCCGGTAGCCATCTTTCAGCCGAGCTAAGTGCCAGTAATTGTGAATATCTGTTGCTGTTGGTTTTGTGTTGGGGCCGAACACATCAGCCAACCTATCAGAGAAAAGGCAAGTACGAATGACCTTTGACAGAATGTACACTTGTAGCTTTTGCATCAGCGAAATTTTTCACCGTGTGGTTCTGGCAATGTGCAAGACTGAAGCTTACGCTATTCTGAAGACCAGGTGGTTCATGAACCTGGAAGCCACAACACCAATGACAGGCATCCTCAAGATCTGCAAGACATCACAGATGGAAAAGCTGCTCTTCGTAACGTTTTAAAGGCTTTACCTTTTGAGACCATCGTGGATGGTGGTGCTGAGGCAAGATACCTAAGCAGGAAAGTAAAAGAAGCTGTAACAACAAACATAGATGAGACATTCCTAAATGCTTAATGAGCAAGCATGAAGTACATACCACCATTCATCATACACAAAGTCAAGATTTCAAATGGCAGGACACCCTCCCTGGAAAGAAACAGCACATACTATTATGACAAGTTGGCACGCACACACTGGCACATATACTTGATGTAAAGATCCTCATTGCTGACATGTAAAGAAAAGAATGAATATCCCAATAACAAATCATATTCCTGGTCCAACTTATTTAGGCTTCAGTGTAGCAACTGTCGCAAAATAGTGCCTACTTTGACGAAGAGCCCGGCATCGTATTAGAGATGACGCACCGAAAACAGCGCAGCAAAGAAAAATGGCACATGCAGCGATAGCTTCTACGCGCCTAACATCACGCAATGACTCGCCAAAACATACACGCCATGATTTTAGTATATCGTCGAAAATTCAAGAATGCGGCAGTGAGTCATCGCATCCCGGTGCGTGAGCGTACGAGACAGACAGAGGAGGAAGTGGAGAGTACGCGCTGACGCTAACTGTAACATGTGGAGAAGAAGGAGGCACCTCTGATGCGAAGAAGCTACCAGTTTAATCGAGAGCTTTCCGCAGGTTTGCGCGTGCTGTAATCACATGACCTGTGATGAAACGTCTCGAAGGCCCACTGAAGCCAATTTAAAGGATCGACCACGGGCTGTCAGCAGCAGTCTTGGTCATCTGTGATACAGTGTAAAAAGAAAGGAGACGTTGAACAACGCTGCACTGCGGACCAACCAGACTAGATCGGCCTGCAAGCTCCATGTTGACAAGACTCCGAGTGAATCTGGTGAATAGGACTCTTATTGTGTTTTATTCTGTACTGTATATGCATGAGCGTGTACATTTGGTGTTATCTGGTTCCGTGTTACGTTGTAGTCCATTTATCTTTGTATTTTAAAGAACCGAGTTTGAGCGCGTTTATGCAACTTCCTGTTGAATAAAAATATACTTTTCTTTTGATCGCCCTTGGCTCTGACTTGGTCATTGAACCACTGCTGACGTTTTCCTAGTGCACTGGAGGGACCTAAAACTTAGTTGTCCAAGCTTTCATGGAGTCATTTTCAGGGAACTGATATATAGGTTCTTGGAATATTTCCCGTCGATTGCCCCTCTTGTCTCATAGCCCAGGATCGGTGACAGCAACAAGCAAAAGCGTTTGCACTGTGCATGTATACTTAACATTCCACTTATTATTCAATGGTGTGGATACCTAGGAAAAATAGAATGGAGGAGGATACAGCTACATTTTCAGCCAAATAGTCTAGTTGCTTGCAGAAGTACTAGTACTATTTATGGCTGCTTTTCACAAAAAAATTTCACTTCATTTTTTTCCAACAGGCTGCATAAGATGATTTGTGGGGTTTAACGTCCCAAAACCAGCTCTGATTATGAGAGACGCTATAGTGGAGGTCCCCGGAAATTTCGACCACCTGGGGTTCTTTAACATGCACTGACATCGCACAGCACACGGGCCTCAACATTTTGCTTCCATCGAAATGCAGCCGCCGCGGCCGGGATTCGATCCCACGACCTTCGGATCTGCAGCCGAGTGCCATAACCACTAGACTACCATGGCGGGACCAGGCTGCATAAGAACAGTACATGTAGCTCATAGATGGTAGTGCCACATTTAACATGAAGAAAATGATCATGAATACAGTTAACAGCAGAGCCCACTGTTGCATATCATTCCAGTTACCCCGAATGTTAGTGTTAGTGTAGTAAACCTTGTGAAAGCTAAGCTTACCAATGAAACATAAGGAATATACTACCCCCCCCCCCCCCAAAAAAAAAAAAGAAAAAAAAGAAAGAAGGAAAATAAGGAAGAAGAAGAAGAAACGCCTAGGACTGCAGATTGTCGAACAACAGAGCAAGTGTCCTGAGAATTGAGAATCCTTAAGGTGTCACAAAATATTTGCACTCTCTCGAAACACAGTTCAGAACTTATTGGTAGCACTGTGTTGAACCCGGGTAGCAATAGTGAGTTAACTTACTGCTGCCTGGCAAGAAGTTCTTGGGCCACCGTGTCTCCTATGTCATGAGCCAAGACATGAACCTTCTGTAAGCCCAACTTCTTCATGAGAGCTTCTGTAATGTTGGCTTGTTCAAAGATGGAGTAAGTATGGAACCTCTGGAATCATTAAGAACATGTCTTGAAAGCACTGCACATAAAAAAAAAAAAGGAACAAACAGGAACACCTCTACCATCCTTCCTTGCTGTAGCTAGCTTGCTTTATTAAAAAAAAAATTGCGAAGGTGTTGCATTTGGCTTTGCAGAAAGTGAGTAGTAGCAAACTAAGCGAAATGAAGAAAGCCTGCAAAGATTAAAATACCTTTGCCACACTCACTTTACTTACATTAATGCTTATCCTAAAAGAATGCCAGGAATGCATTCCTTCAAGTTTCTCGACATTGCCCACTGTAATAAACTGCAGGTGTTCTGGGCAACCTGCAAGCGGAGATTATGCGACAGGAGCCCCTACTTTTATATAATGTGTTGCTGGCACGTTTAAAGTTTACAATAATTTGGAAAATTATTGTGCTGCATTGCACCGTGATTAGACCTTAGAAACACCTGTGCACCTGTGATAGGTGCACTGGAATGCTTGAATGTTCCTATATGTTACAGCAGTACAAGCAAAATTAGTGTCCTTTACTAGCTTTTTATTAGGCAGAAGAGCTGACTGTCGAATGGTTAAGTTTGATGTAGCCGTATACATACGCACGGCAAGACAATCACACATGTTGACCCATGCAGTTGACCAGCCCACTCACAATTCACTGGAGACTACAGAAAGCTGGGCTAGTTGATTGATTAGAGTAATGTCTGTATTGTGTGTTTGCCCTCCCTTTCAAGCATGCCTCATGAGACTACATACTTACTGGCTTGTCACTGTAGCCCAGTCCCAGAAAGTCAAACAGCACAACCCTGCCGAATATTTTTCGCAGTGATGGCAGGATCAAGTAATAGTCAAAGCTGGAAGTTGGAAAGCCATGGAGACAGAGCAGCACATCCTTGTTTTCTGCATTGCCCTTGATGTCTGTAAAAGTCAAGTTCATTTGTCACAGACTGCAGAAGCAAAACTTGCCCATCACTCTTGTGTACAATCAAAAGTGACAAAAACGAAAAAAAAAAAAAATGGAAGAGTGTATGCAGTGTAGGAGGCCCAGGATGGCAGCTGCTAGCACAATACCTGCTCCCTGAATGTATAACTGGTCTTCCCAAAACGTCTTTGGCCTAAAGAAGTTTTCCAAGCAAGTTAAGTCACACTAGAGTTCTTATCCTTCCGTGCACATTTCTCGGCAAAGAAAACAAAACAAAGCTGGCAAGGAGAGTTCACCTAAACTCTCTCTGCCAGCTCATTTCTTTTTCTTTGCTGGGAAATGTGCAGCTAATTATTGGTGTTACACGTAGGAGGCAAATGGTGCTACATGAATTTTGTGCGCAATCACTTACAAGCAGCTTAGAGTTCTAGCACTTGAAACAGCACTGGGATAGCCAAATATGCCAAACAAGATCAACTGAAGTCGCAATGACTAGACTATGGTGCCAAGTTCCATATGTAAACTTTCATCTTCACAGATCTTGGCGAAGTTCACGACACAATAGATCATCTTCTCATTTCTTGTAAACGCTTTACCCATTTGCATAAAATGACTTTGGACGTGTGTCGCACCAGCGACTTGAGTGTTCAAACTTCGCTTTCTCTGGGAGCCTCGGCCCTTGGGCTTAGAGACGGGAGGGTTGGCAACGACTTAAAGGAGTTTGTAAATCGTTCAGAAAGACTTTTAGATACAGTCCTGATTGTTTTTTTTTTTTTTTCTATCATCTTGTTTCTTCTCTACTTCAGATTGTTAGTTTCACCAATTATTTTACATGCCCGTTTTCCTCTAATAATCTTAATACGTTCAAGCTTATTTCATTTGTTCCAATTTCATCAACATTATTGAGCGATTGGATCTTGATATTTCTCTAACTACCTGGCTCTTGGCCAATCCCCCGGAGTGGATGTGTGCCATATCAGATTTGGTTTACATACTACACAGTACACGGTGGTGGGAAGTAATGCGAATGTCACGAGGAGAGCTTTCGACCACGATCGAATCTGTCTGTGACGATTCACTCATTTTTGCAAGCTGCGGAAAGGCTGCGACAGCTGCCCATAAAATTGTGCCGGATCGGGTCAACGAGCTCAATTAAGTGCTGTTGCTTTGGAAGCGGTTGCGGCCCTCGTAGAAAAGGCATTCCAGTACAGCCTTTACTGCTTTTGCGAGACAAAATTGAGACGAAATCTGCTTACCTTTAAAGAATATGTCGTAGTCTTGAAACTTGAAGTACGAACCGCCGTCTTCTTTTTCCCACTGGTAAAGTAGCGGCGATTTCGGCGGAGCGGGATAAGTGTGGAAAATGGCAAAAGCCGCAGCGAAGGCAGCAATCAAAACGCTGACAAGTGTATTCATAGCAAAGGCGTCGGCGCTAACTCGATCGAGTCCATCAACTACAAAAGTTTTCTGTCCGGCGAAAGTGTTACAAGAACACTCAGCGCGCTCACTTTTCTAATCTCGCCGCAGATGCGCCAACTTTTCACGTTCACTGAATGTTTTCCTGATAGATGACAGCACGTGCGCAAGAACTTCCAAAAAATGCCGAGAGGCGGCTAGCGACCAAGAACCTCGCTGGAGAAACCGAAATCGAAATTGTCATTTATTGGTGCGATGGTTATTTAGAGCCGCAAGTTGAGCACACGGACGTCTCCGCGTCTCGAGTTTTTCGTTGCAGCAACTCGTAACGACGCAGTTAACGCTGCGACCACCGTCCCTCGACTAGCTGTAACGATTTTTCAGCGTTTAGGTTTGCCTGGCGTCACCAATATGTAGCTCGCGCTGCTCGCTGATCATTTCGCCCACTCTCCGCTGTTGCGGCCGTGGCCATCCGAAGCAGAAACTGGTCGGTGGAGTGAAACAAGAGGCGATGATCCGTTTGTTGATATCATAGCCGCGCGTCGGAACACTGCTCCCCGCACGCCTGTGGTAATTGTCAAAGTGAAATGATTGTTTCTAGACGGAGGTAACGACCGTACGCACCGCGATGTTTAATAGGAAAGGCCTATTTTGGAAAAGCGAAGGATTTCACTACGGGTATTCGACGCCGTACCAGCTATTTGACGCTGCGAAAGGTGCGTACACCGTGTGTTCATTTCACTGTTGACGATGTGCAGTGCTCTCGTGTTGTGGCACGGCATTCGTAGGCCGCAAGCAGACCACACGGATGTGCGCGCTAAGGCGCATAGGTCTCTAAAAATAAACCTCGCCCAATAATTTACACCATCTAGGTGCAGTAGCCGACGCGCTGGTTACACAACGAAATGCGCTTGTTTATTATCGTTTGCTAACTCCTCCGATTCATCTATATTCATTTATCCTTTTCCAGGTAGCTTGTCCTTCGTGCAAAAACTGCGCCTTGAAGTCAAACTTCCTGTGCACAACGGCTGTGTAAGTGCATATGCTCCTTTTGTTGGCTCTTCACTTTACACTGCATGCGCCTGCGATTCCGAGGATTATATGTTGCGTTTACGGAGCACGCTAATTTACATCACGATATGGCTGCGTAAAGCTGCATTTAAGCTGTTTAAAATTCATTGAATACATTGTATATTTCACGGAAACGCCATAGTCGTATGTGCGCGTTGGCTGGCGTTCAAATTGCTTAATTAACGTAATACATGCCATGTGACTGAAGTGCATTGTTCTTTTTGCGCATTTACTGCATATGTACTTGACGCTTTTACGTGCCGTATAATGTCATTTGTTGAATACGTGTTTTATATATATACACACATTTCGTGAAATCAATGGCGGTGCTATTTATGTCATTGCATATAATAACCTGGAGTTATTGTTTCATGTGTTTAATGCCACTGCATGTGTTATTAAATACGTGTGGCATCGTTTCTAGCTCCTGCTAGCTGTAAATAAGCACTACTTACGTGCTTATATGTGGAACGCATATGGGACAGGTTACTTCTCATCGTCATGTTCCATGCTGCCTATTTGATTTGCACTGCATTGTTCCGACGAAGGCAGCTGCTTGTTGTATCTGTTTAGTATGTCAGTTGCAGATGCATTGAATGAAGATAAACTGACACAACAAATGTCAAACTGTTCACATTATCACACAGCTTTCATTCCTGAGAGCACATTTTCAATGTAGTACATGGGTTGCATTTTCTGCAGAACTGCTTGGGCAATCTCTACGGTACAAGTTGTCCAAGTATGCTGCTAGATCCAGCTGTTAATAAATGCATTTTCTTGTGAAAGTCTTTGTGGCAAATGTTAACTAACACACATTTACAGGCGCAGTATACTTCACGGTTTGGCTTTGACCAGTTAAAAGAAAAGGAACAGTACCTTTTCATTTCATTTGCACTTTACATGCAGGAAGGCAGGCAACACACATTAAATATAATGGCCAATATTTTGATACATCTTGATGCACTCCCCTAGTGCATTGGTCATCCAGGGGAGTGGCCTTGAGGCTGGAGCTCCAACCCCTCCCCCTACTTTTCCTGTCCATTTTTACTAGATCATCTCATCTGTGATTTGTGCTTGTTGTTTTCAGGCTTAGAAAAGGCACACATAGACTTTGCAACTTCGATGGTGCACTGCATGCCATTCTTTGCATTTTTTTTTTGTTTTTTGTTTTGTCTGGC
The DNA here is from genome assembly GCA_013339685.2 of Hyalomma asiaticum. Lineage (NCBI taxonomy): Eukaryota > Metazoa > Arthropoda > Arachnida > Ixodida > Ixodidae > Hyalomma > Hyalomma asiaticum. The sequence continues at coordinate 106,261,368 of CM023486.1, forward strand.
GGTGTGTCACAGTTCTGGGAGGGCCGTCCCCTTGAGGCTACCCTGGATCCACCCCTATCCTAGTGACCCTTTACTTACCAATCACTGGTGTGTCGCAGTGGTTGTTCCTTCTGTGTGGCTATGAAAATGAAGGTCCTTCTTGTAGCGTGAAAGCTGTATCTCTGCAAAAGAAAGTAACGCAACCTAAAGATTTGCGCCGTCTCTGATTGCAAGTGTGGCCAAATATAGAGCTTCAGAAATATGCAAAGGCGTGCGACTCACAGTTTGGTCATAATGCACAGGAATTGAAACCTCCAAAAGCTTTTTTTTTGCCATAAATGCACCAAAGAATGGTTTCAGGTGTTCTTGCATTCCTTGCTCTGCTTCTGAAAAATTGTGCTGTGCAGGTGAACACCATATGCTGGAATGATGCTGGCACATACCTGCTGTCTGGCTCCGACGATCAACATCTCTGCATCACAAATGCACACACACATGTGGTATGTCATATCAGTGCATGATAAAAGATGCGGTCAGTAGTTTGTAGTGATAACTGAACCAGTCTTTCACTGTGCGTGCAGATTCTGGCACAAATAAGAACTGGCCACACCGCAAACATCTTCAGTGCCAAGTTCCTTCCGAGCTCTGGAGATCGTTTGGTGGGTACTGTAGTTGATTGTTTTGCTTGCCATCACAATCTCTCGTCCTTAAGTTGCAGTGAAATAAATGCATTAAATGCACTCGTACTCTTAATTTCAGGTGGTTTCCTGCTCGGGAGATGGCGCCATACTGTTCTCAGATGTGGAGCGCCCCTGAGACGAGCCTGCGGAACCTGTTCAACTGCCACTTTGGCACTGCATATGAGATTGCCACAGTTCCAAATGACCCTCACAGCTTCCTCTCGTGCGGCGAAGACGGCACGGTGCGCTGGTTTGACCTGCGCACCAAGACCAGCTGCTCAGCGGATGACTGTTCTGAGGTTAGTGCTGTGGAAGACGTATTACGCACCTTACATATTTCTTCGTTGTCGTTTGCAAATTTTTAACTCTGCCAAAGTATGGCGTGGAAACACATTTGGTTCGAAAGTGACATACTTAGAGCTTACAATGATAAAACAAGGCAAGTAATTGAAGCCATTTTTGACACGGTGATTGTCTTCCTGGTTCACACTTTGTCACAATGTTAACTTCAGAGACACTTTATTTGACCACTCTTGATCAGTTGAAGTCTGTGCTTACGTGTATCTTGTCTTTTCAAAATGCTCTTGTACATCATAACAGCAGCACTTCTTGAACTTATGAATTTTTTTATAGGATGTCCTGATTAACTGCCATCGTGCCATTACTTCAATAGCTGTGAATCCATTGACCCCATATTACCTAGCTGTTGGGTGCTCAGATTCGGCTGTCAGGGTCTTTGATCGGCGCATGTTGGGGACACGAGCAACAGGTGAGTGCCTGGTCTTTGGTGACTCATGGACCATGCTTATTTATTGCATTTAAGAAGCGATCTATTGTGAATAGCTAAATATGTGGTGTACTAACTCATGGCAGTATAGAGATTTAGCCTGTACACTCTTTTAAAAAATACCAGGTCTTGACAGACGTGTAAGGCAGTAACTAAGCTGGCAGTGACATCTTGAGACGCTTTAGCAAACACTGTGAAATTCTTAATAAACATCTCTGACAGACACCTGTCTGGCTGGGCAAAATAATAGGAGATAACAAACTTGTACTCCAGCCAACATTTTATTTAAGTCCTGGCATTTCAAAGCTGATTTGGCTTTTTCAGGGGTGACTACTTTTGGGAGGTGCCAGGAATAGCGTTTTTTAAACTGTTGCAGTTTTGCGTTGCCTTTTCCAGCATTTAGGCTGTGCACATGTACACTCGGTAGTGGAGCTGCTGACCTGCTGAGGTTTCCGGGAGTCGTCTGAATGTGCTAAGATTTTCCTCTTTCACATGACTGATCTTGTTTGAAGTTTGTGTGGTCTTTTCTTTGCAATACATAAGGCAACAGAGACTGCATGTTGTCCAGTGCATCACTGCCGGCACTTTACATCAGCAGGTGAATCGCGCATGGTCGGTTATTACAGCAATAATGGTACCCTCTCCAGTTTAACTCAGTGACACAAAATGGAGCTGCCAAGCCGGCTGCTTATGTTAATGCCCCTGTTTATCCTGCATTCCATGTATGCTAATTATGTCTACACACAAGCTAGAACTCCCAGTAAGACCACTGTTATTTTTGCTGACAGTAATGTTGATTGTCACTGTTTATCTAGGACAAGCCCAACTCGGTACTCTTGTTTGGTCCTTTGGCTTGCAAATTGTAATAGGTTGTTTCTGGCATCTGCATCATTAAAGCTCTCCTTTTCATGCCAGGTAACTTTATGAGCAACAGCATGGATGCCATGACATCACGGCTAACCGTTCCTGAATTTGAGGGCCGAAGTCACCGAATCACTTCGCTGACTTATAGTGCCAATGGGCAGGAGATGCTGGTCAGCTACTCGTCCGACTACATCTACCTGTTTGACGCAGTGGTACGTATATTGACCCATGTGACATCGACACTTTTATCTTCTTGAGCTTTTAAAATTATGCTACCATGTTTCTTTTACACATTTCCAGCTGAGAGAACAAGCGCTCACCTTCAAAGAGTGTACCTCTATGTAATATCATGGCTTAGGATTGGGTATAATGATGAAATAAAAAAAAATCAAAATTGCTATTCAAAGTTGCAATATCTTGAAATGATTGACCCAGGCTAGGTGCCAGTGTGTAAAAATTAGCTGACTTCTTTGTCAACACCCTTCATTCTTGGACCTAAAATATGTTGGGATCATAGTAACGTCACTTTGAATAATCATGGTAAATATCTTATTTTTTATGTTTTGACATACCTGGATAAGAGTGTTTATCTCTCATCAGCACAAGGCTGTAGCTGCATGAAATTATTGTTAAAGAGTTACTTAGTTATTAATTTCAGCATTTGAAAGTAACAGTACATTGGACCTCTATCTGTGTGTGTGTACGTGTGTTTGCACATGTGCGTGCCCCGAGGAGCACGGTACTTGACACTGTGAGAGAGGTTAAAGGTCCATTTAATACACCCTCACCAATCTGAACCAGGCCACCAGCTATGGGGCAGTATAACTTCAGACTATGTGCGGCTTTATCTTAGTGGTGCATGTTCAATGTGACATTGGAAAGAAATGGTGAGGTGCAGACCATGGAGTAAGATAAGATGGGAGCATCACTCTGCCACTATGCAACGGCTTCATTTGGGACAAATCGTGCAACACAGACGCCAGGAGCCTAGTCCATTTCATTGCTCTTCCCCTCCGCCACTCTTAACAATTTCACCCATGTTTTTCTCCTTACCCTCCTCTATAGACATTGCATAACACCTTCTGTTGAGACATGTGGAAGTCACTAAGCACCTTGCTTTCATGTGCGCATGCACTGACTTGCCAATAGCGGCGCGTAGGCTTGGCAGCCAGCCTATCATCTCCTAGCGTATGTCATCTACTAGAAATTCGGGCCCTCGGGCGTCTCGAATTACAGCAACAAAAGATGCACGCACAAAAAAGATAGCTTAAATTAGTGCAAATTAAGACATCCTACCGGTGGTTACGCATATATGTGAAATATGTTTACATGTCTTTATAGGATATTTTCCTTGACACAGGCGATCCTGTGATCATTGGCTGTGCAATGTAGTTCATTGCTAGTTTTGTGGCACAAAAATTTTGGCCGAAGTCAAACACGAGTGACAATTATAGGTGCACTCCTTCCCCACTTTCCGGCACATTCACAATCTCCCTAACTTAATTACTGCCAAACCACCGTGGCCAGTTAACCTTTCCATACTTGCATATCTGTAGATAGTCGCGTATAGCCAAGGACTACTGTTTTGTGCAAACTCTATGTACGTCTAGTTAGGAAGCAAGAGTTGACCATGTGGTGGATTTGTTCAGGTACTTTTGACTTGCACTCACTATGTCTCATGGCAAGCTTAAAAGAAAAAGAGAGAGAAAAGAAAAGAACAAACAAGCTCGGCTTCCAATGTAATGCTCAGAAGCAGGAAACACCAGCATGAATTGTGCATCATTATGTCTTGATGAGAATTCTGCAGTTTTGGCTGCAAGAGAGCAAGATGACACTAAAAGCACCAAAAGAAAAAAAAAACAGCCAAACCATCTTTGCACTAGATGGGCACTCATGTAAAAAGAGGAATAAATTGCACATTTGCATGACAGTCATCTTTTCACACTCCTCTGGCATTGCTCGAGCCCTCATGGACTTCTGTTATATGCCCCGCCTCTTTTCCTAGTTTTTCCTTCGATGTTAGTTTATGTAGTGTCTTTTTTTCTTGTTCATGTGCCTTGTATCGTTCCATGTAGCCTGCTTGACGAACACTCTACATTTGGTGTGAATCAAATGGATGAAATAAAGCGTTACAAAGTGAATTTTCTTTCATGTACTAACTTGTCTTCATGAACTACAAGAGCAATGTGTGCTATAAGCATCATGGCATGCATAGAGCAGCCGACAAAACGGTAGTAGGCGTCGGAACACGACCAGGTACGGCAGTGTGCTGTTGCTATAGCAATGAGAAACGCCCATGCTTAGCTTGACCATGCGTCAGCTCCTCCTCCTCTTTGCTGTACAGTGCGCGTCCTGCCTCCACAGTTTTTATACATTAGGCTGTGTGCAGTGTAGATTAGGCTGTGTGCAGTGTTATTGTGCCTTTCTATTTTTGGTGCACCACGACTTTTGTTTGTCTCCTATATAGGGAAGTGCACAAGAGGAACCAAAGTCATATAGTGCGGATGGAAGGAACTGCAGTGCCTCAGAGGTGACATGCTTGCACTTACTTTTATGGTCATGTATTGCAGTAATTGGAAAGTCTGCATGTTATAAGCGATCAGAGAGACCGAGTGATCCAGATATCAGAGTGTCATTGGCACTAATTATGATTGCAACGAGTCTGTCTGTTACAGAATGAAGACTTGTCCCAGTGATTTTATGTTACCCCATATTGTGTCAGCAGACTCATGTGTAAATGTGTGTGAGCAGGTTGGAAAACAAGAAAGTGTCAGTAATGCAAGAAAGGGTTCATAACCCCTCTAATTCCCTCTTGTAAAGAAAAAACAAACAATGAGTACCAGTTCTGTTTTAGAAAAGATGTATACAGTGCGTGTGTAAATATTCTTAAATGCAAGGCGACACGTTGACAAATCCAATGTAGCAGTATTTCTCTGACACTGAATTGTAAGCGTTGAGCTCAATGTATTACTCTTAGTCTAACTATTGTCTAAAACAAGGATTCATGCTGTTGTGTTAGACTGTGATTGTTTGAAACTGATTTTACATTCAAAATGTGTCTAAATTCATTGACCATGTGTGCAAAAGAAGTTGAGGCGGCAAACGGACGTGATGGCGAGAGCACAAACGCGGAGTTAGGTCAGCCAGAAGGTCAGAAAGCTGTGGCAACTCAAGCTGAAGAGCGCCGGTCGAACAATCAATGAGCGCAGAGTGAGCAGACAGAAAATCCAAGCCGAGGATCAGATCATGGGGGCACTGCTCTATGACGGCAAATTCTACGGAAGCAGGACGACTGGCAATACAGACACAGGTGGTACACCTCCTGCGGGAAGAGGCAGGCTTGAGCACTTTATGCAAGTGGCGGCGAAGGTTGGCACTCATTGCGGAAATTTGCACTCCAGTGGGTGGGGAGGGGTTCCTCTGGACTTAATAAAGTTATTTCCTCCTCCAGAATGTTTAGCTGTCCTCTATTTTTAGTGTTATTTGAATACTATTGTATATTATGTATTTTCAGGCTAAGCAGAAGGAATGTCATGTCTCAATGAAGCGTCTTCGAGTTCGAGGAGACTGGTCAGACACTGGACCCAACGCTAGGCCCGAGTGTGAAATGAGGGGTGAGTCTTTTAATTTTAAACTCTCGTAGCTGACAGCCAATATATATATATATATATATCTTTTTTATATTTCCATCATGGTTAATATGATAGTACAAATAACTTGCTTACCTCATTTCCACTATCAAGACTGAATTTTTGTTTGGTGGGATTACAGGATAGACTAATTTCACTTGCTCTTTGCCCCTTATACATCTTTGTCAGCCTTCATGCTGTTCATGAAGGCTGACATGATGATACTTACCACGCTGGTTTATATAGTATCATCATGGTAAGTGTATAATTTTTTCCAGAGCTGTTTAAATAGCAAAATTTTGAATTTGTAGTGAATTCAAATGTAAATTCGAGTGTAAATCAAATAGGATATTTTTAAATTGTTTACCTAGGTGGGGATATTCGCTCGAATCCCCAAACAACTCGCCGGACTTTTAAAATAAAGTTGTTTCCTTCCTTCCTTCCTTGGATATTATCTAAATTCCATTTAAAATACAGGGAATCAGAAATGGACTGTTAAACATGGGCAAAGAATTTATTGCATGATTGGTACGTTCCCACCGTGTCATTCCAAAGTCCTGAAGAAAAGCCCAACGGAACTGTGCAACAGAGCTAACTTTGCCGCAGTACATGGGTGTTAGCTTCGCCGCAGTACACGGGTGTTATGCGGCGAAGCGCACTTGCGGAAATGGGCCACTTGTCACGAGACATAGCGTAGTTCTTCCCTTAATTATCAACTTTGAATTGTTTGAATAGTAAAAGTTCAATTCGAATTGAATCGAATAGCGTTTTATTTGAAATTTCGAATACTCACACACCTCTAGTAAAATTTCAGTGTGCATCGAATCAAATAGCAAAAGCTTCCGTTGGAAAAATATCCGAAGGTTCGAATATACGCACACTCCTAATTTTTTCACACGATCTGCACTATTACAAAATTGTACATAACCTTATTCAGTGAAAAAATTTTTTCACATAAGTGAAAATATACAGCAGTGTTGTCTTTCACTATTGTGAAGATGTGTTGTGTTATGGAAGACAGTGCAAGCAAAAATTCTGTTACAAGTGAAAATATTTATGCTGCTGTTATAATGTGGTATTATATTTCTCATTAATGCACACTGTTTATGTACAATATTTGAACAGCTTGAAACAACGTTGATGGACCAATGCAGGACGGTTGTATATAAAATGTTTGTCATTGATATACTTAGTGCATTTAAGACTGACTTGAAACATTGCTCAGGAACACTGATGAACAGAGATTCAAGGTCTATGTGTTAGCTTGGCACTGTTGCTAATTAAGAAAGTGTTTTTATCGGAATGTACCGAGAACTGTTCTATAACAGCAGTATCCTTTATGCTCGCATCATTATTGATTTCAGTATTCCTTTTTACCTTTGCATTGCAGCACTCGGCGAGCAACAGCCACGTTCGCTGCATGCGAGCTTGATGCAGCGCATGTCTGACGTGCTGACGCGCATGTTCAATTCATCCACTGGAGCTGGAAGAGCAGCAGGTGCACCTAACAGGCCTCACGCAGGGACGTTCCTCGCTTCATCACTCTCATCCTCATCTTCAGCATCACCTGGACATAGCGGAGGCGACAGCTCCACAGATGAAGACATTGAAGCCACCGTGGCTAGGCATTCACGAAGCGTGAGACTTGCCAGAGGTGAGCCTTACATACTGTTTTACTGAGACAGATGTGTTCTTGAGATGTACTACAACCTTCGTTGAAAGAATTGAACTTGCACGTGTATGACTTCAGCTGACTTTTGAAGATCTAGCTGATCTCCTGTTGTGCACATACCTCTGCAGTGCTTATGGAAGATGGAAAAACTTGTCTACTCACTGTGCGGCTTCCTAGTTTTGAAAGCTCCACAGGTTCAACATAACACAACTGTGGCTTGGCGACATTCATGCCCATGGTAGCTTCGCTTTGAAAAAGGCCGTACTAGACACAATTAGAGGAAGTGCTTTCATTGAAGCATGCTTATTTGAGCGAAACCTGAAAATTGGCACATGTTAAAACCAGACTTATCCCGGCAGCAAGAAGTGCGAACTGACCTAGCTAGTTCGTTTTACTTTGCCATGTTTACAGCCATCAGGCAACGTGTCCGGGAAAAAATGGCCAGTAGAGCTGCTCAGCGAGAAAGTTCAGAGAGGGAGCAAGAAGCAGCGGCACAAGGCTCATCATCGAATGTGGCAGCTCTGGACTTGTCTCAGCCAGGTGCCAGTACCTCTGGTCAGGCAACATCCGATAACAGCAAGCAGCAGAAGCAACTGGGTGATGCCTGCCCAGCATGCAGCAGGTGGGTTTTCTCTGCAAACGAACTAGCATGGGTGCATCATTAAGGGGTACATAAGAACCGGAATGCAATGACTCAAGGGATTTAGCTAAGAAGAGGCAAGAAGTTCCGAGAATTGACTTTCCTGTGGTTTGCCCCTGCCTTATAATATGTCTTTTTTTTATGTGTCAGTGTGTGTCTATGCAAAGCTATAATTTATTGATCATCACATAGATGACTTGAGATCATGTTTACTAAATAACGTGTGAAATGCCAATGAACACTTGAAAGATTGTCTAGCTCTCATAACTAAGTTTGTCCTAATAATTACAGTAGTCAAATAAAATTTGTCCAAGTCTACAAGGCATGGAATCTGTGTAAGCATTTAACACAATTTGTGGGCACATTTACTTGCTTATCTATTTATTCAGTACCTGCATCACCTTTGAAGGCGTTACAGCAGGGAGGTATATACACATTTGCATCAATTGGCACACATTGCAACGCACAAAGCACGGTAAAAATGCGCAATCGAGCAAGCAGCTTGCTTTCTCAACGCTCGCTTTAGTGTCTCCTGATTTGTTGGTGTCCGTGCTGTCGTCAACGGCCGCTGTTGTGGTGGGTGGAACCACAATATATATGTGCGTCTCACTCCTATCAATCATTTAAAAAACAAGTGTTTCGGAAAAGCGAGTGGTCTGCCCAATTGTGCACAATGTTTTCATTGCACTGTATACCTACGATGTTTGATGGAAGAGCATTCGACACCCTTGTTTGGAGTCATGGTTTGAAGCGCAGAGTCTCGGTGTGCGTCTGGCATACTCTGCGTAATGAATACGATGCCTCATATTGCTGATTGCTTACTTTTAAACAGTGCAGAAATTCAGTTTTCTGTGGAGACTATATTTGAGGACGTTTAATGCCGATGCCTAGAAAATTTTGAGAGACGAGTTGTCTGTACTTGCAGAATGTTTTTGTTTGTGATTGCAGTGGCAGTGCCAGGCAGGACAGCTCGAAGAGTGTCTTGCAGCCAGTGACAGTGGCCGGGCCTAGGCGCTCGCCAAACCAGTCCGACGATGACGACGATGCTGCATTCCAGGACTCTGTGGAGAGCATCTCTGAGAATGAATGCTTCCAGTCAGCAGCGGAAAACATATCACCTGCTGGGGAAAATGGCAAGGACAGCACGCTGTTAGATGATCTCTCATCTCCATCAAGAGAGAGAGGTGAATGCAGTGTCAGCATTGCTTATCCCTATGTTGCATGCTTATGTATCATGCATAATAAAAAAAATGGCACAGTTCATGGAGGGAGGCTTTGTAATTAAAGAGGATCAACTGAAAATGTCTTCCAAGCACGTGCTATGGAATAATGTAAAGCAGTTATGAAGTTGTTCATGTGTTAGTACCTCGAAAGGCTGCCTGAGTACTGAGATCAATGAGAAAATTTGATGCATTTTATATTTACCTAGCTATATGCAGTAATTATGCCACTGTTGGTTATGTTAAACTTTCACTGTACTAGGCAAATGTATTACACAGTTGTGTACAAGATGTCTGTTGTCTTAATGATCATTGCAGGCTCACAAAAGTGGTAATAGGTACTGCTGTAATGTCCAGATTTGTTTGACTTGCATGACTTTACTCATAACGTTAAACATTTTATATAAGACAACTACATTTACTTTCGCTTGCTGTCTGGCTTCCGATACGGAGTTTAATGTGAGGCCACTCCTTCGTTTAGGAGCTACATCAGCTGCAGGGAGGGATGCCAGTGCTGATAACACAAGTGAAGATGAGAATCCAAACCTGAATGATGATTCTGCTTTTCATTGGAGGAGGTGAGCCTGCTATCAAAATCTGTGGACTTCTTTTCACAAAACCTTGTAGCGGATTAGTGGAGGGTTTATGGTGGATTGCTCTTTTAATGCTGTGCTAAAAGCTGGAATCAATGAAGTAGTTTTGCACTTACTGCACTGTGCTTGACACCAAACAGAAGCAATGCCAAGACTTTGGGGCAATTTCATTGCCCTAGAAACGACTGGTATATAAAGGCTTTGCAGGTTTGAGTGCCTAACACTGAAGAGTGTTACCTTGACAGAGCTTTCTGATGTTTTCTCTTGGGTCAGAGTGTGCTACAGACCAACTATCTGCAGCCTGCTTTTTCAGTGCCCTATTGCTTGTTTCACAGACAATCCGCGACGCCACCACGAGCACCTTCAGAGACTAGCCCACAGCGATCAGGCGACAACACTTCGCCTACGAGCAGCAGAGCACATTCTGTGTCCAGGTGATCCCACAGTCCTGTTTGTTACTGTTTGAACATTGGGTTAAAGTGCTTCTAACAGCGATATATGTATTGCCTTTTCTGTTCAAAATGTATTTGGGTTCATTGGTTTAACATGGCTTGCCAAGAGCCTCAAAGAATGCTTATCCATGACAGAGGCAGCAGCTGCCATCCATTTGACAGTGTAACATTGTCAAATGAAGGCCTGTTCCTTGGTTAAAATTAGATGAATGTAGGTAACCTCCAGATGAAAAAAATTGTGTGCGTTGATGCTGCCATAAAAGTTGTATTCTGCTGAATTATGGAAACTATGCATTTTTCACCTGGTCTGCACTGTGCTGCTCCCAGACAGTATTTGAGGTGCCTGTACAGAGATCTAGGAATATCAGCCGATTAAAGCTGTTGTGCAATATACTTGTCAGAAACCACTTGCCAGAAACCACTTGGTCTCTTCAGGCAGCCAACTGTGCCCGACTCGGACAGCGTCTTACGGGCCATGGCTGAAGATTTGCATCTTGAGAAAGAGTGCGTGGAGGAGCCGTCTTTTACCAAAACTGTTACTGGCCCTCGTGCACGGAAACGTTACACTGGGCACCGCAACTCCAGGACAATGGTGAGCTATAGGCTGTTCCCACATTATATTGTGCAAATAACTATGTGAGTTACTCAAGGTAATGTGAAGTTCGCATCTTTAGGCTCACATAAATTTCCAGCACGTGTTTTGAAGGGTGTGTTCTGAATTTTGCAGTGTACAGCAGTGTCACCTTGGTCACATAGCCGCTTTCATCTCAGCTGCTGTTTCAGTATTGCCATAAACTAACAGATGTGAATGCTCCAGTATCAAGGCTATAATGGTGCAGTGACACTGCCAGGCGGCATATATAGGGCTGACCTTAATCACCTTGTCATTGACACCCACATGTGAGAGATAGGCACCTTCTAGATAGACACCCGCATGTGAGAGATAGGCACTTGTACTTTGGAAGACCACATTGATTAAGGCACAAGGGCAGCAGACAAGTTTCACTTTGGTGAGCTTCAGCGCAAGGAAACCATAGGTGGATACAGGATTTTTCAAGAGAGGAGGGTCAGGTTATGGAAAGTCATGGGAAAGCGGTGTCAGCGACCTAAAGGAATCGGCCTGCACAAGAGGGTGCATTTGACATACTAAATGTCACTTATAAGAATGTTCTTGAACTACGCCCTGCTCTTAGGGGCATATACGTATTCAGAGGTTAAGAAGGGGCCGGGTCAGGACATCCACATCCTCCTAGGGATCCACCACTAGAGGAGACATTGCACGTGCTGCAAAAGAACATGCAATAGTCACTGTAAAACTGGGTTGGTGGAATTACCAGTTCTTTGGAAAATGTGCTGAAATTTCAAGAAAGCCACTGCCCACAAAGTCATGCATTTGCAAGGGAGACACCTTCTATAGTTTTTTTCAGTAGTACAGCTCAAATAAAAAGATGGCGTCTACTTAATTAGTATGTGTTATAACAAACCGCGTGTATTTGTCAAATGCACAGTAGCAGCAAAACTGTGCGTACAACATGTTGACATAGGGTGTATTTTCTGTCCTTGAAAATGCTGAAGCTGCCCATTCAAATTCTAAGAGAGCCTTTGCCAGAAGGAAGGGGGCAGCAATGGACAGCTTTTCTTTTACGTCTGAAATTAAAAAGAAAAAAAAAAAAAAAGCCATGGCAGCAGCCTAGTGCCATAATTTCAAAGACACGTGGGCGTGTTGGCAGGTCTGTTTGCTCCTGAACATAATCTGCTTGTTGTAGTAGTAACAAGAGTTGGAAATATTATACAGTAGTACTACGTTAGCTAACACGCCTTGCACATATATTGCAGGCTGGTCGCCTGTGCGAATCGGTATTGTTTTTTGATGTCCGTTGCACTGTGGAGAGAATGTGCACTATCTCATTCACAAGTGGAGAAGCACATTTGACGGGCCACACCTTTCTTTCATTGAGCGGCCATGATGATGGCATCATGGTAATAGCATGCGACTTAACGGTTGTCAATTGGCATCCCCTAACTGGCATACGTTGGATGCCATTTGCAGGCTGACATTATATGGCTCTGGAAGTTGGTGCACTATCACAACATGTTTGTGCATTTGTACTAAACATATGAAAGTAAATCATGGCAAGGCCATCTTAGTGTTCGAATACGCTGGATAAAAGAAACGGCTGTGACACCAAGGCACCCTTGATGGCTACATGTGTTAATTGCTTACGATTCTTATGAATGAGTGACACTTCTGTGACATCCAAAGCATTTGTGCATATGTGATTGGTAACCTGATGTTCATCCATAAATGTTTGATTCATGATGGCTTTGTGTAGCAGTCGTTGGAGTCTACACTTATTGGTGTTCGTGTCTTCGCTGTCTTGCAAACGTGCAGATCAAGGAGGCCACCTTTTGGGGCAACGAGTTTGTGATGAGCGGTTCGGACTGCGGTCACATCTTTATCTGGCACAAGGAGACCTGTGAACTTGTCATGATCATGGAGGCAGACCACCATGTTGTGAACTGCTTGCAGCCACACCCTTTCGACCCTGGTTAGCTGCTTGATCATTTCTATGAGCAAAGTGTCTATACAGCTGTGTCTAGCGTCTGTAGGGCTGTTTAACATGCCAAGGCCTGCAAGATCAGCACAAGGGCTTCTTTAAAGCTCTAGTCTAGTGCTTTATTTAAAATTGTAGAGGTCCATGTACAATGTGTAATGTGTAACCCCAGGTGGTCAAAATTTCCATAGCCTTCCACTACAGGCATGCCTTATAATCCCATTGTGGTTTTGGTGTGTAGAGCCCCATTAATTATTATTATTAGTTTATTCGTGATACCTAGGAGGTATCTGGTACACAGAAGGCCGAGGTCTGTGCAGCTGTTTTAGAATAAGAGTTGAGGAACTCGAAAGATCTGTAGCATTGGAAACATAGCTCCACCCTTCTCCTTGGAAAGTTTTATTTATTGCAGTTAATATACGGTATATATTCTAATTCAGCTTTGGAGATTATGGTTTGGAAATCCTGTTGTAAGTGAACAAGAAGACTCTTGCGTAACAACCATTACTAGCATTTGCCTAACAGCTTTAGGCAAGCTGATGCATGTTGATGTGTGATGTCCATCTCTCTGAACTCGTCTGCCTTGCTTGCTTTTCAGTTTTGGCGTCAAGTGGGATAGACTATGACATCAAGATATGGGCTCCTCTTCGGGAAGAACCTTTCTTCGACACCGAGAAGGCTGCGGAGGTACGCCTAGTGATGGATGGCATTTATTTCCATGACAGCATGGCTGAACTTATGAGTACAGTTAAACCACGATATAATGAAGTAAATCAAATCGACAATTTCCTTTGCAGTATCAAAACTTCAAATCGAATTTCGCACTTTTATGCGAAGTGTAGTCGCCGAAGGATCCTTTTTTTACATGGAAATGCCACAAGGATGTTTGAATAATAGAGCTGGATGAAAAAATCCAATTTCAAGGACGCTTACAAAAAGTTTCATGTTAAACTGAAGATCTGAAAACCATATCTTAATAATGTGCTGCTGGAGCTTGCATCACAGCAGCCATATGTGCTGTGTAAACACTGAAGAAACGCAGGTGCAATGCACTATGGTAATAGGTGATAAACGAGGCTGTTGCACATATTCTGCCAGCACTGTTTGTTATTAGTGCCTCAAGTGTTTTTTGGATCCAAAGGGCGATGCTGACATTATGCTCACCTAAGCACTAGCTATCAAGTCTGATGAATGCGCAACATCTGAAACCACAGACACATTACAAGAACGAACAAAAGGAATTTGGTCAGAATTTGCATGAACGCGAGGCAACTAACTGAATTACGGCACCTCAGTCCACCGTGCGCCTATGTACGAAGAATTTACCAAGACTGGCCATTCCGGTGTTGCGAATTTCAATTGCCACTCTGCATTAGTGCGTCAGGTATGGTTAAGGTCACTTTTATCACAGCATACCTGTGCTATTTCACAGAGTTGCGTCTATGTGGCGGGTGACTGTGAGCATCTAAAAAAAAAAAATGAAAAGAAAAATAACATGGGGGTCGGCTACTCGGACCTTCTTGCAGTAGTGCACCCAGCAAAAAGACTTTATTCGTGGTAAAGGTGCCCGTTAGTTCCGAATGCATTATCTGGGAAAGTCTAAAACAAGCTTCTTCCGCTTTAGAAATCACGGAAAATGATCCGTGTGATATCCAGAAATAAGCAGCGACTCTTTTTTCTTTCACCAATCCTGATCATCACTTGCAAGATACAAGCATCAGCAGTGACATCCATACAATCACGAGCTCTCGCAAGATAAGTGTGATCCCGCTGCTTATACAGCTGCACATTCTTGGCACCAATAGTCGGCATTAACAATGCCAGATCGGACGCTGACACACGATGCTGTGTGCAATATGATGTGTGACGTGGTAGGTTGTTTGCATGCATGCACTCTTGTCTTCTCATGCCTGGTAGTGAGGAGGCAAGCATCCACCTGCTTCGAGTCAGTGGGTGTGGTATGGAATTTGAAAAATGAGTTGCGAAAGCCACCTGAAACTCGCCCGTTTTACTGCTGGTACCAACGGAAGTTTCAGTTTGTCGGCTCAGTCTTTGTCTGCGGCGAAACTTTGCTATATTGAGATTGCGGAGGAACTTTGTTATTAGAGGTTAAAATTCCATGTTCTATGGACTTCATGTAAAAATAAAATACTTCGTTATATAGAGAATTTTGTTATACTGAGGTTTAACTGTAATATGTACTATATTTAAACCACCATAATTTTGATAATTGGACTAATGAGATGCTAAAAAGGAACCAATCTGGAGAAAAACTATCATCATTATGAAATATGTGCATGCACTTTCAATGAAATGCATGGCATTTGCACGCACACTTCTTTCTTCTCTTGCGCTCATGCTCTCAGCCCACTACTACGGCAGATGCGTTTCATAGCATGGCATAGATTGGTATAGTATAGCAAGGGGGCTATAAAGGGAAGTGAGCGTGAGGAATACAGGACAGAGTAAAGCATAGCATAGCCTTGCATAGTGTAGTATAGTAAAGGAGTGGGAAAGGGAAGTGATGGTATGGAGGAGGGCAAAGAGCAAAGCATAGCATAGCCTTGTATAATATAACAAGGGGTGGGAAAGGGAGGTGAGGAGCAGTGACATGGTGATGAGGGAAAGGAGGAGGATGTCACAACTGGTCATGCGTACCAAGCTGCCATATCAGCCGCCACGTGACATGTTCCCGCCAAAACCATGTAACATGTACTAGCACAACAAATCACGCGACTTAAGCTTGTAGAAGCAGGAAGAAGCTAGGTCAGCCACAAGCACTGCTTAGTCCAGCCGTGCACCACTAGTGCAAGCTGCCCAGATTTTTTTTTTTTTTTGTGAATGTTTCAGTGATATTAGAGGCTGCCTATTATAAATTAAAAACAGATCGGGCAGAATTGATTTTTGGTGTTTTTAGTGTTGGAAGATAGCTCATCAAAACACAACACGTGGCATTGCACAATCTTTAAGTTTATTTTTTAAATATTGCAGTTGCTCCATAGTTTTCTATTCTTGCATGATTACACATTGGCTTATGGACAGTATACCAAAATGCCTTTGCCACGACATTTCCTGTGGTGATTACACGATTAATCTCTGTGCAGACGTACCGCTGGGCGCCTTCTATTATCTGATAGACCCTGACTGCCCGTGGCAGTACTATCATCCATTCATGTGTGTGCAGAGCCCTGGGCACTGCAGGACTGTCAGGCACAGATAATCGAGGATGCCCATTGTCTGTTACCAGCAAGCAAAAGCAAAACTTCTTTTGCTACTTCCAAGGAGACCCTATGCTGCCAATTTCTCCACATTTAAATGTATCATTTATTTATGTGTATCCTGAATAGCATCTATACCAATGCATCATGAATATATAAAGTAATTACATTAATATTTTCTTGATTGTATGCAGATGATCAAACGCAATGAGGTGATGCTGGAAGAAACGAAGGACACAATTACTGTGCCAGCCTCCTTCATGATTCGTATGCTTGCATCACTGAACCATCTGCGATCTTCAGGTACATGCATTCATGTTTTATGGTTGGCCTTCGGCTCCATAGTAATGGTTGTTGTACCAATATTTCCACTCACTTTTTTTACAGATATTCTTATTGTTTTTGCTAAAGTGTCTAACCTTCTTCTCGTGCCAATGCTGCAGGTTCTGGAATTCAGGGTTGGCGGCGGCTGGTGAGAGACGCCCGGACAGACGACTCTGACAGCAGCAACCACTGATGAAATCTCACTTTTTGCATTTTTTAATTTCCAAAGCTTATCTTTATTACCTAGTCTACCGCCCAGACAGATTTTTTATTTTCGTGTGTGGTGAGTGTTTCAATCATGCCGTGCTTAATTAATTGCCCAGTGTTTCCTGGAACAGCAGTTTTATTTTATTTTTCTTGCTACTGGAGTCCTATACTATTTATTGAAAGTGGTTTCTGCCAGGTTGCCACTGTTGAATGTGCAAATAAGATGTCCATAGAATGGTGTAGAATGGGCAACGTCACAAAGTTTTTCGAACGTGTGAATAAATTTTGTGTGGCCCAGTGGCCTCTCTGCCCATTTCTGAGTCTGCTGTGCTTCCTACTCGCTTAAATGAATACAGTAAAACTTCGTTATAACAAAGTTGAAGGGGGAGTCAAAATTTGTTGTAACCATTAGTTTGCTATAGCCAATACCTATGTCTTCTATGGAAATTTCAAAGGGAATTATGATTGCTTTGTTATATCCATTAGTTCGTTATATCCTAGTTCATTATAATGAGGTTCTACTGTACAGGACATCTTCAAGCGAAGCTTCTTTAGACTAGCCTGCGCCACTGCTGGTACATCATCTGCATGCTTTAGAAAAGCAGATGCAGTGCAAGGCCTGTAATGCATGTGCACTCTTCAGTGCTTGCTCAGCACATGATGTAAACACATGTGAGCTGTATGAATCCCTTGGATTTCTTGCCAAACAAAGGAGGACTGATGGCAAGAAATAAAGAAATCGAAACTGGGAAAGAAGGAACAAAGATAGAAAAATTAAAGAAAAAGAGGGAAGTAAGACTGCAAGCAAGAAAGAGGCACACTCTAGATAGAGGCTGGCATGTGCTGAGCTTTGTTTGCCCCTATTTTCATAACGGGAATGGGCTTCTCAAATTTTTTTTTTCCCTCACCTACATGAGAATTGCAAAGTGTATTATGAGGAGCGTTGGGCGTGACTTAGATAGTGCCTTGATCAGTAATTGCCACATACGCTTGAATGCCCCTAGCAGATACATTCCACTGCCTTTTCAGCAACCAGTTCAAGATGACGCTGACTGCCACAGTGCTTTGGATGTGGGGCAGGTTGCTGACCGCACTACAAATACCGCAGTCATGTGGCACACCACAAACTGCGTGCAGTAAAATTGTGAACGCACCACCAAAAGCAAAGACCAAGCATATGGCAAGATTCACAGGGAACACACATGAGAAGGACCCTTTGCATGAGAAGTGATTGAAGAGGACCAGGCTTGAATGGGGGAGGGGGGAAAATAAAAAAAGGACGACGGGGCAAATTTTACATGGCTGACTCCTAACAACACTGCATTGTGCGGAGTGGAGAGTTAAGACGTTGAAACACCACATTTCAAATTTGTGATGCCAGGTAAAAGAAGACAAGGTGATTGTACAGCAAATAATTCACAGGAGAAGTTGCACCTTGTACAACACTTTTGCTTGACAGTACCATACCTGCAGTTAAAAACAAAATATATGCTTTATATGCTTGGGGTGCATTGGCACCCCTGTCAATGTCACAAGTCCTCCAGACACTGAAAACCGCTGTACACTACACACCCCAGTGCCAATGTGCTTTGGTTTGTTGCAACTGTGTAACGTGGCTCGTGACAGCTGGTGGTCCATTCCCACTTCACTGTGACGTGCGGTGAAGCGTAGAAATAAAAATTTTTTTTTTCTTTTTCGTGTAATTGTGGGTTTTGCATACCCCCAGAAATGCCTTTGCAGACCCCCTAGGTTCCATGGCCTGCCATTTGAGAACCACTAGTTATACATCCCTGTGAGACGGTACGAAGTTTGTGCTGATAAGTTGGTACCAATGTTTCTCCATCGTACGAATCCGTTGACCACATGCTTTGTTCCAAGCGCCTCACATATCACAACGCCAGCCAGAGAGCTTACACTGAAATGATAGCTGCACTGAAGAAAAAGCATGCTTGCATATGTGTCTTCAAGCAGAAACAATGTGCAGCTGTGTGTGAGACATGCTGCAGCTTAACGCTGGGGGCTTGCTGACAGGATCCTGCATTTCAGGAGCACTGTGGAAGCTCACTGCTTCTAAAGCTGCTAGTCAGGGAATTGCTTGTAACTGTTGATGTCAACATTTGCTCGTGTAAGTTGTGAGAAACGCAACATCATTGTTACAGCTATTGATGCATAACTAACTACCTAAAGGCACTGAGCTTTGAACATACGCTGTGCTTGTTAACCATGAGAAATCTGCTGGGTGTAAAAAAAATTTTGCTTAAAAGGGCACTAGAATGAAATAATGGTTTGGACTAATTATTCTTCGAGCATTCTTACTCTTTTTAATTTTACTGTATGTTCATTATGATAACGGGATCGAATCCCGGCCGCGGCGGCTGCATTTCGATGGAGGCAAAATGTTGAGGCCCGTGTGCTGTACGTCAGCATGTGCTGTATGTCAGTGCTGTATGTCAGTGCACGTTAAAGAACCCCAGGTGGTCGAAATTTCTGGAGCCCTCCACTACGGTGTCTTTCATAATCAGTGCTGGTTTTGGGACATTAAACCCCACAAATCAATCAATTCATTATGATAAAAAAACAAAGGTGAAGATTTCATTTTGGAAGTTCAAGCCATAACCACAACACCTCAACAACAGCGTGACAACAAATATTTCCTTTCCTCCCTTTTTTTTATTTTTATTTTTTTACTATTTGGCTGTACTGGCTCCATCAAATTTCCTGCAACTTGCCATGTTAAGTCATTGGCTCCCTTAGAATAAATTGTATTACTTGTAATGAATTGCATGGACCCTAACAAATCCTGTCAAGATCTTTGACATCACCAGAGTTGGTGCCATGGCATCACCACTTGTCCTTTGGCGCATTTTCTGGTTCATTAAGCATCATCTTGTGGCAACAGCACTGTTTTTGGTGTAGTGAAAACATAATTTAGTAATACTATGAGAAAAGTCTTCTCTTTTGTGTCCCTTTAAAAATTGGGCAAATGCAACTGGGGCCCCATTCCACATATAAGGGCACAAGTCCTCAAGCAACACGAGCAGTTTTACTTATAAGAGTGTAGTATATTTGCATTTATTTTGACCAAATCACTCATAAACATTTGTTTCTCATCTTGGTTAATTGGACCCCATTGACCTCCTTACCCACCATCTAAAAGCCCCTTTGCATTGTCAAGGTTAGATATACACTACTTTGGGCAGATTCAAACATTAACTACAAGCCCTAATGAGCCTGTGTACACTCAGCAATACTATACAAAAAGTTGAAGTCTTGAATAAAATTTGGTTATATGTCCTAATACATCCAGTAAAGTTCCAAGTCACTCTTCACAAAAAATTCAATCACTATGGTGGTTGCGAAGGGGAGCCACTTATCTGTGTATTTTTTTTTTAATACGTGTTTAAATAGGGAATTGAAGCTTGCCTCATAAATGCTCTCACAACAGCAGCAGCCAATCCATAAAAATGAAATAGAGAAGGCACATTCACTTTGCAGTAGCCCAGCAAATATATTTTACATATCAAAATATATATTTTTCACCTATGGTGTCAACAAAAGAATGTTGGGTGTCATACATATATTTTTCTTTTGCTTGCATAACTGGTGACATTGTAACATTCATACA
Organism: Hyalomma asiaticum; assembly: GCA_013339685.2. Classification (NCBI taxonomy): domain Eukaryota; kingdom Metazoa; phylum Arthropoda; class Arachnida; order Ixodida; family Ixodidae; genus Hyalomma; species Hyalomma asiaticum. Next base: position 106,281,813 of record CM023486.1, read on the forward strand.
GTAATAATAGAAGTGGCTCAGTTCCTGGATATTTTCAATGTATAGTCATTTGAACCACATGACACAGAAGCTCTGCAAGTTGCAGAAGATATAAAAACTCTTTTGCCACATAACAGCTCTGCCTGTACATATGTAACAAGCTAAAATGCTAAGGACACCACAAACCTAAACTATGGTAAAACATTACATCTCGCTGCACTGCGTACCGTGACTCATGACATTTTGAAGTTGTAAAGACAGTTCGCCATGGTTAGCTGTTAGTAAAACACATTTTATACACAGAAATTGTTATTAATCCATTGGGAAAAAGTTTACCAACTGGTTAAGGTTTGAGCTCGAACATGAAAGCAAGTATTCTTCAAGGGACAGTCGTCACCAAAACTTGATCAAGTGCTGCAAAGCTTTATCTGGTGGAAAGAAAGTACATACACTACGTAACTATCACAATAAAGCAGAAGAAATTACACTGTATTGCATCTTAACATACAGGTATACAATATCAATGACAATAAAAATAAGCCTCGTGGCCTCTGGCATAGTAGAAGTTGTCCCACTGCAAGGCATTGTCACATTGAATAACGATATGTATATATTTACAGTATAAAATTTACGCAATTGAATGGGACATGAAAGTAATATCTGACTAGCTAAGTTGCAACTCCAAGAAAGCCCTACAACCATGGACCAGAGAAGGCAAATGGAGTGGTTAAAAGGGGGAAAAAAAAAAAGAAAACACAGCATGCTCTCTGCTAAGGTGAATAACTTGCGTCACAGTACGAACATTTACGCGGTTGTGTCACGACAAGCGTGGCTCCAGGAAGTCAAGTTCGAGAATGTGTTCCACACACTGGAGAGTCGTCTGAAAGATTGTATCTTCTGGAGCCGGCACCCCCTGTGCCATGGCCGCAAGCTCGGGGGCGGAGCGAGACTTTGACAGCTCGCTAGAGCGGGCATTGGTAGCACCGTTCTCAAAGGCACACTGAATATCAATGGCATTGTTAGACCCACTGACAAGGCTGTTAAAGAAACCCTGGAGGTCGTAGAATGACTTGATGGAGGTCAGGCTAAGCAGTGGTCGCCCATTTTTATGGTGAAGGCTCTCGTTATTTGGATTCTGCAACCAACAGTAACAACAAGATATGTTATCATGTCATAAAAATGTAAGAAAATTACAAACTAATGTGCATTATGGCTGCATTAAGCAATTTTTAATGGAAAGAAAGTAAGTGCTCATGTAGACTCCTGTCATGGTGTCTTTAGTTTCAACAAAGCATTCAGTGTGATCAACTCCATGCCATATTAAATGCTAGGGATTTGTTTAGGTGGTATCTATTTGAAAACTCTGATAAGGACTAATACATGTTAAGTAGAGCTGTGCAGATGGCAAAATTTTGCGTGTGGCGAAAACTCGAGTATGTATGCTTGAGCCAAACTGAAAACTTTTCAAATGTTTGAATATTTTTTGAATAATTCCATGTTAGATTACACAGAAAATGTACTGCTAAACATAGGCAAAAGAGAAAGCTTACTGTATAACTAGTGAACTCCCACAATGTTCCTAGAAAAAAAAAAAAACAGTCCTGCAGAAAAGCGTGGAAATGTACGAGTGAACTTCGCTGCAGTACACGTGTACACATCACTGCAGAGCACAAATGTTAGCTTCGCTGCAATACACAAGTGTTACGCGGCAAAGCGTACATGTGGGAATGGGCACTACACAAGTGTTGGCTTCACTGCGGTGTGATAATGTAAACTTCGCCTCAATACAGAAGTGTTATGCGGCGAAGCATACTACATGCGGGACTGTGTTGTCATGGAACATAGCGAATTGTCCCTTAAAACGAATGGGAAAAGTCAAGTGCGAATCGAATTGTACAGCAAGTGCTATTCAAAAACAATTTGAATATTCGTATGCTAATATCAAGCTGTCCCTCAGTCCTAGTATTGCTTTCAACGCATCATTGTGCAACCACTAAACTTACATTCTTGTTCATGAGTGCAGCAAGCCGGACAATGTGGGGCACAAACTCATGTTGTCCCTTGGGCAGTGTCTCCTGCTGGGACTGGGTACCGTCAGATGACAGAGGGGCATTGTCGCCAATAAATGCCCATCGATACCTGCCACAGTGTATACAACGAGAGGTGCGGGTTACAAAAAGAAGAAAAAAAAGTGAGCAAGAAAGGCACAGGTTCTTGCATACTTTATTTCATGTAAGAATTGCCCATTGCAGCTCCACTACAACATGACAAGGATAAAATATTACTGGAAGGGTTTTCTTTGTCAAACCCTCATAGCCAGAATTTTTTCTGCCTAAAAGAAATATGCGAATTGCTTACATGAGAGCTGGCGACACCGAACTTTATTGAGTGGTGTCCCAGCTTGAGACAGACTTGCCCGTGAATGTTCAACATGCTGTAACTTCTGTTCAAATTGGTTTAGGGCATCCATTCTTGTACTAGTGCAAACAGCTCTCATTCCTGAATAATGTGATGCACTGATTTTCATTCTAACCATTAGTTTAGGAAAAAGCCTACGGCATGTGAAGTGTTGGATACCTTGAAAACTAGACATTGTAGCAGAGATATAACCGCTCCTTAAAAAGACCAGTATTAAATGTACATGAATGCATAAACTTTAATCAAAATCTGTTGGGAATTTCAAAAACGTCTTAGAGCGGGACATTCCTATTTAACTTCTTATTACTTCTTATCGTAACACTTAACACTCCACACTTTACACACTTCACACTAACACTTAACACTTCTTATTGTAATAGTATGCGTTCTTGCAACTCAAAAAAGATAAGGTGCAACAAATAATTTTATTTATTTATTTATTTATTTATAAAATACTGCAGGCACATTCAGGGCCCAAGCAGGAGTGGATACATACATAGGTAATAATAATAAGCATTGAAACAACGAGAAAAAAAAAATGTACATGCATACATATATACATACTCTTAAACGCCATATACACTTGAAAAAAATATAAACATACACTTAAACGCCATATATATACAAAATAGGAGAAAAACAAAAAGTAAAACGACTGATATGTAGAACAACTACAACAGTGTGCTCTGTGCCTATATGCAATAAGGTTGATCGCCTATGCACAACAAGGTACACCACAAATCATAAAAATAAAAAGGATACTATTATGTCCTATTTTACCATTTGCTCTATGAGCTCAGTGCTATGTAGCCATGACGATGGGAGCGCGTTCCACTCATTTATCGTGCGTGGAAAAAATGAAAATTTGAAAGCATTAGTGTTGGTGCTGAACGGGGTTAGGCATTCAGCATGACGGTGCCTAGTTTGTCGGGTTGAAAGGGGCGATACGTAATCTTCTGGTTTTAACTCTAGTTTTCTATGCTTCAGCTGAAAAAGAAACTTTAATCTCTGTACCTTCCGCCGAAGTTGCAATGTCTGAATACCGTGTTGACTCATTAAGGTGGTTGGGGAGTCAGTCTGCCGATACTTTGAATAAATAAACCGTATAGCTTTCCGCTGAATCCTTTCGAGTGCATCGATGTGTTTTTTCGTGTGTGGATCCCAAACTATGGCGGCGTATTCAAGCTTCGGTCTGATAAGTGATAAGTATGCTAATTGTTTTGCCTCAGCTGGTGCTTGTTTTAACTTATGTCTGAGAAGACAGACCACAACAACGAAGCCAGAAAACAAAGACTGGACCAATTAGTGTACTGCACCTAATACCAAGGTGGCTGAATGGTTGCAGTGTCAATGCAGCTTTGTAGTAAATGTACCTGTGAAGCCACCCACTAACACCTACTACAGTCATCTGTACTTGAAGCTGCTTTGAGGTTCTCACATCTGAAACTGGGGCAGCATGTCAGCTGGAAGGGCAACAGCCAGGTCGAGGAGTTTGCAGGCTGACAGATAAAGCTGCAGCCAGGCCGGGTGGTTGTGGGCATTGAGGCCATTGCTCACTGCCCAGCTGCTGTCGAGGCCTTGTAGCCTGCGCAAGTGCGAGCTGCATGCCAGACACATCGCTCATCGCTCCACTCAAGGTAAACAATGCACAAGAGCTGGCCGAAAGAATGTGGAATGTATCCCACAGAGTGCTGTGGAATACATTCCACATTACACAGTGGGTGGCTAAATAAAATGAAATTCTGAGGTTTAACACACCAAAACCACAGCACAAACCATTCCACACTGTTAAGACATTTCTTGCCCGAAATGCACTCTTGCTGAAACTGTTTAATAGCAATGCTGCTTAGCTCCCTCTGCCCTGAGGAGGGCAAACCACATGAAGAGAAAAAATGTTAAAAGTTTAATCCAATGTGAAGGTGTACTGACACTAAGGCATTATCTCATTTTTATTGCTTTATCAAGTGGCTCGTGACCATGCAGTGACACTGCAACAGCCAATTAATTAATGAGATCAATTAATGTGATCAAATAATGATTGTGATAGTTTCTAATGTAAGTATTAGTATTTCTGATATAAAATGCGAGAGTGAAATTTTCAACAGTATTTCGTATGTTGACAAAATGCATAGAAGTGTATAGGCACAGTCAGTGTTACTTTGCTGCACGTACTTGATAGCAGTTTGTGAATAGTTTAGATGGAGTTTAGATGGATAGATGAGGGAGAAAAAAAAGAATCGGGAATTTGATTACTCAAGTAAGGCATGCGTTTATTATGTGAGTGCATTCATTATGTGAGTAAATACGGTAATAATAATTCTTATGCCAAAACCATAATATAATCTTGTGGCACGCCTTAGTTGAGAGCTCTGAATATTATATTGAGAGTTTCGAATATTCGACTACCTGGGGTTCTTTATATGCCCTTAGGTCTAAATACATGGACATCTAGCATTTTGCTTCCATTGAAGTGCAGCAGCCATGGCTTCGATTGAACCCCATCTTTTCAGTCAGCCGCCAAGCGCCTGTGACCACTGTCACCATGGTGACACCCATAAATATATGAACCTTCATACAATGACACAAATGGTGACTATAACTACTAATTTTGAGGCAATTCCAAAATTGTAGACATTCAATGAGGCAAAGCCTTTTTTATGCTACTGAGACATTTAAACGAGAAACAATTAACAGGAAAATGCTATGGGATACTTGTATTTTGCAAGGCAATGCTTGTAAATAGAAAGGTTACAATGATTTAAATATTAGTAAAGCTTGTACAGCACGCATATGTACACACACGCACAAAGCAACAAAAAAAAGAAGCAAAGAGTGCAACTGACTGCACAGATAGCAGTACCTTGGATTCCGTCTGCTTCGTGTTGCGTCCACCAGTAGAGATATTGTTTAAAGGCAAGCAGGGCAAAGAACAAGAGACATGTGAAAAGTGTAGTAGAAGCACTAATAAAGGCTTACAAAAAGAAGCTATAGCAAGCTATGCACAGGCATCTTGACAGCATGAAGAGCAAGGCACGAAAAGATATTTGGAAGTTTCAGGTTAGTGCTAATTAAAAAAATATTATGCAAAGCAATGTTAAAATTGCTGTCAGCTTCCTAATACAGACAACATACAGTACAAGGCTGAAGGCAATGCACATTTAAGTTTATCAAAAGCAATATAAAGGAAGCTCCTGAAAACAAGCAGCAGTTTCCTAAATGAGGGGCCATAATGTTTTAGATTTCACTGTTCAGCATTCAGAAGCAGACACTTGACAGTGCACGTTTATATCCAGAGGTCAAAACTACGAAGCAGCACACGGAAATGCATCACCTTTAGCGTAAGGATTGAGCACAAGAATGCGACGTTAAAGTTGGCAAAGGTACAGCTCTCAACAAGCATTTATGAATGGAACTGTCTTATGCAGCAGCTGTGCACCAAGCACAACAGTATTTCTATTCACAATTCCTGTTTTCCTATTTTAGTGAGTGCACTCAGCTCCTATGCCCTTTTTTATTTCAGGAGTGAGGGAATATTCAAAGTCTGGAAGAATTTTTGAACAGCATTAGCTATTCAATTCAGTTCACAGTTAATATTTAGTTTTTGCTATTAATTTTTACTATTCGGGCTATTCGAAGTTTGTAATTGAGGAGCAAGATATGCAGTCTTGTCACAGGAGGCCCATTCCCACGTGCAGTGTGCTTCGCCACACAACCTCATGTACTGTGGCGAAGCTAACAGCTGTTTCCTGAAGTGAAGTTGGCACTCGTGTACAGCAGCAAAGCTAACACTCGCATACTGCGGCAAACATAGCATTTGCATATTGCAGTGAAGTGAACGCTTGTGTACTGTGGTAAAGTCAGCTCATGCATTCGCACAGTTCTCTAGGGCTTGACAGTCCTTTTTCTGGAGATGACATTGTGAGACTACAGCAGTTGTGGAACAAATCAGTTCTTGTTACCCATGTTAAGTAGTACATTTCTGTGTAATTTAACACAGTATTATATTTTAAAAATAATATTCTATTTGATTCATACTGAAACAATAATATCTGAATTTGCTTCGCACTCAAAACTTTGCTGTTCATGCAGCTCTACTTATTTTCTTTTGCTACTACGCAATAGGCGCTACCATTCAACCACAACAATAACAACAACAAATGCCAGCATGTTGCAAAAGCACTGACACACAAGGAGCATGCCCAGGTTAGTATTGTTAGCAAAATCCTGTTGGAACATGCACAAACATTGCATGTAAACTGTTACACTACTGCAATTCCACCACCAAGCTTGCGTACTGTGCGTCATACTGTGAGATGACCTGTTGGTTTCATGTAACGCTGCTTACTGCTGGTCAGCTCAACTATGTAGAGTTGGCATCAAAGCTTCAGAACCATTAACAAAAGGCTTCACTGTTTCCACAGCCCGGGCGTTAAGTGTACTAATATTCAGATCCGCAGCACGTACTAATGCATGTGAACAGCTAATGTGCAGTCTCATTAATGACTATGGTTACAAGCTTCCAGGATACTCAATGCTTATTCCAATCCCATAGCTTTGGTGCCAACTGTATACATGACACTGCAACATGAAAGGAAACACCATATCTTTAAAGCAATGACTTTTCGTAGCACTGTAAAAGCTCTTTAATTTGACTTTCATTGATTCAGACTTCTCTGGTCCTCACAAAAATAGGAATCATTCAATGGCACCGAACGCTTGGTAATTCGGCTACATTCCGCTGCACCTCGGTTGATTCCGACCATCCTTGAGGTGCGCCGAGCCGAATCACCGCAAACGTGCGATGTGAAAAAGCGAAAACGGGGTGAGTGTCCAAATGAAACGAGGCGGTGCTGTCCAAATCACCATCATCATCAGCGTGAACCGCACAGAAATGCCAAAAGGTAGCACACCTAATAAAATGTGCGTTTACCACAACCAGTGACGCAGAGTCGGTCATATGCTTTCAGAAAAGCATGATCCGCATACATAATTATGTTGTCAGCGACAAAGGGCTTACCCACGGCAGCTGTGGCAAACTAGTTTCGTTTTCACAGGGCACACGTGACTTGCGTGGAGGCTGTCCATCATTGCGTCGATAGCTGCTGATACTGCCTACGATTTGCTTTGCAGCAGGTGTGGCAAGCAGCACTTTTGTATTTGCTATATGCCATCAGAATTGTGTACGTGCCATCTATGATTGCAGAACAGTGAGCTAAGTTCCTTCAATAGTGGGTGTAGCAAGCAGCAGAGTCTTGACTTGGCTCGCGAAGGCCACGCATGCCTTCAGAGCTACATGGAAGCTATCCACAATAACGTCACGATTACTCGAAGTTTAGACGGGGTTCGTCCGGAGCGGATGCAACATTCAATACATGTTTCAAAAAAGGGACCAACATTTAATACATCTGGGACATGATGGCAACAACGATGGAAAAAACCCCGCTCAAGTGCCCATATAACTGCTATCACAATAAAACTAAATAGAGAATGGCAGTGGGCAATGTTTCAATTCGCAAACTTGTAAAAAAATGCCGTCTCAGCAAAGATTTAAGTGTTTCCTTTCATATTGATACAGTGTTCAAAATGAGGAAGAAGCCAATCTATTCTGGACAGTGCAGTCAGAACTATGAATGCTTCGTAGAAATTGCAAGATGTACAGGTGATTCCTGCTCACCTGAACTCCTCTGTGTCAGTTGACAACTCTTGCTCTATTTGAAGGAAAGCTTGAACCTGTTGAAATTAAGCATGAGAGACAGAAAAAAATTTGAACAGGTGAAAGCTGTCCCTTCTGCTCACTAGTACTTGTTGTGTTCTATAAAATGCCAGCTTCTCTGGCACGATACAGCTTCCTCCAAATGAATCAATGAATTTGACACTTGAAAAATTTCAGTCTTTAAGATCGAGTTTGAGGTCATCTCATCACAATCGCTTGCATTGCTCATGCACTCAAAACTCGTTATAACAAAGTCCAAGGGAGACACGGAATTACCTCGTTATATCCATTATTTCATTACAGTAGAATCTCGATGATACGAATTTGTAGGGAGCACGTAAAATATTCCTATCATCCCTATAATTCGTATGAGCCAAAACAAGTTGAAGCTGATCATGAAGATGAACAAGAACTTTGTGGGGGTCAACTACTTCTTGCTGAAAAAGTCCATGATGTTCTTTTGAACTTGTTTAACTTCGCTGTCTCTAAAGAAAGCCACCTGAAAGGAATAAAAACGTGCTGCGGTTCCTTCACTCATGTTGCCAGCGCTTATGGTGTGACACAGGGCATCGAGGGCGTCAAGGTTTTCTGACATTGACGGTAGATCACACTGACTGGCATCTTCACCATCACGGTCTGACTCGGCATCCTTTGCCTTGTCGTCCGATTCTTCGATGGATCACTGCCCACAGGTCGCAAGGTTGTCGTCTGCGGTGAAGTCTCGTGCCGAGGCTTGAGTTTCAAGGTTCTCCCAACCCTCGATGTCCAAATCGGCGTTAGGCTCTTGGTTTTCTTCCATCAGTGCCGCATCCAATTTCGGAAAAAAATCCACACTTGTGAAAACAGTTCGCGATTGTGTCCTGGGTCACATTACACCAGGACATGGCCAATGAATGTGACGCGTCAAGCAGGCTAATCTGCAAGTTTTCATCCTTGCGCTCAATTTTCGCCAGGAGCCTCCACACAAGCAATCCCTTGAAACAGTGCTTCACATTTCGGATTATTCCCGCATCCAGCGGCTGTAGACGGCTCGTGGTGTTTGTGGGCAGGAACCTTACGGCGACATTGCTGAAGTTGCAGTCTTCGGGACGGGCCGAACAATGGTCGACGAAAAGCAAAATTTTTCTGTTTTTCGCGAACATTTTCCGGTCCAAAGCCGTAAGGAACTGGGGGGAAAAAATCTGCAGTAATCCATGCTTTTTTGTTTCCATTGTACAAGCAAGGCAAACGTCCTGCCAATTAAAAGCACCTTGGTTATTTTGATTTGCCTATGACGATAACCTGAATTTTTTTAGAGCTGTCGACATTTGCGAAAAATAGCACGCTGACATGTTTCTTACTTTTCTGGCCACCCTGGCAAGCCTGGCCTTTCACACACAAGCTTCTCTCCGGCTGCATGTTGAAAAAGAGTCCGGCCTCGTCTGTGTTAAACATGACGCATGGTGCGTAGTCTGAAATCAGCGCCGGCAGCGTGTTCAGCCAGTCTCTGACCTGAGGCTCTACTTTCTTTGCTTCACCTCTGACAACTTTGTAAACTAGTCCATGTCTCTCTTTAAAATGGAGCAGCCATCTGCCGGAAGCTTCGAAATCGTCGATACCAAGGGAAAGTGCAATGTTGTCCGCCTTTTTGCGTAGCACCTTGCCATCCACAATGACGCCAGCTGCTGTCACTTCGCGAAACCACGTCAGCAGGACCTCTTCCAGCTTCACGTGTGTAGCCGTCTCTGCTTGCTTGACATTAGCTGCTTGAATTGCTGGGCATGCCTCAAGATGACATCTCGCTGAACAACAATGGTGCAGAGCGTCGATGGCGCCCATGCCTAACTCTTTCGCCAAGTCAGTGCATTTTTTCTTGGTGTTTTTGTTGACCTTCCTCAAAATTGCAATTTTCTCCTTAAAAGAAGGGGCCTTCTGCTTCTGAGACATGTCAACGAACGCTTTGGTCTTCCAGTATGTGCAGCAACTCTCAAATGTTATGCCCATGGCAGTTGCAGCAGCAAAACGGGCATCTTTATGCGCACCCGCACCAGAGAACACCAGCACGGCGCATGACGTAGCAGTAAAAACAAAAGAAGAGAGCGAGAGAGACTGCAATCTGCCAATGAGCTGCCAGGAAAGGGCTGCCGTACCAAACCTGTCAGGCACGTGACTCGGCCTGGAAACAAGAAATATTGAATGGGAGGCCCCGCATGCCTTGTCGCCACGCTCGTTTCCTTACTGAGCCAGCGTGCTGGAGAGGTTTTCTCTTTCTCGTTGGTGGGGTGCAGCGTGGCTGTGGACGGGTTTGCTGCTCACAGGGAGGAGCGATTTCACCTCTTCTTTGCGCTGCTGGGGCAAAGAGGTGAAGGCAAGCGGGGTGTAAAAAACCACCGGCAGCCGTGGTGGCCATTCTCCCACCTTGAGTCAGCCGCTCACATCAAGCGGTCATTTCGTGTGTTCGTATCATCCGTAATGGCTAGGGAAACTGTCCGTATAACACCGCATAACGGCGCATTTTACACAACGTAGTCTGTACAGAACAACATTAAAATTCGTATCATCACGAAATTCGCATTGACTGTAATCGTATCATCGAGATTCTGTAGTTGAACTCAAGCTTAAGCAGATTTTCTACAAAATGGCACTCACCAGTTCAGTGATGATGCCCGGCCACAGTGAAGTGATGTGATGTGGTGACATTCGCAGCAACAACACTCGGAAGCAGAGGAACACCTGCGCATGTATGCTCGGCACATGGCTCAGCTTGAGGCTTTCCGCAAGGCGCTCTGGAAACATGGAATCAGAGTTGGCAACAGAACGCTACCACATTGGCCAAGACTCATCCTACACATTTTTTTGTTGTTTTGTGGGGTTTAACGTCCCAAAACCAGCTCTGATTATGAGAGATGCCGTAGTGTAGGGCTCCGGAAATTTCGACAACCTGGGGTTCTTTAACGTGCACTGACATCGCACAGCACACGGGCCTCAACATTTCGCCTCCATCGAAATGCAGCCACTGCAGCCGGGATTCGATCCCGCGACCCTCGGATCAGCAGCCGAGTACCATAGCCACTAGACCACCGTGGCGGGGCATGCTACACAGTTGACTTGCACTGATGGACCGTTTCACGACTGTCACGTGACCCGTCAGCAACGACTAGCCAATCAGCCCATCCTGCCTGCATGCCACCGTCTGCTTCTACCATGGTAATTTGAATGGCTTTAGAGACAAGATGCAGGCATCACAAAGGGTTAAGTCAGCAATTAGTGCGAAAGCTTCCAGCCATCTTTCAATACATGTTTGTGCCTGAAAAATGAAGTCAGTCATCATTTTCTTTAACACTGTTTGTTACTAAAAGTGCATCACACAGACGAGCATCTTTAAGGGTCGTATCATCATCATCATCATCAGCCAATTTTATGTCCACTGCAGGACGAAGGCCTCTCCCAATCCTCGCCATCCTTGCCTGTCCTGCGCGAGCTGATTCCATTTGATGCCTGCGAATTTCTTGATTTCGTCCCCCCATCTTACTCTCTGCCGCCCACGGCTGCGCTTACCCTCTCTTGGTATCCATTCCGTCGTTCTAACTGTCCATCGGTTATCTAGCCTTCTCATCACGTGGCCTGCCCATGTCCATTTTTTCTTCTTAATATCGTTCATTATGTCGGCGACCCCCGTTTGTTCTCTGACCCACTCGGCTGTCTTCCTATCCCTTAGTGTAACGCCTATCATTTTCCGTTCCATCGCCCGCTGCGCGGTTCTTAACTTCCTCTCTAGCTTCTTTGTAATTCTCCAGGTTTCTGATCCGTAAGTCAGTACTGGCAGGATGCAGTAGTTATATAGTTTCCGTTTGAGTGATAGTGGTAGGTTTCCGTTCATGAGTTGTGAATGTCTGCCATATGCGCGCCATCCCATGTTTATTCTACGGTGGATTTCTTTTATATGGGTGGGTTCTCCAGTAAGTAGCTGTCCTAGGTACAGATATTCTTCTACGACTTCTAATGTATGGGTTTCGACCTTGAATAGACGTTTTTTCGCCGTGCCACTTACCATTATCTTTGTTTTCTGCATGTTCATCCTTAATCCTACCTTAGCGCTTTCTCGGCTTAAGTCTTCAATCATCTTTTGCAATTCGTCACCATCATTGCTAAAGAGTACTATGTCATCTGCAAATCGCAGGTTACTCAGATATTCGCCGTTAATCCTGAGCCCTGTCTCTTCCCAGTCTAACCTTTTGAAGATTTCTTCCAAACATGCAGTAAATAGCATGGGAGAAATTGTATCTCCCTGTCTGACACCTTTCTGTATTGGGATTTTTCTGCTTTTCTTATGGAGGAGCAGGGTGGCTGTAGAATCTTTATAGATGTTGGCTATTGTGTTTATATAGCTATCACATATTCCTTGACGACGTAGTGCCTCCAGAACTGCTGGTATCTCTACCGAGTCGAAAGCCTTTTCGTAATCTATGAAAGCCATATAGAGGGGTTTGTTGTATTCAGCGGATTTCTCGATTACTTGATTGACCGCATGCAGGTGGTCCATCGTAGAGTATCCTTTTCTGAACCCTGCTTGCTCTCTCGGTTGATTAAATTCAAGTGTGGCCCTTATTCTGTTTGAGATAACCTTTGTGAATATTTTGTAAAGTGCTGAGAGTAGACTAATCGGCCTGTAGTTCCTCAAGTCTTTAACATCTCCCTTCTTATGTAATAATAGAATATTTGCGTTTTTCCAGCTTTCGGGTACATTTGAAGTTTTGAGGCATTGAGTGTATAGTGTCGCGAGCTTTCCAATAAGGAAGTCTCCGCCATCTTTGATCAAGTCGGTGGTTATGCCGTCATCTCCAGCCGCTTTTCCGCGGGACATGCCCTGTATTGCTTTCCTAACTTCGTCCGCAGTGACGCATGGGATTTCGTAGTCCTGCTCGACATTTAATACACTCATGGTGGGGAGACTCCTATTTGAGCTGTATAGTTCGGAATAGAAATCCTCGGCCACTTTGGTTATGCCACTAAAGTTAGTAACGATGTTGCCCTGCTTATCTTTCACTGCATGCATTATGTTCTTTCCCGCACACAGCTTCCTTTTGGTTGTTTTGATGCTGACTCCTTTTCTGACGGCTGCTTCTATTTCTTTCACGTTATGGTTACGTACGTCCCTGACTCTACTTTTACTGATGAGCTTAGATAGCTCGGCGTATTCTATCTTGTCTCTTGAGTTAGTTATTCTCATCTGTTGGCGTTGCTTGATTAGATTTTTAGTAGACTCCGAGAGTTTACTCACAACATGTCTTGGTGCTTTGCCCCCTACTTCGATTGCTGTTTCGGTGATCAGATTAGTAATGTCTTCGTTCATCTTCTCTATATCCTCATTATCTTCCTGTCCTAGAGCCTCATACTTGTTCTTAAGTGCAATGCTAAATTCTTCTCTTTTCGCCCTGACGCTATCGAGGTTGGCCTGTTTCCGTGGTATATAGGAAACCACATTCAACATATTACGATGTAGGTTGAACGCCGACAGACGAACACAGAATTTATTATCACTGTGATTCCGTTTGTGCAAGCTAGGTCGCTATGCACACTTTTCCCGTTTCTTACTCCCCCCCCCCCCCCCCCGCCCCATTCCCCCCAGCTATCGCCCTCCTTTCGCCCTCGCTATCTCTATCTCCCTCAGACAGCCACTTTGCCGCGGCAGAGAACAGAAGGATAACGACACACTCCGGTCAAGCTGCACGTGATGACGCGACAAACACGCCGTAAACTCCCGCGGCGCAGGCGAGACAATCAGGCATGCCTTTCTTGTATTCGAAATCAGCAAAAATGCTGCATTGCGGACATTTTGAAATTAATCGCGTCACAATTGACGAGAGGGCACAGCAGTAATCTGTTCTCAAACACCTCGGCGACCCGACAACCCAGACGACTCGGCCACGCTTTTGTAGTAGACCAAGGGGTCCCGAGTTCGAATCCTTAAGCGTATAAGAAGTTTTTTTTTTTTTTTTTTTTTTTAGCACTTCTGCCTTTTACCCTTTGATCCTTTATGGTCTCTCTACGCTCCTGAGGTATCTTATTTGTACCGACTACTTCTCTTTAATAATCATACCCTGTCCTGATTAACCCACTCACTGCAACACCTCTGAATGTCTCCTCCCCCCGGGGAGCCTTTGGACAAAAGATGCATATGGGCGCCCACCATCACCGTGCTTCATCTACGTAACTCACTTGAGCACCAGAACAGGAACTGGCCCCCCTGGTGCAACACCATGGCCAACACCTCCCAAGTTACCGGACCAACCAAACCCTGGACCTACGACGACGACATCAACAGAGCTTCCAGCCACGGATGCGACCACACGGGTATTGGAACAAAAGACTCAAAGAGCCTCTGGACTCGGACAGGCCGTCATTGGAAATTAAACGTAGCGACTCTTAACACGCGAACCCTTTCAAGCGAAGCCAGATTAGCTGAACTACTAGAAGAATTAAGGGGTATTAACTGGGATATCATTGGCCTTAGCGAGGTTAGGAAACCAGGAGAAGGGTACTTATCGCTTAATGAGGGACACGTTCTTTGCTACAGAGGACTACCAGAGAAGCGCGAATACGGCGTGGGGTTCCTTATACACAAAGACATAGCAGGCAACATCGAAGAATTCTATAGCATCAACGAAAGGGTAGCAGGGCTCGTGATAAAATTAAATAGGAGATACAAACTAAAGCTAGTACAAAGTTACGCACCAACGACCAACCACAGTGACGAGGCTGTAGAACAGTTCTACGAGGATGTAGAAACGGCAATGAACAAGGTACAGACCCAATATACGATTGTTATGGGGGACTTCAACGCGAAAATAGGAAAGAAACTAAAAGGAGAACATGCCGTCGGTAATTACGGAGAAGGAGATAGGAATAGCAGAGGGGACATGCTAGTAGAATTCGCCGAAAGAAACCACCTCCGTGTAACGAATACTTTCTTCAAGAAACGTAGGAACAGGAAATGGACGTGGAAAAGCCCCAACGGAGAAACGAAAAACGAAATAGATTTCATAATGTGCACTGATCTAGGTATAGTACAAGACACAGAAGTGGTTAATAAGATTAGAATTAGTGACCACAGACTAATAAGGGCGAAGATATCCCTCAATCTAAAGCGAACAAGGACAAAGTTAATCACACGGAAAAAGGGTCGTATACTTCGCCTCAAAGTAATACTTCACCTCAAGGTATACTTCGTCTCAAGGTACAATTTAATATAACAGCATATAGTTAACTGTTTCGCCTGTAAAGTAAAAAATACTACTCAATTACCTCTGTCTACAATTTTCGTACCGAATTATCATTAAACAAAGTGAGAGCTGTGGCTATTTCGAGGTTTGCGGGACAGTAAAACCTAGCCTTTGAGAAATCAGGTTCGCCAGCTACCTTTGTTCTGCTTCTGTTGTATGCTGTAAAATCTTCATGAAATTCTAGCTGAAGGTTCACTTTTGTGCGCACTAGTGGTTCCCAGCCGATCACATAACATAGCAAATAATTAAGAAAAAAGCAAAAAAATTAACTGCACACAATAACTTAACGTTTTCATGAAAGGTAGTTCACCAGTGCATCCTCTCGTTGATAGAGGCACGGCATTGCGTGTTTGTGAGAAGGTCCACTGTATATTGGTTCATACCCCTACCCCCTTCACACGCCATTTTCCTGCCATCTGTACAACATTTAAGGGGCAACTCCGGCGGTCTTTCCACCATGTTCTGATATCAATGTTTTCCAATGGTGTTGATAGTCCTGTAACAGGCAGGGTGGTTGAGTTTGCTCAGAAATGCACCAATAATTTTAATTAGCCAAGTGAAAGTTGTGTCCTAATCAAAAGTGAAACAGGTAGATGCTTCGTGCAGTGTATGTGCTGATGTCACAACCTCCCTGCTATCAGAAATACGGAGCTGGTGCCAGAAAAATGCCAGTGGTGAGGTCATTCGACAATATACTGAGTTACGCCAGCTTTCCTGAACTTGACAGCGACGATTTCAGCGTTGAAGTATCGCCGTTTTGCTTTTGAAAGCCCGCTGGCGTAAGAAGGCAGCGCTGAAGGTGATGACATCAAAAACACAGGGTGGCCTGTGTGGGAATCCACAAAAATTTTTAAAATTAATTTACAGGAAAACTAAATGACCTACAACCGCCTGACTTGGCACATATTGTTACAATACCGAGGAGAATATATACTGAAAATTTCATTGAGATCGGTGGACACTGAAAAATCGCCGGAGTTGCCCTTGTGTTCTCAAAGTGGGTTCTGCACTTTGAGAAAACATGCATTGTATAATGAAAACCAAGGTTTCCCACAGATGCTAGCACATTTCCACTAAAGAATTACTATTTTGCAAAGTAACTCTTGATCAACTTTCAACGTGGAACAATTCATGCTCATTTTGCACGGAGTGAAGTCTAAACTACAAGTACTGATTGTGAAGACTCCATGTGCATTTACACATGGAGTATACACAGATAATGAATATTTTACACAAAGAGCAAAATAGCAAAAGATGTCACCCTACCTTGTGCAGTTTGTATGAGTTTCAGGCAGTCTTAAACAAGCCCTTGTATACAGTATACTATACACTACACTTCAACATGCATACCTGCATTCACATAAAAGCAAGAACACTGTGCACACAACCTCCCTGCTATCAGAAATACGGAGCTGGTGCCAGAAAAATGCCAGTGGTGAGGTCATCCTATGCCATTCCCAGTTCGCTATTAGTGATCTTTAGTAGTTGTGCTGGAGCTCGTGTATTCGCAGCTAACATGCAGTACAGTCAAGAGCAATGATTTGTACCTTGGATGTCTGGCATGTAGCGCTGGTACTGGTCTGACTCGCTACAGAAAAGCACAAAGGCCAGTCGCTTGAGCAGCTGCGCCCGAGACTCATATTCTTGCTCCTTGCTGCTGAAGATGTTCAACGAGCCGCTCTGTGCCACAGCAAAACGGGCTGCCAAGGATATCGAAAAAAAGGAAGTTATGCACAACAAACTTGCATAAGCAAAGCACTCTAGAGGCTTTAAAAGCTGCACTGACAACAAAGCACCACACTTAGCAGCAGCACATTTACTCAAAACAAGAAAACCTTTTTGCCTAGATAAATTCAAAGAAAAAAAAAAAGACATTTATACCAGAGGTATGCAAATATTTGAAATTTCAAATAACTTTCTAATCGCATCTGCTATTCGATTCGTTTTGCACTGAACTTTTACTATTCAAGCTATTCAAAGTTGGTAATTAAGGAAAAAAAAATATGCTTTATCTTGTGACAAGTGACCTAATTCCACATGTAGTGCACTTCGCTGCATAATATTCGTGTAGTGCGGCGGAGCGAACACGCGAGTACTGCAGCGGTGCTACGCTCGTGTACTATGGTGAAGTTGGCTCAGCTTTCTACAGTTCTCCTGTTGGACTGTTCTTCAGGAGTTTGGAATGACATTGTGGGGGTAGACTGGTCATGCAATAAATAGTTTTGCCGATCTTTTGCAGTACATTTCTACATAATTTGACATGGTATTATTCAGAAAATATTCGAAAATTATTTGAAAAATATTTGATTTGCTCCAGGACACAAATATTCAAATCACTGTGCACTCAAAATTTTGCTATTCGTGCAGCTTTAATTTATGCCAACAAGCACATGCCTTAGTAGCACAGTAAAATCTATTCATAAGAGAGGGAAATTACCCCAAAGAAGTCATTATGCACATACAACATTTTTCAGGTCATTGCGGGTACCTAGGCCTGATAGAAGAGGCACATGAGAAGAAAACACTGTTATCCCCAAGCTAGAATCCTGGACTAAAATGAGCTTTTTGTCAACCAGGAATCTCTCTGTGTACCAACTTGCCCAACTTGCTAACTTGCTCAAGTACATAAGGATTTCCGTCGTAGCTTCATGCGAGGAATGGGTGGACAATTTTTCATAAGGAGAAACAGGATCAAAGATAATGCAGCTACTAACTAGCAACGAGTTGCCCCTTTGTCTTGTGTCCTCTTACATGCTTCTTTGCATTTCAAGACTCACACCCATACATAAAAAATGGCCTCTAAAAGTGAAGATATTTCAGGCTCCCCCTTATCCAGCATCCTATGGCATCCCCACCCCCCAAAAAATTACTTCAGCTAGACCAAACCCCCAACCAATAACCTTGTATTCACACATCTCTGCCTCCTGGTATACCCCCTCCCCCCTTCCCCTCCCGTTTTCTCGCTAAAATTGGCATTCTGCATAAACCGCTGTTTTATATGCAATTTTATTTCTTTCATTCTTTCTGTGAAGAATGCTTGAACTGGTAGCAGAATCAGAAAGCCACTCACAAAAAGCATGTCATGCGTTTTAAAGACCAACACACGCACCCATGAAGTCCCTGAAGGTCGTCTTGTCGTTTGTCATGAGGTGGTCCACCGTGGCACGCCAATGAGCAAGGCAGGCCAAATCCATTTGGAAGAAGGCCGGTTCAAGCAGCAGCTCCAGCGCATCGCGGCGCCACGCCTTGCGGGTGTGCTGGTACCCTGACAGGCTCGACACTAGTTGCGAGCAGGCACGAAAACTGGGTGCATTGTGCACCCTGCACCAAGAAAAGAGAAAAATAACAGTTTTGTCAGAAGGGCAAAGCAATGAATGTGATAGCAATGCACGGATGAAAATACGAAGTGGACTAGCAGCTTTAGGAGTGATGTGCTTCTGCTTTGCACAACCGAACTGCGCAATACTATCCAGTGTTGAGCTGCAGCATGCCTAATGTGTGGTTGAATGTTCCCGATTGTGGAGTGGACATGCATACATATGCACTTTTCATTCGGTACGAATAGTCTTTCAACAAAGGTCTTCGGCCAGCATTTTGATTTATGTGCTGCTATGCAGTAGAAACACTGTCAAATTGCATGAACAACTTGCCGAGCGCACGACACCATCTTATGAGATACGTGTAAACATGAACCTCCACAGCGGGAGGCCCCCCCCCCAACTCAGAGATTCTGGCATATCAGCAGCTTCAAGCGCTGCATATAAATACCTACCTCTGCGCTTGCGCTGTTACAAGAGCCATTTCTGCGGCCAAGTTGTCTGACGCATGCTTTAAAAAATGGAGTTTGCATGTTTGATTGCTAGCCCAGGCACCCAGCATGAAATTGTCTTTAGGTCGTTTTTCTTGGAGATTTTGATCTATATAGCACACATACTTATACTCTATGGGGAATGACGGTGATGGCAAAAACCCTGTTCAAGTGTCGATATAATGGCAACAAAACACACCAGAGATAGGTGGCAGAGCCGAAGCATTAGCAGTTTGTTGACTACTATCCCCGCTGACATCTCTGTTCTGTTTTCTGATAAGAAAGCAGCACACCTAACACAGCCTGTTAGAACCTACACACAGCAAAGCTTCATTTTACAACATACTGAAGTTGTTCTTGCTTTGTGTGACACTTATTCTGTTCTACTTTTCGTTGATCTGCAAGGTTCTGTTCAGGTACCATGTCAAGCAAAGACTGTAATGCACCTCTGGATGAAACAAGCCTTATCATGGGTTCAAAGAAACAAGCTGGCTTTTCGCTTCATTTGCTTTGTGTGGTGAGCAGTGGTGACCTGACGGCTAGTACGTCAGTGCTGTGTATCAGGACAGAGGTTCGACTCATTGTTAAGTCTGAGATCAGACAAGGGCCTATCTGGCAAGCGAGCAACAGTAGTCATGGTCAGGGAAATCTAGGGCACTTTCAAGGAAAGCTTAGCTTTAATATAAACTGACACTTGAAATAATTGAGGCTTTCCATACAAACAAGCACACAGACAAGGGCGTTAGTGAGCCATCTGTCATAATCAGTGGCAAAGAATTCGCTTTCTCAAACATTGCACGATGATATTTCTGCTCTTTTCATTTTCTTTAACCTTCCAGGTTCATTCTCCACAATCCCTTTGTGGATAGCTGAAATTTAGATGTACCATTAAAAAAAAAAAGTTGGGAGTTGGTGCCTGTGTGCACGTTTTTTACGCATGCTGTAATATTAACATCAGTGAAAAACAAAAACCATGAAGACCAATAAAACACTATCAAGCGTAAGTTAGTTTGACCAAGTGAAAATTTTGGTAACACTTGAACATAGTTGCATATGATGTTTAAAATATTTTTGTTAGATGCAACCTCCCTTGTGAGATGTTCCTACGTGACTGCCTTCATTTCTCATTTAGCTCCTTGAAATATGCATAATTGTAGATAATATGCAGAACTCGCTGTATTTTGCACGCTGCCTACATCTGTCTCACTGCAGTTCTGAAATTTGGCACTGTGGGTATGCACAAACATGTTATGCACTAACTGGCAAAAAACCAAAGACTTGATTGCTTGCCCCACACTTTCGGCATCACACCAGCATTTCTCATTCTCTGGCCACCAGTTTCTTTGCATCTACAAATACAGGACTGAGCACTAATTCATAAAATACTACTACAATGCATTATTTTTCAGCAGAAGACTGACCCGTGGTTTCGGAGGTACGGCGTGACGTAGAACATAATTCCACTTAGGAGTGGAACGACTTTTTCCTTCTCTTCACTGACATAGACGACATCGAGCACTGGAGCTAAAAACTGAAAGAGACAAAAATACCATTTTAACTTGTGTTCCAGCCACACACACACTTTGTGGGAATAATTCAATTCTAACTAATTAGGTAAATGTAGCATGAAAGTGGGTGCAGTGAATTTCACGTCAATGTGTGTGTGCAATTTAACTCTTTCGTTACCGTGTCCATAGGACATGGGTCACCGGTGACCCATACGCCCCACAAGCTATTTTTAAAATATGAGCGCTCCTATGGACTTGCACCGCCATCAGTCGTATTCTCCAGGCACCAATCTTTCATTTTTTGCGTAGTTTGTATTTTTCCCGTGCGGCAGCGATTTAAGCGGCGGTTCCAATTGTGCGGTTCGCTCAGTCTGTTTACGAAGATGGCAGACGCTTTTGTCCCTCACGCGAACAACGCCTTTCTGGCGATTCTGTTGCATCTGGAAGCGATCATTTGGCTGCTTCTAGCAGCAGTGATTCAGATGATGATCCCGCATCATCGGATTTTAGTTCTGACGACGAGGACGTGCAGAATCAGCCCGGACCTACATCAGCTGTCCGTCGGTACGTTTTGTTTTATGGCACAAGACGGGTTGCCATTTCTTTTTGCAACCATAGAGCGCAATATGTCCATATATACATGGTTCAATAGCCCATTTCTTTCCCTTTTTACTAATATATACTGTGCTTCTGTGTGTGAGAAATTTGTGCAATAAAAAGAAAAAACTGTGCAACCTGGCTGAACAAGACACTTTCTACTGGGTAACAAGTAAACAAGTGTAACTCATGCAGTTGTTGAGCTAGGTCAGTGAAGCTTTTCTGTTAGGTAGATGTCTCCTATCTAAACAATTTGTATATTTCAGAATATTTTCCAGATTTAGTTCTTTTATGTAGTAAACATACAATTGCAAATGTTCTTTCAAATTTGCAAGAAATGTTACCTTTAACGATTTTTTCTGCATATTAGTTTCCAAGTTCAGTTTTTTAAACTTACACACGTCAAAAGTACATTTACTTAGCTTTCGCTTGATGTATTGCATTACAGTATAACCATTTTATTACTTATTACAAAAAAATACCAACACAAACCTACGAAAAGTTGCCCATTTTCCCACGGTAACGAAAGAGTTAATATCAACTTGCATGTTCGTTATGGTGTAGTACCAATACATGCAGAGCCATTTTTAAAAGCAATAGCAATGAGATTACTGCTGCCCAGGCGCCTTTATTGAAAATGGAGCAATTAAACAAATAAATTTGTCATGCCTTGCACCAAATGGCTCGGGGTGCATTGTAGTAAAGGGAAAGTAACATAAAATTCCAAGCAAGCGTCCCGACCCCAGTTCTTGGCACCTTGAAAATGCCAGCATTTCTTGAGCAAGTGCCCCTTCCCCGTCTCCACTGGCCACTATCCGCATGCCTGTGCATCCTCTGTGCACGTTCCGTTCATTACTGTTAGGGGTTGAGTGTTTCAGCAAATAATCTTGAACGGTAAATAAATGCTTTATGATAACTATTTGCATTCGGTGACCTTGGGCATGAGCTGTGACCTCAATCCATTACAATCCTGTTGTAGCCAATGGGCCTAATGCTCTCTGGGCTTGTTCATACCGCTGTTTGCTCGTTGAGCTTCAATGTCTCCATGTAAGGTTTGCATTGCACAGCTTGCAAATGAAGTTGAGGTGGTGCCACACCATCAGCATTGGACGAAATGTGCACCCGACCTCGTGGCTCTTCAACATCATTCGCAAGCGTATCCGCAAGTGGGATAAAACAAGTTTAAAAGCTTGCCGCAGTAAAACTTGGGCAAGCTGAAGCTTGGATGCAAGCTATGAAGTGGTGCTCTGCGTTTATTTACGTGGACGATGCACTGTTTGAGCTTTGTGAGCACAACTGCAGAGGACAGCTGCCATTCATCATGTGCTGTCTGCTGTTCATGAACAGATCAGAGAACAGTTATCTGTGTGGCCATGGGCCAACTTTGGTGCGGTTTTTCTGGGACCTTGCGACGGGCTACAGGCTGAATGTTGCTCCCTATTCTTTGATACCAACTTCGATAAGATCTTTGATGCATTTCATGGTGACTAGCATATCGCTCCAATAAGGCTTTTGATCATAACCGATCGTTCCAACCACTTTAAATTTTACATCGAGTCCGAGCAAGCACCCTCCGCTTTTATCTTGGTCATTATCATTCATTCAAAGGAGGGGGGTACTGGCTTGGCCCCCATTTGAATTTTATTGCATAGAAGACTCAATAATTCAAACTTTTGATTAATTGAAAACAAATTGCATATTTTTAGCTGGCCAGCTACGTTTTCAATGTATATTTTAAAGCTGCTTTATTCAAACTGTACTATTTGCTTAATCCTGTTAATTCATACTTGCTGTTTATCCTTACCAAAAATGTCGGCTGCTTTGGATCCTTCGAGTTGAACATTCATGTTCATATATTTTTTAAAGAGAAATAAAGCCAACAGCCTGTCAGATCTTGTCAAAGCATTCAAATTCACTAACAGAAAAAAGAAAACAAACACTGAAGAGGCAACAATGCACACGATAACTGGCCATCTCTGTTATTTCCAGTATGTTGCACCAAGTCATTGCTTCTGCTTGCATCGGATATTTCAGACTTCTGATAACTTAAAATTCTGGGTCCCCCCAGGAATGAATTTACGAGGGTCTACTGTAGTTGCATGGTTACACTTTCCCTCCTCACACATGCGCTTAACTTGTTGCTGATGCCAATTTCATTCGACCCAGCAATAACATTTGTGACATTCTTACAAGAAAAGCGGTCAATTATTAAAATGGTTCCAGCTAACCTCTGCGAGGACAGAAAGTGCCTGAACGCTGTATTGGGCATAGGATGTTGGATTGTACACTGGCTGTCCAGCTGCTTGTTCGGTTGTGTCGGTATCAGTTACAAGGTTGCCTTCATTTGCTGTAACCATGTCTCCTGCAAAAAGGGCAAAAAAGTGATTAACCCTTTGAAAGTCAAGTATGCAAACATATGGTGCCACAAATAGGTCTCAAAGGTTCCATGCTATACATTTATGGCACATCAGCTATCGCTCGAACATGTTCATGGGTGCAAAGTGCTAATTTTCGTTTCTGTCACGTGGGCAGCTTCCGTTAGTTGCACTCGCAACTCATGTCTGCACGTATGTGGCTTCCGATCTCTCAAAGAGTGACTGCTTGATACTAGTTGGACAAAATATTTCTTCGAAATAGATTACTGAAAATTTTATATGTGCAATAAAAAAAAAAAAATCTACCTAAGGAGGTTCCATGTGGCAAAAGGATCTGGCCCAAAAAGATAAAGGAACTAATGACACACAACTAATGCTTCAGGTAAAAAAAGAAGAATGGGGGGAGGGGGGGGAGTATATACCAGGGTTTGTGCTATAAAACAGTTCAATGTTCAATAGCACTGACAAGTGCTTTAATTCAGAGTTCATCATACTTCATCATGGCGAGTCATTAGTTTGTCTGCAAACTTCTTACTGTTTGTGGAATACCATGTTACTATGAGTGTAGAAAGTCAGTGGCTGCGCTGCCCACTTGCTGAAGGCCTTGGCTATTTGTGGAAAGCACCTACTGTTCAGTAATCATCTCTGGAAGAGGTTAAAATTTCTGCCGTCGGCCAGCACTAGTGCCTCCTAAATGCAATACACAGTAGAGCACAAACCATCAGCATCAGCGTCGCTGTTGAGGATGTCAGGCTGGGGCCCCGGACGAACAGCAAGGTTCCTACGAAGCCACGTTGTCTGCTCCAGGCTGGCACTTGCCACTGTACTGCATGCCTCTATTACTTTCTGAGTTATGTCCTGCACATAACAACAGCAATGTGCAACTGAGGTCCTACAGGAGTGTAAGGGGCACTGCCCTACACTGCTTTGCTCTTAGTTATTTTTTCTCACACCGCCAACACGGAGATGAGAGGCTCGATCAAGCATCGGCTGCAAAGCAACTGGTGGCATTTTACAGAGCTGTATGCCAACTCACAATGCTCTCCCTCTCCATGGCTTTCATGATCAGCGCAAAAGAAAAGCGGTGGCAGGCATGAGCTCACACGTGCAAAGTTTCTGCCCTGTCACGGTGTCATTCAAGGGAACTTAGTGTTACAAATGTCAAGATCAGCATACAAAATGGCATCCAGAAAACAAGGCTGCAATCGCTGTACCTTATATATGTAGTCACAAACATATTGTTATATGGCTTTTTTTCTCATAGCCTCGATGCATTGGTTGACACCCTCAAGCCTACCTATCACTATACCTAGCCAATATATTGCTAAAATGTGCTTAAAATAAGGAGGCCTAAGGAAGTACAGACCAAGAAATCATACATCTTACTCTTTGTGTCACAACAAGAAGCTCGTGACCCATCCAGCACAGCTTGACAATTCTTTTTCTCAAGCACATGACTGTCAATGATTTTCAGCCATTCTTACAGTGTCTGGTCAGAGCTTTGGTTTAAGACAGCAAAAAGAAAGCATGGGCCCGAGTGGCAGGAATGTGAACACAAATGGCCAGAAAGCCACACGGAACTGCACGGGCATGACAGCAGCTTTTATAGCAACACAACAAGAGAGCAACGGTGGAAGCGAGCACATACAAGGAGCATGCCGGCCAATACGAACTCGTGAAATATGTGGTAGCCATTTGTTTACATGTTAACCAAGTTGATGTCAATGCCACAAGCTGTGCCGTTTCGTGCCCAATTTAACAGCATAGACTTTACAACTGGTTTTAAGTATGTTCTAGGCAACTTTGCGTTTGAGATTCTGTAGATGTGTGTTTTTCCACAACAATCTGTCTTGCAAGTTATTGATACAAACAAAGCTATATATAGCTTCTTTACATATCGCTCTCAAGATGATTCAGAATCTTAAAGTCATGACAACAGAAATGACTAACATGACAATGACAAACAATACAAAGTGCTATAAACACTGGAAAGTGCGAACCTTACCAGTAAGAAATATTAATAACATGGCAGAAATGTTGTGTAGTAAGGACGTGGACATAGCATCTTGAGTACAAGTTCAGTTACCACGAGTGATTTATGAATTTCATGTGCAGTGCTAACTGTGTTTGGAAAGATGCTCCAATGTCATGGGAAGAAATTTTTGCAACGCAGGTTCGGTTCTTCTCAAGCAGCGTCAACCCATCAAAGTGCTTGTGAAGTCTACTTGGTTTATGCATATGACCACTAGATGCACAGATTAAAACAGGGCTGTGTAAAACAGAGAATGTATAAAAAATGCGAGGCTCACCTGCAAGTCCTTCTGGTCCTTTTTGTCCTCAAGCAATGGTGCCCTTTGAACAAACTCGTGGAGCAGCCTGAAAATACAATCAAATAAAACACTTGTGCAACCACCATATCTCTGAAGCACTCAACTGTCTGGCATTTAGAAATATTATACGTTATAGTCATGTTTATAATGTCCAAATATAACCAACTAGCACATTTTATAATTCATAAGACCAGCACCAGCAATTTGACTAGTCTTTCAAGTGTGAAACAGGTGGTATCGGATAGCATTGATAAAGGTTGTTCCAATGCACGGCCCACAGTCACAATGGATCAAGAGAGACCCTTGCTCACCCAAGCAGATGGAACTGAACCAATGGCATGGCTGTGAGCTGTAAGCCGTCTTTCCAGAGACCCAGCAGGGAGCTCCAAGACTCCTGCAGCTGGGTGCCTGGAGTATGTTGCACGTAGGCCAGGAAAAACTGCAGCATGCTCACTTCCAGGGGAACCCGTTTCTGAAAATAATGCGGCATCGACATCTACATCGGACACTGCACTTTTCACTTCTAAAAGTGCCAAAGGGCATGGCCTATGTCAGGTACTCCCAGCAAAATAAACTGATGATGCTTGTACTTTGCTTTCTAAACATCAGTAACTATAAACATGCCTCATAAACAGTAGCAAATTACATTGAAGGCTGTGTGACAGATAACTAAAGTGTGACATTTAATGAGATAACCTCTCAAGCTGTAGAAGGATGCAGAAGGAACCTTTGTTAGCTAAATCTGATGAATCTTGACAAAGACACAGCAGAACGTCTACAAATTTAGAAACGAGGTGCCAATATGTTTAGCAACAAAGTTTACATAGCATAATACAGGCGTTCAGCATATCTGACACTGCCTCCCCTCAGACTCCACAACGGGAGAACGCCTCCCAAATCATGAAGTCCTGAGACCTCGTCACATGGGGGACAAATCCCCGCATACTTTGTGCGCAAGGATGATCTCATCACTGGGGAACCAAAGCCAGGTTGAATGGCACCATAACATGGCCTTCAGTCAATGGCAGTACGACAAATGCTGCCAAGAGTTGCAGCCATGCGGTGACAGAGACAACTGCATTCAGTGGCTATCTATGGAGTTGTGTCTGATATCAGGTCTACCCTGCAACCACTTGCGCTGTCCTTGTAACTCTTCAAGGCATGTCTTGATTACATGTTGCTTGAATCAACTGTTTTAAGCTGAAGTAATCACTTATCTGCCAGTACCTTCCTATTCAATCTGCAAACCAATTTCCATTTTTCCATTTTTTAAATCAATTTCAAACACTGCTACTTTTAGTATGTCTGTGCAACAAAGAACTTTGAGAACTTTGAGTTGTGACAGAACTGTGAATGGGGAACAGTGGTTTGAAGGCACAACCAGTGTTAAACAAGGAAAATGTGACAAGAATGGAATGAACGAGCACTCCAAGCAGATACTGAAGGCCCAAGTGAGGAGGAGAGGTTTTAGGGCACACAGAAGTTTCATGACGGCTTAGTCTGTGAAACACCGAACAGTTAGACAATGCATACCTTCCGGTCATGGTTGGTTGGAGGTGGCTGTCGAATGACCTGCCGTACGACCTGGACCACACTGTCCATGGGGAGAACCTTGATAGCTGACACAAGTTCCACCAGCAGAAGCTGGTCGGGACTCCAGTGCGGAATTACCTGCTCCAATGAAGCACCCAGGAAAAATAGCCATGCTCAATACGTGTTGCGCAGACAACATTGGCACTTGCCATTGAAGCCCTCGAATGAACCACTAGTGCGCAACTGATCATTGGATATAAAGCAAAAAAAAAAAAGAAAGAGTAGCATACTGCATCTATGACAAGGTTACAAGGGCTAGCACACCCTATGCGACTCCCACAGGCCCCTACTGATTATTTGCTAAGCACCTTGTTACTAAATGTCATTTTTATGTGACTTCCGATGGCCATATTAACAGGAGTTAACCATGTACACCACAAGGTCATCAGTCTAATGCTCTCCGTCAGTTGAAATATGTTGGCATACACACCACTGGAATTTACCTACAGGCACTCTGCTTCAAGTTTGCAATATTACACAGTTAAGCAACCAGACTCCTAGATTTATTGTAACTGCTAGTACCGTATTTACTCGCATAATGGCCGCACTCGCGTAATGATCGCACCCCTAAATTTTGTCGTCAAAATTCGATTTTCTTTTTTCCCCGCGTAATGATCGCACCCCGAACTCGCCGCCGTGATATGTCGTGTGCCAAGTCTAGCTGACGATCATCATGTATACCATCTGTCGAACGTTACGTAAATAACTCTTCAAGACTCACCAAGTGAACTGCACGCACCAAGCAGATGCCTAATTTTTGCCCACCCTTGGCGGAAACGTGCCGTATTAGGACAGCACTAAAGACAAATGCCGTAGTTTTCACCACGCCAAGAGCTTCAAGAAAACAGGCATATCTAACGCGCTCGACGGAACGGAAAATAGCCTTCTGGGACTGCGACGACACTGCCAGTTCCGACAGAGAATCGAGCGGCGACGACACTGACGCCAGTGACACTCAGACTCTGAATGAAAGTTAGGGGGTCAGTGAATGAAAAAATTAAAAGGCAATATGCAATGCATGTAGTTACTGCGTAATGTGTGCGTTTATTACAAAGGCAAGCCTTACTCTACTTTTATTTTTGGTTATGTTCATGCTAGCTATCGTGAGAATTCTGATACGCGACTTGTTTGCGTTCTCGGTGCTCAAAATATTATTTCGCGGAAAATTTACCCCGCGTAATGATCGCACCCCAAAATTTGGGCCAATTTTTTTGAAAAAAAAAAGTGCGATCATTATGCGAGTAAATACGGTATCCTGTCACAATGTATGGCTCTTCAGATCTGCACACTTCTTCTTGCAGACCTTTACTACAGGAATTATCAATTTTTAACAATGAAGGTGCTTACGTCGGCCGTAAATTGTGTGGTATGTAAAAAAAAGACACCTCGGAGCTTCTTGTGTTGCCTAGCAACTGCTACAGCTATCATAGCTGTGCTGCATCTGCCGGCGCAACTGTGGTAAGGGAATATTTGATTCGATTCGCACTTGAACATAAATATTCGAATTCACTTCACACTCAGAATTTCGCTATTTGCACAGATCTAGTTATATTATATGGCATGTCATGGAGCAGCTGACACCGTGTCCCGCTCAGACTCCATGATGAGAGATCGTCTCTCAATCATGAAGTCCTGAGATATCGCCACACATGGGACGAAGTCCCAGGTACTTTGTGCGCAAGGATGATCTCATCACTGGGGAACCAGCAGTTGTGCAGCAGATTGCCTCGCAAGAATACCAAACAAATTTAGGCACAGCCGAGCCCTACCAGAGCCTACATTATGTTTCAAAGAATTGAACACAGTGTGAAGCGTGTAGTTGCCAATCCGTCCACAAATTATTTATCTTTTCGTTCCCTGTTTGCTTTTATAAAGCAGTAGAGCAGAGTGGCAAAGGCTGTTCAGTAGTGCCAGTGTGGCCCAAAAATAATGAGTGCATTTTTTATATGCTCACTAATGTTGTGCAAGGCTATTTCTGGCAACAAACAAACGTGACTCATGGTCACCTACGTTGTCTTGTGTTGGCTTTAGAATGGCAACTGCCATGAAGTAGGGCTAAAGGATGAAGAGAGGCCACAAAACAGAATACCTTGCGTTGAATAGATGCGTTCTTTTTCCTCCGCTCGTACCACACAACGGCAACAGCTGCCATAAAGTTGGAGCCATAGGTCATTGAGATGGGGCTCAGGAAGCTCAAGATGTGCTGCTTCACAACCTGCCAGCGAGCAATAAACGAAGTGGGAAGGGCATTTGTGAAGTGCTTGTAAAGCTCACAACAAGGTTGTAGCAATGCATAGTGCACTAAAATCTGCAAGAAGACATGTCAAGTGCTTAAGAAAAAATAAAGACAGGAAGATGGTAAAAGAGAAGAGGAAATGTCGGCAGCTCGGATTCTATGTACCTCATTAATTCAAAGACACTGAGGCCACAAAACACCTTATTATTACATAGGTTTCTAGTCCGAATGAAACACAAAAAAAGAAAAAAAAATGCATCAGATATGCTCATTTGCTGCATTTGAAAGTTTATCTCTAAGGACCAAGTTTTTTAGCTGTCATGTCAACTCTTGTTTTCAACGCGAAATCAAGGTTTTACGGTACCTTACCGCCATAAAATCCAATAAAGCATGCTTTCTGCAAATGTGATTCTTGTGTGGCCCTGATATATTGCAAAATATTTTTCACAGCTGCTGATGAAGGGCCAGTTTTTAAACTTGAAGACAAGATTTGACTTATGGGCTTTAACACATGTGGATGGTTTTTTTTTTTTATTTCTTCTGAAGAAACAAGATTTGTATAAATTTGGTAAATTTCATATCTTTCATATCTTTGCTCACTAAAACATGTATCAAAGCTGTCACACATCTAATTTGTTAAATTGAAGGGATACTACACACATGCTTTTGAATAGACATGAGAAATAGTAATAATAAAAAAAAAAGCTCATTACAGATCAAAAGCCCTAAGTTTGAAAGTAGTCATGTAAGAAACACCTAGGTTCAAACCAGTTGGTATTACATCATATACAATGAACTTAAGCCCAAAGAAAGCTTTTCAGACAAAGGACGCGAGAAACGAGGACAAGTGCTAAGTAGCTTTTTACGCATAGGTTTATTAAATCTTGTCTAAGAAGGCTTATAAGAATGCATGTAAGTGTCTTCACCTTAGGTGCACCCATGACCCATAGCTGTGCCAACTTCGGGCCCTGCTTGGGAGGGTCCTTCTCTTCTCTAGAAACAGCGTCCCAGACGGACACGAGGGCAGCCAGAAGGCGAGGCAGGTTGCTCAGCAAGGTGCGACGTGTCGAAAGTATGGGGTCCATGCTACCACCACTCTCGCGGGCATGCATGTCCTGAAAAGTTGCAGGGACAGCGTGAACTAGGCAGGCGGGCAGACTACAATGATCATACAACAATATCAAAGCTACATTTGTATTACAGTTGAACCCTTTTATAACAATACAGATTATAACAATATTTCGGTTACAGTAAAACCTTGTTATAACGAAGTTGATGGGGGAGTGGTAATTAGTTCGTTATAACCATTAGTTCGTTATAACCAATATCAATTTCATCTATAGGAATTTCAAGGGGAATTGCAATTGCTTCGTTATATCCGATATTTCGTTATATCCGGTTTCGTTATAACGAGGTTCTACTGTAAACAATCATGAGCTGCTCTACCATCAACTTTTCTATGTTATCGATGGTGAACTAACCCTTTTACAATAAGGCCTCCTTGCATCTTTGCTGGTTACAGCAATGAAGTCTGGCTGATGGGTGTGCATGATTAAGAAAACGGCGCAGCACAGAGAAACGAGATACTAAAGAAGAAGAAAACACGAAGACGAATGCTGGCTGTGTTGGCGCTGAGAGGTAATAAAATGTGAAATCTTTGAGAACAACACTCTCTGGCCACTGTACACTCCCTGTTCCCCCCTACATAAGGCTGTCAACCTGTAATACAATAGAAAATGGCTTTTCCTTCAGGGTCTCTCTGTCCCTCTTCCATTCTGTCACCCTCCCAAACATGAGCCCCATCCTGAAAAGAAACAAAGGATTGTGGTTCCAAAGTAGGCCTTGAGAAATTTCCCCAAGCTTTCCCAGAAATGCCTTAGTGTGACCCCCTCAGGCCACTGAAATAAACGGTGGGGATAAAGGCAGCACTGCCGCTGGGAGAGAGGCTCCTTTCAGTGTGGCCTAGGGTTGGTTCAGGGCATTACCTTTGGCCATGGTTGTTCAGACTGTCAAGCTGTGAAGCCTACAAAGTGTGGGAAGGGGCTTCCAGGCATCTCCCCCCGCCCCTTCTATTTCCTGACACAGGCACAACCACTACAGGGCCCCTCATATAGCTTCCTTCTCTTTTTTTTTTTTTATGCAACCCTGTTAAAACAATGTAATTTTCATGGCACATGAATATTGTTATAAGTTGGTTGCACAGTATAGCAGGGGCCACATTCTGAGATGACTGCTTTTGGTGACAGTGTCGCTTTGGGTGACATAGAATCCCTCTTACAAGACCCATGACGAAATAACAACTTGCTCGCCTTTTCTTAACCACCGAATCAACCTGTATGGAAGGTGACACCTTGCCGGCATCACCAAAAGCAATTATCTCAGAGTAATGCCCCAGATGAGCATAAGCTACAGAGTGTGATAATGTAGCACTGAAGGAAGAGCTTCATTGCAGATGAAGTCTTGTGGATGTTATTACACACCAATGTTCACTTATATTAAAAGAGTGGAGAGCCTCAATTTGTTGAGAAGATGAAGACGAAGGTTGTACGTGTTCTACACACCCATGTCATATCGCTAGCAGCAGACATAGCCTTGCAGACTACTGATTTTTACCAGCGTTCAATCAAAACACAGTCATTTAAAAAGGCAGCACAGCGTGATGACACTTTTCTGTGAAAACGCTTCGGTCCTTCCAAGCCCAACGGCAGTGATAAAATGCACGCAGGGTTACCCCAAACAATGCTGCCCCGAAGGTGAAATCATGATCATAGCAGTTGCAGCATTACCTTGTGTGGGTCAGTGTTGGAGAACACATGGATAAGGTTGTAGATTATCTGCGACACGTTGGCACTGGTGGCAAGTGCCTGTGGGGCCGGAGGCGGCTGTTGAGTCACGGGGGTCACTGCAGCAGGGGCGGCACTGTCCAGCAGGCAGTAATGGCACAGCAGTGTCAGTCCTTCCACAAGCAAAGTGAGGTAGTCAGGCGGGTACGTGGACATGCCCTCCGGTTCCAACGTGCTGCATACACACTCTCATGAGGCATCAACAAAAGAGCTTCATCCTGTCATACTGTATATCTGTACATGTTGTGTCTTAGCCAGCGATTCAATTTTTAATGGATACCAACTAGCCCAGCTTTTGATGGCCCCCCCTTTCCCCCGCCTCCTCTGACAGACTCACAACAAGATAAGAATGCATAATGTAATGCTGCCTGACCTGCTGAATGCACTTGGTGCAGCCACAGCCACTTCCAGGTTGGAGCACACCTGGCTGGCCACAGAGAGCACTAGCTGGGTGAGAGACTTGCCCGCGAAGGGCAGCGCGCACATCACCAGGCTCATCCAGTGGGCATGCAAGTGGGCCTTGTGCTGCTGCCTCATGGCGGTCAGCAGAGCTGTGCCAAACATGGCCTGGCAAGGGATGGGCACATCTGCGCAGGAAACAGACACAATAGCATGGTTAAATTAAAGGTAAACAGAAACGTTGGACCTGAAGCAGATTAAAACTGCAACAAAACTATAGACTGCATAGAAAGCCTAGCATAAGACAGTGTTGATAATACAGTGGAGCCTCCATACCAAATTTTACGTTTGAAATATGGTTGGAACATCCCACAAAGCTTGTTCTTGATGCCAAAACAAAAAGAAGAAAAAATATTTCTTTTTGTTGCTCCTCTCTGTAAGTTAGAAATGACTACGAACTGACATGGAATGTGTGCACCCAAGGCATAACCTCAGAGACAAAGGGCACTAAAGCATCTCAGAGGTATTGCACCTGTACCTAAATCACAGGGGCCACCACCATATGCATGCCTCATCTGCTCAGGTGTTGTTTTAAGGCTATAAATAAGACAACTATGCCATTAACTCTGCTACCTTGGAAAGACTGCTTCCATAATAAATTTATCCTAAGAGAAATTCACTGCATCTGGTCTTTCAGGGATGTCATTTCATAGAGCCACATATCCAGCAGACAAGTGCACCCAAACCCAAACAATGCAACCAAGTATACATACAAACATTAGACTGACACTGCAAGCTACAACTGATGGTCGAATATTAGTTGGTCTGTTTTTCAAGCAGCTTCTCGTACACACATGCATGCCATCTGCTACAAAGTTGCTTCAGATACTGGAAGAGTTTCGGACTGTTTCTGGCTTCCCCAAATTACTGACCAAATCGGCTTCAGAGGTACTACCACTGAGCATGAAAAACTCACTGTGTTGGTATCGCAGTGTGGACATCTGAGGCTGAAACTTCATCTTCGGTGCTGTCTTCTCACCAGAAGGCTTGTGACCAGGATGGCCATCCTCTCCTATCTGGGAAGTGACTCGCTCCTCAAATACAATAAGAGCTGCAATCAACTGCAGCAAGTAAACCTGCAAAAAAAATTTGCAGTCATACGTAGCCTATGAAATATGACAACAGTGAGCTGATTGGCAGGGACTTATCATGAAAGGTAAGGCATGTACATATGGACACTGAATCAATGATATTTTTTTTAGTGCCCGAGCCTACACACATTTCCTCCTTTCATGATGATTGTGTAATGTGCAGGCATAGAGAGCAAATTGGAAGCAAAGAAACAATGTATGTACAGTAAACTGAACCACAAGAAAACAACTTACAAAGACAAACCACCACACATTAAATGATCACAGTATCTATGCGGTAGGGGTGTGTGAATATTCGAAGTTTTGAATAATTTGCTATTTCACTCCATTCGCACTTAAATTTTACTATTCGAACCATTTGAAGTTGGTAATTAAGGGGACAAATACGCTATGTCGTTTGTCAAGTGGCCAATTCCCGCATGTAGTCCGCTTCGCCGCACAACATCCGTGTAACGCGGCGAAGTTACCCTGTA
Organism: Hyalomma asiaticum; assembly: GCA_013339685.2. Lineage (NCBI taxonomy): Eukaryota > Metazoa > Arthropoda > Arachnida > Ixodida > Ixodidae > Hyalomma > Hyalomma asiaticum. The sequence continues at coordinate 106,316,498 of CM023486.1, forward strand.
CTGCAGCGAAGCTGACACCCGCGTACTGCGGCAAAATTAACACTCGCATACTGCTGCAAAGTTAGCTCAGCTATCTGTTGCACAATTCTCTGTTGGACTGTTCCTCGGGACTTTCGAATGATGCTGTGGCAGTACACTAGTCATGCAATGAGAGACAGCAGCAAACAAAATGCATGCGAATGGTCAAAGGTAAGCGAGGAGGGCGACTAGATGGCAGCAGCCTCACTTGCCTTCTCTCTTCAAGTGCTCACTCACTGTGCAAATTTCTCTGCGCCACACATGAGCTGCAATGTAGACTTTTTCATTTTTGATGACATACCAGCTGCCTATCTTTGGGAAATCGCTTTTTCTAAGGTATTTTCACTGTCAGGATTAAGATATATGGAGCCTGGCATCAAATCTTTTCGAGATAACACATGAGAAATTCATAGAGCTGACGCTGTATGTGGACAGAATTGTAACAACCAATCTTTTGATACATATTTAGCTACACTGGGTATTATGGCAGGAAAATGACAAAGGATAGATGCCAGAGCTCGAGTCAACAAGGATTCAATGTAGTACATTTGCCTTGGTAAGTGTGCTAAGGGCTGTGCCCACATCCTAGTAACAGCATTTAGCTTCAGAACCTACCCCATCATCCATGGTGCTGATTTGAGCAAACAGTGTTCAATGTTGAAACAGTCACATTTACTTTAACTCAACAAAGATGCACCTGATGCCAATAAGTAAACAAATGCAGTGTCTGAAAGCCACACACCTGAAACGTTTCCTGGAAGTCCTCGGCCAAACCTTCACCACTGGGTATCTTCTCATTGAACTCAATGATGCCCACTGTCAAAGCATTGTCGTTCTCCGAGGGGGGTCTCTGGAAGCCATACACAGATGCCACAAGACAGTGCAGAAGGGCCTTCTGCACTTTGCATCGAGTGAGAAGGTCATTGAGGTAGATGGCAAAACTGCGACCGCTGTCCCTCACAACTGCAACAAGCTCAGAGAAAACCAGCCGCAGCAGCTCGCAACAGAGTAACCGCACGTCCCTGTTTCCCGAGAGCTCGGCCGGAGTTAAGTGTGTCTGTGGCAGACTCGGGTAGTAACTTCGTACAAAGTACAGGCAGGCTGATACTAACACCTCCAAAAACATGCTGCTGCGGTAGCCTGAGAGGGCCTCAGGTGCCAGCTCACCATGAAAGTTGTTGCCAAAGACAGACTTGCGATGACGAGCAAGCAAAGTCTGCAGCTGTGCACCACGCTGTGACAGTGAGCTACTCACGCTCGTGGTTGCCATGCTGCACAGCGCCACACGTGGGTTTGACTCAATAATTGTCTTCAACACAGTGAGCGCATACAAAGTCTTTTGTGAATCAAACACTTGGCAGTACAACAAGAGGTGCGTGTGCAAGGGGTGAGAAGTGAGCTGCCCTGAAGGAGTACTGGAACTGGCTTCTAGTCGAGTTATGTCATCACCGACAGCGTTTTGGGAGGCACTGTCAAGAGGTTCCTTGAGTTCTGATGAAGTAGCAAGGTCAAGTATTTCATCAAGTATGGATCGCACCACAGTGTGTGAGAGGTCCTCCTTGGAACTCGGATCATCTGACTCATCAAATGAACTCTTGCGCAGGGTAGCTCCATCGATGCGTGTGGCATTGGAGAGGTCGGGAGGGTCGTAGCTGTACGAGTCCAGACCGTAGTCACTTCCCAATGAGGTCAGTGAACCGAATGGATTGACAAACAGTGACATTTGGTGCAGAGACTCGAGTGCTGGGGGAAACTCCACGTCTACGTTTGAACTGCGAGTCACAACCTGCAATAGAAAAGTGACAATAAATGCAACGTTGCAGTGGTACTCTACATGACGAAAACAGAAGTACGCCATATGACAAAAAAACAAGAAAGTGACTAACTTTTGAGCCGTTTCCCTTCTCAGGTCCAACAATGGAGGTCAGTGCCAGCACTTTCCTCTCTGGGTTCAAAGGTGCAACAGTGCTAGTGTTGCCAGCAGTGAGAGCAGTCGCCTTGGTCTTGTCCACATGGTAAATGACATTTCCACCAACACTGCTGATGGCAAAGATGCGGCCCTCAGAACTAGCATCGTCGTGGGTCGTGGCCGGGGTGGTGTCCGCAGTCACAGCAGCTGGTGTAGCCGCAGCTCCTGCCCGCACACTCACATGCTGCACGGAAATGCGAGCGGTGTCTGGGTGAAGAAGCACCATCATGGCAGGCTCCAGCAACCGAGCCAGGTCGCCTCGCATAAGCGAGTGATTCAGCCAGACCTGGGCTGCTGCCCTCTGCATTCCAGAAGGCCTGCTCAGGCTATGCAGCATCTGGAACAGGCACCTGGCATAGAAATGTTTCATGTGGCAATATTAGCGCACTCTAGAGACTGACACTTCAAGACTACGTACTTAGCCATAAGTCTGCCTGCGCCATTTTTGTTCCGTGCAGTGGCAAGTCAGACATGCTTTGCATGCCTTCCGTCTTGTGCATTTTGTACATTAATAATGCTGCGCAAAAGGTGTAGTGCTTGGCTCGGCTTCATTTTCTTACTTGCATATTTTAAACATTTTTGAAGTTGCTGAGCATTTCTGCAATTACACACAAAACAGGAGCTTCTCAGGAACACACACTCACAATTAGCTTGACATGATAAAAAGACACCATTGAAGTTGCATGTGCCAAAAATGGGTATGGCTGTACGTATTTACTCTAACACACCCTTTCTTTCTGATAAAATAAGCCAATAAATAACCTATGTATTAGAATCCAGTGTAAAAACAGAACCACATTCTCGGCATTTGCGAAAGCCTCCTGTCAGAAGGGTCAAATGCACTTCACCATTGCAAAATGGCTATGTCCACGGCAGCAGAGCACTTGTGGAAAGTTCATGTTAGTTGATGTCGTGCTCGACCGCAACCAGTTTGCATTCTAAATGTTCCGAATTAAGCACAAATGATAGCGCATCAATCTTATCATAATGCTCATGTTCAAGGAAACTAATTCCATGCACTGAAGACAGTCGCCCCCCCCCCGTGGCTTCACGTGCCCGAATAATGCCAGTGTTCCATGAGCGCTTCTCATCATGAACGACACTGATCCTGATCCAATGGCTTAATCGCGATCAACAGTGGTCACAGCCACACAGTCCAAACTAATATGAATAGAGTTTGTCACTGACATCAGCCAAATCACAATCTGGGAGATAGACTGCGATACGCAAATCGCAGTTACACCTGATCACGATTCCTCATGGTAACAAACAGCTCTTTTAGTGGTATGCAATTGAAGCATGCACATAAGTTATCTTAAAACCATAACAATGTATTACAAAAGAAAAGGAGCTGCTGGAAGAATAGATTTCTTATTGTAAAGGCAAGTTGTACTTGTCTCTTTCTTCTGATTGCCAACACAGTGACATACCAGTTTTCTGTTAAAAGAATACATTTAAGGTGCATTTTTATTCTGAACCCATGAAAAATGGGTGCACATTAGATTAAAGGGCACGCTAGATCTGAGAAAATATGGCAGAAGCCTACCTGTCAAATGGGCGAACAAGGTTCGATGGCGTAGACTTGAACTTGAGGTCTCTGCTTAGATGCCAGAGGATGGCAAACCTTTTCTGGGCATCTGTCTGCTCCTACAAAAATGTGAAAAACGTCCAAAACATTACGCTAAGAGGAACATATTAAAAGGATGAAAACAATGTACCCATACATGCTGTAACAAAGCTTTAATGTCACCCTTTTACCACAACAGTCAAAGCAACTAGTTTGGCAATTGATTTCAAATTATATAGCAGTACTACAGGGGCTGTGAAAAGGTGCCAAGCTGAAGGGCTCTGGTACATCCCGAACAACGCCCCAAGTTTGGTGAAAGAAACACATTTTGCAAACGCATTCTGCAAAAAACTTTTTTTTTCTACTCACTACATCAGTCATGAGGACAAAGGCAAAGTACAGTAGAGCACCAAGAGGCTCAGAGCCTTAAACTAAATCGATTTCTGTGTCGAGCATAACGGCACACAAGGCATGGAATGGCATTAGGTACAGCCAAGCTAGCGAAACAAAACGAAATGCAAGACAGGAAAAAAATAAAAACAAAGCAAAATATGTGATTTTTCCTTGAGGTGAGTGAGGATAGCTGCAATGGAATATGGGTGTGATAAATACTAGGTGCAGCATGACACAGCCTTTTGTGCTTATTGGCCCTTTTTACAGGGCATTTCTGCACACGTTTCCTTGGTTTTAAAGAAATGCAGCCTGTTCTTTCCCAGTGTTCCAGAGAAGCAACGCCACAGGTGGTTTCCCTCTCTAAACCTTGGCTGAGACATACCTGGTCATTCTCACTGGCCAGTGCCCGGCACAGGACATCTTCGCATGACCCGTCCTGCTCGGGTGTAAGATTGTTCAAGAGCTGCAGCAGTTCCACGGCTCGGAGGTGTAGCTCACTGGACCCTGGTTCCAGCAAGCCCCATAGGCGGCCAGCAGCCAGGCCCACAAAGCGTGTCCGTTCCAGAATTGCACGCAAGTCGCCAGGCCGTACCATTGGCACAACCACCATTGCCAGGGTTGCCTGAAATTGGATGGCCAATGCAGCATTTCTCAACCTTGATCTGCCACTATAGCTCACAGACTGTATGCAAGGCATCGCAAATGATGATTAGTGGGGTTTATTGGCGCAAGGGCCAGAGGTGGCCAAAGAGCGCCAGGACGGCAAGGCATCGCAAAGACAATGCTGCTTGGTCAGAAGCAACCCTTCGTCAAAAGAAATAAAACCACCAGGGGCAAACATGCCGATTTTTTGTTCATCGTGGGTGTAACCTTGGTCAGTTGGCAAGACTATCTCTAGTCTGCAATGCATGACTATGGTTGGAGACAACAGAGGCAGCTTTAGGCTACACACAAACGTGCAGGGAGGGAGACACTGACAATAAGCAAGTGGGGCCCACATGAACGTGTCAATTGTGTCCTCTTCCCTGCCACCATACTTCTCATTGCAACCCTGTTGTGGCACTTCTAACAAACAGAAGTGGAAGGCTCTTCCTCCTTTTCCTTGTGAAGCAATTCAGCCATGCAGAGCCCTTCGACAACCCCACAAAATCTATCAGTGTCAGACAGAATGGGCAAAAAATTAAGAGGCGAAAAATATAAACTTGTTAGTATGGTACCTGGCTGCCTGGAGAAAGTGTACGGCTTCCATCGCGCAATGATGGCTCCAAGGCCACAGCTGCTGTTCTTGCAAGGCCCAGCAAATCTAGCACAGTGGAGAGAGTCTGTAACAGAAGGTCACGGTCTTCCGTGAAGCAGGCCATCATCAGCAACTGCTGCAGCCAGGTGGGGAGCAACTCTTCATCTGGGCTACCTGCACAGAACCACCAAATGGAAGAGCAGGTACAGTGTTAAATTTGTGCTCTTATTAATGACACAGTGATGACTTTCTCCTCGTGTAAGAAAAAAAAAAGACGGAACTCAATGAATAAATTGCAATGGCCATGTTAAATGCCATGATTGTATGAGTTGGTTCAAAATTGAAACAAAGGATCAAAGTGCTGTGTTTCTGGTGTCAAGTGTGTCTCTTAAATGGTTGATTCGCGTACAGAATACTAAGCACAAGTGCTACCAAGGTTAGCACAGGAAAATCACATGACACTGATGCTAAGTTTTAGTGAGAGGGCAGGACTAGGAGATAAGGTTCCAACTGTTGCATAACAAGAATACATGCCTTACAATCCTTCAGCTTTTTCTTTAAAAATAAAGCCATACACTAAATAATATGCAATTGTACCACTACAACAGAATGCTTAAAGTTTCTTTTTTACAAAGCAAAGTCCAAGTTTGTCAGGTTGCTACAGCATGTAGACTTGTGATTTACATAAGCGGACGAAGCATTCTGCCAAATTCTGATTTGGCCTTTAACATGAAATTGGTGAATGTAATACAATGCTTCCAATGCCGAGGTCTTCAAGCCATATGCCACGGCATAGCAGTTCATTTTTAAAATTAAATATCCCGTTGACATGCTTTTGATGACTGAAAACGTGAAAGTGATGAATGCACTGCACTATTTGCAATGCCCATGTCTTCAAGTTACAGGTCATGGCACTAAGATGATTTTTAAAATTAAGTACGTAGTTAACATGCTTTTGATGACGGGTGTGCAGTAGCTATTACATGGCACATAAAACAACTCACGTGGTGAGTCCTCGTCAAAGAAGATCGCCTTGAGCGTTCCGAGAGATGCTGGGAACGACGATAGCTCAACAAGAAGCTGGCAAAGTGTAGCATATGTGTCCTTCAGCTTGCTGAAGCCAGGCTGTACTTCCAGCTTGATCTGCGGAACCTCTGCATTCTCCAGTGGCCTGGGGGGTGCTTGCAGCTCGATGCTTTGGTACGGGTCACCACCTTCCTCCTGGAGCAAGCATTGATGCAACAGCCCATGCAATTCTTTCTCCCTGTCACCTGCAAATAGCCATGTAAATGAGGTAGGATTATTTATGCACGAAAAAGGAAAGGCTCACTAGGAAAAAGTGAGAGATCACTGCAACAAAAACCACGTCTGCCATGAAAGGTAACACTTTGTGAAAGAAAACTTGCATCAGCCTGGTCCCTATGCTATTTCCAACTCTTCTACGCCTTGCTGTATAAAAACACTTTCTCTTCTGTTGATGAAAGGGAGAAGTTGTTGTCCAGCTGTGGGAGTGTAAAGATATGAAGAAATCCACCAGAATTCCTTCATATCCTTTTTGCTTGTGAAGTGTGATAAAAAATTCATCCTGATTTCTTTCCTTTTCACAAACCTTTCTCAACCTTGTGGACCTATGAAGCACTGATATCCTATACAGTTATTATTTACCCTCTGTTCTGCAATTTTGCCTTTTCTGAAATTAATCTCAACCATGGTCCTTCCTTAACATTCTATCAGCTTAGGCGTTTATCGTTAGAGTACTCTTTATGGCATAGGCCAGTGTAGCAGTGGAAACTGTACACAGAGCTCAAATTGCATTTTATAGCAGTAGCTGTTGTTAAATGCATTTTCAGTGTTACTATAAGTTGTTGCTGCAGGCCACTTATTGCTATAGTAGCCCAATGATAATGGTTCCCCGCACGAAGTCATCATGCTAACAGTAATGTACCTTTGCTAACAAGGCCTACTACTATTAATACAATGGTGAGTTACATAGCATGAGCATTCAGATGCGAATGCCCAAATGAGGTGTCAGTGCATTGCGAAAACTCGTATATTTGAGCACCATTACCTTGTGGGAAAGTTGACATTCCCTAATAAGTTTTTATCGCGTGGCACTCACGTTTCCTCAAAGCTACTCTAAGGTGGCTTTCCTGCGGGGGACGAGCCGTGACGTGATCGTCAGCTCGTCGCAGGACTGGGGATGGCGCCAGTGTTCCCACGGTAGTGCTACCCGGCGGTGAGGATTCGCGGGACCACTGGGAAACAATTCTCGCTCTCTTGGGCTTGTGACTTCGTCGCATGCGGTCGACACTCACGCGCCCTGTGGGGACGATCCCACAGATGTCTTTCCTGCTCTTCAATTGTGCCTCTTTTCACAAGACACATCTTGCAAGCACCATAGCCTTAGTTTTCTAGCATGGGCGAACACTACTCGCTCGGGATACTGTTGCGGTGAGTCGAACATCATCGATTCCGCGTGGTGTGTTACATTAGAATGCTTGTTTGTATAATTCAGCTAGCATGCTTACTATATGTAGGAGGTGCAAATAAATGCCCTTTTTGTTGGTTGGCATTGCGGTGAACTGCTTCCTTTGTTCCTCAAGCGTGGGAGACCCACATCTGCGGGAAAGCCACCTTGGAGTAGCTTTGAGGAAATGCGAGCGTCACACGATAAAAACTTATCAGGGGATGTCAACATCCCCACAACCCCTACTGACAACATAACTCACCTTTGTAAAAATTAAGTAAACATGTTAGTCAAGTAAACAACATTATTTAGTGAAATAAAACAACCAACTATAAGAAAAGAAAAATATCAGGAAGACAAGGTCAATCCGGGTGCACAGCCCGTACTCACCTTTCTTGGCTCTCTTGGAGATGAGTGCAGTGCGAAACTGGTGCAGGACAGCAGTGGCATCACAAAGCACCCAAAGCTCAACAAAGTGTAGAAACAGATGCTGAAAGGACAATGTGCAGCTCGAGATGAGATTTGCCAGAGACAGCTCCTCTTCGCAAGATGCGGACTGCTTTTCCAATGTCTGTTGATGACTGGTAATGAAAGAATCGGTGGGGGAGCTGGCTGGCTCTGTGCAAGAGGGGTTGGGTTGCATGGTCGTCGGCTGCACCTTGGAAAGAAGTCTTGAACAGAGGAGCAGAGCACCGTTCAGCTCTTCGGGTGAGAGCGAACTGCAGTACTGCTCCAAATCCTTTGCAACCTTCTGCAGGAGTGTTGGGAGGTTGTTGGTTTCCACATATGTGTCCTGGAATTGAGAAGAACCTCTGTGAAAACAAAAAGTAGCAGAGAGGGCAGACAACCAGCAAGTCTGATCAAGCTGGATAAGCATGGCACTTGATATGGCACTTGATATGAACAAAGGCAAGAAAAAAATTTGAATTTTTAAAAGAAGAGGTGTAGGCCACTTGTGGGAGCTCCAGGGTGCTGCAATGTGCCGAGTGCTTGGCCCGTTAGTTCGTGAGCCACAGCAGCCATTTGCACACTCCTCAACTCTCTGGCCACTCTGAGAAGGCGCCAACATGGAAGAGCTCCAACCAGAAATGGCTGCAACCACCACTACCCGGCACTTCCACCACTTGTGAGGATGCGGTTGTCACGGTGTATTTATTAGGCCTCGATGATGCAGCGAACCGGCCGCGCCCAAAGCACCGAACAGACTACAGATGATTACCCACACCCGATGAAGAAGAAGCCCTTATGATGATGATTATGTACAGATGACGAAGAGGAGCCTTTTAGGTGCCCACAATATTTACAGTAGACTCTCAATAATTCAATGTCTGATAATTCAAACTCTTGGTCAAATAAAACAAACTTCAAATGTTTTGTTGGCCCACTATGTTTTCAATAGATTCTAAGGCTGCCTACAAGCTGGATCATTCAACAAATTCTGTTAATTCATGCTTTCTGCTCAAGTGAATTGAACTGTTCTCTTCACCTAGCTTCCTATTTATTCTGTTATACCTTGATAGACCAAACTTCAGAAAATACATATTCTGAATGTCTGGTTAAATGACAGTTCACTGAAAGTGGCAGGATTGTATCTCAGCGGAACCAAAGACGCGATGTAAAAAAACAAGAGAAATTTTCTTCCATTGCTCGTGCTGGTACTTGCAACAGCTTATAAATGTGAACCTTAGACAGTCTACTAGAAACTTGCAATAGCTTTCTAAGTGCAAACCTTGGCTTTGGATGTCAAGATTATAGCATGCCCTAACCACTAGCCCATGCAATTCTCTCTTATACCTGACCACAGTTTTTGTGTCAACTTTTAATTCTGAGCCCATTTAGGTCATTACCGTTGCCTGGTTCTAACCTCCTGTCAGGTGCATCACACCTTTAGCCTCTTCTATACCATAAAGTACTACATACATAAACAGCACACAGCACCTGGAATTGCCAGTGACCATTAGCTAGAGACCCTTGCAGCACTAGCAAGCAATCAGCAGGACAACCTCGTTTCAGTGTCACCACAGAAAAGGCCTGTGAAACTGGTGATGCAAGAGTGTGATGAATGCATACGTGAGCACACAATTTTTACCAATGAATCCACTGCTAGCCCCGTGTCTGTTATATTGTACTGCTGAGCTCAAGGTTATGGGCACAATACCAACTACAGTGGCCACATTTCGACTGCAACTACCGTATTTAATCGTGTAATAAGTGCACTTTTATTCCCAAAAAGCAGAGGCAAAGTTGGGAGGTGTATTTATTACTAGGGGTAAACTTGACGAAATTTTTTTTGGGGTGAGCAAGACATTTTAACGTGCAAAAAAAAAAAAAAAAAAAAGAACGGCGTTGCGACCCGTAGTAATGCTCAGAGCCACGCATGTGATAAAATTTCATTTAAAAGACAGTAAAAAAGAGCTACAGTATCGGTACCATGCTGCTCGGCACCTGCTGTGACAGCCTTTATGGTGGCTGCGTTGTGTTCCGATGCGATAGTCTTTCACTTGCATTTAACGCATGCTTAGCCAACAGCGCCACGAAACAGGAAAAATGGCGATGCTGTCGAGCAGTCAACAATGAAAAAAAGAACGAGGGGCACGCAGTGGTCTTCACAGCGCATATAGTTTTGATGTCACTGCAAGTCCCACCCATAACCACGCCATGTCACACAATGCTTAGGCCGCTGACCCTTGCCGTGCCGGCTTGCAGTCAACCAAAGAAGGATGCTACGTCGCCAATGCAATCTTGGAGACACCCAGCCACATCAGCGCTTGGTAGCATTCGTGGGTGGCTGTTATGGAAGTCCCTCGATAATTTAGGGACTTTAGCGTAATGGGAGAATAGATGTTTCCCAACACTGCACACAAAACAGTTCACCATAGTATTTCTCCCTCATATCTGTGCTGAGCCTCTCAGTCGTACGCGTCTGGCATGACGTCTGAGATTGCACCGCGGAAATCCTGTAGACCACACCCAACCATGCTTAGGCTTAGCTACACCAACCTGTGCTGCACGCATGGCAGCACGCCGCAGCAAACGGTGTGAGGGAACTGCGATGGTAGGGAGTGATGCAGCAATGCGAGTAAGTGATGTTAATGCACTGCTCGTACATGGCGATGTGCGGCAGTTTTAGTGGTATGCGGGAGTTCTGAATCACCGCACCAAGCGGTTCTTGAGCACCACGGCCGTTAGCGGGACCGCAGGGGTTCAAAGTTGGGGGTGCGTTTATTATGAGTGCGTTCATTACACGAGTAAATAAGGTAAATGCAAATTTAGGTGCATATTAAAGGAGCATGGGACTGAGGCTTACCCTTGACCCCTATGGCATGCCCCAAAATCAGGTTTTGGTTTTGGCCCATAAATGCCCAGAAACACACACACACACACGCACACACACACGCATGCACGCACGCATGCACTAATAATTCTTACCAATGAGATGACTTCCAGCAGAAACTCTGAGAGGACACACACTTCAAGCAGTGATGGCAGTCCAGCACCAACATGAGCCACCTTTGTTCCTTCGCTGCACTTTGCCAGGGGAGGCACCTTTGTGGCAGATGACGATGCACGCTCACAGGCACCCTGGAAACACTTGTGTACATACTCCCAGAGATAGTTAGGCTCCAAAGAGCTGAACAGTAGATTGGCCGTCTTGATCAGCTCAAAGTTGCTTCGGTTCGCTTGTTTCTCCTGGTGGGACTTGGTTACTGTCCCCAGGTTGCACTCGATATACAGGGACCTGATGTTTAGAATGAAAGAATAATGAATGCAGTAAAACCTTAACCATACGGATTTCGAGAAACCAGAGAAGTCCGGATAAACAATGCATCAGCTACCAAGGGTGCCAAAAATAAATAGGTAAGCAAATGCCTTATTTCATCACCACACTTTTACTCACTGAATAAATAAGCCAATTCTTTTCTTATTTTGCATAGAAGCAATGTGCAACTTCCTGCACAATGTGGCTGCAGCGTGAGACCTCTGCCTTCATTTTATAAGACATGCTTTTCTTCCCAGTCCCTTTGTCACCTCCCCAATTACTACTATACCACGACCATGTGCACATTCTTCCTCTAATCCTGCCTCTTCAGTTCTTTTCCCCATTCTAAACTTGCTGAATGACTTCCACTTTTGTGGCAAATGTCAGGACTGTCCACTTCTTCACATTTGCAGCCATCACGACACCAACCATACCACACCAGGGCTAACTCCGATTACACGATGACGACGACAAAACTGGCAGTGGCACCGAAGAGTCAGTGCAGCAAATGCAATGCATTGTTGATGTCGAATCAGCCAAGCTGCTGTGAACGTACGCCACTACGTTCAAATGGCGCCTTCGGCGCGATCGATGTGTGCAGTTATAGCGCGCAGCAGTGAGAAACGCCCATCACGCCACCGCCATCTTCGAGAGCGTTGCGAGAAAGCTCGCCACCTGTCGAGGGTGTTGTGGGAAAGCTCGCCGCCTGTCAACAGAGCACACATGGTCTGGGGTTGCGGAGTTCGATATATCCATTTTACGTCCAACCCCATTCGAAATAAAAAATTAAAAATGCATGCCATTTTCCTGGTGATATAGAAAGTGTTCGATATACGCAATAATTCGATATATCCATGTTTGGTATATCGGGGTTTGACTGTAATACTCGTGTATTTGTATCAGGCAGAAAAGCATGTGTTGAAGTTACTTTGAATGTTAGGTGCTTCCATAAAGAAAGAAAATCTTACCTGAACACATCAATGAGAATGTCATCAAGTATGAAATTTGCTTCCTGTTTGTCCATGAGGGAGACAAGAATCCTGTATGGCCAAAAGACTGAAAAGTTGCTGCTGAGAACTGGTGACCTGGATGTTGACGGCTGTGGGTAGTCAAGAACAAAGCCCAACATTATGCAAAGATGCATGGACCTTGACTTTGCTACCTTCTAAACAACCACATACAAAAGAAACAAAAATAGAGAGTGAAATTTCACCGCAACACAGTAAACATGGCTATATTAGTCGTTACTCATACGCTTACAGGTTATGGGGATGATCTACTTTCTTACATCCCACGATTCAGTGTTTCCCTCCATGGATCAGACATCTGCAATCTGGCTTCCCTGAATGGAGCATGCTGTGTGCAGATGGCATGGATGCTCCTGTTGCAGTGCCATTTGATGATGCGGTGACCACGTTACAAGAGGAACTTCCATGCCTGCTCTTAGTCATGAGACTGACATTGCGTGCGGTTGCTTCGTACACTAGGAGATAAACACCGCACGACTCTCACAAGAACACCTTACTGTTTGCTTGAGAAGTGCCTTCGTTTGTGAGGCTTCACTAACAGGTGAGCTAGGAGTGGGTTTCTGTGCAGTGCACATTATTCACCCCGTATTCTGATGCTGTGAGTAAAATTTCCTTGATTTCGCAACTTGTTCCATCAGCTTGCTACATTCGCTGTGTAATTTGGCTAGCTGGCCTACAATACGAAAGATGCAACGAATGTCCTTTTCTTGTTTTTGCTGCTATGTTCGGTCCTTGATTTCTTGAGCGTTTAAGGCCCCAAAAGGCATACAATCAGAAAAAAATGACATAAAATCCAAGAAATGGGAAATGTAATAACCAATCCACTTACACTGAACAAGCATTTAATGGCATCCAAGAGGAGGGTACTTGAATGCAAACGAAAGTAGGTTGCCTGTGCAGGCTCTGGAGAGTCAGGCACAGGAGATGACGATGGCTCAGATGATCCTGTAGACTCTGGCGAAGGCACAACGCTGACCGTTGATGAACCATCACTTCCAAAGAGCCATGCAAACAGCCGCCTGGCAATGCGAGAACGAGTGGCACCCATAAGCACGCAGTAATAAAAACTCAAATGTCAGAAATATACATTAAATGAGCTTAGATACAGAACACAAGAATAGATTGCAGGAGCATAGCATGGAAAAAAAAAAGCCTTCGTCTCCACTTACACAATAAAGGATAAAAAACAATTAAAAAGAGCGTAAATTCTCAATCCCACAACACTTCATTTAGGCCACTGTGTCTAGGGAAGGTGAAGCTTAGTGATTTATCACTTATGCATTAATATTCGGTGTGTGCAAATACTCAATTGTGTTTGCTATTTCATTCAATTCACAATCAACGTTTACTATTTGAAGTTTGTAATTAAGGGGCAAAATATGCTACGTCTTGTGAGAAGTGGCCCATTACCATGTGTAGTATGCTTCGCCGCATAACAGTCATGTATTGCGGCGAAGTTAGCATTTGTGCACTGCGGCAAAGTTAGCGTTTGCACTCGCGTACTGCGGTGAAGCTAACACAAATGTACCAGCTATTACTTGGGCACTGCAGCAAAGCTATCCCTCGCGTTCTTCGGCGAACGTAGCACTTGCATGCTACAGTGAAGCTAACACTTATGCACTGCGGCGAAGCTAGCACTTGCATACTACGGCGAAGCTGACACCCGTGTACTGTGGCAAAGCTAACACTTGAGCACTGCAGCAAAGTTAGCTCAGGCATATGCACACTTCTGTGTTGCACTGGTCTTTAGGATTTGACTGTTCTTTTTCTAGGCAACGACATATGAGTGCACTGGTTATGCAATAAATTCACTTCTCTAGCACCTTCATCTAGCACCTGAACTAATTGCCTCACATGAAGAATGATTGCATATCTGACATCTGCATGAAAAACTACACAAGTCTACTTAGTTTCATCAAGTTTGTCCATAAATTACAGGAAATGTCTTCACAAGCCATGTCCCCCTTTAATATACAACGCAACATGCAGGCATTACGTACAGCTTTCTTAAGCTCACCATGAACATTGGGTGAACAAAGAATACAATATGAAGTATAAATTTTAAAGAAAGACGAGACACACAGTAATAGCCAGGGATGGTGTACCGGTTAAGAGACATATCTCTCCGAAGCAGGACACCTAGAGCCGCTGTGCAAACACGGACCCTATCAGCGTAGACCAGCTGACAGCAGTGCAAGGGAAAGCCGAGAAGCAGAAGCTCCAGTGTGCTTCTTTGCACCAGGATGCTCGAGTCCTGAAGTGAAGCACACACTGCCTGGACCTGTTGTCAGAGAGTAGAGAAAATGAGCCCGAGAAAGTGTCACAGTGGAGTGTTCGTTTGGCTCTGCTGCATTCGCCTTCATGACAAATCAAATGTATGATTTCCACCACTCTTCTTTTTTTTTTTGAAAGACCTGCAGTTCTGTCTCAAATGTAGGAATTTAGAACTATTTGAAATTTCGAATATATGAATAAAACTGCCATTCAATGCAAGTTAATCGTAACCACGCAATGTGGAGCTGACAGCTTTAAGCTATTTTCTGTATGTCCAATGCAATGCAACTGTCACACTGTAACACATACTGCAGGCCCCTTGTGTGAGCATTTTGTAATCTTCAAATGTATGATGAAACACCTGCTTTACAGTGATAAGGCCCTTTCTTCAATCCAATATTGGCTGAAGCTTCTTTCAGCAACTACTCGCAAATAGTGGCACACATCAGTGCATTTCACGTATGACGTGCTAAAATGTACGACGATCACACTTTCAAGGGCAGTAAGAAATTGCACACTAAGAAATTGTGCACTATTAATTTAACACTGTAGCTACAGCGTACAGCTACACTGACGTTGCTTTTCTTGTTCACCAACTACAGCTATCGTCCATGATACTGGAATTACATTGAGAGGGCGGCTTATTAAATGAACTTGTTGCAAATACTGCTGTAGGAAGCTTGCTGTGCTGTTAAGGGTTTTCCATCAGAGCTCTGAGTCTAGATGTTGTACTTGTCCCACTAGTAGTTGAAACCTCACTCACTCAAATTAAACAAACCACAAGTTCTTGTTGCAGCCCATAGCAACATGCAACAAGTGCCGAATGTAGGAGCAACACTGCATTTCTCAGAACATACTGTACTAGTGCCAATTTAAATTAGCAGCTCTGCACGTGAATGCCTACCATGCAGTCAATGTCAGTGCCAATGACATATAGCTGGTCTTCCATGCTAAGTCGCCGGTTGTAATGGGAGACAATGAAGTTGATTGCAGCTTGACGGATGCCTGGGTTACACAGGACACACTTCCACAGGCTGCCGTAGAAGTATCTCTTCTCGACTGCTACACACACATCAAGAAGCAGCTTGTCTGTCCTGCAGGCAAATGTGCAGAAAAAAAGAGAAAGTGGAAAGTGATGGTTCAGAAGGAAGACATCCCAGAAAAGTTTTCTGCCTATGATATATTAAGTGCTGCTACCAAGGTCTCAGCAGAAGCATTCAAATTTAAGCTGAAGCATGCATGTTTAAGCTATTGTCACATGGGCATTACGATGAAAGACACAGTAGAATTCAAAATGTTGGCAGTCAAACTGTTTAGGGGGTGAAGCTGTGCCCAGAAAAGCAAAGTAAATCACACCTCAAGGTGTTAGCAGCAAGAACAGTTGTCATTGAATGATAAAAACTGGTCCGCAGTGAAATGAGTCAGCTTTTATAGACGCGTTGCCGTGCATTGTAGAGTTATCACTGATCTACGTGGACAATCTGGAGGGTACTCAAACATACACATCGGGCATGCAAAGTTTGTAGACTAGTCTGAATCATTCGAGAAGCAGCATGCAAGATAAGCGCGACCTGCGCAAGGCACAGAGCACGTGTGACTATGTGCAATACTCTTTTCCACAGTGTTTGTTCCCTAATTTATGGTAACAATAAACCTAACCATAGCAAAATATTTTAGAAGTACAGTATTTTCTTGTCTATATAGGTCTGTTAAAGCTGGAAATTAAGCCATTTTCATCGTCTGCATCAAGTATTTTAGCATAGAGAAGCAAAAATGTAAGGCATAGGCCCTCTAGCCTGGCCCCCTCTCATCTTAGCCAGTCCTAAGATTACATTACTTTCTCTTGCCACAGTCTTGTTACTATCAAAGACCAACTGTTTTCTCTAGGTCACTGGAAGTAACTTCAAGCACTACTATTTCAGCCAGGACAACACCAAGTGTGTAATCATTAACCACCAAGATTGATTTTCTCCCAGATATTAACACAATCAATTTTTTACTAACTCACTACACTTAACTCGCAGGCTTTTTCACGCCCACACAATCAATCCTGTGCATGAAACAAACCTTTCATAATAGTCCGAGCCCTCTTCAAGACCCGGCAGGACGCCAATGAGGAACCCGTTGAGTCCTGGCCGTAGACGCTCGCCGAGGGGCAGGAAGTGAGTCTCATAGAGGCTCAGCAGCGTGGGCCGCACATTCATGGCAGCATGCGCGAGGAGTGGGAAAAGGCCAGCTCCATACAGGAAGAGCTCTTGGCCAAGCCTCTGGGGTCCCACTGCCTTCAGGATCAGGTCGTACGACTCCAAGGCCTTGAGGTGGACACCGCTTGGCAGTGCTGGATGCATGCATTGTGCCAGCCGCTTGCTGATGGTCAGCCTCCGGGGCACCACCTGGTACTTGTGGTGGCTAGATACCACCTGTGTGAAACCACATACATGTTGATTTGTTTAGTTTAATTACTACTCAATGACCCTGAGACCAGCCAAATGTCTGGTGCACTGTAAACACATTTGAGTACTTGCTTAAGTAAGTGCTTCTGTTTCGATGCAGCCATCCTCCCCACGTGTAGAAGCTTGGCTCCAGAGAAACAGTGAATCTGTTTCGACTAAGAAAGCATCCTTCCGGAACTGCTAAACCAATTTTGTTAACTTTGCAGCAATAAATTTCCATTTTTTTTTTAATTTGCCCCAATACCCCATCACGAGTGCAGCATCACAATATCAATGTATTTTTTCACACTTTAGCCATTGTGCATTGTGGCGCTATAGAGCTTTTTGGAACTTGCTGGTTTCAGTCTCTGGCTCTTTCAGAGTACACCCCTGCTGACCTTCCACAGACGGATGGACAGATGGACAGGCAGATGGACGGACAGACAGACAACAGACAGACAGGATGAAAGAACAAGACCGTATTGCCACCATTTTTTAATTTTACATAGTTTTACATAGCAATTTATAGTTTACCAAGTTTTCTTACCAGGTGTTCTTTTTTTTTTTTTGGTTTCTGGTATTGCAAAGGGATAGTTCATGCAGATAAAATCATTTTTTAATTTTGTGTTTTTTAAGAAGCACATGATACAGCAAAAACAGTTAAGCAGAAACATATTTGGCAATGAAATTGCAACAAAAAAAAAAATCAAGAAAAAAATGTATATGCGAATAGTAGAGGCAGAAAAAAAAATGCTTTCCTCGCTGGTTCCCTAATGCTAAAGAGTCCCATGCAAGCCTTTTAACAGCTTTTAAGTTTGTGCATGAAGCCGAGATAACAAACAAAAACTCAAGCTATATGCAGTACTTCAGATAAAATTCCCAGAACAAGACATTAGAAGCTATGCCCAAATCATATTCATTGAAGACACTGCTAGATGATGGGGATTACAGGACTAAAACAGAATTGCCAAAGAGAAATGCCAGGTAAGACACACAACACAGATAGCAAGGGAGATGTGTAGAAAAGTACATGGAGTCACTACGGTGTAACAGTGTGTGCCACACTTTATGAGTACTCAGCTATGATGCTGATATGACACATTATAGTTTTGAAAATAGCTTTTGATAATCCTACACAGAATAGTGGCACAGCAAAGAGGCAATGGTGCCTGCAATGTGATATCTATTGTGCCACAAGAAGGGGCTAACAAAGAATTATATGCAATATAAAGAATGTAGAAGAAGCTACTGTGAAGAAAACACAATACAATTTATTAAGATATTCATCACAATAAGAGCTTCTTGTTTCTTATCATATCAAGAGTGGACCTGCAGATGCTTAGTTCAGAAGACTGTACTACAAGTGTTAAAAATGAGCTGTGAAACATCCTCATACCTTATTGAGCTTTCCAAGGGCTGAAATGAGGTCAGCCCATTCACTAGTGTTATCAAAGCTCTTGAGAGCTTTGTCAATGGCAGTGACATACGAACGGTACTTGGGGTCACCAAGCAGCTCGTACTCTTCAAGGACTACCGTGCCCATGTTTGCAATGGTCCAAGCCTGTACAAGAAACACGAGAACAAAAAATAAGAAATGTGGCTTTCAGCATCAAAAAGCCACAACTACATTTGCTCGACATATTTTCATCTAATGTTTTTTCAACAGAAACACGGAAAGTTGCGGCATTTTTCCCAGTCAATGTGCGAGATGAGGTATTTCTCAAAGTCATATTGTCAGAATTGTGCCCTGGTTCGATACCATGAAAAACTTTGTCAGGGCAAAGCACCCTGAGGGTGTCAAAGCAGACATCCTACTGAGTACATAGGCTGCTGTCCCTTGCACGACACAATGAAGGGTAGTATGCATTCAAACACTGCTCAGGGAATGATGATGATGTGCCAAAAAAATAATAAAGGACAGCTGACTTCATTGATAAAAAATGAATCAGTAGCCGTTCACTTGTCAAGGAAATGGGGGAAGTGAAGCTTGGGGTGTACATACTTGACCAACCACTTTTATTTCCAGGGATGTGATTTTGTTGCTCTTTGACCGTCCTAAGCATGATGGTAGGAAATCCAAGACATTCATATGGTTTAGACATGCTTACCTCTCGCAAGCATAGGTGCCCAGTGTAACACTTAAGAGACTTGCCTTCAGGTTTTGGCGGCATGGGTTCAAATCCCAGCACCAGAAACTTTTTTCCCCCTCTCCAATGCATTAGTTTCTTCTGCCCCTTCATAGAGGGCACCAGAGGTTCCACTTTAATGACTAAATGTTCTTTAGTGCACATTACTTCTTCCACTGCTCCTTCGAAGGCAGAAGTGGGTGCACAGATGGCACAGACAAGAAAAGAACTAGGTTTGGAGTGGCTATAACTACGCCACCAAAATCTGTAATGCAATACAAGCTTTGCTTGAAAAAGGGTATTTTATCAAGGGGTCGATTTTCACTGAAAATTTAACTCAATTCTAGGGTACTGAACACCAGAACTATGATATAGTGATGAGGCATGCTGTAGTTGGGAACTCTGATTTAATTATGACTGCTGCGACTATTTATAATGCACCTAAACCTAAATACATGGGTTTTCTTGCATTTCACCCGATCAGAATGTCACTGCCTTGGCTGAAAATTAAAGTTGTGTCCTTGAACTTAGCAACACGATACTTTAACAGAGGCTTGCTTCTGTTAGACACTGCCATATGAAGCCAGCAGATAATTATCTGTTGGCGTGATGCAGTATAGTGACAATGAAATACTATGTAAACAGTATCACTACCATAACTGCTGCCTGCTACAACATGGCTCTCTCTCTTTTATAATGTAGTGAGGAGTGCTTTCTGGCCAATCCCTTGTCCAAGTAGGCATACTGCAGCAGAAAACAGTGATAATATTTTTTTCTTGATGCTACATTGGTAACAAAAATTCAGCCTTTTAACCTTCTGGCTTAAACTGTGCTTAATTGCCTGTATTGATATTTTTAAAGAGAACTGGTGCTTGTTCAGATCACTGCTTTTCCTGATGAAAATGAGGTATACCTGTCAAGTTAGTTTGTGCCATGAAATTGATCTCCCCTACTTAAATACATACTGCAGTTTTCTCAATTCCTTTTACTGTCACCTGTGCAGGTAATTATGCCCGAGCCTCTCACATGCACCAAGGGAATGCATTTCAGAACAGGTGATCTATTTCGGGGTGGATATGACGAGTTTAACAGTTTGGATGAATATGATGGGTGAACTGCGCATGCATATAATGTAAATCACCACACACACACACACCGATAATTCAAACTTGAGGATACTCCAGAATTCTGTTTGAATCAACAGATAATAGTAGGACTTGGTGCAACATATCAGGAAAAGCAGAGACGGCCAGTTATGAACACTGTAGCAGTTTTGGTGGTTTTTCCTTTCTTTCTTTTGTGTGCTTACAATCTTTAATGCTTGGACAAGTGTAGGGAGGCAACTGGCTTTATTTATGGCTTTTTCAAAAGTACATGAGTGCGAACGTTCAGCTGGAAGGAAGAAAAGCAGCTAATGTCTCTGGCAAGGACAAGCAAGAAGTATAAAACAGAAAAACTAACCAGATGGTTCAGTTTGAACTAACCATCCCTTAAATACATTGAAAACATAGCAGGCCAACCAAAAATTCTAAATTTGTTTGAATTAACTTAAGATGTGAGTTATCAGAGTTTTAAGTTACTGGGTTTAAGCATACTGTATTAATGCCTGTTCCAAACAGGTGCATCTATCTAACCAATCATGCTTTTACAACAGCAAGGTAATGGCTGTGTCATCAACTGTGACACACACTTTAGCTCAATATGACAGCAACAACTGCATCCCATCATCCAGTCTGCAAGCCCCACCCGTTCCTCCTTTCATTTCTATTTCACTACCGCTAAGTGCAGCAGCACTCGTAATAGGCACAGCTGCACGTATAGGCATAAAAAATAACTGCCCTTTTATGCGTTACGTGTAAGCAATGCTGCCATCATCTCACGTTTTTTGGGCATTACAGCTGCCTTTAAAGTTAAGCTTTAACATTGATGCAACAGAAGAACAGCCATTAGTATTGTCTGTTTCCATTCTCCTGTGTCAGCATCTGTGCACCTGACTTTTTCTATGATGAACTCCTAGCAACTAGCTCAACTTTGTGTTGTTCTAAGGTTTGTTCTACGTCGACATCACTGCCTCTACTTCATCATCATCATATTTTAGGTTCACAGCAGGATGAAGGCCTCTCTCAATGGTCTCGAATTTACTACATCCTCCATGAGCCTATTCCATTTTGTGCCTGCAAATTTCGTTTCATCATCTCGCTTAGCCCTCTGCTGTCCTCAGCAGCATTTCTGACCAACGCCTCCTCTACTTTGAGATGCCTGGCACGTGAGCGCCGATTCCACCGCGCGACCCTCTCCCCTTTACGCGCGCCGCCACCGCGCCGCGGCGCTACGTTCTGACACTACCCCGACTACCCCGCATGCCCGGCAAGCGCCCGCGCAGTCTTTGCTGTAGCCCGTTCAGAGTGAGCAGTAATGTTGTTGGTCATGTTTTCCGAGCCTGCCACATGCTACTTTTTATAGCGCGTCTTACCTCTTCGGAACTCGGTCTAATAACCACAGCCGCAGCCTAGCCATGCGGTACTGCAGAAGATCTCGGACTTCACTGGCTAGAGCTCGTCTTTCTCATGTACATCGAAATGCTGAAGGAAGCTAGTTCACCCGAGAACTTCCTCGCCAAAGAAACCTATCACGCCCTAGTTTTCACTACAGTTTCCAATGTGCAATGCACACAGCTCCTGTAGAATGAGTGCGACTTCATGTTTGTACTCACAAGGAAATTCTCAAGTAATCCAATAGAATCACTGTTTGGATTTCTAAGGAGGATTACCGGGTGCAACGATGTAATGGGCGTAAGAAGTGCTGTTGGCGGACTAGAAACAATTTTGAAACGGGGATCGTCGCATCATCCAACAGAAGCAACGTCAACAACTCCACTTCTTTCTGCTCTTCTCGCGCTGTTATTGGAACTGGAAGTAAAGTGAGGAGCAGCACAGCAGCGGTCTGCGCGAATACCCAGAGGGCACAACAAACACTACGAGAAATTTACATGCCATCAAAGCCTTTTTTGCCGACGCCAGATATGGCAGCTATAGCACTTGTTGGAGACTACATAGCTCACGTACTGAGCGAGGAAAGTGCGTGCGAGAACTGTGTGTCTTTAGTTAGGAAGGCAAAAGGGAACTCTGCTGTACAATGGTTTGATTTCCCACCAAGACAGGGGTGGCCTCTACTACCCGACACAAGAACTTATTACAGTTCTATATGGACTGAAAAAATACGTGGAAATAATGCTAAAGCTCTCCTAAAACCAATGGAGCTGTGTTTGCAGCACAGTGTGAGTGCAATCATAGGCTTGCCTGTGTTGAAATGTAAAAGCTGCACTGATGATCAGAGAGAAGCTTTTGTTAAGCTAACATGGAAGAAATTTATGACGCCTCAATTTTCAAACTATGCATTAGACATAAAGTGACAGAAATGCAGTGGCAAAAATGTATCGCAACAAGCCGATATATGCAAAGTACTGAAGCTTTGAAACTGCATCTCTTGGCTCTATTCTTTGATTTCTTTTTCTTCTGTGATTTCTTTCGACTGCTGAGGCGAACTGTGATAGCAGTGTCATGAATTGGGGAACTCTTCCACCATATTCTTCACTTTGAATTGTTAGCTTGGCTACTTATGAGCAGCATCATGACGCCCCCTCGTTTTTTTTGTTTTTTTTTTTGCCATTGTTTGTGACAAACGTCATTTTCTGCTTTACACCTTCTTTGACTACCAATCTTGCATTTTTCGTCATAGCCAGGGCCGCAGCAAATTTTGTAACTGTGATACTTACTACCGTGATAAAACATATGTGTTCCCTTTTCTTTTGTTTACAATTTTCTGGTCATTGTGTGCAAGAACCCGCAAGTGATCCTGCTTTGCATCGATGCTGTTGTCATTTTTATCTTGAAAGCAATATCTTATCGTATTACTACCGATCTGTAAAACGCCCAAGTTCATGCAAGAGAATGCTGAGCCTGGCCCTCTTGCTGCCGTAAATAAACATTGTGTTATCGTTGTTTCGCTTAATTTACTTTGTTCATTTCTTTTTTTACATTATTTGCTCTCTCCTAAGCCCTACAAGCATTGAAACACAAAATTTTCGCACAGCAGAACGCTGCGAAACTCCGGACGTAGGGACTTTCAGGGGCGGAGCCGGCCGAGCGTAGTGTCAGAAGCTGGCGCCACCTCGCGGACATCCAGTGAAACACCGTGGCCGCGGGAGAACAATAGGAGAGCGGACGACGTGCCAGGCATCTCAGAGTAGAGGAGGCGTTGTTCTGACTCAGTGGCACCTATTCCATCTCTATAACTAAAAGTCAATTATCTGTCCTTTGCATATGTGACTTGCCCAGCTCCAATTTTTCCTCTTAGCAGTAATGAAAACATCAAGTACCCCTGTTAGTTCCCTGACCACTTTTGATATCTTCTTATCTCTTAATGTCGTGCCTATCATTCTCCATTCGATTTCACACTGTGTGGCTCTTCGCTACTTCTCAAGTTTCTTTGTTATCCTCGAAGATTCTGCCCTATATGTTACGAGATGGCTGTTTGCATACCTTTGCAGAACATATGTGTGTCAACATATGAGAAGTGTGTTTCCCTAATGAAAGATCGATAAAGCTTGACACATGCTATAAAGTAGACTATGTACATCTGATATCATAGCAAAATGAGCACAATCAGAGAGCCGCAACATATGTCGATGGCACAAGTGCACCTTGAAGGCTCAAACAGACACCACTTGACATTCAACAACTGTATTTCATGCTCAAGTACAACCGTACGTGCTGTCGAATGATATACTAAGTTAATGAGAGCAATGAGAACTTGAAATGGACCTGGTTGGTGCCAAAAGCACAATGTGTCAAAGGCACAAGCATAGGTCGGCACACTCACTCATGAGTGCACTCACTCACACTCACTCGCACTCATTTAATAGACGTGAGTGCGAGTGCGAGCGAGTGCAAGTGAGTGTGAGTGGAAGTGAGTGTGAGTGCGGGTCCTGGAAAAATTATGGTGAGTGAGTGTGAGTGAGTGTTCTCCCACACTGCCAACCTATAGGTCGGCGCACTCACTCACACTCACTCGCACTCATTTCATAGACGTGAGTGCGAGTGCGAGTGAGTGGAAGTGACTGTGAGCGCGAGTGAGTGCAGGTCCTGGAAAAATTATGGTGAGTGAGTGTGAGTGAGTGTTCTGCCACACTGCCGACCTATGGGCACAAGTTCTCCTGACATTGGAAGATTTTCTGGACAGCTATTGCCTCATTAGTGCCCTGACTGCTATTAACTTTTAGAAATGAAACTTCAGCTTTGGACGTACGATTTATGTAGTCAGCATTTCAATGTTTTCTGGCATCACTCGACATCTGTGTAAGCTCTAGCTCTCCAATGTGATCACATCCCTGAATTCACCTCGCAGAAAGTCGGGGTTTGCACTCTGTGCCTCTTGTTTTCTCCGCCAACTTTGAGTAACAGTGCTGGCGACCGCACAGTAGAGGTACCCACTCAGGTTCTGTACTTCTGGCTGCATATTGCTGAGTAGACACTGACGAACTTGCACCACCACCGAAACTCCACAAGACTAGGACAGAACTTGCAGAGGCTATGACAACGCAAAACCCAGCGTATTTCGCAATCGAGCTCGATATGGTTTTAGAAACTACGCCTGCTTCACTTTTGAACGGTTTCAGACACCACGTTTGCTTCACTCAAAAGTGGGCAAGACGCACCGACGTAAGCATGCAACAGGTGAGCAAAATTTATATATTAATATAAAAAAAAAATAAAGGGACGGCCACGACTCGCGCAACTGTACAGCACCCTGTTGCAGGAGAGAATGAGCTAAGCGGTGATAAACGGCGTTATCAGGCGGACGCACATGACTGTACACATGTTTACAGCGTGTTGCGTAAGCAGACCGCAAGAGTATTCGACAACTAGTGTAAAAAAGAAATACTTTGAAGTGTAGATATTCACGGTAGACACGACAGGGACAGAAAGTGAGTGAAAGCAGGTACACTGGGAACTCCATTCGACAATACGACTGCACGTTCTACGACAGGAAAAACACGTACTACGGCGCATCAAAACTTCAGACCCTGTCAAACACAGCTGTCACCTACATATACGGCACCAGACAAACAGGCGCACACAAGCAGCCGGTGACGCCTAGTGACTGCTCCCGATTACCGGGAGTTGCGTAAGGTGCACTATCAAACGATGGTCTCACTTCTGGGTTATATCGTTAACACACCACGAAGCACACGGAAGAGAGCAGCGGGTTTACTCAACGGACGACTCGCGAAAGGCACTGCTGTAGTACTTGCCTTGCATACCCAAAGCTCACACGGCGTGATGTTTCGTAGCCCTGTACACGTCAACCTCATGTGTTCCTAGTCATCTAAATGACAACACAGAGTGACGAGATAATACCGCATTTTCGATCACAAAAGCCATCGGAACTACCAATGCATAAGACTGCTCGCGCTCGCACACACCACGCTCGCACTTCTCATGGTGAGCAGCTGATGTTGGAGTGGCCGCGAGTAGCATAGATTACGCTGGTAAATAAACATTGTGCAATCTCACTACAACAGCCACGTTGTTGTAGTAGGTTTGTTTGGATTACAGTATGCATACAGATTGAAAAGTAATGTGTTTTTCTACTTTTGTCGTCCTAAGGTGATCTCAAGCACCAAAAAGTTTGCTTGGGGTGGCTAGGGGATGGCTAGGGGACGCCACCGCCGCTGGTTTGCAGCCGACGGTAGCTGCAGTAGCTGCAGAGCAGTGAGATTGCCCACATTGAAGGAATTTTGTTAGCCCCCGATTTATGTTACGTGCTTATTTATTCGACCCCCCTGATTCTTTCAAAGTGACAGCGACACACATCTCTAGATAAGTGACGTACGCTTAAGGGTACAGTCTGACCATCTGTATTTATTTGACAATGGAGGTAAGTGTGCGTGGGTCGCGAGCCAAGTTTCTGATTGTTCGTCATCGGCAGTTACATACTGTAGGGAAACATTTATGTGATATAACGTGCCTTTTTTTAAATTTTGCAGGGCACATTCGTTGTAGACGAAGTCAGCGCCATAATCAAGGAGGTACGTTCCGTTTAGGGAATATCCTGTAGATATTGCGCACCGGCTTGACTCACTGAAGTGCTTACTTAAAGCTGTGGTAATGAACATGCGGCGGAGTTTATTTTTCTTATTTTGTTATGATCGAATGTCGCCAGTGTTCAGTGGGGTCGTGCTATAATTACCGCAGTTTGTTCTTCGCCCGCATTAAGTGTATAGAGCGGTACTCCACATCGAAGTGTTCGCAAGTCTTTGAGAACAGCGAGGGTGCTGCTCTGACAACCTTCGCGATTCTAATTAATACGTCTTGTGTTCCAGGCGATGGAGACGATTATTGGTGGAAACGTTTACCAGCATAGCAAAGTGCCACAGTGGACGAACACTACTGTAGAGCACATACTGGGCCAACTTACAAAAATGAACAAGCCATTCAAGTACATAGGTGATGCTCCGTTCACATTTGTGTGTAAATGAACACCTTGGTGCAGCTTAGAACAAACGATGTGCAGTGTCTAAACGATAACCTAAGGGAGCTTGCTGGATGACATTTTTGTCATTACAAAGTGTGCTTCATTTGTTCAAAACAAGACCTGAATATATTTTGTTTGAAATGCGTGTAACTTACTCACCATTCGATTATTGGACCAATGCGCCGAAGAAACACTGTTGCCTGCATCTTTGATGCGCTGTGGTATCAGAACGGCTCATAACCATGCAACAAGCCCAAAAAATCTGTTCACCTTAAATTCAAATTTGTTTCGACTTAAACATTTTGACCCTAGTATCATATACTTCAGGATGAGGGAATGATGCTGTGGCAGTTTTTGGTGCAAGGACTATATTTGAACAAGGAGCACCCTCCATAGAAACAAGTACATTGCAGAATTGTAAACGTACCCAGCATTGAGTAGGTGACTGATTTTTGAAGCATCATTGCATGCACACATACAAAAAGAAAAACAACTCATGTTTTATGCCTTTCTCTTATATTCAGTGACATGTGTTATCATGGAGAAGAATGGTGCTGGTCTTCACACGGCAACGTCTTGCTACTGGGACAACACCACCGATGGTGAGATAGGCAATTTAGGTTATACAGCGCCTTGTGGAAGATCGTACAGAGCTATTGGGAGCTCTGAAAGTACTAGCAGCAGGCTGTAAATGTGGCACTGATGGACAGTTTTATTCAGCTAGAAGCAGTGTCGGTAGCTTTTTCCAGACAAAGTCATCAGGTCATTTTAGTAAATGCTTTTAATTGGGGAATAATTTTTATACATTACCCTACACCAGGGCCACATTTGAAAAGATCATTCTTTAATTACATGAACTTATTTGCCCATCATGTACGTAATCCATGTCTTATATGGCGTTCCAATACCATGTGCAAAGCCACAAGGTTGTTACTGGCCATGGCAGCTACAATTTCATGAGAGTGAAATGGAAGAACATTTTTGTACTTATATTTCGATTTAAAGTCAATGTAGAGCTCCGCTATGGTGTGTTTCGTGACCATATCATTATTAAAAGACATAACACTCACATCTCTCAAAGTGTGGCTCTCTCTGACTTATCTGTGGTTAATCACAATCTGTCTGCTCTTGCCTTTCAGGAAGCTGCACTGTACGTTGGGAGAACAAGACAATGTATTGCATTGTATCTGTATTTGGCCTGGCCATATGAGGACTTCTTTTGCATGCCTGTGACACTGTGTGTGCATTCCATAGGTCTGGAAAATGAAACTCTTCAGTACCGTGCTGCATGCATTAAAAATGATAAAGAAAGGTCGCCTACGCTAGTTTTGTGGAAGTTCTTGACCAATATTTTTTACTTCTGCTGAACGAAAGCTTGGTGCTGGATGTGCATTGTTGGACTTTTTGAAGATCGCTTGTACGTGAATATTATTTCACGAAATAAATACTATGGTATTTATTATCCTTTGTTTGCTTATGATGGCCACAAAGTGGCAGACTGAATAGGAAGGATAAGTGCGGACATGCTGAAGACTGATTATCAGTGAAAGTATGGGGAAGCAAAGTGTTCTTTAAAGTGACATGGTCAGTAAGTTTTAAATTGGCAACTTGTGTTTTCTGAATTATATAGTCATTTACATTTTAAGTTACATTGTGGAAATAAGCTTTATAATTACCGGGAAAAAAAGGGGGGGGGCTCCAAGTAGCTGCCTATTACACCATTTTCAGTACAGTCGGTGATGAGAATGTCGCTGCTTTGGTCAGCGGTGAGCCAGAGGAGGGGAGGGGCTTATAAACCCCTACCCAGGACGCCTACTCACCTTCCCTCACCACATCCCCACTGTCATTTTCACAGAGTCCGATGTATACGTTCAAGGGCTCTGTTAATGGTCATTGCAGTTCAGGAAGTGGCTTTTGGAATGGCTTCCTGGCACTGTTGGGCCCCTTCAAGGAGATTGGGTAAAGGGCTCAAGAAATAGGCATCATCCTATAGCCATTGTCATTATCTGTATTTTTACTGGCTGCTGGATTCCTCCAAATGGAGTGGGGATATTGTGTAAACTGCCTGCCAGTGGACTCAAAAAGGACGTTAAAGGGGCCCTGAAACAAATTATGCATGTTCCTTTTACTGTATGTTTGCTTGATGTGGGACATTACGATGACGGTAGTACCAGTGAGAGTGGTGAAATCGGAGCGTATTATATTTTAATTTGTACCTGAAATTGGCTTCCACACCGAATGCAGCATTGTACATCAACAGTTTCTTTGAGTGGATATGACATTGCTTATGATGGTTGCACTGCTAGTTCTGAGTGGCTGGGGACAGTCTGGAATAAAAATACTTGTCGTGCATGCTTATAATGAACTGGCTATAATGAATTTTAAGGTGTAAACATGCTTTATGCTTGCTACAGCTACTAAAAGATATAAATTTACGCATTAAATTTCATTTAGTGCGCAACTGGTACAAGGAGCCCAAGGCAATGATCCACTCAAAAAGGGCGACAACCGTTGTAGGAAGGCCATAATGGACAGCACGGTTCCAGTACCATAGATGCAGACCGCGTTTTGATCGGAAGCAGCGAACACGTCTCTGTGTGAGTGAAATGCAAAAGGGGATGGCAATATTTGTCATCTGCTTTTATATTGAATTTAAGTTGGATAACTCCTGTTTAACCGCGTCAATCTTGAAAATTCTTCTTGAATTTACCTTGGGGTAATGTGAAGAATTTGTTTCAATGCAGAACTCGGCGAGTAAAGTTTGGTTGCTTAAAGAAAAGGATTAGTGCAATCAGCCTTAAACAAGGTCCCCATTTGCTTAAGACTGACCAGTGACACTGTTTGTTTTCCGATTTTATGTTTATCTTCTATCCGTTGACACACTGT
Organism: Hyalomma asiaticum; assembly: GCA_013339685.2. NCBI lineage: Eukaryota > Metazoa > Arthropoda > Arachnida > Ixodida > Ixodidae > Hyalomma > Hyalomma asiaticum. Next base: position 106,346,191 of record CM023486.1, read on the forward strand.
ATATACCAGAACTACCTTGAATCCAAGTCCAGTAAAAAATATAGCGAGCACTGCGGTCAGTATGGCAGCAGTGGCAGTAGCTGGTGCAGCATGTCTGAGGGAAGTGCATGGGAAGTGCCTTCATTGTGCACACCGCACGTTTTTTAGTGGTGACACTGCTTCAGTGTTAATCAGAATGCTGACAGCAATCATGAGGCAGTTTCTACCAGCACTTTTTCTCTGCTTACTAGCAGAGCACTTCAGCGAAGCTTAAAGGAGTACTGACACGATTTTGCGGCAGCTCAAAATGTATGTTTTTCGTTTTGTAGCCACGTGTTGTTAACGTCCTCCACACACGGAAGCCAGGAAACACGTACAAAATATTTTAGTTTGGTTTTAAAGTTTTCGTCGCCCAGCACTGCAAGCCAGCCACAGCGCAACGGACACTACGATGACGTATGGGCACTGTCTATTAAAAATCGCCGAAATCGCTGTCAGAGTCACTGGACGACCGTGAATTGTTGTTGTTTGCGTGCCCCACGTGTAATTGACCTTAGACGACAGATTTGCAGCGACGCTATCACGAATTGCTGTCCCTACGTGCTCAGACGTACGTCCGACTACGTTGACACGTCACTAAGAAACCGCCCCCTCGAAATCGAAACCGAAAGTGGGCTTTTAAGGAAGCCGTATTAAAAATATATTCATTGCCTTGTGAGGCACCATGATGCTCTTTTTGGAGTTCTCCACGCCAGTGCTTTCATTTACAGCAATAATACGAGAATGTCAAAAATTCGTGTCAGTACTCCTTTAACAATATATTTGTACGTGAAGTCAGAGTATGCAAAATTAATTTCATGTCATATGCCACTCGAACGCGAACGTTCTGGGATAGCAGTGACAAAAAAAATAAGGGTACCTGGTGTGAAATGTCTTTATATATTTACATTTTCTCAGTGTACATCCATTAATATGGAAGGCAAACCGTGTCTCGTCTTGTGGCAGCCCATAGAACAGTTGGCTTTGCAGAGTTGTCAGTTGTGGTCTGTGGGCATGGATGGATGCAACCTTGTGATCTTCAAGGAGTGTTCAGCCCTATCAGATGCGCTATGCTTGAAGTACAGTTTTGTAATTGAGAGATGGTGACATGTTCAGTCACTTCTTTTGGACAATGCAGGGCATCAGAACCCAGTCTTCCCTCACTTAAGCTGCCAGCTTCTGATTTAGAAGCTCAGGAATGGTACTCTTTGAAACCATGGCAGGAAGCTGGCAGATCTGAACAGGTCGAGGCACCAGTGTTTACACAACGCCTTGGGAAAGAATTTCCTTAGAAGGGGCCGCCCCAAGATGACTGCTGTTCGCTCGCCCTGCGTGCTTCGGCTAGCCTCTGTGCAATCATGTCTTCAAAGGCAGAGCTCTGCAGGTGCCTTGGCTGTGGGGCCTGCTCAGTTTCCTGGAAATCGGCATCCACGTTCGCTCCAAACTGTGTCTGGCCCCTAGCGAAGTTGGAGTACTTTGCCCTCTTTGGACCAGGAGTTGAGCGGTATGCGGATGGAGGAGCAAACTCCGTCGGCCTTTCTTGCCTTTGAAGCTCCACCCAGTCCTCTTGCGACACTGAAAATGAATGACGCTTTCCTTAATCCTGGACCAGGAGTACCCAAGATTATCAACAGAATAGCTTATATATGATGCCTTCATAAGCACATATATTCTGGGCCTGTGAAACTTCAAGTTAAAATGATTGAATTTTGTGCACTGCAATGGCAGAATGAGATGTCAGCCAAAAGAAGCACACACTTCTTTTGTACCATTTGTAGCTCTTGTAACATCATCACAATTTTGGCTCATACAGATAAAAGTCTACAGCACCTTTAGAGGCCAGGTTTGAAGCAATAAGGCATGCCTGCCTTGGAATTTTTGTACATATGGTTTGGTCCAGTTCGTGTTCCATCGTTATGCTTAACTCTGTGAGTATAGTGTGCACCCATATAATATTGCTGCAAAGCTGAGCTGAAAGTTGGCATCTGGTGTGAGGGGTGTGTGCATGTTGATTTCTCTCTCTCTCTTTGCTTTTAGCGGTGTGAAAGATTCAGAATGAGCTATGTGGTTGGAATCCATGCCGTGATCGGTTATATCAGCAAGTTTGCAGCAGTTCACAAAAAGCTTCTGTACAGTACAGCATGAGGTGAAGGTATGGCTGTATTTACGTGAATTTAAACACATAAGAAATCATGTGGAAGCAGTAAGGCAAAAGAGCATGTGTCATGTGTTTGTGCATGTGCACAAATGTACTACTATATTACACACAAAGAGCAAGTGGGAATCTGTGCTGTCTAAATCTTTCCTCTGCCATTCAGACATGGCATACCAATATGTAGTCTTCAAATTAAGGGCTGGCTGCAAAGGATTTATTTTTATCCTTAGAAACCTAGTTCGACTCAGTGTAGACATAGAGCAGCCTCCATTCCTATTACTGTCGGTGGAAATTTCAAATGCTTGTCCTTACTGTACTTGGGGTGACCAATACACAAATGCCCAACAATGGGCTTCAAAAAACTACCAAGTCTCATAGATGCTCAGGCATAAATATAGGGATACAGTCGAACCCGGATATATCGAACTCGCCAGAAAACGTTTATAAGTTCAATATATGGCATAATTCGATATAGGCTCGCTATAGGATTTGTTGATGTAAAGGCACCATATTACTAAAAGGGCTTTATTAATATACAGTAGAATCTCGATGATACGATTACGGTTGATGCGAATTTCGCGATGGTACGAATTTTAATGTTGTTTTGGATGGACTACATAAAAATGCGCCGTCATTCGGTGTTATACGAACAGTTTCCCCAGCCATTGCGGATGATACGAACGCGCGAAATGACCGCTTCACACGAGCGACTGACTCAGATTTTTGACTGCAGATTTTTTCCACGAGTTCCCTACGACTTTGGACCGGAAACTGGCAGTGAAAAACAGAAAAAAATTGCTTTTCGTCGACCAGTGTTCGGCCCATCCCAAAGACTGCAACTTCAGCAATGTCGCCGTAAGGTTCCTGCCCGCAAACACCACGAGCCGTCTACAGCCGCTGGACGCGGGAATAATCCGAAATGTGAAGCACCATTTCAAGGGATTGCTTGTGCGGGAGGCTCCTGGCGAAAATTGAGCGCAAGGATGAAAACTTGCGGATTAGCCTGCTTGACGCGTTACATTTCTTGGCCATGTCCTGGGATAATGTGACCCAGGACACGATCGCGAACTGCTTTCGCAAGTGTGGATTTTTCGCGGAATCGGATGCGGCTCTGACGGAAGAAAACCAAGAGCCTGATGACGATTTGCACATCGAGGGTTGGGAGAACCTTGAAACTCAAGCTTCGGCGCGAGACTTCGTCACCGCGGACGACAACGTAGCGACCTGTGGGCTACGATCCATTCGAAGAATTGATCGACGAGGCAAAGGATACCGAGTCTGAGAGTGATGGTGAAGATGCCCGTGAGTCGGATCTCCTACCGTCAATGTCTGAAAACCTTGACGCCCTCGATGTACTGCGACACGCCGTAAGCATCGGCAGCGCGAGTGAAGCAGCCGCAGCACGGTTTTATTCCTTTCAGGCGGCTTTCTTGAGGGACAGCGAAGTTTAAAAAGTTCAAAAGAACATCATTGACTTTTTCAGCAAGAAGTAGTTGACCCAATAATGTTCTTGTTCATCTTCATGATCAGCTTTAACTTGTTTTGGCTCATACGAATACGGGATGATACGAGTATTTTACGTGCTCCCTGCGAATTCGTATTATTGAGATTCTACTGTAATGGCTGAGTTCCGTGCCATATTTTCGCATGAAATATTCCTGGATGTCCTTCTGTTTCAGCCTTACTTCTGTCTGAACCACTTTTTCTAGGGTGGTACCGGCACTTTTCTCCGCCATCGCGAGGGAAAGCCAACTCACGGGCACTTTAGAGGCATGTGGAATTTGATATATCGGTTGTCGTTGCTATTTTCGTTCGATGTAACCGCAACTTTTGCTATATGTTCTCAATGTAAACTTACCGTGTTTAGAAATTGTTCGATATACGGGATAATTTGATATAAACGGGTTCGATATAGTCGGGCTCGACTGTACTATCAAGTGTAAATATGGATCCTGAGCCGAACATGCAAAGCAACATGCATATTTGTAAATGGCACTAAGATGATTGAAATCTAGAACCTTTTGTGAAACAAGGTCCCAAGAACCAGGCCAAATCCATTAACCGTGCAGAACTGTATTATACCTGTGTCACACGAGCACATTGGAGGGCCTTCGAGTCGACGACCTTCGAAAAGCCCACAACTTTATCGACTCAAGATAAGTTCTGGCGCTGCTACACGACATTTTTGAGCGGCCGTTGAGTCGCCGAGTGATTTCACAACATGGCGGCAACCAAAGCACCTGCTTCAATTCTAATTCGCACTAGTTTCTTGCTATTACCATTTCATGTCTTGCAGCTGCTTGCTATTACCATTGCCTGTTACCATTTGAACTTAAGCGCTTCTTTTTCGAACTTATTGGTGCCGGACCTGCATATAACGAAACCCTCTTTATAACGAAGTTTTTCGGGAATTTGTCAATTTTGTTATATCCAGGTTTAACTGTAATAGGAACAAGAGACACTAGAAATCAGTGGGGTATCCACAAAAGGCCATTTTCTGAAATATTTGTCATATCCTTAACCGACATCTGCCTGCTTTGTTCAATTAGGCCTTAGTAGTAACACAAAAACTTGAATATTACCCTTATTTCACCACAATTTCTCCAGTGGTATATGCTAATAATTCATAACCGAGGGAAGCTGTCACATTCTACAATTAGCTTTGGTTTGAAGTTTCTGCAAGCTACTAGAACAAACTCACATTTCTTCTTTCGGAAGAGTGGATCGTTGACCATGTCTGCCAGGTTCTTTCCTTCATCCCATGGTCGCATTTCAGGAACTTCCAAAGTGTCAGAATCACCAGTAATTTTGGGGCGATCTGGCACGTTGCTACTTGTATCGGCTTGCTCACTTTCATCTTCTGATGAATCTATTTTGGGCAGATAATTCAGATGGGTTAGAGTGAGAAAAAAATATATGCTCCTTTTGAATTTGTACATCAGCATTAAATGAGAAAAACATGAGTAGGTATTAATGGTTGCTCAAGCTCAATGCAGCACTAGTAAGCAAGCTGCATAAAACTACTAGAGAACACTACCTAATGCATGAAGCCTACAAGGAGTTATGTTTATGTAGACATAACTTTTGATTTCATTGCACTAAACGCTAGTGATACTGAGTTATGTACTACAAACTATTAGCGTACATAGGTAGGGCATGCAACAATGTGCGACTATGTGAGGCTCCTCGACCACTGAAATGTGCAGGGTGTGTGATTCCAAAAGATGCTGCAACAACAGTGATTACTACTCATGAAGTGGTAAGTCAGAGTTCATTAACTAACTAAAGTTTGCCAAGCATCGGAGAACACGAAGAGCTAGCGGTCTCTTTACTATATTATTTAAGGAGTTCTGTGATTCTTGGCAAGCGTTTTCAACCTCTCGTTTCCACCAACATCTCAGCTGTTGAATTCCTTCCCTTTCGTCTCGTGTACTTGATCACTACAGTACAGAAACAAGGACCGCGATTCTGTAGTCAAGCTGGGCACTTTTGTTTATACTGGTTTCAATCATCCTTTTGACGTGCTGCATCATATCTGCCTAGCCCAGTTTGCAACACACCACATTTGTTACACGCACTAACACCCATCTTAAGTTCATGCAGAACAGAAGCTCAGGGAAAGATGGGAGGCTTGAATTGATGAACAGATTGTCAAAAGCGATGAAGAACAGGAAACATCACAGGAGCCAATGTTTCGACAAGTGGGTTTGTCTTCGTCAGGACGGCACCTTGTCAATTTTGCCAGTTGCCATCCCGACGAAGACAAGCGACTTGTAGAAATGTTGGCTTCAGTGACATTCCCTGTTCTTCATTGTTTTTAACAATCTGTTCATAAATCTTAAGTTCGTGATACTTTATGTAGTTGTCAAATTCAACTTTCCAGGAGTACAGGGAACATGTGATCTCCAAGAAGGCAAATATGTTACCTTACATAGATACCGCATGCTGCATATTCATTCACAGCGAGCTAGAATGAGACCGAACATTCACTGCACAACACTCACATAAGGGGGTACTTATACGATTCTTTTTGAGTAAAGCAGCACTTCTAGCTGTGCAGTGGTCAAATGGCCTTTGTTATTTTTGTTCATTCACGTAAGGCCGTACCTTTGTCCTCTTCCTCTTGTTTATTGTCGGGTATGTTCTTTTTTTGACGAATCCTAGCCAGGCGTGCTTCAAGCATGGCCTTCCTTTTCTCCTTCATCCTTTTTGAGATTTCTTTCTGTTTCTCCGTCTGAAAGATACAGTCGATACCTTTGGCAGTGAGAAGAAGAGCGGCTGCTAGATAATGGGTGGTGTGTGTGGATTCAAGAGGAGATAAGCGGCATGAGGCTCCACTGCAGTCTGATTACACAGCAACACAGAAAGATATAAAATGCCTCTTTCAATGAAATTGTGAATACTAGGTTAATGAAATGGCTAAACCTTACACACTATGGCAATAACCAAGGCGTGCAGCTTTAATTTATTTTGTATCACATCAACAAATGCTGGCAAGTTGATTCAGAAACTTTTTTTTTTATTTTATTAAACCACAGTCTCCGCATTGCAAAAGTTTCTTTCTATTAATTCAAGAAGAAAGGGAAGAATAGGCAAAGTTTAAAAGGTTAAGAAATGAGAAGAGAAAAAGGTGGTTTAAAAAAGCTCACTTGATCTCTGAGCTTGTTCAGCATGTCCAGTTGCTTCTGACGCTCTGCAGAATCGCCCGAAAGGTCATAGAAACCAACACCGTGCTCTCTGGCCTCTGGATAAAGCAATGGCACAAAAAGGGATGAAAACATCCACTGAACTTCCAAAGCCAACATATAAGAGAAGCATTCTGAATCAAATCCTAGCTGTCAGAAGGACATTCATGCTATTTAAATTTATGTTGGCACATAGCAAATGTGCTTTATTAAGTAATACAAGCTTTTAGGTGGCTTAGTGGTCATCAATTTATGGTTTATTAGTGCAAAATATAGAAAACATTGATAAAGATGCTTGTTTTCCCATTTCCACTTCTCCTTTATATTTCATTTTTACATTAGAAGTTGCACAAAGATTTCACTCGAACATTCAGCAATCTTGCAGATGTCATACACATCAGGCAAGTCAATGTCAGCCTACTATAATTGAGTCAGTGAACATGAACAAATCCCTTCATCCACCCGGCACAGATAACAACCGAGGTTAGCAAGTCCTTTAAAAATGTACATTTCCTCAGTTACTCTGATACAGTTTTACACAGCACACATTCTTTAATACAAGGTCCATTTCTAAGATTTCCGAAGACCTGAGACACAAACCTTGGAAGCGCACATCACCGTAGTGCAACGACTCTTTGTATGCATTCTCAGCTTCCTGATCTTGCCACTGCTGTCTTAGCTGCTCGCGCGTGCGCTCATGTGCCAGGAACTGCGCTGTACGTTCAGGAATGTCTGCTTCGACAACACTGGAAATATACAAAAATATGATATCAGTGTTCTTTTACAAAAGGTTGAGTGTTTTTCCGAGTCATTACTGTTCATTCGAGTCCATCTTAGCATTTTAGCATGAAAATCTACCAAAAAAACAACAACAACAACAAAAAACGTGCTATTTACTACTGCTTGCAAATATACTACTGATTTTCATGATGTAATGAATCCGTTACAAGAGCTCCCCGTCTTCTCAATGTCGAACTAATAAAATTTCATAAATGATTATGAAAAATGGCCAGAGGCTAAAAAGGTTTATTGCCAAATATACTGCAAATTACGGTTAGGTCCATGTGGATAAGTTTGGCTACTTTCATTAACAACTGGTCATAACTGATGACTTCATTCATAACACTGTGAAATCTGCATGAATCAGTGCTGTACTTTCCAAACCAAGTAATTATCTCACCTCAACAGGTTCATCAACCCCTTATCATAAGTTAAATGCAGGGCAGAGGCCTTCTACAGAAATTCTTAATTATGCAAGCCCTGTTCTGACTGATTCCATCCTTAACTTACAAATTTGCTGTTCTTATCACTGATCTTCTGCCGCCACTAACTATACCATTAGTTTTATTTCCTACATATTTTATAATGTATGTAACCACACACCTTGCTGTGTTAACCCTAACTACTACACCAAGTTTCTGCCTCATCACATTGCCTCAGTCGGGTTTTACGTCCCAAAACCATGCTATGAGAGATGCCGTAGTGGAGGTCTGCAGGCATTTCGACTACCGGGGGTTCTTAACGTGCTCAATTAATATTCATTTTAATGTGAAGCCTGTAATACTGTTTTACGTTTATTATTCTCCAGGTACAGCATCCTACAACTTGGTACCTACATAATGTACGGAGCGCAGATTTTTCTTTTAAAGGACAATAGCAAGCTGTCATTCATGGACTTGAAAGTGGCTGCATAATGCATCACAACTCAATTTTCTAGTTTTCTGCAGAATTGCTGAGCTTTTGTATTATCGCAATCCACACTGCAAAATTCCAACCAGGGCACGTTTGCACAAACTTCTGCAATGAACACAAATAAAACAGGCAGAAATAAGAGCCCATTGCTGCATATTTTACAAAATACTTTGTTCCAATGCATTGCACAAACACACCCCAGTTCGAATACAAGACCGGATAGGCCAACAAATATGCTCTTTCACTGTAAAGTATGAGCACTGGTGTTCACAGTACAAAGCTTGCTGCTTTTCTAAAATCCAACCAGCCATCGTTGTGAAGTGCACCTTCCAAATGACATACCCAGCTTTTCCTGTGAGTTCCTTGTCATTGTCGATGAGTGCAGGCAGGTCTTTACGCATGCACCTTCGAGATCTTCCGAGAGCATCAGTGTAGTCCACCCTAAGTGACAACATAAGTGTACATATAAGTATAGTGCAATGCAGGACTAACTGTTGAGTCTCAGCGTTGCAAACAATGATATAATGGTGAAGTTTCAATCACACACAAGAAACCGGACGTAAGTTCTGCTGTCATGCTAAATCTTACAGGCAGTCCTACTATAACTCAGCTGAAAAATGAAATTCAATGGTGAACTTTTGCTTGCCTGCAGTTCTAAGTGATCTGTCCAACAAGCAATAGAGCACAGTGCATGCTAATCACATGTTGCCCTGCAATTAATTTTTTAAAAACATGAACTCATTCAGAATTATCAACTTGCGTTCTTTCCACCAGTTAAGAGTTTTCCATAATGCAAACTAACTTAGTCATGTCTTTCACTGTTTCATGCACAACTTTGAGCAAAGGCCCTAATAGGCTCATAATGTAGTGCGCTACAAACGCATAGACATGAAAACTAGAAGCACAATAAGAAGGCAGCTGTAATGCAAATTCCACCTTTTGTAAAGTGTCAATGTGACAAAGAAATGGAAACTGCACAATGCAAATGAAGTGCTCCAGGCTCAAACAAAGTATGTTCAAGTGTAGGAATTAATGAACAATCATTAATCAAACTGACTTATCAATCAATTAACCAGTTCAATCAATCAATGATCAAAGTGACCAAACATTAAGTTATATGGTTAAAGGCAGGAAACTTACTGAGGCTGATATGTCTTAATAAAGAACAAGCAGTTGTGTGCTCACCATTCTTCTTCGGTGCCGGCAAGGCTCTTGTCCAGGGCCTCGTGGTCTGCACTTGGTGCATCATCATCTGCATCTGTATCATCCTTATTGTGCACCCCAGCTTCTTCCTTGGTAGGCACAGTGGGCGTCTCTCGTCGTTCCCTCTCCTCGACCGCTGCGTCCATTGCTTTCCTCTGGAAGTTCACAACGTACAGGCTTGTCTCTTCATCTCCTGGTGGTGCAATGAAACAGGAAATAAAATGTGAATACACAGTGCAGCCCTTTCTCCAACCCCTGACAACATCACTGTATCTCAGAGAAAGTCTGGCACTTCATATGCATAGATTATTTGAAAAATACATCTGTGACAGAATCATTTATCAGTCTGTTAAAAATGCAATGTGACCCTGAAAACAAATTTCTGAGTTGGAAAGTTGAAAACAGAGGCATAACAAAGATTCTATTTCTGGTTTTGGGGGGTTCTAGACGACCATGCATACCCGTGCTTGTGTATACATATATAGCATGAATAGCAACACTCGATATGAGCTGCAACATGGTGTCTGTGGTTGAAGCATTGTGCATGGACATTCATCCATGCATTGTGCATTATGCACAATGCATGGATGGTATCGGAAGAGCTGCCTTAGCTGGTCAATGCATATAAGGGCACATTTGAAACTCATGTTCGTGAATGAAGTACACGGTGGACAGACTTGTGGCTTTAAAGAGTTTCTTACTGCATGTCATACATGTTATGGAGACTTAGAAAGTCACCTGAATTTTTTTACACTCAGTCCAAAACACAGGCAGAAGCAACTGGTCTTTTTCATCCCCACTGAGGTGCAATGCAGTGGTGAATCAATAGTGTTTGACATATTTTCACCAACTTCTGCCTCAGTTTCAAACATCCTGCATGAGGTAGCAAAACTTTGTAAGCACAGTGCCACTTCGAAAGCAAGGCTTCACGGTCCACACAACATCGATCATTCAACGTCTTTAATCCTCATCTCTTGAAATGGTTTAAGGGTTCTCGATTCACGTTATGACATAGGTGTGGGTGCATGTTGCTTTCCTGAAAAACATCTTTCTCTGGCAAAATTTAAAGGACAAGTGAAATACTGGTGCTTACTGCATATACAATTGCAGAAATGTTTATTCGAATCACCCAAGAACAAAAACAAAAACAAAAAGGAAACCATGTCAAGTTTCTTTCGCACCATGTTTAGCTTGCCCAGAATGTGCATAGCCTGTGTGAGCAAGCAAGCAAAGCCGAGTGTGCCAGAGTAGACAAGAGAACATAAGAAGACATACCTGGAATTATTTTGCCGGAGCTGAGCTTCTCATAAAGTTTAGCTTTGCGTTGTAGTGCAGCTCTGTAAAATACAGTGGCAAAAAATATAATGCGTAAGATAAGGGATGAGCAGTGTTCTTTTTTGTATTCTATTAATATGGCAGAAAAAGAAACCTGCTCAGTAAAAGCAATGGTGCAGAGCATACGCCATTCTACATGCACATTGCATCAGCGTTCCCCAATGTATCTGCAGGCTGATATAAAGTGTGCTGAAATTTCACAGCATGTGTTTCATATTGTTGTCTTTACTGTTTGCTCACATTAGATAGAGTGCATTCAGGTACTGACATTACGCTTTTATAAACTTTCTTTTCTTGCAATAAATTAAAGTGCAGGAACTTGAAACAGAAAATAGCAAGCATTATATCATGTACTAGGTGCGGTGTTTATACAGTTGATTTTTAGGGCTTTACATCCCAAAACGATGATATGATTATGAGAGATGCCGTAGTGGAGGGCTCCGGAAATTTCAACCACCAGGGGTTCTTTTTTTAACATGCACTGACATTGCACAGCACAGGGCCGCTAGCATACTTTTTATACAAAAGAACTTAGTTTCATCTAACAAAAAGCACATGCATTGTAATACAGGAGATTGGTCACATGAAAGCTAGACATTGCAATACTTTGGCACCTGCTGTAGCTTGCTTCGTTGACTGCCATGCTGCTGCTAATAGCACTGCACAATGTCGCAGCACACCAGACAGCCAGGCAAGCTGGAGTGTGCACCAAAATGTAGCTATGTTCTATTCATACGCGAGTATACCTTTTGTTTCAAGGCACACAACCTCCAAGAAACTAGACGAGTTCCTTAGAAAAGTCCACCATCACAAGTTGTCCAGGTCACTACGGTGCAAAAAATGTTTAGGAAAAACGTCATGTTTGCACTAATCTAGAGCTTGGATAATTAGCAGAATGTCAGCTCAACATCCAGATAGAAGGGGTACCCACATATAGTTGTCGCAATCGCACCACAACACTCACGCTTTCGAATTACTCGAAAATGGTTGTTTTGATGTCGGTACAAAATGCTATCAGGGCTTTACAGAGGAGAGCGGCACTTTTGCATAACATATGAAGCCATTAAACTAATATCCGATTCAACAACCAAGATATATGTGGTTTTTGGGGAGAGATATATCCAATAAAACAAAATTGCCGAGTGTATTCAGAGGGAGCGCTCATCTGAACAGCGCTCACCTCGATCTCTTCAGATCCGCATCCTCATCGGGAACATCTTTAGCATCGGGCGCCTTTTTAGGCGGTTCTTTTTTCGTAGCAGCACCCAAGTCGTTCCCAAGAATAAGCTGTAAAAAAAAAAGTTAACGTGAGTTCCAGTAATGACTCTAATTATGCGTGTTTATCAGGTACTCACTTTCTGTTTGACATAACCGTCTTCAGGCTGAAACTGTTTTAGCTTTTGCACCTTTAGAGCTTCCCTTTTCCTGAGTAGTTCCGCCTTAAGGTCAATCAGCTGGAATGTTTGAAGAAATTGTTAGCATCAGATCGTCTTAGACCAGTCAGAGAAATTGCTTACCGAGGACACACTTGCACCAAGGGCCACCTTCCCAAACGTGCCTTTCTTAGCAGATCCTTCCATCTCAAGAAGCGTCAGTAACAGTATAGTGACAATCTAATGACTTAATGCAATTTTCGGCTCTGTCACGTTTCACACAAGCTGCCCATGTCCGTACGATCAGAATCTGCGCGAATGTTCGTGACGGCACGACGGCACCGACTTCGTCTACTCCATCAGAACGTAAACATGAGACCTACTGGCTTGGCTAGGCTTGGCATAGCCGCATACGCTACGACCTCCGGCATCGTTGGCAGGTGCGAGTGTTAATGCATTGAGGTCTCGGAGGCGTTACCTGTGATTGCGAAAATGAATTTATTATGTAACTCGTGCACTACTGTCAGTTTCGCGCAGAATACTGAAGCGACCCACATGACAAGGCGCAAGCGCGTTGCGAAAGGAACATAGTTCACTACATTTGTGCGTGTAAAGAGCGAACTAAACCACGAAACTCCGGGAGCAGCTGAGCTGGGTTGGAGAGTTTTCAACGTCGTGTTGCGTTTGTGTTGCCATTTGTTTTGATTGCCTGTTGCTGTCGGACCATCGCTGTAGTTGTGTATGTTTGTTCACGAGTTATGTGATGCCGTGAGTGACTTCTGTGGAAGTAAGGGTGAGGAAAATTCTTTACGTATGCAATAACTAGTCCGCGCCCATACGTGGGTCACCATTTGAGAGCGTGCGCACCAACCGAACGCTGCTTTCAGATTTTTGACTGTATGCTAGAAAATGAATAACGGACATTTTTCTTCCTGGGGAATCTTCATCCATTCTAGCAGGAGGCTTGGGCAGGTTATATGCGAAACCTTAGAACTATGAACATTTTAGTGCAACCCAAGTGCCACTAGGCTTGCACTAAAAAAAAAAAAAAAAGTGCGCGAATAGAGCGGGTACGTTGCCATGCACAAATGTTGTACGTTAGGTGGTCAGAATTGCTGCATTTGGTTCTTCCAGAATGACGCCATAAGTGTTCGACCAAAGTGCGCAGTTTCACAGTAGCGGAGATGGCCACTATTCCTACGAGCGTGGTCGCCACAACGAGCATTTACACAACGACGGTGCCGCTGTGCCAGGGTACCACTGTGCCGCTCTGTCAAGGCACGGTTGAGAACCACCAGCTGTGTGCCACTTCGACAGTCACTTTGCCGATACAAGTCACTATACCTCCGGTGGTAGCCGTAAGTATCGAGTAGCTCTCCGTAAGCGTAGTTCTGTCATTGTCGTGGTTTTTACCCGCAAGGCTGTAAGCTGCTCTTTGCCTTGCTCTTTACAATCAAAATATTCAACAGAAAGCCGGTGCTAGCCAGTTAATCAAAGATAGTGTTAGGAGAAACGTAATTCACACGTGTATTTATTTTTTGTAAAGTGTGATAACTTGCAGCACTGTTTTGCATATCATCTAAGTCATATCATTTGATTATATACGTGAGAAGTCGCAGCCATCTCTGAATAGTGTACAGGTAGAAACCTCGATACCGAAATACTTAGTTATTAGCCTGGGGCCGAGGAGCTATGTTAATCTCTTGAGCCTCGGAAAGACTGTGTTTGATTTTGTGGTAAGTTTGGCTGAGGGCAGAGACTGAACAATGAGTAACTTTTGCATTTCTCTTTCTTGCTCCCTTCAGCACACTGTTGTCCAGCCAACACCAGCTCTGTCTGGCACAATTACTGTGCCTGCAGTGACACCCACAGTGACGCCCATAACATCTTCATCAAACATGGGAGCCGTTTCTAATGTCAGTGCAGCTGCAGCATGCGCCCCATCTCTGACTACCACCTTAGTCAAGACTGTCGTGCCCACAAGCCTCCCCGAGAGGCATGTGAACATGGGTGATGGTGTTCAGGTTAGTCCCTCTGTTGTCCTTGTGCAGCATTTTGTCTGCTGGCTGTTACAGCGTTCATAAGTGCGCTTAAGCTCTGCACTCGTGACAACTGTAGATACAAGCCATACATCGTGAGGAATGAATAGACACTTTTGGACTGAAAGTTCACTTGCTGGTTACATCTATCTATTTCAGCACACTGAAAACTTCAGCAACTTAGTTTAGATTGGCCATTGCTGGAAAACAGTATTTCACTTACGTGAGGCTGTTTTCCAGTAACACTACTTGTCTTTTTGTATCATGCATTCCTTGCATGAATGTTTGAACGTTTTGCTTGTCATTATTATGTGATTACTATTGCAAGCATCTCTGAAAAGCTGAAAGTGCTCTGAAATGTTGCTACGTATGTCTGAAAGAAAAGGAAGTGCACAGCACCAAGGTGTGAAGGCATATAAGTACATTATCAGTACATATAGTTGATCTACTAATTACTGAGAAGCAGTCTTGCTAAGAGACAGTATTGAAAAACTCGTGAAGAGGTTTAAATTTCATATCATAGTGAAGCAGTTTGAGGCATCCTGCTTGTGAATATATAGGGTCAGGTGTTCCGTTAGTGTCACATTATGGTAGCTGCAGGATCGGAAAGTATCCTAGTGACAAGACTTTATGACACATCAAAGATATCTAAATGTCTCAGATTACTTGTTGGCTTTAGAATAACCCAGCAGGGTATTGGGACATACCCTCAGTATGTAAAACATGAGCTCGTAATGGTACGGATGCTTCTGCTGTGTTCACATATATAGTGAAGGCATTTGTACTGAAGAAAGAAAAAGAATGTAAATATATGAGATTTATGTATCATGGAAGTGGGATTGTTTAGTTGTGTTTGCTCTACTAGAAAACTCTGCCTGGAATTTTGTATCAACGACAGGGCCATAGGGTACCAAAATCTTATTTGTCAGCTGTTGCAGGTTTCTTGTGTGGTGTGGTGCACTGTAGAGAATGATGTTATGCAAAGCATTTTTGGCTGTAGCTTGTTATCACATGTTTGTACCTCTACAAGGCATTATCATATAATCAAGGTTGTTTGTGTAAGGAGCTACACAGGGCAGCCTTTTGCTCTGTTTATGCTGTAGACCACTCAAGAAGATAGGCTGAAATCTGTACACTACACCTGGTGGATTAAGTACAAGATGTCAGAACAGACACGTAGTGTGGACTAAAGGAAATTCGAGATACTTGTTTGCAAAAGAATGGTGGTGAGAGATGTATGCCACATATGAAATACCGTATTTACTCGATTCTAAGCACCCCTTTTTTTTCACGATCGTGATTCTAAAGGTGAGGGGGGGTGCTTAGATTCGAGAAATTAAAAAAAATGACCGCACGGCCCAACCCTTCTTCGCGGCAATATTTCAGCGAGATGGGTGTGAGAAATGACATTTTATTTCGAAAATAGTAAAAATAAAAACAAGTGCAGGCAGTGAACCCACCACTTGGTTCTGCGGTCAGTCACTCTCACTGTCGCTGGAGTCCGTTGCACCACTCGAGTCCGTCGCACCATTTGGAGCTGCCGCTCTCGGTGTCCCACAACAGATCGTCTTCAGTGCCGTCTAAGTTGTTACTGATGGAACACTTCTTAAATGACTTGACGACAATGTCAACTTTGACCCGCTTCCACACATCCGAAATCCATTTAGCTATTGCTGACTGGGGCGCTTTCTGCAGCTTTCCTGTTGGCGTTTTTTCCCGGTCAGGGTTCCGGACCCACTCTTCGTACTCCTGTCGAAGGTGGGCCTTAAAGGGCTTGTTGACTGAGGTGTCCAGGGGTTGTAGCACTGCTGTCATGCCCCCTGGAATAACAACCAAGTCGCAGTTGATCCTTTGCAGCTTGGTCTTAACCTCTGGGGTACGGTGGCTGTGAAAGGCATCTAAAAGAAGCATAAATCGCATAAATCGCGTGCCTGATGGTCCGCCAAGCAGTGCCCCCGGGCGCCGCTGCCACACGACGCGGATCCAGTCCTCCATCCGTTCGGCTGTCATCCACCCTTTGTCCTGCACTCGGACGATGACATCTTTCGGGAAGGATTCATTTTTTGGCATGTTTTTCCTTTTGAGGATTACGTAGGGCGGAAGCTTGCGTTCGTCGGCTGTGATGCACAGCATCACAGTGACACGCTGCTTCTCGTACCCTGTCGTCTTTACCCTAACTTCCCGGGCTCCTACTTCATTAATAGTGCTAGCCCTCGGCATGTCAAAAAACACGGGCGTCTCATCGGCGTTGCCGATCTGGCCGAGATCATAGCAGTTCTGTCTGCAGAGATCCATAATGTATTGCTGAAAAGCAATGAGTTTACCTTCAATGTCACCTGGCAGCTTTTGGCATATGGTTGTCCGGCGCCTCAAAGAAAATCCATTTCTCCTCATCATGCGCGTCACCCAGCCGTGGCTAGCACAAAACACCGCGCGGGGAATCTCCGTTCCTTTCGCGATCTCTATCGCTTTCATCTGGATCGCATCGGCAGTCACAGCGAAGCCCCTGTTTCTTTCGCTGCGAACAAACTCGCAGACCTCCTCTTCAAGTTGCGGATGTCGGCCCTTGCGCTGTCCCGCGAACTTTTTACGTGTCACGGCGCCCTTAAAAATCTGGTCCCGCTGCTTCCTCCACCTGATGATGCAGGCTCGATCCACACCGAATTCTGCTGCAGCACTGTGGTTGCCATTGTCTTCAGCAATCGCAATTGCAGCTCGCTTGAACTTCAAGTTGTAGGAAGCCCTCTTCGCACTCATACTGACCGCCTTTAGGACTATCCAACAAACAACTGACAAAGCAATGCACGCCCGTCCGCGACCCCGCGCCCGTGATGCCAGCGCAACCTGTCCGGACTTGCCGAGCGCCGCCGACTTCTGTGCTGCCATCTCTTGTCTGAACGTAGCAACACAAGACATGGCTTCCAAGATTGGCGGCGAGAAAGCGCGCATGGCAGCATTATTGACTGCGCCATGCTCGCAGAAAAAAAAGAGGGGTGCTTAGATTCGCAAGGAAACTTTTTTTCCCAATATTTTCTATCGAAAACAGGGGGGGGTGATTAGAATCGGGGGGTGCTTACAATCGCGAAAATACGGTATATTTATGCTTTCTGCATCTCCTTTGTCGTGGCAACTTAGTGTCCATGGTGTTGCATGCTAGGTATGAGGATAGAAGTACTAATCCTTGCACTGGTGGCTGTATTTCTATGTTGGCAAGATACAAAAACACTTGCAAGCATAGATTTAGGTGGATTGCAGAAACCCAAGTGGTCAGACTTCATCGCTTCATTGTCATCATCATCATCAACCTGTCTACACCCACTGCAGGGCAAAGGATATATCGTGGTTTTAACCAGTCTTGGGCAGTAACTAGTTACTAGTAACGCGTTACCGGTAACTAGTTACTTTTTTCAGTAACTTATAACTGTAACTAGTTACTTTTAATTTAGAGGAACTGTAACACTGTTACTTTTTACCTGGTAACTGTAACTGTAAACACCGTTACAGTTACTTCCTTTAAAAAGATATCCAGCAGCAAAACATCTTAAAAGCAGGGCTCGGCAGTATCGCGATACAAGACTATCCCGATGTTTCTCTTAAATATTTATGACTATGTGTACCTCTGTATCTAGGTAAATTTGCAAAATGTATTTGTATCTCACTAGTGGAGTGCTTTTACGATTTATCGTTTGTATCGCGGTGCTGTGCAGGACACGGACATCTCCTCGCTTTTTATTTTTTTTTTTTGAATGTGCGTTCCCAGGGCGGAAATGAAGAATTTTTTCCTATGAAGGCAAGCAAAGCTCCGCCAGTCGGCGACAAACAAGGCGGGGAAGGGTTCTTATCCCCGCCCCCATGCAGAGAAAGGTGCGCAACACCGCAGTATGGTCGGCCTAGGTGACAAAAGTCACTGTTCAGAGGCCGGTGCAGTATCCCTATTTTTTTTTCTTTTTTTGCGTGGCCATCCATTTCTTCATGACCACCCGCGCGGAAACCACCTAGAAATAGACGGTTTTCAATGCCTAGCACAAGTTCAGTTCTCAAAGCGGCGGTACTTCTAAAAAGCACTTCCCAAAGTGCCGGCAGCAATGACTCGAAGGGGCCTGGCCTCTTTCTCGCGTCTTAGGATGAGCTCCCATTCCATTTACGAGCGTGCAGCAGTCCTTCTTGGCACCAGGCTGTCCCAACGTATTAAATGCGAAGCATTTCTTGGCGAACTTCAGCGACTTTGAGCGTATCCATCTATAACTTTGTGCTCTCCTGGCCGTTTTGTTAACGGGATGCATACGAAAATTGTTATGCAACAACATGACTTCATGACGAACATAAATGACAGGTCGTAACATGAAAATCATGACGTGCATTTTACGAGCGGCATGATATACGTGCCATGGTCTTGGTGCTTTCCTGGCCTTTTCGTTAATGGGATGTATGCTAAAATTTGTATGACACAACATGACTGCATGACGAACGTAAATGACAGGTCATAACATAAGAATCATAATATGCATATATCATAAGCGGCATGATTTACGTGCCACGGTCTTGGTGCTCTTGCGGCCGCTTCGTTAACTTGATATATACCAAAACTGGTATGGCGAGACAACAATGTATAACGACCATGGGTGACACGTCCTAAGAACACGAAAATCGTGACATGCATGTTATGAGCGGCATGATTTACATGCCACGCGTTTCATTAATGGGATGTACATCAAAATTGCTATGGCACGTTGCACGACTGCATGACAAACGTAAATTACAGGCCATAACATTACAATCATGACATGCGTGTCATAAGCGGCATGGTTTACATACCACAGTCTTGGTGATCTCCTGGCCGTTTCGTTAACTTCATATGTACCAAAATCGGTATAGCGAGACAACAATGCAGTTCCATGTTACGTTTCTGATGCATGCTTCGCATTTCATTGATTCCCACTGCACGTGGGATCTGCCATTCTTTTTTTGTAAATAAATTCCCAACAATCAATAAAAAAAGTTGTTGCAGAAAATGAGGCGTGCGCAACGATTGCTGGTGTTGGGCTTTTGAGTGAGCCCCATTCATTCCTTTAGCTGGCGCTTTCCTACGAGCAACTTCGACTAACAGCACGCCTTTATATGTTTCCGTTGAAAGAACCACATAATTTCGTTTGCGGTATATTAATCTTGTATAGTAACGGAAAAGTAACGACGTTACTTTTTAGCAGTAACTGTAACTGTAACAAGTTACTTTTGGAAGGTGAGTAACTGTAACTGTAACATAGTTACTTTTCTGGCTTCGGTAACTGTAACACTGTTACTTTTTACTGGTAACGTGCCCATGACTGGTTTTAACGTGTACTCTCGGAATTCTTTTTTGATTTGGCGCCATCCATTCCTTGCACGCCAAAGCACCACATCATCATTTTTTTTGTAATTGTGATTTCTTACTAATTTAGGTTTTGAACAAGCAGCGGCTTCAAGACCTGGTCAAGGAAGTGGACCCGAATGAGCAGCTGGATGATGATGTTGAAGAAGTAAGTAACAAGCAAGAGAAAATGAGCAGTAACTAACTCCATAGTTCCTTAACTACACTGCCCTGTCTTGTAGTGTGAGTAGATGTAACATATGTGCAATATGTGCCTAACTAGTTATGAAATGTATGCTATTTTGCTACTGTACCTGGCTGCTGCACTCTCTGCTGTACATTTTTGTCTTGCTCTGTAGTACTTGCGCTTTGTAATTATTTGTTCTTGTTTTGTTACCTTCATTGTATGTCCCCTGGCCTGTTAAGCAATACATAGTACCATGAGTACATTTAGTCGCAACCTGTGAGCATGCTTGGTTACATATGTGCAGATTTTGTATAGGTATATACTCATGGTCACCATACTGAAGAAACTTCACTTCTGCACAGTGATGAACTGGTGCAAGTGTGAAAACTAAATTTTTCAGCTTTGCCCTGGATTCCCAAGGCTAGCTTAGTAAAAAATCATTACTGTCCTGTAGTCTCTACCTGTTGCAATAATTTGGTGGTGTTCCTGTAATGCAAGTAATTTAGGTTCTTCTAATTTTTGTTATATAGTTCAATTAAAAAAGTCATGGGTTCAGTTCCCACTGCTCTCGGGTTGATTTTTATCCACATTTATTGATTTTTCATTCATCTTGTAATGACTACACCCCTGAAAAAACTGTGAACTACAGCCTGTATGCTTCATATGTTATGGCGTCATACAGTTGTGACTAAGAGCCCATTGATCTATTCCCTTCCTTTAGTTCAATTCCTGGAGCAGTAATTCTTTGTGCTTTTGTTGGTGTCATTGCACCTCGACTTCTTGTGCGTGTGACCACTTCCTTGGTTCTCCTTGTGTTTTTCAACTACTCGAACTGTGTTTCAAAAGCAACTGAAAGGTGATCAGCTTTGGCACACTGCCAGAATGGCAGAAATGAAGCGCAGGAACAGTACTTCACCAGTTTCATGAGGGAACTGTGGTCGTTTAAGGGACAGAGCTTAGTATTATAGCATAGCACTTTGTTTTATAGATGTGAACACAGTGAGAATGCATTACCTGAATTAGGAAGACAATTTTGCAAGCTGTTTAGTCTTTGTCAGCATTATTGAATGACTGGAAATTATGGAAGCTGGTTTCTTCAAGCATTTTCATAGCAGTCAGTGTTTCTGTACTGCAGCTGCAAATACCCTGCAGCAGAATCATGTTGAGGTTCAGAATGTTTAATACCACATGCTTATTTTTCTTCCTACGTAGAGTATTAAAGAGACACTAAAGGCAAATATTAAGCCTACATCCAATGTTGAAATACCATTCAAGAAACATTGTAGTGTTTGTTTCATTCAAAGAACAACTAGTTTGAACAAAAAATGTTGTATATAAGTCGCCAATTTGCCATCAAAACTATTTACCCCAACCGCCTAACAGTCCTATTGATGTCGATTTGCCATTTGCTCTCTTTACTGGCTGACAGACCAGCTAGCTGTGTGAAAAGTAGGAGAGGACGGTTTAGCTGCTGTCGCGAGCATGCGCTGGCCCGTGCTGCAGCTGCGGAGAGACCAATTTCTATGACCTCACTAGTTCTGCTGCATACCGCCGCCCTGGCTACTGCCTCAGACTTGACTACATCACTGTGCCAGGTTCACAGAATATTCTGCTTGTGGCACAAGCTTTGTCATGCACCTACCTAAATTTCTTGAACAAAGCGGTGGTATAGATCATATTGATGTTTTAGACATTCTCTTAACTTTGACTTTTAAACGTATTAACATTCAGCCATCATTCTGTCTGAAAGGCTGTTTACCTTTAGAGTCCATTTAAATGGCATGTGTGGTCTTTCAGTTTGAACAAAGTTGATAATATGAATTGACTTGCTGCTATGTCTCACTGGCTGCAGTGTTCTGCTGCTGAGCACGTGTGTGGGTTCGGTTCCTGGACACACACATCTTGAGGGGAGTGAAAAAATGTGAACATTTCAATTTAGGTTCATAGTAAAGAAGCTGAAGCGATGAAAATTTACATGGTAACCTTCACTGCATCTCATAATCTCAGTGTTCATTTGGGCTTTGCACTAAGGTTTGATACAGTTGAAATAGCAAAAGTTATATGATTTGATGTAGAATCTTTTAGTGTATGTTATCTCCTACCTATAATAACAGATAGTTCGTAAAGCCACAGTTCGGCTGCGAAAGGGATCACAGAGGAAGGACCCGGAAATAACTTCAACTTCCTTGAAAATCTTTTAACATCTGCGAAAACCAATTAATGTGTGGATGCTTTTGTGTTTAAGACCAATCAGAATACAGCTTTTGCAGGTAGAAATCAGTCGAGACCTCACGCTCAGTGGCAAAAGAACCTTGCGAGCTAGCCACTGCAGCAAGCCATTCTCCTTACAATGTTCTGCCTCTTGCTAGATTTGATTTCATGTGTGCAACTTTATTATGCAGGAAATAATTCTTGTCATATGGAAAGGAATGCAGTGTGTGTGTGTGTGCGTGCATGTGCATATGTTTCTTAATGTAGCGGCCTCTTGTGTGGTTCCTGTTTCAGCTGCTCCTCCAAATTGCGGATGAATTCATTGAGAATGTGGTGACATCATCCTGCCGCATTGCCAAGCATCGTAAGTCTAATGTCCTGGAGGCCAAAGATGTTCAACTGAGCCTTGGTGAGTTTGTCACAAAAAATTCATTGCATAAATATAACTAGCCCTAGCTGGACCATCAAAGTCAGAAATGAAATTCATTTGCATAAAAATAATAACTATTGCGAGTTCAGAGAGAGAAGGTCATATCTTACCAGTACCAAAATTAAAATCATGTATTCATGTACTTACTCTTGCTGGAATTTATTGCAGAGAAAAACTGGAACATGTGGATCCCTGGTTTTGGTGCCGAGGAGGTCCAACCGTACAAAAAGGCAAGCAGCACGGAAGCACACAAGCAGGTAGGTGATTGCGTGAATTGGTTGGTTTCCAACACATATTGCCATCTCAGTTTAAGATATATACTCTACAAACGGGGACCTTTCATGGCTTCCCTGTAGGGAACGATAGACCAGATAATGTGGCAATGGTACAAGCCAATCAGTCCAGTGATGATAGTGGACATTTGTTGGCAGTGTGATGAAACTAAGACAGAAAAGGCTTAATGTCCTATTGGAGGAAATCTGAAATGATTGAAGTGTGTTGTGAAGTTGGGTCAGTGGTGGAAAGAAGAAACTGCCTGCTTCGTGCATGCCTGCCAGCTGGTCAGATGTGCCAAGTTTGGACACACGATCTCCTGTCATTGAATTCGGGTTCCTCATGAAGGGCTGTCTTCAATTTGGTAGCCACTTTGATGGAATGTCACTGCCATCACCAAACCAATGGGAACATGCCACTTCTGCTTATATGGTCACTCATGCTTTGTGACCTGAAGAGTATATACCACATTGTGCTGTGATTTCCACTGAAAACTGGTCTTGTTTTCCACTGGTTGTTTTGAGAGTATTGTGGATTTTGGCACTCCAAGAAAGTTGAATGAGAATTTGTAAAAGTGTGATATAATTTGCTAGTGCCCAAAATAGGTGAAGCATTCTATAGCATGCTCTGCTCAAAACGACTTGTCTTAATTTAAAGGCACGCATGAGATTTCTGCACTTTGGGTTCAAGATGAATGAGCATTCCAAAAGAGAAGTGGTTTACTGTTTGTTGTATCTGGTTGTGACAAAGTTGTAATGCGTTTTTATAGCTTGTTTGTAGCCAAATAAGCACAAAAATTGAAAGTACAGCAAGCGATTTTTTTAGGGCAGTACATGAGTGAGGCATCTTACATCTTGACTGCAGTGACGTGTTGACAAGCTGTACTGGTTTGAAATAATTTGCCTTATATTGTTTTCAGCGCATGGCTCTCATCAGAAAGACCCTGAAAAAATACTAGAAACGTCCATTCTCGTAAGATGTATTATTGTTTTCTAAAATGTTTTGTGAATAAAAGTATGTTTGCTGTGTTTTTGTGTAGTGAATGCATTGATGAAATGCAAGTGCTTCACTTTTCAAAAACATTCATTTTTGCACACTGTATTGAAATTTCTTACTTGAATCTGCAAAATTATTTGCATTCTCTAATCTGCGCTGTTTGGCATACCGCTTGTGCATGTGGTGTCTGAAATGTCTTCAGAGGTGAGCTCCACTACTGGAAAGGCAGTTGGTGTTGCGTCGTTTTAGGGATCACATGATTGCATTGCATGCTCAATGTTATTGGTGCAGAATGAGAAAGAAAGTTTTAGCAACACCACTGTAGCCCCAGTAATGCCATTGGTTGAAGCTAACATGCACAGTACAACAAGATGTCAAAACGAATTCAGAAAGACAAGACACATTGTTGCAAGCATTTATCGCACATCCATGTGGGCAAGGATGCCCCTAGATGCATAGTGACAGCATTTTTGGAAAGCATCCCCACAACATTATTTTCTTTTGTTGTGTCAAATGCTCATATGCGGTGACCCAAGGCATAGTAGCAATATGTGTGTTTCGTACTGGCGTGACACATTCCTGGCAAAGAAAAAAAAAACTTTTCTGTGAAAAGCTGGGCAAAGGGCCACCGCCTCGTTATACGCACTTTATTGTGCTGCTTTCCTCCAATTCTGGCTCGCAAACCTGTATACCTAGCTCAAACTTAGCTGTCCTTGCAATATAGTATATCATGCTTTCTTAGTTATTATTTAGTTATTCTTAGTTATTATTACCACATTTTTTTAATACCTCACTACTCTGAAGGCGTGATTTTGCTTGTTCAGGCAGCTTCATATGGGAAGGCGTGTACCTACTTGTACCAATATTGAAACATTCAAGATATACTAGAATATTGATATTCCCCTTCACAATTTGCAAGAAAAAAAATGTTTTTGTTGCTGTAATGGTTTACCAGCTCGGAGTGTGTGGAACAGTAATAACAGCAGTGTCACTGAATACAGTAGAACCCCGCTGTTACGTTCCCGGCTGCTGCGTTTCCCTGGCTGTTACGTCGTTCTCCGTGTTCTGGGCCAGTCCCGGCATAGCTCCCATAGGATTCAATGCATTAGGAACCCCGCTGTTACGTCGCAGTGTGGGAACATTCCTGTATGTTACGTTGCAAATCGACACTCCAAGTGGCCACTGCCGACGGCAATATTGACTTTTCACATAGTTTTACTTGGCTTGACTGTATTAGCTGCACAATGGCCGACGCCCATTACGTTTCCGGCTTCCGCCAGCAAAGTTATGGCGCAGCTGTGCAAACTGTTTGTGACGGAATCGCGTACAGTGATTATGTTTCCATCGATGATGCCGTTGTCACCTCCGAGGTTTTCTCTGTCGACGAAATCGTAGCCGAGTGTGCCGATGCGTGCACTGAAAGCGCTAGCACTGAAATAAAATTGTGTGCCGATCACCACTTCTCTCATTTTTCCATTTTTCCCATTTCTCGGCTCTTACATTTCCCGGCTCTTACGTTTATTTTCTACGGTCCCGTGAAAAACGTATCAGCGGGGCTCTACTGTACTTGAGCATATTTTGGTGACTGATGTCTAGAAATAAATTATAGCCTCTGGACTTACTTCTGCTGAGAAAACAGGAATTCAGCACAACCATGCTGTCACTTTGCACTTCAAACTAGTATTTACTGGATGGTATTTATCCTGCTCACCTTTTAGGTAACCTGTCATTTCACTTTGTCACACAAGTCGATGTCTGTGCATAACCACTCAGAAGTACTGAATTGCATTTTGTTTCAGGGGCAATGATGAAAAAATTTCATTCAAATGAAAGGCACTGACATATCACATGGAAGCATACAGGTGCATGTGAACCCTTGGTTGAGAAGCTGTGATCAGATGTCTAGTAGCTGTTGTTTTGCAGTGAAAAGGCTCAGCCACTTTATGCCCCTCAAGGACCATGAGCAGTGGCCGTGGGTTATATTTTGCAAAGATATGGGGTGCATGTAACACACTCTGCATTTAGCAGTTTGTGTAGGACGAGTCATATCTCAGTTAATAGTATGCTTTATTCGGAAGGCATGCATAAATTACCAGGAAGGCGCCCGCAAGCCACTCTATTGAGCACCAGCCACCGAAGCCATGAGCAGCGTGCTGCGTTATCCTTCACACTACATCAGACAGGCGCTTCCGATATATGGCAAAGTTCTTGAAGCCATGCTAGTGTTACTGTATACTGCTTCCAGAGCCACACTAATTGCATGACCGGAAATAGTCACGGCGAAGAAGCGACACTGTTTTAAAAGAGGCTGTTGGTCAGGGAATGGAATATTGAAAGCATTGCAAACCACAGAGGAGAAAGAAAAGTGACCAATTGATGATTTGTGGAGTTTAACGTCCCAAAAGAAAAGTGAGCAATGGTCGTGATTGACTTGCATTCATAAAGTGCACTGCATTGCAGGTGTATTAGGTGGTGAAGCATACCAAAGAAATAACTTCCGCGCACTGAAGCTTCCTGTTTGCGGCTGTTCGTTACTGGAACAAAAGCTTGCCATTGTGCCTCAAGACTGCGGAAGTATTTTAAGACAGCAAGAGTGAAAAATCAAGCTTTTATGCCTTAGGTGCAGCCATAGAACCATAAGTTGGTGTATTCCTGCTTTTCGCCAACTGTGCTTGTTATCCAAGTGTTATCTATGCCTTCCATGTTATCTCTTTAGTAGCTTCTTTATCAGGCTTCAGCACGACAGGAACATCTATATGACCATTTGAAAATACTTGTGTGAGATGAGGAGGACACCATGTGTTAACTACTCAGAATCAATTACTTAGTAACTTAAAAAACTGCCAATTTGTCGATCCAAATTATTATCACTGATGTTTGTTGCTATGAAGAAAGTTACCCTCTTCTTAGGAAGTGTAAAAACTTGACAAGCAATACATAGAAGATGAGAGACAAGCGCTTAAAGGGCCCCTAAACCACCAAGAGGTCGAAATTTAGTTGTAGAGTTGCTTTTGTGCCGGTGTCCGAAACGAACACGTAGCCGCAAGAATTTTTCGAAACGGTGCCGAAATAGCAGAGTTACACGCGTTTGACTATTAAAACGCGGCGCTTGCCTGTTTCGCTCTCTCCTGCGCCCGCTGGCCGCTGGCCGTTGCCACCTCCTCGTCGAGTGCTCCTCCGAATGTCACGTGGCATACATCGCCGATGACGCGCATCCGGTTGACGCACCTCCGCCGGGCTCTCGCGTTCGCGCAAGTGTTTTGATGGTGCTGTGCCAACGCTCTCTGTTAGCGCTATCCGTCGTGTTCTGACAGCTTGCTGCAGTTTCTAGTCGGCTGTACCTCACTAGCACTTGCGTAGCTTAGTGCATTTGCGAATTCACACGCGAACACCACACGAACGACACATGACGAGGAAAACAAGCAGGCAGGGAGCACGTGCATTTGCTAGCAGACTAACCGGAAGTCGACGTTCTCCTTCCACCAATAAGCGGAGCTCGGACTCTTTTGACGTCAACAAAAACCACAATGTCGTCATGGCTAACTTTGGTATGCCGGAACTGGCCAGAGAGGCGCACGGGATTGTTTTTCGAGTTTGTGGCGCGGCCACGGCGCGTAGCGCTGCCGCATTTGACATCGTTCATCGTGACGGCATTTCCAACTTGATGCGCGTGTTAACTTGAAATGTTAAAAGAAATGTCGGGGGTGGTTTAGGGGCCCTTTAACTTCAACTAAGCGTTTGGAATACCTTCAATTCAAGCATTGGAATAACTTCAACTAAGCGTATTGCAATAGTGAATACTACATATATAGGTGCAAAAGTGACGTTCTAAGACAACGGATCCTTACCAGCTAGCCTAATTTAAGTTGTTTATTAAGGTGAACAGTTAGTTTAAAAATCTTAAGTTTTTACAATGATTCCGTTTCTCAATACTGCAAGCGTGATTGTGGTGCTCGCCTGCTTACCCGAAAGACACTGATTAGATTCCGGCCGCAGGGTGCCGTATTATCAACAAAGGTAAAATGCTAATCCTTGTGTACTATGCGATGTCAAGCGCATGTTGAGAACCCCAATCGGTCAAAACTTACAGAGCCCTCCACTCCAGTGTGCCCTATAATCTTGTCGCAGTTTTTGCCACGTAAAATTATCAATAATATGAACAATCTTACCTCGCCATAGCCTATTTTTCCTTTAAAAGTTTCCATCTATGTTTATAACAGCTGGCTTCTCGGCTGCCTCCTCTCTGCTATTTTTAAGCGGCACTGCATGACACCTTGCCCCTATTGCAGCCTCCTATCGGAGATTTGTCACATGAAAAGTGGCAGTGCAAAATGCGATGTTCTGATGTTTCCCTTTTTTCACGATTTCCTGCAAAATCACTGACAGAGCCCATTTAGGTGCTACTTAGAGATACACGAGACACTTGTGACACACTTGCTCCAACTAAACCGTGGAGATGCTGGTTGTAGCTGTGCCATTGCGATGAAATCGCAGATGTTGACAGCAAAGAAATTGGCCTTTAGATTGACCTCTAGGTGGCAGCACCGTCACCGAATTAGTGTGGATATGTGGCCGGCGGCACACATTGAAATTTACACAGAGGCACATCATCGTGAGCAGGTTTGAGGCAACTGTTCATTAAATGAAAGCATTGACACCAGTCATATGGTTACATAGAATTGCTCCAATGTCATGTTAGTACTTGGAGCGTGTAGAAAGTTCCTATTACATGTGAAAGAAGCATAATGTGTCATTTCAAGGTGTGCTGACATCACCCAGCCTCACAGTCCGACTTCCTCGGTGTTTTCATCTTTTTTTCTTTGGACGTGCTTAAGCTGTGTTTTGTCTACAATGTTGGCGTTGCTGTTACGCGAGTGAAATGTCATTTATTTTGTAGGTTCGCTAAGTTCATCAGGAAGAGTAGAAGACTCATCAGTATGCCCATGTTGTGGTAAATTCCGTGTAGGCGACATGTGCCACAAGAGCTAGAAAGACTCTTCAATATGCCTATAGTGGTATGGGCCACAACACCGAGGAGAAGAACACGACCCCTCAGTATGCCCAAGAGATGTTCAATTCCCCGTAGTGGGTATGTGCCACGAGCGGGCATGCGCCACTCATATTGCAACAAACCCATTGCTCATGGTTCATGGCTGATCCCCCTGGGTGTGTGGTGCCAATGTTTCCAAGGATCAACAAACCAACCATTGCTCGGTAGTATTAGAAGCAGTTCATGCAACCGTTGTTGAAGAGCTCCTGAGAGTCTGTTCATCCATGCTGACATTGTGCTGCATACTTTGCACAGACCTGGGAGTCCCCCCCCCCCCCCCCTTTTTTTTTTCGGAGCTGTTGCGAGCACTGGTGTGGCTCAATGGTAAAACTCGGAACGTTCGCGGAGAGTTCCTGGGCTCGGTTCAGGTGGGAGATGGGAGTTTTCCCTCATTACGTGCGATTGTGGTTACGGGCACCGGTGATGACGGCGGGCACCCTTCTAAAATCAACTGTTTGGATAAGGCTGTGACAGTTTACGTTGTAAAAGGAGGCCAGCAGTTCGTATATATACTCCATCTGCTTTACGCGGTTTTGGTTCTCTTACCGTAGCGGCTTCTTAACCAACTACCCGTAATGGGTAAGTGCCTTTGATGAACAAACAAGCAACCATACTTCCAAAATCAACTGTTTGGATAAGGCTGTGACAGTTTACGTTGTGAAAGGAGGCCAGCAGTTCGTATATATAGTCCATCTGCTTCCGCCATTGCTGAAATTTACCCGGTTTTGGTTCTCTTACCGGCGCGGCTTCTTAACCAACTACCCGTAATGGGTAAGTGCCTTTGATGAACAAACAAGCAACCATACTTCTAAAATCAAGTGTTTGGATAAGGCTGTGACAGTTTACGTTGTAAAAGGAGGCCAGCAGTTCGTATATATAGTCCATCTGCTTCCGCCATTGCTGAAATTTACCCGGTTTTGGTTCTCTTACCGGCGCGGCTTCTTAACCAACTACCTGTAATGGGTAAGTGCCTTTGATGAACAAACAAGCAACCATCCGCGTGGCGATAGCCCTGAGCCCGACCGTGGCTGTCGCATGAAGTGGGCACCCCGAGACGTCGAAAACCGATACTAAATTCTTGCGTTCGTTGGCACCAAGGTTAAATTCTCGCGACGAAAACCTCACCGACGGCCTTAAGCCACCGAGGCGAGATCTTCTATTACATTGGCTTCACCGCTGTTCTCTTTTCGACCTCATCGTGACCTGCCGCTAACTGGACCAAAGCCACGGGACCACCGCTCCCGGCGACTTCTGAAGACGCGTGTCACCGCGAATACGATTCCTCGAGTCATGAGCGATGTGGTCCGCACCTCACTGGCCACCCTGCGAACCTCTGACGGCGGAAGCATCGCAGTGTTCAAGGACAAGCTGAGTGCCTGCAGCGCGTACTTCAATTCGCTCTTCAATGGGCCGCTATCGAAGGCGAGCCAAGGCGACTTCCTCATCCCCGGGGTGACTAGAGAAGAACTGCAGGCTATCGTCGCGTACGCCAGCACGGGAGACGTGGCCCTCACTCCCGACAACGTCGAACACCTGACCGTCGCGGCGGATCAGTTGCTCGTCGACGGTCTGCTAGGTGAGTGCTGCTCTTTCATGTCGCGCAACGTGGACCTGAGCAACTGCGTCAGGGTACTGGAACTCGCACACTTCTTTCACCTCGAATCGCTGCGCAAGCTGGCGCTTCGATTCCTGCTCGACAACTTCGAGCGGGCGTACTCGGAAAATTGTGACTTTCTCAGTCTGAGCCTTCCGAACTTGGTCAACCTTCTTGCGTCGGACGAGCTCAAGGTGCGCCGGGAGGAAACCGTCTGGGAAGCGGCCGTGTTCTGGATCAAGGCCGATCCCAAGGAACGCAGTGAGTGCCTGGACAAGCTGATGCCGCACATTCGTTTCTGCCTCATGAAGGACAGCTACCTGAAAAAGGTGGTTATGCGTAACGCTTTCGTCTCGAAGAACACGCTTTGCAAGGCGATCGTCAAGCGTTGTCACAAAATTCAGCAGTCCGGACGCGACGCGTGCCTCTTAAACCCTACCCACAGCATGTTCGTGCAGCGGGTGCCCTCTGAGATCATGTTCGTGTACGGCGGCATACACCGCGGCTACAAGAGCAATACCTGGGAGGTGTACGATTACAAGACCAACGAGTGGAACACCGTGCAGACGGACTTCAGGCAGGACCTGATCTTCGGCCTGCAGTGCGTCTCGGTGGGTCTCAAAATATACGTTATGGGCGCGGACATCGCGAGGCTCTGCCCGTTCTGTTACTGCTTCGACGCGGCTGCCATGAAGTGGTCGGCCATAAAGCCGATGAAGCAGCTGCGGGCTTTCTTCGGGATAGCCGTTCTAGGTGACTGCGTGTACTGCATTGGCGGTTCCCCCAACGGCGTCGTAACGCTGGACACCGCCGAGGAGTATGACACCGTGACGGACACTTGGCGTACCATTGGCTGTATGAACCAACCGCGGCTTGGAGCCAGTGCTGCCTCTTGCGCCGGCCGCGTTTACATCGTTGGCGGAATGTCTACGGATCAGCTACTTCGCTCGGCCGAAGCGTACGATCCCGTGACTGACGAGTGGACGATGATAGCGCCCATGAAGTGTGAGCGACTCTTCCACGGCCTCGTGTCGTACAGGAACAAAATCTACGTCATTGGCGGACTGTCGATAAAGTCTAGCTTGTGCGAGGTCTACGACCCCAAAAGTGGTAAGTGGTCCAAATGTTCCAAGACCAAGACCTTTACGGACAAGGTCGTGGCTGTGGTTCTGGATGACAAGATTTACGCTATCGGCGAAGCCAACCAGAAGGACTACAAGCGGTGCCTCGAGTACTTCTCTGGTGATGACCGGAAGTGGCACGCGATTCCGGGCTACGCGCCGCCGCGGTGGTTCTACACAGCCTGCGTAATCAAGAATCTGCCTAACGCTATGGACTACATCAACAGGCCCAAGGAAATTGACTGCAAGTGTGCTTGCGGTGTGCTGTAAAGGTCTAAGGTACCGAAGCCGAAACGCGAACTTGGGCTTGTTCAGTTGTGTTCCGTTGTTTCTTCTTCTTTCTTTCTTTTTTTTTTTTGTTTTGTTGATACCTGGTATCTTCCATTTGTTGTGAAATCTCAGAAAACAAGGACTGGATGTGGTTTACTGCTCGGTATTCTTTGGAGTGTATTTTTTCACTTTTGATTACTAGTTCTATGAATGAATACGAGTATCTGGGTCAAACACATGATGGAAGGCTGTGAACGTTGTGCTGAACAGGTACACGATGTGCTCTGCGTTCTGCTGCCCCTTAATTCCAAAAGAAGCGTACCGCTAATACTGTTTTCGTTGATTATGAATACTCGCGTACAAAACCGGAGCCAATCTACTGAGATAAAAGCATTCCTATTCGGGCAAATCTGCATCGATAAGACTCATGGTGCTCTACCACTGCGCTATCGGCGCATATAAGTTGTACGAACCAACGTTGGTATGAACGCGGCTACTTATCAAGCTTCTTTCTGATGCACGCGCGCATCGAGGCGGACTGTGGAACGAGCCTGGAATGGTGCCGCCATCCGGGAGAGGCGAAGTAATGCTGCAGTGATTCACTTCGCCTCTCCTGGATGGCGGCACCGTTCCAGGCACTGTGCGCCGGGTTGCACTCGCGCTGAGCCGGACAAAAGCGTCGAAGAAAGAAGGAATATAAGGCGCGTTCGTAGTGTCAGGCGTGTGCGTCGTTAGCACAGTGGTAGAGCAGCGGTCACCTTTGTTGTGGAGCAGGCTGCTGCGAGTTCGATTCCCAGCGGATCAACAGAAGTTTTAGGGACGAAGCACCTTAAGCCCTCAAAATGTCCGTCCGTCCGCCATAGTCTACAGTCGAAGCGCGCGAGAGAGCGAAAGGCGCGCGTTGACTATGGAAACGCTCTTTCCGCGATGAACGCTGTACCACCATCTCGCGAGGAACGAGAACGCGCCCTCGCCCGCGAGAGAAAATGCCGACGCAGGCAGCGTTAGCTGGCACAACCGCTCACCGGCCACCCCATATATATATATATATATATATATATATATATATATATATATATATGGGGTGGCCGGTGAGCGGTTGTGCAGCGCGAGAGGTCGGTTTTTTCAATCAAGAAACTCGCCAGCTAACGCTGCCTGCGTCGGCAGGCAGCGTTAGCTGGCGAGTATGTATATATATATATATATATATATATATATATATATATATATATGCACTGAATCTTGACCTGCAATGTAGTGCCGGTGGGAGATTTGTGCGTAGTTGAAAAATACATTCGCAGCGTGCGCGTTGACTAAAAGTAATCCGAAACCCGGCACTATCTACGACGTGGGAGCGCAGGAACCTCATAAAGACCAGGAGCATGAATGACAACGCGGGTGTAAATACACACGCGTTGTCACTTATTTACATGTGCGAGTGGGCAGTGTCACGGGTGATTTAAGGTAACACCGAACGATCCCCAGTGCTTCGCCTACTCCATGATTCACTTCGTGGAGAGAGGAGTGGAAAAACTTTGTCCTGCAGGACGCGCTTAGCGCGTAGCAGGACACAAACTTCGTGGAGATGCATGGACTTTTTTCGGAGTGCTTTTCTTTCTTGTTCATGTTTATTTTACTGCGTCATATCCGTTACGGTAATGACGTATGGGGTCGTGGTGGACCTCGGCATAAAACACTTTAGTGTTAAAAAATTACACCATCTCCCGCTAAAGGGGACCATGAGGCGATGCGAAGCAGCACGAGGGGTGCACACCGCGTTTGCATCAGTTTGACTATTAGGTGTCGCGTTTTCATCGGTTTGACGCTAGCAGACGCTGCCTGCGTCAGCGTTGTCTCTCGCGGTAGAGGGCGCGTTCTCGTTCCTTGCGAGCTGGTAAAGCGTTCATCGAAGAAAGCGCTTCCATTGTCGGCGCGCGCCGTTCGGAGAGGAGAGGAGGAATTCGGAGAGGAGGGGGAGGAGGATGCGTATGCGCAGTGCGGGTGTGGACGCCGCACGGCGGATAGATGGAGGGTGGGAGAGAGTGATAGCCCCGACCATAAGCTACTTCGCATATAAAAATAATGTCCTTAGCTATCGCCGAAGACACGCGAAAACGAAAGCCTTAATTATGAAATACATCCTTTGCATAAAGCGTTTCTGGGCATTTGCATCTGGATCTCTATGTATGGTTGTACGTTACACGACTGCACCTTAAACCGTCATGATCGACCTTGATCCAAGTAAGGTCTTTTGTTCGTCGACTCCACTGTATCGTCTGACCGCAGTTTTTTTCATGCTGTTAATTGTCACCTTATTTAATTACTAAGGATTAACGTCAATCACAATTAATTGACTTGGTAATAATTACTTACCTCTTATACATGGCTGGCGCGCTTTGGTTCACTTCTGGCCTTCCTTTGGTCATGCGATATCTTTTTGTCCCAGGTTTCGTATGTACATGCTGAACAAAACGGGCCGCTTCTGTGATCCTGTTCGCTTAACGCAATACTGCAGACTCTATTACGTACATGATCTTTCCCTGCTTCGCAGCTTGTGGGTGCCACGATGCACAATGCGCTAACTTTAACTTTATGTTAACTGCATGAATGCGCGCTTGCGGGCTTTTAGGTAAAATTAGCATAATATTTTAAAAATTTCTTTGACAAATTCTATCTTTACTACAGTAAATCATTTCGGCAGAAGCGCAAAGTAGTGACTATTGATGGGATGGTTCTCATGCAAACAGAATAACCACTTCACAAGGTCACCATATATATTTTATAGGCAGTTTCTGGCTAAGCGCGGTGGGCTCCGATATCACCCGCAATGTCAACTTCTCATAAAGGCATGTAATGTTGTAACACTGAAAATAAGGCTGATTACCTTGATGGCACCTCGCTGGCCCACATTGTGCGACGGGCACCTCAAGAAGAAAGAGAGTCGAGAGACACGAAAACTTTTAAAACCTTTTTACTAAAAACTAAAGCACGTACACACTTGTCACGCGTCGTCGAGACACACAAGATCTTTTTTTTGTTTTGTTTTTCGAAATCTTTTTGTTTTCTACGATAAAACTCCACATTTCTCTCTCTCTTTTTTTTTTTTAACTCGTCAGTGATAACATAGACAAGGAAGAAACGTGAGGCTCGAACGGCACCGGCATGTGCTACACCAACACACCCCGAAACTCTATAGATATAATACGTACATTGAAAAACCACGGATGTCAAAAGGAACCAGCCACCGGCGCTCGTCTCATATGAATAGGTGATGTGGTATGGACGTAAGTGAATTACATCGCCGTTTCATAACATTTTCTCCTCGCTCACAGCGTGAACAAATACACGAGTAAAGTCTCCTATATGCACAGTGGGCCGAGATAAAGGAAGTGTTGCAACAACAACCAGTAACGCATTAAGCGTCGCACGTGTCGAACTCGTTATCAGCACCTGTAGGACGCCACAGTTGACTTCTCTTTCGTAAACGAAGCAAATAATAATAATAATAATAATAATAATAATAATAAAGAGACAACGCATATTCTATGACGAGCACAACCCGCTTTTGAGCAAATGCACACCGAGTAAGCCAATGGTAAGAGGACAATGTTGATTCGCTCTGCCTGTATTCGACCATGCAGCGTCACGTAAGAACGAGCCGTCGTCAGCTTTCGTCGCTATAGGCCATTCATCCACGTATTTCGCCTTGCTTGGACGTCAATAGTAAGCCATCGCGGACGAGGTAGCGCACACTTGAACGTAACCAAGCCTGTTCAAACGTACAATATTTTTCCGGTTTCTGCCTCTTTTTTTTTGTTTACTTCTACAGACTCATTTCGTATAGGCCGAAGCTTATTTGAACTGCGTGTGTGTTTCAATTTGTTGTTTATCTTGTTTATTTGTTTGTTTTCCAGAACCTGCGTTTGCCGAGCTTGACTGATTGTTTGCTGGTTTGTTTGCTTGTCGGAAAGCGCGATCTCCTTGTCATGCACAGTTAACCTACAACGGAGGCAGTTGCGTTGTGTGCATCACGTGTGATGGCGACCTTTCTATTGATACGTCGCACATGACGTCACGACCTCACGCTGCTCAGCGCACCGGCACCACAACACGGCTAGTACGATGACGTCAACGCAGTCGCAATTAACCTGCTTCAATGTCATAACGACTCAGCCTAAACGTTATCCAGGTCTGAATCAGCTTGCGAGTTACTGATAACATTCACGTGGCGTCAGGAACCTGTATTTCCACTATGCTGGTACAACCCGGCAGCTTACGTGGTAGTATTACATGGCAGCTTCAGTGACTTCCGTGCAAGCCATTTTTACGCATAATTGAGTATCTGAAAAAAAATAATAATAAAGCAGTCCGCGTTGCACCAACTCGTTTCTAGCACATGAATTTAAGCCAACTCGAACTTTAACCCGCTCGAATTAGTTCCACATGAGTGACGACCGTTCTGTAGCTTACGCAACACTGCAAAAGCCTGGCGGAGTGCACCTGAACAACAAGGTCATGAGGACGGGCACTTCAAAAATCAGGCTATCTCGCTCAGTCGAGTGAGAGAATTTATGAAGCGAACGAAAGAGACATAAGTTGATGTGATGAAAAGTACGCTTACGAGGTTTCAAACGAAACTGGCGTGGAACGAAAATGTTTCACAGACACTTAACGAACAACGCGACAGACGCAGCCTATCCTTGCATACCTTTGTTTCTTTTTGTTACTCCTAGTAAACAGTGGCATATGTTATGTAAGAACTGCCTCCGAAAGGGAACTCAACAAAACTTGAAGACATCCTTGCTTGAGAGATTGGGTTAAAAACGAAGTCAAATCAATATCGACGTTACCCTCATTCATTTGCGGCAATGTTCAGGGTACAGACGACAGAGAAGGAGAACAAAGCAACAATGGAAAGATTTGAGTTATATAAGATTCCACATGCAGTATCTCGTGAATGACAAAACAGCCTGAAATTGCCTCGGATCTGTGTCGAGAGATGAGTGATGAGTCATGCATATGTAAAAAAGAAAGTTGACAAAAAATAGGAACAAGAGCTTTTCCACTAGTAAATCGGCGATAAAACGGGACCGATAATTTATTTCTAAACATCGAGGGATGTTCGCGCACTTACTCCGGTCTTGTTTCGTTAAACAAAATATGACAAATAAGAAAAGAAAAGGGAAACATGCCTTGCAAGTAATGCCCGTGTAACTTTGCATATGTTTTGATAAAATGTGATAATTGTAATTACGGTTGTTACTTCAGAAAGGTTACTGTCCTCTCCGATTTTTCGACAATTTATGTAAAAAAAATAAAGAAATAGAGAGGTCGTATAATTCACAAAACGACGACGCTGTTGGCCTTTGAAAAACGCGTCATGGTTTGCGTCGAGCTAATTCATAGCTAAATGTGACTAGCTGCTTCGTAAAAATTAATTTATCGGTCTCTTTTGGTTTCGTATCCGTATTGCGTGGCCCTATCCTGGTTAAAATAACGTAGTATGTGTAACATTAACTGAAGAGCTCCTGTTAAAGTGGGGTAATTCAATTGTAATGGAAAAGTTCGAAATTCTAGATATCTGTTCGTCAATAAATTCTTAATACATATATTTTTTTTTTTACATTTTCGCGTATTTATGAACGAGGTATATGTTACACACGCAGCCACTCGCAACCCGCACACACTCTGACAACACACAAGAATGTCTTTCACGCGATCATGTACATATAGATGGTTTCGCCGTGTTCGAATGTACAAACGTGTGTCTCTTGTGTTGTGACGTCGAGCAAAAGGGCGATAGGAAATAACATGCTTCCGAGAACCGCCGGCCAACTTACGCTGTTCAAAACTTTTTCATTTTTAACGATCCCACAACGACACCCCGTGCATCGCGCCCCGGAAAAAAGAAACACGCTTTCTCGCTCGCTTTGCAGAAACCGCCAGAACAGAGCAGCGAGCGATCGTTTTCGAAGCTAGTGTCATAGACTGAAACGCTCGAGTTGTAGAAGCGTACACTGGGACTGGGCCGGTCGCTGTATGTGTACGGAATAGAACAGCGTTTAATACAGTGCGAAATGAAGATGACACACGCGCATACCATGTCTGTACTTCGTTCTGGCTGTCTTAACCGCTGTTAGAGTCTGTTTTAAAAGCATGGCCAATTATTGAGGAGGCTAGACCGAATCGCGTTCAACGTAAGTAATTAGGCATAACGAGAAAGCAACATCTGGCGACCCTTACAGAGCACTTCGCAAAGCGAGAACGGCGTGTCACTTTTATAGACTTGATATTTTTTTCCCCTCGGATTTCGCTATGGGGTGGCATGCAAAAGCGGAGACGTTATATATGTATGTCAGCGACGGTTGAGGCAAAAGCAACTGATTATTGTTGTAGAAGACCTGCCACTGAAGAGGAGGGACAAGTATCGTCATGCCACGAACTGGAGTAGGTTACCACAGGTCACTTTTGCTTCTTAGCAAA
Source organism: Hyalomma asiaticum (assembly GCA_013339685.2). NCBI lineage: Eukaryota > Metazoa > Arthropoda > Arachnida > Ixodida > Ixodidae > Hyalomma > Hyalomma asiaticum. The sequence continues at coordinate 106,384,653 of CM023486.1, forward strand.
AGTGGTGGAATGAATGGCAATGTTCGGCGCTTGTACAAGGTGACACCTATGGTTTATGAATGTCTTTTTTTTTTTTTTTTTTTGCTGGCAGACCTTACAGAGTACTGTACACAGCACCAGTACACAGCGCTGGCACATAGTAGTGCGTAGACTGTGCGTTAGCACACAGTGTACGTCACTCTGTGAAGTGCATTATCTACTGGTTCCCGTGTACAGCATTTCTGCTTCAACTAAGCCTAACGTGGCGGCGTGTTTCCTCCCTATTCAAATGGACTCATAGTTGGTTGCCTGTATTGACACGCTCTTGAACACTCAATCTCACCGCCGTTCTCTATTTGCACAGCTCTGCTAGTGGCCGACCACCGAAAGCGCTGCAATGTTAGTTTTACCTAGGTCGGGTAGTCATCTGGGAAGCACAGAACGGACGTATATCGAACCGAGAGGAGCAGAAAAATTGAGCTTTGTCTGCGGACACGATGCTCCCGTTGATTGGTCTATACGTGCGTATGTATAAATAGGCGAAGATCCTGAATGCGTTGCGGTGGCGTCATCTCCGGGGATTTTTGTTCCTTTTTGTGTAGAACTCCCGAACACTTTCGCTGAGAACACCTCCTCCACTTGTAGATACGACACAGGCACGCACATCGCACATAACACAGATGGGACGGGATAAGAAATAGGGGAACGGTGGGCGGTCTGGTTCTTTCGCAAAATTCACTCAGGAGTCAGCATATATATAGGGCTGGATTAGGACCGCCTTTGCTTTCTTTTTCTTTTCTTTTCCTTGTCTCCAGCGTTGGCAGCGAGCGAGCTTAGGCGGCTGACGTTTGGCAACACCGCTTTGCACCTAGCTGTGTTGGGCGAGGCTTTGTGCACTTCACCGGGCTGTTGAATTAACTAAACGGCTACCGCATATTGATGTATTTCTTTTTTTGCCTGCTTGCACAGTTTAACCGGGTGAGGGCAGAGGATCACCTGAAAACGTTGCCAGGGTTTCAGGAATAACGGCGCTAAAGTATGGGTTCAGCGTCCGTCGACGCTACTTCATGAAGTACGATGAACGTCCGTTAACGTCCGCTGACGTCCGCTTAGCGTACCCAAGTATAGTAGCACCGGTAAGTCAGATATCGGAGCGCGAGTTAAGTGCTGTCAGTTTAGCTCTAAGCGGAGTGTGTAAGCTAAACTTCAGGTAATGCGCATGCGCTGAAGCCGAACTCAAGCTCCGGCCATTTTATGCACAAATATAACAGCCTCGATTCCGACGTATATAGAAACCCTTAATTGGCGCACCAGGCAGCGCTGCGGATCACCTAGGTCACATCGAAGACAAGATTTTGAAAATTGGGAAATTACGCGAAGTTTAAAAGAAGTGGGAACGAAGAACTCGTTACGCGGGCGAGAGATGAAAGTTCCGGTCCTCAAGCTACAGAAAGGACGCGTCGTCTTTTGCTGTACTTCACCCTTTAGCGTCATTTCTACGGAACATTTTATAATTAGTCAGAAAGCCTCTGCTATCCGTATTACGTGGGGCTAATTTTGGTCTGGAATCGCTGTGGTTGCGGAAGGCTAGATCAACGGAAGATTTCTCGAATACATCAGCAACGCTTGACTAGATTCATGAGAGGATTTTAGTTTGTCCGCAAACATCTTTGCGTTTACGGTTACTGGTCTAACGGAGGCGTTCACGGCAGAAGCACAACTGCTAGCGACAACTAGCGGCGATCCGCCTAAATACAACTTATTCGATATTCTTTTTAGTCGCTTAAGTGTTCTCGCCGAAAGGAAATAATTAAAGTAGGGCGGTTTAATTATTGTCTCACGGTCAATGATTTACGCTAGCAGTCAAGAAAAACACGCAAGCATCTGGGATATTAGCTTTGTTTGCCTCTGGTTATGCTCAGCATCAGCAGGTGTCGCCACCAGCTCTACTGATGACGTACACTTTTCCGGTAAACTCAAAAACGTGAAGAAGTCTACGGACAATATAATACCCTCTATTGTGTCCACAGCTCAAGCACTGCGGCACGACAGGGTTGAGTTGCGCGTGAGGCACATGTGTCCTCTGTCTACAACAAACGTATCATGTCATCGAAAATCCCGAGACTATGAAGTTCAGGTTGTACGTAGCTGTTTGTGAATGAAACAGATAACGATCTATTGAGTTGAACTCCGTGAGCTTGTTTCAGATGTGCACGTCACTCTCAGGATAGTTCTATGCCTATACTTCAAAAGCACCAGCATCATCAAGCATCATAAAAGGACACCAGCATTGGAAAGACGAAAAACGCTTCTCTTCTTTACTCGCATTAATGTCAACAGATGGCTGCTTATTCCGCAGTAACACTAACAAACCTCTGCTAATAAAACAACTGAGGAACAACACTGCGTTCGCGTGGTGTTATTGCGCTATCAAATTAGCTATGTCGTCTTCTCTCAACCTTGATGGCGTCGCTATAGGAGGTATATCTTCAAAACCCGAAAATGTCCGGAAAGCATTAAGGAAGGTTCCGCGATGCTGCTAAGGCATTCGGAAATGTCCGCTATAACCGTTTGTCATAGCTCCATACACAGTAAGCTTCTTAAAAAAAAAAAAAATGGAGGAGGAGAAAGAGCTTTTCCGCTTTTCTCGTGGGAAAAAAAAACAAAAAAACGAGGAAAATGACTTGTACGAATCTAGTGCCTTCGTTCCAAGTTATGAGATTGTTAACGCTTAAACTAGCGCTGCATTCTTTCTAAATCAACAAGCACGACAACGTTTACGCTTACTATTCAGAATCGGTATCGCCAAACATCGCACCTGACTTTTGAGACGTTATGTGAATGGCTGGGGCTAACTTGTTCACTGTCGCAGACGTTGTTTGACAGTCTCGAAGCGGCTTCCTCGAGGAAATTTGTCGGCTAGGCAAACCTGCCACTGCGCAAGGCGCAAGAAAAAAAAAAATCGAGAAAAAGGATAGACTGACGTGAGATAACGGAACGAAGTTGGGGGTTACAGGACAGCCTAAAGTCAGAAGGGAGCTCAGCCGTGTAAGATTTCACACTTTCTCGCTGCCTTTACAAAATTGCATGTACCAACGCCACAACAGGCTTCGGAGAGAGTGCGCGCTCGTGTAACATGGTCACCTACGTCGACGGTGTCCGGTGCCCGCTTTTCTCTCTTTTGCAGGAACTGCGTACGTCGACGCTTCTCAGGACGGCAAGGCCTCGCCTGCGAGCGCTGCCGCATGTGTAGTACATACGTGTCAGTGACGTTGTTGCGGGAAGCGCTCTCTGTGGCCGCGGGCTCGATTTTGGCACTAAAGTGTTGCGACACTCGAAGCCCACGCTCACTGTAGCCGAAGAGGCTTACGAATCGCGTGGTACTCCGGTTCACGCGTGTCACTGTTCGAGTACCAACGTGGTTTACACTTCCGGTGCAAGGACATTGGGAAGTGAATACGTGTTGTTGCCGACGCCCTTAATGGCCAGCAGCAAAAGTACTCGCCTTCCAGAGCTCTTACGATACGGTACTTGGTAATATTAAGGCCGGTCGCTCACTGATTTGTCAAAGCTACTTGCTTGTATGCTCGCAGAAAGGATAATTTTATTGGCGTTGAGCAGCCGTACGCACTCAGCTGGGCTGTATATGTCAGCAATTGTCTTTACTTACGTGAAACAGCATGAATATAGCCACGTTTTGGCCAGCAGAACGAAACAACCAAATCATGTAAGCGTTGGATTAGAACGCTCACATCTCTAGTACCGCATAGCGATAATGAGCAGGCTGTCTTCAGAGACAACCTTTTAGTGCTGGCAATTAACGGCGTCGAGCTCAACTGCTGCCGCTCCCGTCTTTCGTCAGGTAGCTTCCGTGCAAGAAAGAACCACACGAGAATCCAATACACTGCACGCATAGTGCGTCGAACAATGACATTGCCCATAACAGCACCTTTCTCCAGAGCCGTAGCGATAAAAGTTGAGGAAGGATAACATTGGACGTTATGAAGGTAAACAGCAACATCGGAGGGAGGATTATTTCTCGAAGATGCTCGAACCGCGGCAGGGCCTGTTCATATCCACTCGTTAGGCGTCAAGTCGTCTAGAATATTTTGAGCAGGAGAGTGTACGAAGGAGTGTCAGACTCGCCTGTATCTATAACGTTGAAATTGGCAGTAGTACATGTGTCGGTAGTGAACGCTTAACTGCAGAAAAGTATTCTTCAAAGCTGTAGCTCAGGTTCTTTCACTTCACGGCACAGGTGGAAGTAGCTTCTTCTAAGGAACTCGTATCTATTAATCTAGTGTCAGTGTACATTAAAAGAGTGAGCGCACTTGCCAAGGGTGCATTTAGCGTAATTATTTTAGCTAGTGTGAAAATAGAAAACATTGCCGAAATCCAGATTATTGCGTAATTCTTTGTTCCTCTTTCATATATTGTTTCTTTGCTATTCCTGTAAGCACCTTCTTTTGTATGCTTCTTTACCAGTCGGACACTATCCGTGACATGAAGCGAACGACATCGCAGAGGACTCCCAGAAACGGTTTAGCGGTCTACGTCGGCCGACTCTGTACGGTGTGTTCGAGCCTGTTGTCGTTCGCGTGCTATCTTCGCTCACAAGACACCGGAGCACTGGATGGTAACGCACGGTATAATCGCTGGTAGCGACCCCTTGTTGCGCGTTGTTTCACTATAACGAGTCAGAAAGGTGTCTGGATTCCATAAGAAGCATCACCGAAAGATCTAAATAAACACAACCGAAACTCTCAATACGCGCCAGTGGTCATGGCTGCCGACACGTTTAAGTGAGCAGCTAAGTACAGCTAAGCATGATCGATGTAGTTTCAGTCTCTCATCTGCACTCGAAATCTTCGTCACGAGGTGGCGCTACCATCCTTGCGCATCCTTGGTATCGAAATGTAACGACAGCGGACGCGATAATAGATCTCGTTCCACCAACAAATCTGCCTATCTCAAGCATCAGGGTCAACCGCCCCGACTCAAGGCGATGCACCAGCACGCCTCCTCGCGCAGCTCCGAATGGTTTCAGAGGGCAGTGTGCGCATAACAAAGCGCGTGCCGAGTATTGGGCTCTTGCGTCGTCCTTTCTTTCGACATAGCATCCTTCCCTGACCGGGTGTAGGGAAGGAAGGGGGTGGGGTGTGGGGGAGGTCAGTTCCTGGGGGCCTCGCTCTTAGACGGTGGTCTCTAGTCACACGGTGTCCATGGAAACGAAGTGCATGGCCGGCACCTCTCCGGGTGGCGGCGGCCTCAGCGGTGGCCTGTCTCCGAACGGCGGGTGCCGTCTCCTCCGGCGCCTCCGCCTCCGTCGGCTACGGCACACCAGGCATAGCGTGAGCAGCGTGAAGGCCGCGCAGCCCCCGGACACGCCGCCCACAAGGTACAGGTTGAGCTCGGGGCTGCGTATGCCTGGAATGCAGACGGGACGCGCGAAGTCGGGCGTCGTTTGAACAACGTCCAAATGAATTTGCACGAATATGTTGCAAGGTTGCAAGTTGTGTACGTAATGACGGGCTTATAGAAGGATAGATGCAAAGGTAAACACAGGAACGTTACTTGCGTAGCTAGACTGCGTTTGTGAAGGGGAGGATGTGTACGAACAATCAGATGGAAGAAAATGACAGCCGGATAGAGCGGAGAAGGATAAACGAGGTAAGAAAAAATAGGAGGGACGTGGATTAGATGATAAAGATGCCGTTTTTTATCCTGCAGCAGGGTAGTGTTAAGAAAAACGGCGGAGTAAACGACCAGACAGACAGACAGACAGACAGACAGACAGACAGACAGACAGACAGACACTATTTGTGATAACTGGGGAGTTTGTCCTACATAGGCTTCACGTAACAGACAGAATTTCTTTTTAAAGAAGAGAGAGGCGATAAATCATGCACGTGCTAAAAACAAATAAATTATTATTATTATTATTATTATTATTATTATTATTATTATTATTATTATTATTATTATTATTATTATTATTGCATAAACACACAGGGACACAAAGGAAACAATGAACGAGAGCAACCTGACAACTGCCACCGCATGTCGGACACAACGCCTGCCTACCACTTCAAGACGGCACAAACTCACAATCTTCCTCGTCGGTGTTGTCGCTGCTTCCGCAATTGGGCATCTTGTCGCACCTTAGTCGCGAAGATATGCAGTAACCGGTGAGGGCGCACCTAAGGTCTTCGCAGGTGGGGTCTGTAGGAAAGATGGGGAAGGGCGCAAGGGGTGTGACGGGACAGAGCAATAAAGCATATTTCCAGTAAGCGTACCGGATCAAACGCGACAGTACCACCTAGGTTCTGAGTGAAACATCTTTTTTGATTTATTGACACATGACTAAGTAGCTGGAGGTTGGTGCTAAGAGACCGTGACGGTTTCCTTTTTCCCGTTCGTCAATGAAAATAAAATATGTTGAAATTTGCTGAATGCCACAAAGGCAAAGGAAACTCATCATAAAGTGTCGCAAATATTTCGAATACTAAAGATTCAATACATTGTGAGAAATATAATGACTTCCTCCAAAGAAAAAGAAAAAAAAGTGGATAATGCTAAGCGGAAGTCTTTTAAAGTTTGTTTCTCCTCATAAGCACCCATGTCACAGTGAAGCACGCTTTCGGGTACATTATTGTCTTTTTACAAAGCGTACAAAAACAATAACGCGCGCGCGCGTGTGTGTGTGTGTGTAAACAAAGACTGTGGGCCGATCCTGGATGTTGTACAAAACCATATGACGCGCAGAAAGCTTCAAGCATTGAGCTGATGCAGCTCCGCCATTCATTGAATCACATTTTTTTTAAACACTGGCTGACTATGTAATTACGTCTCGCATCTAGATATGTGAACGACGTAAAGACGCTACACATGAGGAATTAAGAAAGGGAATTGACAGCCAATTGTGAGCCTACTTTCTGCACGAGTAATTGCTTCTTTTAGCCTCTTGGAATTCTGTCAATGATTAGGTTGAGTTAGGGTTAGGGCGGGTTTGGTGATTCGCATTACTAATGACACATCGAAGAAAAAAAAAAAGATTTGGAGGCATATCTAGCATCACGTTTTCACATTGCGCAATAACATACGAAATATCATGTACCTTCTCTTATTTCTGTCCAAATAGCTTTAAATCCACCGTTTCCAACGGCCTTTTGGGCGGTCATGAATCTGTAAAAGGAGGAGGAACATGGAGAGGATGAGCATTTCTAGTGACGTTACCCTTTTGTCAGCCCGGTGAATTAATCTGAGATTATTTGGCACTTTAACTGTAATTTGTGCGGAAATCATACGTGCAGTTAGCCTCATAAAATTTAGATGCATAGTCAAAGAGATATCCAAATTCACACATGCACAGCTTGCCACGAGTAATGAAGAACAAAGTAGTAAACAGTGTTCTACGCACCACTAATATAAACGAAGGAAGGCACTGACCCATTTGCGATGGGACTCCTGGCTGGAGCGGTAAAAGTCTATTTCGTGACTCCTGCGGCGACCTTCTCCGAAAGTTGTTTTGCAGCGAACTGTCTTACTTCTCGTCTGCGTCTGTTCTAGCGGTTGCCACAACGTCGCTGTCATAGTCCTAATCTATATTGTATTTTGGAATGAAAATGGCAAGTATTCGGCCCCTTTTATGAAAGTGATCACTTTGATAGCGAAAGTGAGAGATAATCATTTTAATTAAAAAGTATAAGAGCTGCTATTATTTACTAAATAAACAAAAAGAAACAAAACAAAACAAGAAGAAACAAAAGAACAGTTCCTCCTCATGTAAAGTACATTATACGAGAATTTCAAGATGACATTTATCACGGACGAATATCGTTTCTTTCTTGCGTAACACAAATAAAAAGTGTGCCTTGCGATGCGACGTCTTTGAGTAAAAAAAAGATATATATATATATATATAGCTCAACAGAGCCGCGGCCCAGATTACTCTGTACCCAATTAATTTCTTTACGGTACTGACTTTCTTGAATCGAAGGTGAGTATTAAATTTAAAAAAAAAAAGTGGCCCCGTATTGGGTGGAAGGTTCAGTTTTACTTTAAAAACAACACGCACGTTGTGAAGAACGCTGTAATGACGGGTTCTTGTTTTGATTTTTTTTTACCACGCACAAATATTTTGACACGCACACTGTAGCTCGGCGCAGCTGCTTTCTATCGTCATTGGAATGCAGCCCTATAGGTGACTGGACTGGCAACCTCGTGCTCTCAGGCCGAACGTCGTGAGTGAGTTGCCACAGCAGGTGACTTGTCCTCCGTTACAACCACAGGCGCAATATGCACCGTCCGCTGACTAGAGGACGCTAGGCATCTCTCACTGGACGGTGAGGTGCCGCTCACATAGATAATTTTACATACATACATATTTATTTCAGACAATGACAAATAGAATGTACATTTTTCCTCTTTAGCAGGCAGAAAAAAATCACAGCATATTCACGGGGTGAATGATGATGAGTGGGGCGAAGCTCCGGAAGGAATCATCGGTAAACCACCAATGACACGCGCCATACGTGACATCATTCCTATTATAACATCTCGCATCTTTCATCATCAACTACAAGTACCGCCATCTAGTTTTATAACATTTCGCGCATGCTACGAATCCTCACGGTTCAACTATGCCCAATGCACAAGTGAAATCTCCCACCGGCACTTCATTGCAAGTCAAGATGTAGTGCCTATATATATATATATATATATATATATATATATATATATATATATATATATATATATATATGGCTTACCGGTGAACGCTTCTCCAACGCGAGCAGTCGGTATTTCTCAATCAAGAAACTCGCTAGGAGACGCTGCCTGCGCCAACGTTGTCTCTCGCGGGCGAGCGCGTGCCGGGAGCCACGCGCTCGCCCGGCAGGCACGCGCCGGTGGCTACCTACTACTACTACATACATCGGGGACGCACGACCCACGCCTTAAGGAGCTTCGCCCCTAAAAGGAAAGCAGTAATTGATTTGTGGGGTTTAACGTCCCAAAACCAGCTCTGATTATGAGAGACGCCGTGGTGGAGGGCTCCGGAAATTTCGTCCACATGGCGTTCTTTAACGTGCACTGACATCGCACAGTACACGGGCCTCAACATTTCGCCTCCATCGAAATGCAGCCGCCACGGCCGGGATTCGATCCCGCGACCTTCGGATCTGCAGCCGAGTGCCATAGTCACTAGACCACCGTGGTGGGGCAAGAAAAGCAGTAATGGCCTTACAGTGTGTCGCACCCGTTCCTAGAAACACATCACTCAAGCAGCAGAAGCGGTTACATAGACGACCATACAAATGCTCACATACATCGTTCACTATGATATGATAACTGTAAGTACATGTACAAGAATAGACTGACTTACGAATGCGTAGTACAGATGTATAAAAGGATACCATATAAGTGTTTACAGCGCAACTAGACAACTAGGTGCACGAAGGTTATATACATGAGGTACTCTAGTCTAGCCACGGTCGACCCACTCAAGGCCTGTGTAGCGCTCGCATTTCGTCCTAAGGTGTATCAGTTTTGCTTATTCTGCCCGCTAGGCCGTGCCTTACGGCGCTGCAGTAGCACTGGAAAACTCCGTCGTATGGGGCCCACATCGAAAGTCGCTGGAGATATAGTGTCGTCGCACTTACGACACTTTTAGCACGTTGGATGTGGATATCACTTCTCTGGTGTCATTGCTCAGCCCCTCGCCGCACAGTTCGAGCGGCGCGTCGGACAGGTTCTTCCAGACGCGCACCACTGCACTGGGACATCCTCGCTCTGCGAAGTATAAAGATCGCTTACGGTAACTCAGCATTCGGGTTCGAAACTTCATTTAAAGCACTCCAGCGTTCACTTACAAAAAAAAAAAAAAAAAAGGTCGCCATGCGTCAGAGCAAGGATTCGGCGCAAGAGGACTACGGAAGAACACAAACCGACGCCTTGGCATATAATAAGCCCAGATGGCATAAATGAACGCACGTGTGCACTGTATATTCTAGTCAAATTCACAACAGTCAGCAGCTACTACAAACACATTGCTGTTCATCGTGCGTACGACTGCGTCTTGTAGATGTACCCCTTGTGGACTTTATGCTTCCCTCTAGATGTTTCGGACGTGAGTTGGTTATCTTTACTTTACGGCTGTTTCTTTCCTCATATTTGCTATTATGCGGAAACGAGTATTGTCTCCACCTATACAGGTTAGTTAAACGTCTTTTTTATTTTGTTTTGCTGTAATACGAATAAGAGAAGACAGCAGATGTTTCAGAAACGACACTCGCAAGATGACGGCAGGTGGGATAGGGCCCACACTGGCACTTGCCTTGTTGACGAGTGTTTCTTCTGTGACCGTTTTAAGGAGTGCCTAATAACTGTGCTAGTAAGTCTGACCAAAGAGATGGAACAAAAAGCTCCGCGAAAACTAGCGTGCAACGTGACTCAAAGTTTCAAGCTAGACTGGCTGCGATGAGCCTCACCTCCTGGGTGCCCCTCGATGAGGAATAGCGTGAAGTGAAGGAACACCTTGTGGCCCGGCCGCACCGTGATGTACCAGTTGCACATCTGCCGGTCGTTCTTGTACGGGTTCGGGTAGCCGGGACTGGTGATGAATCCGCCCTCTTCGCCCGTGATGTTTCTTCCGCAGTCTGCCGCCAAGGAAGGCGCCAATAGCTTAGTTAGCCATAAATAACCGCTACTTGTAGCAAAATGACGCGGTGATGAGAAAAATACAGTGCCTTTCCACACTGAAGAAACATGACCAGCGGAGCCGTGACTGTTGGAATAAGTTCAAAGCTGTAAAATTCTCTGCCGACGCGACTGCATAGACGGACGCACTTTTGGTCAGAATCTAGTCACATAGGGCTTCATTAAATGCATTATGCCTTTGGTTCGCCTAGGGCACCTTTGAGTCAACTCGACTGACGTTTCATTCACTTAATTCACATTTGATTAACATCGAGTCCACTTAGTGCGCCTTTGTTTCACTTTAATTCTAACATGGTTCATTTCATTCACATATTATTTTGTATGTGAGCCACTGCTCCACGCCTCGCTCTGCCCCCGGGATTGAGCATTGTTGTTCTATTCCTCCTTTAGTCCGTGGACACGAACCTAAACATATGCAGCATCGCTGTGCTGAACTGATCATTAGATACTCTGACATGACGCAGCGATGAAGAGTCGTGGCCCAGGAAAGCACGCAGAGTACGCCGCTGCCAGTCGCATTATGCTCGGCTTGAAATTCTCTCAACAAGGTCATTTGTATTTCTGAAACCTTCCTCTGCGATGTTCTAGTGTCATTTAACTTGTAGGCTGTGTGTGCCACGTAATTCTTACGCCCGGAAGTCACTACGAGAACGCTGCCTAACGCGTGGTTTTGAAACCTGTATGTTGTGTGTTGGGGCCACTCAGGGGCCAAGGGATAGCCGGCGCGACATTTGTGCTCTAGCACCTTCTCAGATAATTTCACTAAAAAAGTAATGGTAACTACCTTATGGTAATGTGCATTTACATGAGGCTCTCGTTAACGATGATTTTACCGTTATTACTAGTCAATGACGACGTCACTGATTAGTTTGCCATATACGGCCACGCTTATTGAGGATGAAACAGTACTGCTCGAACTCTGCGAGGTATAAATTGCCGGTGTATTACAACGCGGATAAAAATCAACGTGTAAAGGTAAATTTGCGATTTCGAAGGTTCGGCAAAATAATGTGGTTTTCTATAGCGCCATATAGATCCGACGGAACACGGGGGTTTTGAGACTACCCTTGTTCTCTCCTTGGCTTTGTTATCTACTGGCTTCATAGTAAATTGAACTGAATTAAATCGAATCCAATATTTATTTTCATGAGTAATATACGGGAGGGACGGCGGGAGCAAAAGCTGCACTGAAGGAGCTTGAATAGCTCCCACTATATACCCATAAAACGCCAGCAAACGCGGTGAACTTGAGAAGGAGCCAATACGTGATACGCTAAACATGTTATACATTAATTATAGCCGTATTAACATACAAATTTTAATACACGTAAAGTTGTACAGAATGTAAAAGCGATTCACCAGAAAACTCGAGAGAAAATTTACACGCATATTGAAAAGGCCCGGAATTGGATTGCAGTGGTACAACAGAATAAATCACGCGTATACATTCCCTCGTTGCGCCTAACAAAAGACGGGCCTTTCGATCCGTTCTCCTTCTTTCGCTCCTCTAGCATCCTAATATTCAGCGTACCGAGGGTCAATAAATAAACGCGCTCAACTCCACCGTCCTGTATACTATACGCTCTAATCGCTGCTTTCTCTACACCGAATCGATACGTTTTGAGGGCCATCGACGAAGCCGACGTCCTGTGTATAGTGACTTGCCTCCGAACTTGTTGACGTCCTTGAGGAAGTAGTAGGTCGCGCTGAAGCCACTGGCAACACCAGAACTGTCGGTGTGTAGTATGACCTTCATCATGTTGATGCCCGTGTCAGAGACGATAGGTCCCGGAGCAGTCTTGGCGCAGTAGCGTCCGATCTTGTTGGACTCGCCCTTGGCGGACACCTCGTAGATTTCCAGCCAGTCTTCTACGCAGGCCTCACTGGAGGAACAGGCCGGCGGAAATAAAAAGAAATTTCGCTTAACAAAACACGTTGCTGGGCTAGTCGGTCACACATGTTGCTTGAAATATTCAGCGCTACTTTTTAGACGCAGACACTACAGTAAACACACAGGACGGGCGCTACTCCAACTATGTTTATTAAAACCACACAAGTGTCCCTTTATAGCAAATGTAGACAATGAGCGCATGCGCGAGGCCAATGAAAAAACATAGATTAATACATCTATCAGCCCTTATTTAGTAATCCAATCTCGCAGTCACGCAAACAGATAGATGTGGTGCTGATGCATGTGTCGCCCTTCTTCTTGATAAAGTGCGCTTCTGATATTTCGCGGGCCAATTGGTCTTTACTGCGAGTTAAAATTTTTATTCCATCAAGTCGTGGCTCACAATCCGGGCAATTGCTGCAATGAGCTTTCCAATGGCCCGCGAAATATCAGAAGCGCACTTTATCAAGAAGAAGGGCGACACATGCATCAGCACCACATCTATCTGTTTGCGTGACTGCGAGATTGGATTACTAAATAAGGGCTGATAGATGTATTAATCTATGTTTTTTCATTGGCCTCGCGCATGCGCTCATTGTCTACATTTGCTATAAAGGGACACTTGTGTGGTTTTAATAAACATAGTTGGAGTAGCGCCCGTCCTGTGTGTTTACTGTAGTGTCTGCGTCTAAAAATAGCGCTGAATATTTCAAGTAAAAATAAATGATAGCGCTGAAGTTTGCTGAGGCCCCTCGCGCGTTAGTTACGTACGATACCTCCGATACTTTTCAAGATTGACTCAAAAGCGGTTTAAAAGAGAAGTGCAATGAACCACAATGAAGGCAGATAACGATCATTGTTGTGTGACACAGAAAGGTCCCCCAAAGTGTGTTGCTGCTCTTCCTTTCTGTTTTTTCTTTAAGGGGTCACAATAATCAACTGCAACAAGACTTGGGGCTGTTTAGGGCATAATTGCATAATGCGACGTTATAATGCGGTCTGCAAATGCGAGTGCTGTACTTGTCCTTTTTTTTTTTTTTACCGCCTCGCTCGTGCTTCTTCGACGACTCTTTTTTTCATTAAGCGCAGAGGTGAATAGAATTCACATTTGCCACAGTCAGTGAACATGCGCGATATCTTAAAGCGCGAAGCTATTGCAATTATTGCAACTTACTGCATTCGACCTGAAGCACACGTGGGTGTACAAACACGTGTAGCTGAATGTATCATAGAACTATTAAATTAACCTGTCATCAAGAGAAATGCAGTGCATGCAAAATTACAATAAAAATAATAAAAAATATTGACCAATACTATAGCGCAACTGAGAACTGTATAAAGACGTGAATATGCAGTGTATGTATTCTTGTAGTGTCACTGATATGTATACACGTATGTTCGACGATACATCCCGAAATAAACGTCTTTTAGTTTGAGCCCCACGCTGTTGTACGTTGAGTCCGGCCCTGCCCATTACACCGCGATTACCCAAGACCTCAAAGCTTCTTTTTATCTCCGCAAGAGGACTCTCTCTCAGCTGAACGAATGACGAAGCGTCTGTTGTAGTATATGCATACAAAAGGCGCTCACTTGTATCCGTGGTAGGCGAGCTCTGCTTTCGTCTTGAAGTAGTTGAAGACGATCTTGACCTGTTCCCCTAGTCCACCGAGGAAGATGTACTCGCAGCGGGTGCTGGACGGGTAGTTGGCCGGGTAGCGCGGCGAGTTGAAGTCGCCCGTCGTTTGCGACTCACTCAGGTACCAGAAGTGGCACGTGTTGTTGGGCGAAGGCGTGCCCGGGACCTGGCCGAGGAGAAAGGAAATGAAGGGAGGTCTACCAGACGCGGTTTACTACCCTACACTCTGGGGGATTGGGATTGAGGTATCAAAAGGAAGGAAGAGAGAGAATGGAAGGTGCCACCGTCAGTGTCGATATAGAGTAACACGTGCCCGTCCATTATGTGCCATGTGCAAAAGATCGCTGCGGCCAGTCGATGGTAAAAACTGCAGAAATACCCGCGTCGCTTTCCTAGCATTCGATGCGTAGGGCCATGGTTCGAGGATCGTTTCCTCTGAAAATGGGCTCTGGTCAAGTTGGCTTTAAACATCGTGCTCGTTGATAAAGCGAGAACAAAAACACAACATATTCGGTTTTACTTTTAGCAGATGATCGTTGTACCCGTTTCTCGCCTGGTACGTTCGTATCTTGCCTTGAGAAACATGATAATCCCCGAAGTTCAGTTGAGTATGGGCCAGGAAGGCGAAATAGCGCCAAGTAACTGAATGGTTATGAGATGTATGTGAAATACTAAATTACTAATGGTAGGCAGGCATGATATAGCTGCTGGTATGAAGAAGGGATGATTTACTAAAATTGATCAGTCCTACCTAAAACCTCAATTGAGGATATACTATGTGCGGTCATCACAGAATGATGGACCAAGCATACCTTGTAGTCGGTCTCGAACGAGTATCGCGCCCGAAAGCCCGTGCCCTTGGTCTGTCCGCTTGAGAAGACCATCACCAGCCGAGGCCCCTCTGAGATGAGCGCCGGCGGCGCCTGGTTTCCGCAAAACGCGTGGTCGAACTCGTCCACAGCTTGTCGCTCCTCTTGGCCCTGCGCAGTGTGGTCGGTAGAGCATTGCGATTACTTCGTATGAAAACGAGCATGTGCACGCAGTGTCGGCCAAAAAGTAAACGGGCTACTGTGGAACCTACAACGCGGGTGAAGTTTAACACAGCTCAGGACACACTCGACCTAAGCGCGCGGAGCGAGATACCAGCACGTCGTTGTGGCCCCGCGGCCGTTTAAGCTTTGGTCTGTTTACTTTTTCGGGCCACATAGAGGATATAAGGGGGCAGGGGCAGGCCGGCACCTGCGGCCGGGTGGGGCATAATGCTTGCGATTTTTTCGGGAAGGGGAGCGGTTAGATGAAGATGGGAGGAAGTAAAAGGGGAAAAAATAAAGATCTGACAGAAAGCAAAGAATTAACATGTAAAAAACTGAGAACTCCGAGAACAGGTAGTCAAGTCAGTTTCATGAAGCAAGCTTAAAGGAGAACTCCGGCGGTTTTTTCACCATGTTCTTCTACCGATACTTTCCAATAGAACTCGTGGTCCTGTAGCAGCCAAGGTGGTTCAGATGGCTCAGAAACTCACCAATAATCTTAAATACACCAACGAACGGTGTGTTCAAGCCGAAATCGAAACGGGTAGACGCTTCGTGCAGCGTGCGCCATGAAGTCACAGCCTCCCCTCCATCAAATCAATCAATCAATCAATCAATCAATCAATCAATCAATCAATCAATCAATCAATCAATCAATCAATCAATCAATCAATCAATCAATCAGGATTTATTTTCAGCTTCAAAAACACTCAATGAAGCTTGGTGGGTACAGATAAAAAGCCGTAGATCAGGCTTGACAGGGTCCGTACCCCCGGGCTTGGCAGGAGCTGGTTTCAGAAAAATGAAATTGGCCAGATCATCCGATGATGTATTGAGTTATGCCAGATTTTTTCAACTTGGCAGCGACGATTTGAGCGCTGAAGCGTCACCGTTTTGCTTTTGACAGCCCACTTTCTCGGATAGGCAACGTTGTAGGTTAATGACATCAAAAACACAGGGTGGCTCGGGTGGGAATCGGCTAAAAAATTTTAACATTCATTTTCAGGAAAAATAAATAACTCGCAACCACTTGGCTTGGCGTATATTGTTACAGTACCGAAGAGTGCATATATTGAAAATTTCATTGAGATCAATGGACACTGGCAAATCGTCGAAGCTATCCTTTAAATAGCGCAGTGTGTCGGATCACACCGAGAAGCACAAGCACTCGAAAGCAGGCAATCATCGAGGGCCGTGCACTTTAGACCATGTAGACTGGTTTCGTTCAGTGCCAATGCACATAGGCTGCTAACGGAATGTGGGACAATCTAACGTAATGTATCCAAAGGTCTCGTGGGAGTCGCAATACAATATGTTGCACACGTATGTCAGCAAACCGTGGCTCAGTCTGTTATAAAAATTGCATTCAATCTTCTGCTCCAATACTGTGTCGTATTCCGCTAAATGTCGTCGTTTGTGCAGGTGGCTGCAGCCATAACGTTGCATGCCTACTGCCGTAACGTCATTTCTATCTGGTCAGAAAAAATAACGTGAGAAAAAAGAATGTTTCCCCGTTGAATATGTTTGTTACAATATGCGGGGGTTATATACTCCCGGACAATACGTGGGACAGCGTATAATCTTTATATAGTGGGCTTCAGTTCAACTTTAGCTGCCTCGTATTGTAATACGTGCATGGAAACCCTAACTCACGGAGGCATTGTACGCGTTCCATGCCCACATAAATGTGAGCCTTTTTGGAGCCGAGAACCGAACCAAAAATTTCTCGCCGGGCCAACCTGCTACTGCATACCAAACAACCGTCGCGACGTGACCGAAAACCTACGTGATCGGAAGTAGCGAGCCGATTCAACTACTCTTGAGTTCGCTATTTCTTTCTTAATGTGTTTTTGTTGTCACGAGCTCTCACTGCATTCCACGATTTTTCGGGTACGGGTACCTGGAAGTAGGGCCTGATGCAACCTCCATTCCGACGTTGCGTGCAAGAGAGCGCCTCCTTTACTTTATAGGAGCATCGTGCGAGAAGTGGGAACGAAACTCGTACAGAAGTGAGATTTGAGTGAATTGAGTTTGGGGCTATTTCTGAACACCCCGATGACTCGAGACGGAAAACAGTATTGACACAGGACGCGTCTGTCGCTTTGTGTCTCCTTCTGTAGCTGGGCGTTTGGCGCCGTTTTTCTGAACGTACCCCTACCGTCCTTTCGATGTCTGCGCCGTTCAAAAATGAAGCCTGAGCAGCCTTTGATCCTCGCTCACCGCTTCAGCGTGAGCGGTCGCCGGTCGAACATTAAAGGAACGGCGTTAAACGGATTCACGCGTCATTATCCGATGTCGCGGGCTTAAAGAGAGGGGAAAAATGAAAGTTAAGATTGATGGCGTTAGTGAAAACATTTTGTATATAAACGGGTGCGGATTATCGATTTCCAGGAGGCGAGTCGAATATAGACATAGTGGTAAGTGCATGGTCGACAGCAAATTACGTGGGAAGGAAGGAAGGAAGGAAGGAAGAGGAAAACAGAAAGGCAGGGTGGTTAACCAGAAAGGCGTCCGGTTGGCTATCCTACACTGGGGGAACGGGAAGGGGGAATAGAAAGATGGGAGAGAGAGAAAGAAGGGGAATAATGAAAAAGACGTTGTAGGACAAGTCAAACTGTCAAAGGCGTTCGTGCAAACCAGTCATCTTCAAAAAGCGCAAAAGTGCTTTTAGTGCCTTGTGGGCCGACGAGCGATGAGGGCGGTGTTCGAGTATCATCTGTAAGGAAAGTGGCCGACCGTCAAGGTGGCGTAGCGTCTCAGCAAGTGTTTTCCTTTCCTCGACGAATCGCGGACAGTGGCACAGCAGATGGTCCAGGGTTTCGTCGGTGTCGCACATCTCGCAGGTTGCACTGTCGATCGCTCCAATTAATGCGGAGTATGCCTTTGTGAAGGCAACTCCCAGCCAAAGTCGACAAAGAAGCGAGGCCTCATGTCGAGGAAGTCCTGATGGAGGGCGGAGATGCAAGGAAGGGTTTAGCTGGTACAGTCGCGTTCGTTTGATGTTTGGTGAGTTCCACTCAACCAGTGAGAGACGGCGTGCCAGGTGTCGAAGCTGCATTGCAGCATCTGTCCTTGGCACTTCACATCATGAAGCGAACATTGTTTCAATTCAAATTACGTGGGAGTGCAGACACAAGGTGCATGCTTGATGCACGGTTAAGCAGGGCATCCGCGGTGAATGTGCTACGCACCACTCACCGGTGAAACGCACACGCCTAACAGTTTTGTTCTGGCTCCGAATGTAGGCAAAGCGTGTCGCATGCACACTGTGGTAGAATATTAAAGGTTATATGCTAGGACGTGCGATACGCCACTTTCACATTCATTCTTGCCGAAAGCAAGTGATCTTTACAGACACGTCAGGCTTCTCTACGGATCCATTCTATGACACTTAATGAGCGACAGTTATCGTGCCTTCTCACTGCATGCACTGCACAGGTCCGTTCTCTTCTTCTCGGGTTTCTAAGAAGGCGTCATTAGCACGCGTTTCTTCCCCTGACCCACTCTGCCGGAGGTGCTGGATGACCAAAAACGAATGATCTTGTATAGTCTGGCCACGCGAGTAATGCGCACCTGCATGTATAGCTTGAGGTAGGCGTCCGTGCACTCGTGAGCGTCGTCCGCGCGGTGGTCGTCCATGTGGAACTTGTCGAAGTCCAGCCGCACTCGCTCCAGGTGTTGGGCGTCCTCCATGCCGTAGATGTAGTAGCGGCACACGATGTTCGCCTGGTACGGCAGCGGCCAGTTGGGCGAGTACACCGTGCCGTTGGACTCCTTGCGACTCAGGATCTTCTGGTCGCACTCTGCGCAGGCACACAATCAAATGGAAGGGGGGGGGATCGACATGCGTACAGGTGCTAAAATGCTTTGGCACTTTCGGCGATGAGTCAACGTGTGGTTATGTTTGGGATATATTCCGAGGTTCCTTTTTTGTTTTGTTTTTTTTTTTCACTGCAAAGAGAAAGCTGATATTTTGACCGAGCAAATTCAAATGAAGGACTACCTAGGCAACGTTCGACACAGACAACGTGCTTCGTCTGCCTTCGCGGTCTCACTGTGCTCTTAGCTCTAATGCTGTATCATCATAGAGCGAAAGGAAAACAGACCCTTCAGCAGTTATTCATGACGAAAGCGACCCTAAAGAAGCACGAGATACAGCTCAGCCGTTGAACTAAGACAGATGTTCCTGGAAAGAGCGCGGCACAAATATCGCTAGAAAATTGTATGAAACCATTTCTTGGCATTTTTTAACCTTGGATGTTGTTTTCTTTGCTTCCGTGTGTTTGTTCTCTGCACACCGCTTTAATGACATCAGCTGAGTATAGGAAAGATGAAACATGGTTAAAGTGGCACCGAGAACGACAGGAGTACACAAGGACATACACCGAACTTCAACAGATGAAGCTGGGCATTCGTCCTTTGTGTGCAGTTTCACTGACCGTCGTTATTAGCGAACATTTAACCATGTTTAATGAAGCCATTAAGGAACTAGCCCATATTAGTACATTAAGTAAAGAACAGTCCCGCACGACCAAAGTCCGACTTCTCTAGCATTCACTAAGCCACATGGCCAACTTCGCTTCTCGATCTCTCGCTATATCTGTCGTGCTGGCACTCTCCGAGCAACCAGGGAGAACTGCGGAAGAGGCACTAGTGTGGGGCAATTTCGAGCAGTTTCGTCCGTTTAGTGCCGTGTCATGGTAAGTACCGGAGCTGCAAACCTGACAGTCTGCCCACGCAGGTCGTGCTATGAGCGCTACGAAGAAAGTACAGTCACGCGAAACAAGTGCGAAAACGATCGCGTCGAAGAGAGAGATAACGCTCGGCGACCCGCCGAGGAGGCTCGTAAAAGCGCGAAAGGAGAACGCTGACCCGGAGCAGCGGGTCAACATTGACGACGACACAGAATGCAATGTGCTACTTTCCCGGAGGGACGCTTCCGACATAGATGCCGCTGGCTCTCGACACAGACGTGAAAGCCAAGGCCGGAGCAGGAAAAGAACTGTAGTACACAGCGGTCTCTTTGTGGCTATAGTGTCGATGTACCATCTACGAAACCTGCGGTGTATAAACTGCGAAAACCTGCTGCGGACATAGGTTTGACTTCGCAATCATAATAGTTGGCGTGCGATTCAATCGTTTTTTTTTTTCATTGTACTGCCGCATGGATTTGTTAATTCTGTGTTCACCGTGTTTAAGCAAGAAACCAGAGACGAAAGGCGAGACCAAAAGCACTAAGAAGCGACAGAAGCGCTGGCCTTACAACAGATTCAAAGAAAACCACGAGACACAGTAAAGAAAGAAAGAAAGAAAGAAAGAAAGAAAGAAAGAAAGAAAGAAAGAAAGAAAGAAAGAAGAAAGAAAGAAAGAAAGAAAGAAATGAATACTCGTCACTCAGCACAGCTGCTTAAGCTACAGCTGAGCAGCTGTAGCTTAAGCAGCTGTGCTGAGTGACGAGTATTCAGCTGAGCAGCTGTAGCTTAAGCAGCTGTGCTGAGTGACGAGTATTCATTTCTTTCTTTCTTTCTTTCTTTCTTTCTTTCTTTCTTTCTTTCTTTCTTTCTTTCTTTCTTTCTTTCTTTCTTTCTTTCTTTCTTTCTTTCTTTCTTTCTTTTGTCCTGGACGTCTCAGAAGGACACTGATCCATGGGGGTGATGAATATGAATGAATGGCACGGCAAGACGAACAACGCGTCCTTGTTAATAAAAACAACAAAGAAAGAAGTAGTTGGGACACTCACCAGTTCCCCGAATATGCTCGCCGTCATTCTTCTTGATGAAATCTGAAAGGAAAATGAAGAAAGGAGAGATGGCGAGATACGCATGTTTAATGCAATATCCTCCGGAGACGACGAGAATGCAGAGTGCAATGCAAATACGACGAGATTTGGAGAAACGACCACTTAAAATAGAGGCGAGCCGCTCTCGAGGAGAAGAATGCGCGCGTGCGTCTGGCTTCTCGTGAAGAAGTGACGAGAGACGGCAATGGCGTCCCTGGGCCCGTTAGGCAAATGGCTGCAAATGACGCGCGGATTCCATTCCCAGAGAAGGAGGCCGTGGCGCCTGTTTGGTAGGCAGCGAGCAGTAGGGCAGCCGCTATACAGTGCAACGTGCGCGAAATGCGGTATCGCGTGCCTGAACGGAATTTCACCCGAGTTTTTACACCGTAAGACGCATGTCTTAAAATTTTGTTTTTGTTATAAAGATGGGTAACGCGGTCATTCCTGTTCACTGCTTGTCATTTTCGAGCATTCAGCAAAGTTTCACGCATCTCTTTCATTTATCTCCGAGCGTTAGACTCATTTACTGGCGTTTGTTTGAGAGGAGGTTCCGCATACACGTGTGTGTGTTTGCGTGCGTGCATAACGTCCTGCATATGTGTACACATACATACATACAAACATTGTATGTATGTATGTATGTATGTATGTATGTATGTATGTATGTATGTATGTATGTATGTATGTATGTATGTATGTATGTATGTATGTATGTATGTATGTATGTATGTATGTAAACGTGCATGCACGCGACTGTTTCTCGGCAGACTGTAGGAGCGCAGGACTTGTATCCCGAAGACCCGTATGTGCCTAAGTTACTATACAGCTGCAGCAGTGAAATAAGAGGTGAGCGACCGGTCACGTCGTCGTTCGTGCTTTTGACGCACCGACGCACCGACTGTAGCAGCCATACTAATGCAGACGAGGGAAAAGAAAGGGGATTATCGTTGGAGAAGAAACCTTATCGTAGGCAACCCTTAATCCAGCGCTGTTGCGGCGCTCTTACGTCGTTCTTGCTTCAGCTCCTTGTGGGAGCTAGCTTGGACACGGTTACTGCGGAAGGTGGCGTGGGCGTTTCTTTATTAGACCTGTAGCCCATTCGCACAATATGGCGAGTATACCCCCTCGCCCCCCCCCCCTTTTTTAATTATTTTCAATGAAAAACTAACGTTGAATGGCGGCCCAAGAAGCTACTCCAATCTGGCACGCTACTGTGTGGAGTAATTGTAACATGTAAGTATACTCAAACGCATACACGGAACAGATGAACGATGTGTACAGCGTACTCTTGACGAACGTTGGACTGTAGTAATTATAGTGGACGAACACTGGCTATTTGCTCACTTTATGCTAATTGCTAATTATTGTGCCAAGCCTGAGATGATATCCTTAGAGAGCCTTATTATTGGCGGTATGCATATTGCAACAGTGCATTAAACGAAGTTGCGTAGTCTTACGATTCAGTCTATACCAACTAAATTTATAATCATTGAAAGAAAAAGAAAAGAGCAGTATTATGAGTGAGCTAATGTCCTTATTTCAACATTTATTTGTTTTTTAGCGATTCGAGCAATAATGTTTAAGCACATAACCTCGGGAAGCTTGACGAGGTGCATTAACTTTGCCTTTCCGGGAAAGTCAGGCCAGTATAAATGTTATTATTATTATTTTTTTGCCTGCCCACGATATTTGTGACGTTGAGCAGGCTATATGAAGTGTGCGCTGTCGAGCGTACCCAAAAGAAGCATGGCGCGTTCGGCACACATTTCTTGGCTTCAAAGGAACTTTTTGTTTGCCGTTTATGAAGGTTAGAATTGCCTGTCAAAATAACACGTGCGGCAGATCCGAAGGTGTCGTCCACACCGTCCACATACGGCACCTCACGCGTACACGCCCTCCTTCGTTATTGACACAATAGCCCACAAGTTTCTCAACTGCGGCTGCGCACCATGTGACAGCGCAGCCACCGTTAATTCGTTATTTTACGGCTTTTTCATGGGCCCCAGGAATGTCCACAAGTGGTATAAGCTCCGACTCTTTTTACTAGTAGCGCAATGGCGACTGACAAAAGGCCGTATCTTTTAACAAGAAGAAGCGAAGATAAAGAAAGAGAAAGAGACAGCAAGGCCGTTCGTGCGTCGTCTTATCTTCATTCGTTCTTCGAGTTTACGCCTGAGTCGCATTAGCCAGTAATCGAGATGGCCATCTGCGGTGTCGCACCGTGAAGGTGCAAATGGCCCGAAGAGATCCGCTGTCATCGTTTTTGCTTCTTCCTTTGTTATTACAAGGCACAGTGGCGATTACAAATCGATATAGATCGATCGGGTAAAGCGCCCCGGGCTGTCCGCACTTCGCTTCCACAGCTCCCTCGCTGAGAGCGTGTAAAGCGAGGCTCCGGATAAAGGGTGCAAGCCCGGTAAGTTATAAATGCCTTGCAAAGAAGGTGATGACGTCAGAGCCCTTCGCCGTTTTTACCAAGCGTAAAGAGAGGCGCAGTTCCCGCCAGTAGTTTGGGTTAGCGCCGTTAGTTTGGCGAGCAGTTTGGCGCTACCGGCTCTGCGTTGTAGTGATGTGCGGATAAGCGGCGGGCTCGTATATAAATTATAATTGCTGATATTGGATGTGAAGAAATCACGATTTGGTTATTAGGAACGCCGTAGTGGAGGACGCCGCATTAATTCTGACCACCTGAGGCTCTTTGACGTGTCGTGCTTGTGATCTAAGGAAGCGTTGTAACATCGAATATGAAAGACGTAAGTGCGCCGTAAAACGTGTGCGAGTGTTTTGGTATTTCGGAAGAAACTTTTCTTTTTTTTTAATCGTTTGTACTTTTTGTTCGAGGGCCTTTCTGGCGTCACTTCGAAACGTGGAGACCCGTCATTGCTTTTTATTACTATTTTAAGTTCGGACGCTTCGCACCAAAATGACCTCGGCAACCCACACAAGCTCCAAATGTACGTAAAGGTGTGCCTCAATTTCTGTGTCAGAATTTTAAGGGCTCTTTTATGTTTCGCACTTTTGAAGCGAGTGTTACGCTGTGTGCTTTCGAGTAAACTCGTCCATATAGCTTGCAATGAGAATGAGACCTTGCCAATTGTAATTTCAGGTGCTACTAGTAAACCACCAATCCTTAACTTAAATCCAAATGTTCTCGCAACGGCGCTCTTTCCGTACAGATGACCTTGAACTCAGATATGAACAGCTGTTTAAGTTTTATTATAGTTTGCATATGGGTAAGTTTCCCGTGCGACGTATGGCGCTTCATAGCGAAGCAAACTTGACAAAAAGGAAAACAAAAGGGGGGAGGAGGGGGGCGAGAAAGATAGAACGAATGCAAGCAAAGAACAAGAAAAAAAAATTGGCCGCGTATCTCTGTGCTTCGCTGCAAATGCCGTCGAAAGACGATAGCCTTCTACCGGCCGTACTACATGAGTCCCGTTTCGCGTGTTTCCATTCCCCCCGAGGAGTTGCACAAGCGAGAGGGAAAACGAAGAGACGCGAGGAGAGAATGGGACCGGCCGGAGGGGCGGGCGGCCGTTCCCTGCCTTCCGTTCGGCACGAGCGCGAGATAAGGGCGCCATGTGGCCATGGTTGCGGGAAACGCAAGAAGCTTGCCTAGTACAGGAAACGTCCGCTTTTGCGCATCCTAACAAGCACTAGGGTCTTTAGAATTACGCATCTATGTATTTTCTACTAGAGGAACACACCGTCCAATACATACGTATTGATGTTGCGCCTCAGATATGCGTAATATTTGCTTTTTGGCCGACTGTGTTCAGAAGTATGAAGGTAGCCACCAGTTCAAGCTGGGTGGTCGTTGAGGAAGGGGTTCACCTTTCGCAGCAGGACACACACACACACACACACACACAGACCAAAATTTCTGCGTTGAAGTATCCCAAGAAAGACTATCGTCTTTAAAAACGCAACAGAATATGCCCTGTCAAAAACATTCTTGGAGTACCGATATACAGATCCGCTACGCCGCAGTTGTCTGAGAGATTACCGGCGCCGCGCCAGACGAAGGGTGCAGGAACGTATCTCGCCTTCACTCTCGAGTGCGAGACGGTGTTATTTTCTTATTTTTAAAATACTTTTCTATCTCTGAAAGCGGTGGCCTCTAGTGGTGTTCTGAGAGCCCCCGAACCTCGTTCAACATCTCCGGCTCTAAAGACATCCGGTGCGAAAAAGCTCCCTCTTCTTTTTTTCTTGTATTCTTTTGTGTGAACGCCAACTCATTCGTGTTACGGAGCCTCTCCGTCAATGCCAAGACGAGTGAGACCCCATGCATCACGTCTATAGAAAGCAGTGGCCTGACACACGCGAAAAAGCTAATAAATAATAATAAAAACAAAGAACAACGAGATGAGAGCAAGTACGTAAGTGTATGGAAGAACGGTTTTAGTTAAGCAAGCACGGAGTTTCATTGGTGAAGTGCGGCGTCTAGCTGAAGAGAAAAAGAACCGCAGAAAAGTGAGTGACGAAAGAGAGAGAGTAGGGAGGGAATTCTCAGGAAATTTACTTAAGAGCACTGCCGCAGCGTTCAATGCCATAAACGGAGTTTATGTTGCCGGAGTGTTCAGTTCAATGCCATAAACGGAGTGAGGCAGATCTGCCTAGTGATAGACATCTATCGTCTCCTTGCGTTGCTGTAAAAGTAGATAGGTGCTATTAGTCATCACTAGCCAACAGATGGCCAACTCTAGCCAACATTTTACAGTATCGCCCCGCCACGGTGGTCTAGTGGCTATGGCACTCGGCTGCTGCTCCGAAGGTCGCGGGATGGAATCCCAGCCGTGGCTGCTGCATTTCGATGGGGGCGAAGTGTTGAGGTCCGTGTACTGTGCGATGTCAGTGCGCGGTAGAGAACCCTAGGTGGTCGAAATTTTTGGAGCCTTCCACTACGGCGTCTCTCAAAATGAAATCGTGGTTCTGGGAAGTAAAACTCCAGAAATCAATAAATCATTTTACAGTGCCGGTATTAGGCGAGTAAAAGTTGCAGGCTTCCCACAAACCACCAATTTTAAGATTCGTAACCGCCTAATGTTCATTTCACCTTCCTAACGGATTTGTATTATAATTTGCATGTTTCAGTTTACTTCACTACGTTCCCTTACCTCCTTTTCTCCCTATTCTCGAGATTGCGGTTGTTCTGATGATGACCCAAAAGCGGCTTCTCAGACTGATGCTTACTTCTTATAAACGACTTGTCGCTAAGGGGAAAAAAAAAGACTGCCATGTATGTACAGGGGATAGCTACAAACGCAGAAAACTCCCACCCAAAAGACGCCACTCACGCACAAAAACAGGCATTCTTCTGCACAAGCAGACGCGAAGTCGAACCAATGTCCGTGCACTGACAGAAAGGAGGCAGGCAAGATCATCACAAACACCCAACACGCACGACGACCGAAATACAAACATAAGCGCGGATATCGCTGTCAATTGCGTCCAGCTTGCGCAAGTAAAAAGCCCGCGTTTCGGTCGTCGCGTCGAACAAGCGCTCGTCGAGGTGGGAGGGAGGGGCGGCTGCGCCACCGCAGCCATGGCAGGTAATCGATGGATCTCGTTGCTAACGTTGACGAGGACGACGAAGCAGCAGCAGCAACAGCATTCCGCGTGGCGCACCCCCGGCCGCATTCCCCGGGACCCGGTGGAATGGGGAAAAAAAGGGGGATAGGGGAACGAGAGGGACTGCTCGGTGCTTTCGCGCTACGAAGCAGCGTCCCGAAACGGGAGTGAATTAAGCCAATCACATTTCGAGCACGCAAAACCGGTTTTTCCGTTCTTTTCCCCGCCGCTGTCAAATAGAAGAACGAAAGCGCAGTTTCGAATCTGTCCCGGCATTCCTCAACCCATAGCTCACACCCCTTTCCCAATGCCTTGTCGTTTCCTTTTTCTTCCCCACTTGTCCCGAATCTTCGGTTGTCCTGAACTTCATTGGCCATTCGTTTTATTTCTTTTTTCTTTCCTCTGCTCCTTTTCCATGCAACTCGGCTTCTGTTCTCGAGCTTACCGCTGCCGTTACGACTTTGAAGTACTTTCGGAAGAATGTACGAAAAGAGCAATTTTCATTTACGATGATGCGGTTTAAAACCTTAGAAAGAAGGGGGCACGAAATGATTGCATGGACTTCTGATGTTTTCCTTTCATTCTTTATTATTTTTTTTTGTACTCGTCGCAAAATGCGAGTTGGAAGATGCACACTCGCACGACCGAACCAAATTTCTGCCCGAGCGGACGACTGCGAAAATTTGCAAGATACATGGGAATTGGAGTTACCTTAATTTCTTCGCGTTCCGTGCGTATATAGTATAATTCAAATAAGTGGGACACACCATACATACGAGTATTCTCCACCGGAACCGAGATGCGAGTCGGGTATACGACCCTTCGCGTTTTCGATTAGGGCGAGTAATTTTACGCGGACCACACGATTGAGCGATGGCGCTTGAAACAGACAAGACTCAAGAGTATAGAAAATGGACAAGACTCAAGAATAGAAAGTATCAGACGACACATGCCGACAGGAGCAGACGCCGCTTCTCTTCGTATAGCGAACTAAAAATAGCCCGAGGCCATGTTTCACATCGTCTCAGTTTGAACGATGAAGCCCATCGTCGTGTTTTGGGTACAAAGTAAAAAGAAAGAAAAAAGGTTTAGCAGTTTGCAATGTAGTAAGTTTGAAGTTCACTTGCTCGGGCTGAAGCAACGAGTTGCCTACGCAAACTCCCAACAGCGCAGCTTGTTTCAATATGCACAAACAAACCCAAGGTTTCTGAACTCGCCTTGGCGCTATTTGTAATCTAGCACTCGAATGCTAAAAGGAATGTTGAACCTGAAAGCCATTTGGAAGAATGTATTTACTACAAGTACTAAATAAATTGTTGATGCAGGGTCGTCTTTTTTTTTTTTTTTTTGCAAGTTGGCTAATAGACGCTGCACGTCAGTAACATCGCCAACAGAAAAGGGTCGACATGTTGCAAATATAATAACCACTTTTTCTTTCTTTCTTTTTTATTCTTTTTTACAATACATAAAGCGGACAAGAATCACCTCACGATCAAAATACTCGAAGCCCACGCAATCAATCGCACCGACAGACGCGTCAGCATGCTATCTATCGAGGTAACAAATCAAGAGCTAACTACGTTGGATAACTGATAAAAACTCTTTCATCGACTGATCGCGTGTGCGTCCGTATCCTGCGTATACGTTCGGAGTCTTCCTTTTTGAATGAATAGCTTGTTGATAGCCTGCATTTGTGTTTGTCTCCTGCTTTGTGCCGTATTCGCGCAAATCACCCAAAAGTTAGAATGCATCAACAAGCCTTCTTTACAACCTTTGCTTCGGTGTCGCGGGTTCTTAACACGTTGTCGACTAGGCTACAATTATTTACAGGCAAGGAGCGTGACACAGCACAAACAGAGGGGCAAACTAGGAAGCGGACCACACGGGTTCTTGTTTTCCTTTGTCTGTGCGCTATGATTATGTCCTTTACCATGAACGAAATCAATGTAGCCGAGTTTGCGGTTTTTACTATGAATGATTTGCGATGACATGAAGGAAATGTGCTCTTTAGTTCACTTCTCATTTTGTGCGGCACTCACAAAGTCTACGACAAAGTTCGGATCAGCAGCCGAGCGCCATGGCCACTACACCATCGTGGTGGTGCACGAGCTATAACTTGAACGCCTGGCAACTTGCTCTCTTTTCAACCATAGTTTACTTCTTTATTTTTTTCCCGTTCGTGATTACTTTCTTTCGGCAGTGCGACTATAAAACGATGCAACTATAAAACTATCAATAAGGTCTGGCTAAAATGCGTCAGTTCAATGCCTAAAAAAACAAAAACAACGAGCAGATAAAGTCGCTAAAAAAGCGGTAGCGTTTCATAAGACCCTGCATGTTCATTTCACTTTGTTTCCAACGAGTAGAGTTGAGACAGAGATTACTCACAAGCTTAGCTCGTAGACAAGAAGTCTTTAAAAGTTAATTTTGCCCGCGCTAGTTTCCCATACGTCACGGATTCGTGCGACTGAAGAACACAAGGAAAACAACGGAAGAAAAATCGTCGCGGGCAGAAGCGCAGAGTTCGCGAAATCTCCCCTGAAGGCACGGATGGCTAAGACAAGCGAGGCGGCCGTAACGGTGGCTCTGAGTCAGCTATTTCGAGCATGCTCCCATTATTCGTACCGCGCACTGCGTTAGGGCTTTTCGTGTGCTCTATGTCACGTCATTTAATATGAGACAAGGAGCAATTTGGCGTATGTAAAAGAGGAAGAGCGAGAGAGAAAATGAATAACGCTTGGATATCAATAAGAGCCTGGTTGGCCAGCTTACGCTAAGAGAAGGGGAGATAGATAGATAGATAGATAGATAGATAGATAGATAGATAGATAGATAGATAGATAGATAGATAGATAGATAGATAGATAGATAGATAGATAGATAGATAGATAGATAGATAGAACATGGTGAACTAGTGCTCTTGTGGTGCTCTCAAAAACGAATCGCTTCGGCAAACCATGAAAGCCTTTTCACTGCCTTCTAAGCCAACGATCGGCGAGGATGTTGTTTCAGTAATGTGTGCGCGCTCTTCGGACGATCAATTGATTGATTGTACTTATATGTGCAATCGGGGACAGTAGCACACATGCTTGTGATGCATGTGTCTTCATGTACGCGTATGTATAAAAGAGCTCCGATCGACCGGTGTACGTACTTAGGATAACAATATCGACATAGTGCACCCTGTAAGGTGTGTAAAAGTGAGGCTATAGGTTTTGAACGACATAGCGCGCGTATATTATAGGCTCGCATTCTCATTCCCATTGTTGTGATCTCGTATTGTAAACCACGGCTGCTTCATTTCATCCAGCAGTAAGCGTTTAAAAAAATGGTTGCAGCATTTTGTTTTCTAATGAACGCCGAAGAAATTGCGTTTGATGTTTGGGCTCCCTTTAACTCTCGACCTAATAGCATGAACAGTCTCCTTTCTAGTGAACTTAAGCTTTGCATGCATTCGGTCTCCAGCAGTGCTGACTCCCTATCGAGGGGAGGCCTTATTATTAGCAGCCAGGCATAGAAGGAATGCGATTCATCCTGCAGCGATAATAATAATAATAATAATAATAATAATAATAATAATAATAATAATAATAATAATAATAATAATAATAATAATAATCAGAACCACTATCACCATCCTCGGCCTGCCTCTCCTATATTTATCCACTTATCCCGGCTCTGTGCTAACTACGGTCGCGCAATCCCCGAAAACATCTTCATCTCACCATGTACACCTAACTTACTGCCACCCCCTGCCACGCTTGCACTCTCTGGGTATCCTCTGTGCTGGAAAGAGCAGAAATCGCTTTGGTTGGCTGGTGATCACCGTAAGGACGTGCGCACGTGTACCGAACGCAACGCTAAAGAACGCTTCTCTTAACCGACGTTTCTCGACGTCCTACGGCTTCCGCTGAGACAAACATTCGTTTTTATTCTGTTGCTTTTCGGTCGAGAGCTAGCAGTAATGTACAGAAGAAAATACCACGGGCGTCAGTGAACGACCGGAGTTCTCTTCATGGCTCCCGTATGATTGCAACCGCCGAGGAAATTATATTGCGCGCGAGAAACCAAAGAGAGCCGCCAGGCGGGCTAGTATGTCCACGAATAGAATGTGCTTTGATGTGGCTTCTCTTGGTTGCGCAAGCGGACGCGTAAGTACACGGAGAGAAGCGCAAATGTTCCTTTCTCATGCAACGGATGCAGCCGTTCTCAGCGAGAAAGAAAGAAAGAAAGAAAGAAAGAAAGAAAGAAAGAAAGAAAGAAAGAAAGAAAGAAAGAAAGAAAGAAAGAAAGAAAGAAACGTGAAAATATAACGAAGAAAAAGTGCAGCCGCTTCCGTGGCCTGTACGGCCGGTGATTTACTCTCATTTGTAGGGATGGGCACGTTGTTTTTCGGTATTTTCATTTATCACATCTTATCTTGATGCCTCGCACATTCAGCGCGCAACGCTTCAAGAAGCACGGAAGGTGCTTTGGTGACGGCAGCTAAGTGTTCAAAGTGATTAGCGCAGTTAATGAACACAATCTTGTTTCATTTAAGAACAGTGTGTGTGTGTGTGTAATTATTGATACTTTTGTGCGTGCTTACGTTCTGGTTGCTCGATGACTATGATTTTCCTGTTTCATTTATGAACTGCGTTCAATATGTATCCGCTTCGAATAAACTGAAACTTCTGCCCTGAGGAGGACCTGCGCTCAATTTTTGGTGCTGTCCTCCGCAAGTATGACTTACCAACTGGCCCAACACTTCATTGCTCTGAAGTATTAAAGGAAACTGAACGCATCGGCGCCATAGTTGGTACTGGGTAAACAAATTTAGCTGCATGCTTATGACGGAGCCACAAATGCGATCCGTTGATAAGCATCAATTCCCGAAGAAACAAACAGATGCGCACACGCTTTTCATTGCTTTTGCCGTAATGTCACGACATAGGGTAATGAAAGAAGCACGCTTCCTAAGAGCATCAATGACGACTGGTGCTCAGCTCACAAATGAGGATTGCTCCTTTTTGCCGAAGGTAGTTGTGCCTCCGAAAAAACACAGCTGCCAAGAGGTAAGCCCACCTCAAACATTGAACAGCCGCCTGTTCCATTTAGCGATTGATTCCACGTTTGCCTTCCGGCGGACTTTTTCTTTGCTGTTGTTTCGTTTATATATTTCTTCTTCTCTGACTTTTATTGGACGCGGATTCCTGGTACTGTTGTTCGTGCGGAGCATGCGAGTCGTGTTTATCGAGCGCGCATTCATCACAGAGCGACGCTCGCTTCAGCTGAAGCTTCCGGCAAGTGGATGAGCTAACAGCAAGCGGGCAGGTAGGCAAACAAGCAAGAGGGCAAGAAAGTTAGTAGTACACGAGTGAGTGAGTGAGCGAGCGAGCTAGCTAGCTAGCTAGCTGTTGTGTGTAGCCGGCGTGGTCTCCTTCAGCACATAACTTGCGAGCGCGTCAATGTTTCGCCAATAAACAAACTGCCTATGTACGCGCTTTTACTGTTTAACATAGTGCTTAGCGTTAGCTTAAGTCGTCCAACCAGCAACCATTGGCTCCTTCCACAAGTAATGAACCTCCACCAGCCTTGAACAGCTCAGCATCTTAGGATCGAGTCACTGTGATTGACGCATCCATCTTCTAAAGCTTCGCGCACTTCATTTACCCGTGGTGCTGCACGGAAGAAATGCCCTGTTTCTCTTCCTCATTCACGTTGCGAGGCTGCGCGCGCATGGTGAGGAGCAAAAAAAAAAAAAAAATACGCTTTCAAATTTACCTTACTGATGTCTTGGCATTAAGTTCGACGAGAATTACTCCATGCCCCGCCGCGGTGGTTTAGTGGTTATGGCACTCGGCTGCAGATCCGAAGGTCGCGGGATCGAATCCCGGCCGCGGCGGCTGCATTTCGATGGAGGCGAAATGTTGAGGCCCGTGTGCTGTGCGATGTCAGTGCATGTTAAAGAACCCCAGGAGGTCGAAATTTCCGGAGACCTCCACTACGGCGTCTCTCATAATCAGAGCTGGTTTTGGGACGTTAAACCCGACAAATCAATCAGAATTACTCCATACATTGTTCTCGGTTAGCCTTGAGAACCTAACAGTTCGAGCAATGTAAAACTTCGTCGTAAATTAATGGCAATGTTCGTTAGATTTACGTGCACGCATGTGCACGTAAATGCACAGGCACATACACATGCATGCGCATGAGCATCCTTCTCTGAGGAGAGATTCAAGGCAATTGAGCTCTTGTGTTGTTGTTGTTGTTGTAGGGTACTGGCGAGTTGAAGGCGAATCCTTCTGACATCTTAAGTAGATGACCGCTATTGAAACATGACTATTGCAAGCCCTTTTAGCACATGTACGTTCTCCTGTGGTCTCGAGAAGAGAACCTACCCATCTTGCGCGTAGCCGGCCTTGTTTTATCATACTTTCGCTTTGCGTAACACGTATCTCCGCTCCAGTGTACTAGTGGCTGGAAGAATGGAAAAAACACAACTGTCCTGATGTATGTCACCCTTGCTATGCGGGACGGGCGATCACGGGTACAGCGAACGAAACGTATTTATCCCTCCTAACTAACGTACGTTCCTTTTCTCTCTTCCGTACAGCCGCACGTTCGCAAAAAAAAAAAAAAAGAGGAAAAGAAAGAAAACTTCACGTGGCTAAGGTCCGAAACGCTTCCGTAAGTGTTTCAGCAAATTAACATTTACAATTTCAGTTTGATATCGAGAAAGACTGCGTCATACGCGTTCCTGCTTGGAGCAGTCGTAGCGTGGTCGCACAGAGGTGCGAGGGAAGTGGGAGTGCCGAGCTCACCGAGGTTGACGAACTTCTCGCCGAACTCGAACCATCCGGCGAAGCCCCTGTTCTGGCTGTCGGCCATGCGTCGCAGCGTGGTGAACTTGACGTAGAGGTTGGAGGCCGACGAGTAGACGACCAGGTTGCGCTGCTGTCCGCAGTAGGTGCCGATCAGCGTGTCTTCGCTAGAGTTGCCGTCGTATATCTTCACGTAGTCGAAAGGACAACTGCGTCGCGCAGAGCGCAGAGAGAGAGAGGGCGCAGTTGCGCGTTTGCGTTTCCCTTTTGCTTCGGGTCACACATGGAACACAGCCACCACACACACAAATATACTTACGTGCAGCATTCACTTAGTATGCCAGTGACAGCGCGCTTCGTGAACAATCGAACAACACTGAACTGCACTGTAGATGCACATGTACTATGCGTGGGTAGGGGCAACAAAGAGGGAATGAAGAATTCTGTTGCGAGCGGTGTTCCACCTTCGAACTAGTGGAACTAGTTAAAGGCCTCGTGTGTCAGGCTTTCCTGGAACTAATACGCAGCGCAAATAAGCTGACACATACACGTCCTGCGTCTGCTTTCTTATGTATACTTACACTACCTATTAGTTCCAGAACACTTGACACACTGCAAGTACAACGAGCTATACTAGTGCGAAGGTAGAACACCTCTCGAAATTCAACTGTTCATTCACTCCCTGCTGTCCCCATACCCGCTCATAATATATGCGCGTGCACAGCGCAGTTCATGAAAGTTAAGTTCACGACATACACTTTTTGTGTGTAGACATAAACTGAAGTAAGTAGGCGCAAACATGTCCCACGTGTCTACTTATTTGCGCTACCTATTAGTCGCGACGACACCTTCGAACTCAATGGTTGAGCGCTTCGGCTTGGTTTCTAACATGCAAGCACAACAGGAAGAAGTTAGAGCGGAGAAAACACGAAGCAACTACCGGTGTCCGCCATTTTGCTGTAAAAAACGCGACTCTTGAACGGCGCCATTAAGGAAACATGACATTTGTAGTGCGCTCTTTCCGCTGGACTTGCGTGTATCATTCAAGCTTTGTCAGCTTTACGAGGTATTTAGACTATGATGTTTACGGTGGTGCACAAAACTTTATACAGGGGACATAAAGTTATCGCGCTGCGAGAAAGTTAAAATGATCGAAGGCCCCTCGACAGGATTGTACGGTCTCACTAATTGATTACGACGATTATAACGTCCCCATACAATAGAAGTGAAATTTTAAAAATTTCTGTCTGCGGCAGAGTAAGCTCTTCCGTTTACTCAAGACACGGTTGCTGGATCAACATGGATTAAACGACGAATGGTGGCCGCCGGTGGACGTCCATCCGATGTCAAAGAGGGTGTGTGTTCAGGCGAGGGATTAATTAGCACGGTGCGACGTATTGCTCTTGTGTCGCCCATGCCACGCCCTGTAGAGTTTACGAATGTCCCATGGCCTCTGAATGAGAATTCTGTGGTCGCAAAATTCGGCTTCTGAGCGGTTGTTCGCATTAGCCCCCACGGTAAAACTATACCAGCGCAGGCTGAGTCTGGAACGACGTCGTCTTGGAAAATTGTTACTGGACCTTTTTTTTTTTCTCGCTCACAATAGCCCGAATGGATTGAAAAAACTACTGCCGTGTTTATTTTAGGCTTCAGGACTCGGCGCCATATTGTGATCGTTTACATGACAGTTCTTGTCTCCATGCCGTAATTTGTCTTGTCCTAATCGTGCCTTCCCTTTTGTCCAGCAAACGGCCGCAAACCTGTTACTCACTCTGGATAACCTCTCTCCAATTTTCACTTCTTTTTTCAGTGGTTCAATATACGTTTTAATTTGTCACTCCGGATAATACTTATTCGTCAGAAAATAAGGAGATTACTGGCTCCCTGCCCGTATTCCGAGCCCGCTTGACGGTTGCGTAGCGTCACTTTAGTGATGCATAAAACGAAACTATGTACGTCGCAGTATGTACATATACTGCGCGAAACGTTCACGTCGTTTGTGTTGTAAGTTCCTGCACTGTTTACAATATGAGGATGCCGTGTGAAGGTGGAAACTCACTGAGAGCCACCGTAGAAGAGGTCGAAGTCCAGGAACTCTAGGCGCACGCGCTGTCCGCGGCTGCCCAGGAATCGGTAGCGGCACTGCAGGTTCTTGGGATACACGCCCGGGTAGGTGGGGGAAAAGAAGTCGCCCTCGCGCTTCTGGTCGCCGTAGATGGTGAAGCTGCACACCGAACCGGGCTCCGGCTTGCCAATCAGGAAGCGCGCTGCAATGGTTCCCCGGGAAACGGAGAGAACGACATCTGTTGGCATTTTTTTCTCCGTAGCTCCTGAAAACAAGAGCTTCAGCTGCCCGAAGGCAGACAGTATTCTCTTTTTTTATTCGCTTGGAAGAAAAACGAATCAAGTTATGTCAGTATGATTAGCTTGGCAGCTTAATACGCCATAAATTCGTAAGCAAAAGCACGTCCGCCCTGGCGGCCGGGAAAGGGGCCTTACGTAAGGTTGCTACGTAGGAAGGCTGTGAGACTTTTAAGTAAGCGCGAAGCCTTTGTGAGTACGGCGAAGCGTAACATTTGCGGGTGAGTCAATTCATTTTCGCTTTTGGTAACAGCGAAGAGATGAAAAGAAGTCGCACAACAGCGTAGAATTTGTTCGCGCATGACAACAATACAGGCAAGCACATTGCCCTATGTCACGCTGCTCTCGTAATTTACAAATAATAAGTCTGCGTCAGTCTGTCAGTACTCGATATGGATAAGATCTGCAACGTGACATCAATTGTGTTTTATAGTGAAAGAAAAACTGATATCAAGTCGGCTGTGGTGGACTGCGTCCTACTGTATTACCCTCAGGTGCAAATTAATGAAAGATGGAGAAGAAAGGAGGAGAAATGGTAACTTAAATTGCGTGAGAGGATACACTTCGAAGTTCTTCGAAAGGCTCCTTTCACACAATAATGAATACACAATAAATGACAAGCTCATTAGGGCAATTTAAGGAGCTTCGTCGGAGAAAAATCTTCATTCGCTCCATTACTCATCACCGAGGCTTCCGAAGCTAAATCGTCTCCTACAGAGACTTAATGAATAAGCGCGTTCCTACACGAAGTGGGACAATTAGAGAAGCCGTATCGGCTAATTTATCTCCCGTACATGCGTTCTTTGGATGCGAAAATGGTGGAATGAGAGACGTTGTTAGAGGCTGACATTGGTGCTTTTGTTAAAGAGATGGAGGCTCCTTTATCTCGCCAGTGATTCGAACCACTTTAATCAACACATGTAAGTGTAGGCAACATGGCAACAAAATTACGAGGCAGCTGAATGATGCCGATGGCGTGGACTTAAAAAAAACAAAAGACAAAGACGTGTTTAGGTTACAAGTAATCATAATGCCTAATATTGGTGGAGATGTGTAGAGGGTAGGCACTGTGCTCAAAGACCATCATGCTCCGGAATAAAGTCCGCTCTGTATCTTCCAGATTAGTTGTGTTACTAAGACGAAGTGCAATAATAATAATAATAATAATAATAATAATAATAATAATAATAATAATAATAATAATAATAATAATAATAATAATAATAATAATGAGCGTATGGACGAGTTGTCGTTCACTCTCTGCAGCAGCTTTATCAGTAGCTATCTTCACAGCGCTCCTAATGCGCGCACCTAAAGTAAACGGCGCCAATATATCGGTACGTGGCAGCGAATGGCTTGAAGCGCCTTCCTCAGAAAACATTTCGCGTGCCACAAGGTCTTCTTGGAAGTGGAACCATGACGCGGCATAAAACGCGCGTGTTCGTACGGACGTAACACATTACGAGTGACAGCAAAAAAGGAATAAAAGTGGTAAAGGCAGTGACGAGAATCGTTACGAGGAAGAAGAAGCTAGATGACGTTCTCGTGTCGCCATCCCAGCACGGCCACGAAAGTACCGTTAATATCCCCATAAAAGGAGCCCCCGTTCCCGGAAGCTGTCCAGGCGACGACGCGCAATTACAACATTCTCTACGCTGCCGGCGCATGTCTACGCGATTTCCTGCAGGGGCACTTCGCTGCAGCGCACGTAATTGCTAGATGAAGAAAGAGAACGATCGTGTAACTACAGCTTCAGAAGGGGGCTTCCTGCAGGCAACTGCAGTGTACTCATTTGCGCAATTACCTTCGGTGTCCCGTGTCTTAGGTAACGCTCGAACGGCAGATACGGCAAAGCACACGAACCCGACGGCGCGCAGACACTGTTGCTAACGCGGAGAACCATGAGCTGATTGGAAATACATTCTAGAGACAAAATGAATTAGGGACTACCTTTTCGATGGTGGAATTTCGGAAGTTCCATCGATTTGTTTTTGAGTCGACCTGCAGGGAGCTTAGTGGGCGCTGCGACGAAGAATACGTGCTGCTCAGTGGAAGTCAGAGACCGTGGAAGTTCAGAGAAAGAGAGGGAGAAAGTGACACCAAGGAAAGGCGGGACGGTTTTACTCGTAAAGCTGCACACAAAATTCTGGGAGTTTACACATTGTTACCACGTCTTATCGTGCAGGCCCACACTTCGCAAGAAGAGAACAGTACCCTTCTGGCCGCCTGTTGTGCACACGCATACTGTTATGTTGGTACGCCGCTGCCCTTTGTATCGAACACATAACGCGACGAAAGGTGCGTTTTTAATGACTACAGCTGAAGACTATTGTTGGATGCGCCCGTATGTTTGAAGTCGACGAACACTGGTGTGCGCGTATGCTGTGCTGAGGCCAATCCCCGTTGTGGGTACGGCCGAGTGTCTCTCCTTCGGGAACAAGAGCAAGAGGCAGACGACTACGTTGACGTCAGCAAACAGCTGGCTACTCCTGAGTTCCACTTCGCAACCTCAATAAAAGGATCTTCATTCCCTCTTAATGCAACGAATGACCCTGTTCGTAACAATGCCACCGGTTCCTTACCTCCTGCTAAGATGACCAGTCTGACGGTGAAAGCCATCATCCCCGCATTGTCATAAATATTTCTGACCTGGGTCTGCTTTAATGTATCTCTTAATTTCATTCGTTACACATCGCGCGAATGCAATTTGGCATACGTTGTAAGTGTTAACCTTCAATCTCGTGTGATTCGTACCAGCATATATCCCTGACCGATGAATGCGGGTGTGCCCCATGCGCTATTGCATTATTGCTAATCGTGAGGTAAAGCACAAACGCGTTATGTTAGTGATGTCCTTTCACTCCCGTAAGTAATGCGTTGGTTAGTAACCCTTCCTTCCGTTCCAGTTGCGTTGGTTAGTCACCCTTATCTTTTGCTCCAGTTCTGGGGTATACCGAGTGAACGACACAACCTTGTTTGATGTCATACCATTTTTGGTGCCCCGCCACGGTGGTCTAGTGGTTATGGCACTCGACTGCCGATCCGAAGGTCGCGGGATCGAATCCCGGCTGCGGCGGCTGCATTTCGATGGAGGCGAAATGTTGAGGCCCGTGTACTGTGCGATGTCAGTGCACGTTAAAGAACCCCAGGTGGTCGAAATTTCCGGAGCCCTCCACTACGGCGTCTCTCATAATCAGAGCTGGTTTTTGGGACGTTAAACCTCACAAATCAATCACTTCATTTTTGGTACCATTGGTGTCGACGTGGACGTCGGTCACCTGTCTCGTTTGATAATGCGTATAAAGCTTTGGCGCCAGCAAATGATATTCTCCGTTTTATCTTCATTGGTGATAATTTTCAACATAAAGTGCACTCGCTCTGCTTAGAGGCAACAAGCCCCGTACGCTGCCTTCATGTGCAGTCTATTGCATTTGCATGGACACTCTGTGGAGCGTTCTTCACTGCATTGAGGAAGGAAACAAGCAATAAATGGAGTTTTCATGAAATATATTGGGCGCATACCACATTGCACATCTTGAGGGAGACATGGTACGGGGCGTTAGCTAAGCTCGGAGGAGTAAAATTCGATCAAGATGTCTATTATTTTTCCATTGTGTGCATTTTGTACAGCGAACACTCGTGTGTTAACAATTATATCACCACCCGCAGTTTACTTACTTCAGCATTGTGTGTGTGTGTGTGTGTGTGTGTGTGTGTGTGTGTGTGTGTGTGTGTGTGTGTGTGTGTGTGTGTGTGTGTGTGTGTGTTGTACTGTCTTGTAATCTCGCAACCGGAACAACTCGTCTTTCGTCTTTCGGGGAAACGAAGGAACAGGACGAATACTGCGGACATCCATTCTTGCTTGTTTCATACTCTTTTTCTTTTCTGATCCACGAGTACTTCTGATCCAAGATAATATTTATGATATTTACTAGCTTTCTTCAACCTATTGCAAAACAAATGTCTGCCATGCGAACTTGTCTCCTTATCTATACATCGTCCGTCTACTAAATTATTTCTCCTTCGAATAGCGTAGTGAACATTTTGTGTCCGCCGTGGTTTTCTTGTTCAACCACAGTGCGCGCACA
This sequence comes from Hyalomma asiaticum, assembly GCA_013339685.2. Classification (NCBI taxonomy): domain Eukaryota; kingdom Metazoa; phylum Arthropoda; class Arachnida; order Ixodida; family Ixodidae; genus Hyalomma; species Hyalomma asiaticum. The sequence goes on from CM023486.1 coordinate 106,424,511, forward strand.
TGACCCGACTGCTCGATTGCTTTGTCTTATCTTTCCTTACACTAACTTCATTTACTTCATCTTCAAACTCCTTTATTTCTTCTCTTTCCTTCCTCTTTTTCTTTTCATTGTCACGTTTATTATCGTCGACCGACTACCAGCCCGAGTCTGGTGGTAGTCACGTGGTACACTTTGCAGTCAGCACAAACGGCAACGCTCACTAGCGCGGCGCAAATCACGCGAGCAAGCACGGCTAAGGACAGCACTCTGCTCGTCTCGCAAAGCTGAGCTCAGCCATTGCCTCTCGCCTTTCTTCCTTGCATCGCAGTCGAGCATGCTATACACACGGTGCTAGCGAGGCGCCTAGCACCGGCGAATGCGCATTCCTGATGAAGGCGCGGCGTATCTCTTCCTCAAGCGTTGAATATTTCATGCTCCCGCCCCTTTGGCTGGAGAATCAGTGGGTTCGTTTTTTTTTTTTTTTATGCCGCTGAGATAAATGCCCGTTGTACCGCGCGGAGTAGTGCATGCCGGAGGAACCTACTTAGCAGAATCTGAGCGCTCCCCCCCCCACCCCCCCCCACCTCCTAACCCCTCTTTTCTCTACCCAACGCATCGCCTAAAGGGCTTGATTTATCGCCCTGCAATTCTTTATTCTTTTCATTTAGAGGCGTTATTTGTTCCCCTTTTTTTTGTACATGTATTGTCCTTTCTAGGAACGTGTCATGTTCTGAACTTGCACGTTTGAAAGAATCTTCGTAACAATAATTTCTGGGGTTTTACGTTCCAAAACCACGACGTGATTATTAAAGGGGCCATAGTTGAGGGCTCCGGGAATTTCGATCACCCAGGGTTCTTTGACGTGCGCTGACACGGCACAGTAAACGGGCCTCGGGCATTTCGCCTCCATCCAAATGCAGCCGGAAGTCGATCCCTCGAACTTCGGATCAGCAGCCGAGTGCCACTGCCAGTATACCACCATGGAGGGGCAGAATTTTTGTCGCTAAGGCGTGTTAACCCGCTGTAGATATTTTTGCCGATTGATCAAACTGTGCATGTTGCACAGCTGCAACGCCATGTGCACTACCCTGCTAAGGCGAGAAAATATGACAAAGGTCAAGCGGGACTCGCCCTGTGTCGTTGTTCATGGCTTTCAAATAGGCGTGAGCAAACGAGAGAAAAAGCAAGAAACAAAACAAAAACCACATTTAGTCTCACCAGTTTACACACGGTGCTCGCTAATACTTCGGCATGCAGTATAACAAAGTAACGAGCAACGATTCCGAGTGAAGCCTTGCAGAGATCGGACCCATTCTGCTGCTTTACTGGCATAGAAAACTCACGGTTCAGCCGGTTTCCTAAGCGGGAAATGTTCGAGTGGAAGCTGTCCAAGATTCTAAGATTGGCAGCGTGATTTGGCCTACGGCCTGGTGCCGCGTTCGTGCCGCATATATATATATATATATATATATATATATATATATATATATATATATATATATATATATATATATATATATATAGTTGCGGCAAGGAAATCACGTTGGCCGCTTTTTTACTGACGTTTCAGCTGGTCCACCAGCTGAAACGTCAGTACCTATACAGTGCAAAAATCAACGTGCATCGTACTCTCGTATATATATATATATATATATATATATATATATAGATATATATATATATATATATATATATATATATGTGTGTGTGTGTGTGTGTGTGTGTGTGTGTGTGTGTGTGTGTGTTGGGTAAAAGCTTATATATATGCAGATTCCTTTTAATCGGGAGAAAACAGTGCAGATGACAAGCGACAGCTCTCTTCTTTCACTTTCCCTTGTAGTCTAACTTGACGGCGTTGGGCGCAAGTTGGGTGTATACTGTTCAGTTTGGGCCCAAAGGGGTTTTCCCGCTTCACACGAAATTTTTCGATGTCCTCTTCCCACGTTGATACCCTTTATAACGTGACGCGATCGGAATACCACCATTAGATGAAGCTTACGGGTGCGTGAATTTCACCGCATCATAACGCGACTGCATCTCGTGCACCACAGTCTTCGTGTTTGAACTTTTCCTTCAAACACACAAAATCATGGCCCTGCTCCTTACATTTATTATGCCGCTGTGAGCACATCTGTGCCGGCCCTTAGCACGGTTACTTTGTGCTCCATCTTCGCGGCCCCTTTTCTTATAGGGCGCTTCCTTCCTTCCCTGCTCTTCCACCGTCTTATAGGGAACGAAAGGATAAAGGATGCCTTTTAGTCGGACGACAATTCGATAGGCCAGGCGCTAACAAAAGTGAAGCTCCCAGGGCAGCCATTACACGCAACGGCAGCTCAGCCCTGGCAGTCCAATATCGCGACGACCGACAAGCGGGCCGTGGCGCGGGATCGACGCGTTCGGCGGGCGTTGCGCTCCGCGAGCGACCTATCTGTCATCCATTGTAATCTGTAACGCGGCGCTCACTCTCGGGTCACGCTATAGACGGGGCCCCGTTCGCCAGGGCACGGCATTCGCGATCGCGGGTTTGGCGGCTGCTGCTCGGGAATGCGGTATGTGTGTACAGCAAAAAAAGAAAAGAAAAGGTTACAAGAAAGCAGCGACGGTAAGAACTGCTGTCGATATATATAGGACAGAGACAGAACTGCTGGAGGCAGGCGAAATGGCGGAGAACGGGAAGATAAAGAAGTACGAAGTGAAGGAGACTTATATGGGAGTGCGCAGAAGGAGAACGAGGTTGAGCGACAACGTATCGGAGGCGACCGCGAGAAGGGAAAAAAAAATAATAAGTGGGAAGACAGGAGAAGCGACGGCAGAACGGCAAATATGGGGGGAAACGCGTAGGAACTGGAGCGAAAGGAAGATGGTGAAGTATAGGGAATGAGGAGAAGGACAGTGCGGTCCGAAGACAGGTTGGTGAAATACCAAGCGAAGCGTGCGGAAGAAAAGAAACAAAGGAAATAAAAAATAAAATGAGGAAAGAAGAATCGAAGAGGATAGTAGAGTGAAAGGAAGGGGAACGGCGGGAAATGTGGACAACGAAAGTGGATAAGCGAAGAAGAATGAAATGTTCGAAACAGAATAAAGACTGGAGGAAATTCAGAACGAAGTGAAGAGGCAGCGAACGAAAGGAAAGAAGAGAGAAACATGTGAAGGAAGAGTGAAAGAAGTGAAAGAAAGGATGGAAAAGGGAATGAAAGAAAGGAAGGAAGGAAGGCGAGCAGTGTGGCCCCTTTCGAGTTGCGAAACGGACGCAATAACGTCGGCGGCGGCGATGGCGGCGTGCGTGTCGTCCGTCTTCCGTCGCGAAGGCGCGATGCGGCCTCTCCTCTCCTCGCCCAACACGGGAGAGGAAAAAAAGCCGTCGGCAGCGGCGCCGCTGTGGTGTATTGCGAGCAGAACACAAATAAATTGCCCTATGGGCAGTATAGGGAAAGAGAGAGAGAGGCAGGACGGCTTCCTCCCGCTTTCCCGATCCGGATTCGATCGATGATTGGAAGAGGAGGAGGAGCGCCGCGGGCGACAGCGACGACGACGACGCACCGACGCAGCGAGCGAAACACGGCGAAGCTCGCGAGGGCCCACGCTTGAACTTTAGCCTCGTCGGTCTGTCAGCCGGTGGCGACATCGACGAGATGTGAAGCGCGCAACCCTGATGGCTCAGGGTATACGCTATGCGAGGCTACGCCGCATGGCTTGGCCGGCCCGAGGTGCAGAGCAGCGGCTCCTTTGTTGTACGCCGGATCAGGTCACGAGAGCAAGTTTTTTTTTTTTCACGAAAAGCGGTGGTGCAGCGTTTGATTCCTTTGATTCCCCTCGAGGAAGAATTCTTATTTTCAGTATAGAGCGCAAAGTTTGGCGAGCCGGTTGATGTTGGTTGTGAGGGCAGCGCAAATGGATGGCAGTGCAAGGCATACGTCCCTGCATATTTCTCCGCGTTGTGCTGACCTTTCCTTCCTTTTTTTTTTTTATTGAGCGGCCGCGGTTCTGTCGTCTCAGTTGCGCATATCTTTTGTAAAAGGACTCGAAGAGAAGACAGGTAAAAAAAAATAAGACAGAGAAGGTTTTGACCGAGTGTTTTACTGGCGTTCGTAAGAAAGCTACACTAAATACAGCTGTATGAGGCAGTGAAGCATGTGCATTTAATGTCTTACGATAGATGGAAGCGAGAACTTGGGAAAATAGGAAGGTGTGAAGAACTCGCCATATGCGTTGGCCCAGTAGCATAGGTCGCGCGCCGCGTGGCGATAAAGCATCCGCATCGATTTCGGGAGGTACTAAGTTAGAACTCCTGTGCCGTTGAAAACCCACTGGTTTTTAAGCATGGACGAAGACGTTACAAACCACAGACCACCTCGGTGTAGAGGATGGGCCATGGCTCGTGTGGGAATGCACAGCCGCCACCGAGAATTCAGCAGTAAAAAAAAAAAAAATGAAATATTGACGATTACGACGCTTCATAATTCGAAATGTGAAGGCGACTGCATGCGACAGTAAAGCGAACTTGCTCCTGGCCATACAACCATAACGCTTGAATATCTGTACGTGTTTCCCCATCCAGCGCGTGCCTACCTGCTTAGTATTCATAGAGCATAGAGGCCTGTCCTGCTTCCTCTTTCACGCATTTGTGCCCACAGTGCGTCGACATCATTTCGCTTAGCTTAAGCAAGAACCTTCCCTCCCTGAGGCTGTTCATTCTTGAAGAAAGCCGACTGTCGGATGGTGTCACGCCTGGAATAATTTTTAGTCATTACATTGTTGCAGACAGCAGCGAGATTTTTAGCGCACGACCACCCGAGGCACAGTATGATACACAGTCAGTGCAGCAATTTGGGCAAGTTAGTTATGGATTGCAAGATGCTTCTTGCACTGCACAATCTACTCGACGAGATCGTTACGTTGACGTCTAATCGCAGTCATTTCCAACACAATTGGTAACGCTGTGAGAGTCATTTTTGTGTTCTGTAGCACCTATTTTTGTGTCCACGAATGCCAGTGACACACTACATCGAGCAGTAGATGCGCAACTGTCAGGCTGCGGCTACGGAAGATCAAAACTATTTTTTTTTGTGCTCTCTTACCAGGAGTTCTTCGAAGGCGCTAACGTTTTAAGTTAGTCGTATTAAGTGTCTGTTTAGTTTTTCATCAATTCGAAGCGGGAAATCTGTTCCTGATAGGTGAAACAGATTGACCGTATATGTATGTATACAGTGCTAACTGAATGAAACGTGTCTTCCGTGGCAAAGTAAATCACGTGTTTTTGTCCCTACAGTTTTAAGCTCGAGTCACATCGGCTTGTATACGCTTACGTCGGATGCAAACTCACGCACAGCGACTATATTCATAGCGACAAGACGTCGTTATGCCGAGCAATTGCACATTCCACTGATTGATGCGAAAGCCTTACAGCCCTTCATACACGAAAAGTAACCGGCACCGGCCTCAGCACAAAAGCCCAGGCCGGCGCCTCAGCTTTCGGTCACACGCTACGACAACTGGCCGATCGGCCGCTTTTCTTGCAGGCGCTGCTTGGATTGGATATCGTCCTCATCGCTCTCCGGCACACAAGGCACTGAAACCACTTTTGTGCTTCTTGAAGACGACGGGTTTGAGCGAACACCTATGCCTGATTTGCGCCACCCTACATGCATCTTTCTTTCTTCCACTTCTTGCTTCTCTGTCTCTTACCTTTCTCTTTCCCTTTCCCATTCCCCCAGCGTAGAGTAGCCAACCGGACGCCTTTCTGGTTAATCTCCCTGCCTTTCTATTTTGTTCTTTTCCTCCTAAGCTGTCAGCCAGCAGCCTGTCTGTGTATTCAGGTGCAAACTCCACGACGATAGAGAACGTCGAGGCACGAGAACGACGACAAAGCCGCGATCGAACACCGGCGGTGCACACCTTTGAATTTCTTATCTCGCAGTTATGAAAGGTGGCGCCCCTCAGAATATCACCGGGTTCACCGAGAATTGGCTCCGAACGTAGAAGGCCGCAGGTAATCGTGATGGATACAGATGTTGGACTGCGCTGAACACTGAATCTTGCTGATAAACAACTCGCAGACAACCGATGGAAAGGTCATCCTTAACACGGCTGACTTGCGTAATCACATCTTTCGCATTTCCTGCCTGTTTACGTTGATTGAATTGTGGGGTTGAACGTCCCAAAACCAGCTCTGGTTATGAGAGACGCCGTAGTAGAGGGCTCCGGAAATTTCGACCACCTGGGGTTCTTTAACGTGCACTGACATCGCACAGCACACGGGCCTCAACATTTCGCCTCCATCGAAATGCAGCCGCCGCAGCCGGTATTCGATCCCGCGACCTTCGCATCTGCAGCCGAGTGCCATAACCACTAGACCACCGTGGCGGGGCCTGTTTGCGTTCTAACTCAGATTAAAGGCACAATGTTCTTGTGCCAGCCACCCCTCCCTTGCCCGAGCGCTCCGTTTGAAGTTGCGCATGACGCGGCTACCGTCACATCCCGGAGTCATCGACGCTCCCCTTACCCGCACTTGACGTTCTTAGAAGTTGGATGGCGCATGCATCGTAGAACAAGCGATAAAAATGGAGAAAGCTAGAAAAAAAAAGTACTTTTTTGTTTGTCTGAATCTAGAGCGGCTTGACAAGAGATTCACGAGGTTTTGCATGGTGTGTCCTTGGTACATGGGGTTCGACAACCGAGCCCTATTACAATTGCAAGAGCCCTCGCTTATTTCATTCTTGAGTTCTTGATAATGTCTGCTCGAGGAACGTCACTGCATCTGATTTGATTGATAGGCAATGTCATCACCACTGCCACACTAATAGAGAGGCACATTTTCTTTTTCTATTCGCATATTCCTCTTTCGCTTGTATACAGCTCCTTGAAGAGCGTGGCTGTCCGGTAATGGAAGCGACGGAGATGCGAATAGCAACTGTCGTGATAAGTCACCGACTCAAGGCCGCTACAAATAACATGATGGCAATGTCGTTGTGAGAAGAATAGGCCCCGAGGTGCCTTCAACACGCAATAAGGCGGTATTTTATGTGTGTGGTCGCTCGTTTTCAGGGCTGTGGCAATCTTCTGCCAATAAGCTGAGCGTATTTTATAGCCGTGCTGTTCGATGCACAGCTTACGTAACTGCCATGGAATATGTGGAAAGAAAACTTAGTGGCTTGGATATAGGGAGCGAAGGATACACGCAGGTCATATCACATATTTCTTTTCTTTTTTTTTTCATTATTCGCCTTGACTATGTGACTTTGTTTATAAAGAAATGCTAAGCTAACACACACGCGTACATTCAATATTGCAAAAATGATGGCAGAGTAGGTTCTGCGTATACTTCTAAAGCACATTTTAGAATTTAATTCTGTATTTTTAATGTTAAATGGGTGCTCCTCGTGACAGCTGAAATATACCGCTGGGATGTTACGAGGCATGTGATTTTCACAATAGGTATTATGAAAGTCTTACGTGGAATTATGAGATATGTGGTCATATGTGGGAATCAATATGAAACGTTTAAATATTAAGGTCTCCCTCGCCGTCCACTACAGTGGAAAGCCCAGTTTGTAGGGGCAGCATGGAATGTTTCAAGCCACTTAAAACGTCTAAGCGAAAGCTCTCTTTAACTAAAGAATTGACCTGTCCTTAGGCTCAATACTAAAGGTGTCTCACGGACTCCGAAGCGGTGGTTCGCTGGTATCGCTGGTACGAACATGGTGGACTTCAAGTATCGCAAGAAGTATATACACAGCTGCAGTGCTCTATTTTTAGCCTCGTTTGTAGCATGACGTTTAATAGCGTATGACCCTGGGACGTCGTTGTGTTCGCGCACTCCTAATGTGCGAGGCGTGATCTGCGCTTTCAGTACATGAATTTCCTGTACTTACTGCTTACTGTTGTCGTGCCCAACAGCATATGCTTACGTTTGAACTACCCAGTGCAAAGCAGCAAACCGGAGCCTAATATCTGGTTCACTTCCCTGTATTCCTCATTTCTCTCTCTATTTTGCAACTGGATTTTTCGCGGCGTGCTCACGCACATAATAATGTGGACCAATCTCGAGGACAGTGAAAAGAAGCGGGAAGTACTGTGTGTACTCCTTCTGTTAGTGCACACCACATCTGGTGACGTCCCGTGTGACGTGCTGACGTAATCAGGGGATGCCGTAACATGACAATGACGCCACTGCGTCACAACGTGACCTTTGACTTAATGGCGCCATTAGGCGACGCTTGGTTTGACAACGTGGTCGCGCTTCGTCTTGATAGCAAACCTACTGCCACAACCTAGTCACATGGGTTTTGGCATTGCCGTAAGTGAACACCAGATTTTTCGACTCCCTCCATCCTTCACCCTCCTTTCTGCGCAGAGGTCCTACCTGTGACCTTCACAGCTCTAGGATCAGGAATGCAAGCCAACTTTCTTTTCAGTACCATTCGTGGCATTTGACGCCAATCCTAGCCCTAAAATGACTTCTAGACCATTTAGGCCTTGATTCCATTGCTTCGTTAAAACAAGTGTCAACTTCATATCAGGGCTGAAAAATTGCGAACGTACAGCGCACTAAAGGAAGTAAGCAAGCAAGCAAGCAAGCAAGCAAGCAAGCAAGCAAGAAAGAAAGAAAGAAAGAAAGAAAGAAAGAAAGAAAGAAAGAAAGAAAGAAAGAAAGAAAGAAACTCATGGACCGCACGATCACTGAACTTTCGACATGGAGCTCGCGCTCAATGTTTGCTGTACACGTGGCTCAGTACACTCTCTGGCGATAGCAATTTTCCATCATCATTTTACGCATTGTGATGAAGTGGCCACTTTCGTGCACCCCTTCTCAAAGTGCGCGGTTCAATGTCGGAGAGCCGATTCGATTTCACGTTCGCCCGACCTTACCCCCCATTAACCCGGAAAGCTAGGCGCGTCTTAATGACTCTCTCCACGTCGGGAAGCTAGTGAAAATATTTATAGACGCCTTACGTCCGCCGCTAATCTACACGTGATATCCAAACCCCTCCCCTCCGTCTGTCTCTTTTATTTCGCCTTCGGCGTTTTCGTTTTCTATCTTTGTATTGCCCATTGTCTTTTCCACGTGCCGGAAAGCCAACGGCGTACTCACACTAATGCAATGGTGCGCGAAGCAGACACGAACACAATGAAGAATAGAAACACTGCGCAAACTATCAATTGCGGCATTTTAAACAAACACACACACACACACACCAGACAGAATGGAACATGTGCCGACACAGATAGCCTCTGTGATAAGCATCTAAAAACTGCCCATTTTGCGAAGCTTTATGGTCTAAAATCCTGTTATTTACATACATTTTGGTTTGACCTACATAACAATTTCCGCATGAAAGCGTAATGCGATAAGTCGCGTGAGTGGTGCAATCAACATCTCCCGCCCTGTGCACACTCACGTGGTAGTACACACTCCTTGCCTTGTCTCCTCCCCCACCCCCACCCCCCCTCTCTCTCTCTCTCTCTCTCTCTCTCTCTCTCTCTCTCTCTCTCTCTCTCTCTCTCACACTATTTATGCTTATTGTGAAATATTCTATAAATACACTGCCCGCAAATGACAGCACCGATGCTAGAAGCTAACTATCTTTGTTCCCTGTCGTGATCGAAAGAAGCGATTTTCGGCGTTCGATATACCGTTGGGTCTTAGTAGGGCGAAAAGAAGAAAGCTAATAAGAGGACAGAAAGCCGTAAACCCATCCGATAAAGACGTTCTTTTGCTGGTCTTGCTTTGTTTGACTATCTCTTCTTACAAGCTCACAAGCTTTCCGATATATAGGCTCGTTCCGCCAGACCACCCGGTTGGTTGGGTTAGGTTAGGTTCGGACGGGGATCGACTGATGACGTTAGGCAGGCTCGGGCAGCTCGCATGCTTTTACTTCGTCGTAGCCAGATATATCGGCCCTACTATTTTGCATTTTCTTAACCATATTTTGCGTACACCCATTTCCTGACAAATTGAGCTCGGATAAGTTCCCGGTTTCCGGTTAACGAGAGAAGAAATAAATAACCAAGAAATTAAAAAAAAAAGCGATGCATGCGGGAAGGCAGCTTGGAGCAACCAAGTCATAAATAAATGAATAGCCGGTAGTACAGCCACGCATACGTTATATGATCAGCAGAACGGCATTACGACGCGAGATTCCCCAAGAACAGGCCGGAACTACGGGTACACGCTCTGTCTCCTACGACGCAGCAATCTTGTTCGTGACTACTGGCGCGAGCTTAGCCGCCTTAATACTATCATTACCGTTGCAAGCGGTCCAGAGAAGGGCACACGCTTGATCAGAACGCTTGCACGGAGTAACAGATGAACAAGGGGAAAAAATAATGTGGGGGAACGAAACGAGGATGCGCGTCACCGGAGTGTTTTGTCAAACAGCGGTGCGAACATGGCACATGCTTCGTTTTGTTAGCCGGAAAGCCAGTAGAAATTCAGTTTGCAAACATTCGAATCGTGGCTTCTTGCCACAGTTTTTAATGTATTTCTGTATTTTAACGCCGCAGATAAACAATGGAAACGATGGGTACGCGGGAGTGCAGGCGTTTGGATTAGGTTTCACCCCGTAGAGTTCTATAAGGAGCGCCGAAATTAAAGTGTTGCCAAGTACGTGTTGCCAAATTAAAGTGTTGCCGAAATTAAAGCAGCCAAGTACCATAGCCACTAAACCACCGTAGCGGGCATTGAAGGAGAGCAAAGGGTGAAGGAAAAAGGGATGAAATTAAGGAATGAAAATGTGGTAGTCGTAAGAGGGAAGAGATAAGGAAGCAATGGTAGCATTAATGATGTAAGCAATTAAGGAAAATGAGGTAATAGGGAAGATAAAGGGAATAAAATTGGAAGCAATGACTGAAAGGCTCAAGGAGCTAACGAAGAGCGGAGCTTAGCTTTAACAGCCTAAGGCGCCTCCTGGGAGAATTTCGTCCGGTGTTTGTCTACGCACAGCATAAACATCTACTCGTAACCATCTGTTTCCTCGTCGAGTGATGCTCTGTTGCGATGACCATATAGTACACCCTTTGTTCCCGATGACGTTTACGACCTCGAGCTTCTATTTCCAGCGCTTGCTATGCTTTGCAGCCTTCCGTGGAACGTTGTTGTCGTACGACGTCAGCCCAGCGTCTTTGACCTTCTTTTCATAATTTGGAAAAAGCCAGAATTTTCCTAATACGCACAATGCTTCATATCGGCTCTAAATGTTGGCCCACAGAAGTCTCTCATTCCACCATTGCGAAATATTTCAACGAGACCTCTTTTTTTTCATATATTTATTCCGTTTCAGGACTTTGGCTTGCGTGACAGACTCTCATTATTTCCGATCGAGTCAGCGTACGCACTTACGCATTTAAAAACGGGCGGAGAAAGATGAGCGTGAAGAAGGAAATTAGTACTGTCAGGTACACATGGTCTCACGGAACCACTCTGCGCTTTTACAAGACATTTACGAACAGGCTTGCGCAAGAACACTGCTGTACTGGTGGTAGATTTACGTTGCGGATGGCGTACTCACAGGCATCAATGAACTGGTATGTGCCGTGGAAGACGTCGGCGGTGTCGTTCTCGTAGTCGGTGTAGAATCCGATGACGAGCGTGCGGTGCATGGAGATGCGTCGCCGGGGAAAAACGCGTCCGCAGTAGCGGCCCCCGAACGGCGTGCTGATCAGGTCGCTGCTCGGGTCGGCCAGCTCCGTGTACAGGTCCACATACTCGCGGCTGCAGCTGCGTTATGTATAGGAGGGGTAAAAACAAAGGCGTACTTTGATGCAATAGCCTATAGTACCTTGCGCTTTGGGACACCGCACTCGTTACCGTACAACTAGACAGACAGACAGACAGACAGACAGACAGACAGACAGACAGACAGACAGACAGACAGACAGATAGATAGATAGATAGATAGATAGATAGATAGATAGATAGATAGATAGATAGATAGATAGATAGATAGATAGATAGATGAAAGGTACGTACGCATGCGCACCCAGACAAATAAATTGCAAAGAAATGTTTACAGACTTTCATTACGGCTACCCGAATTTTTGAGAGCTGACTCCGTCGCGCATTTTTTGGAGATAGGATTTGAAAGCAAGTCCTGCTGCGTTTTCTGAAGACCCGTCCTTTGGGCTTAGCGTTAACACACAGTAACACGATAAGAGAGCGGGAGCATTACCTTGCTCTTGTTCTTCGCTTACTATATCCCTTACTATACCAGCCGAAAAGGGCCCTCACTGTCAGCAGTCTTCAAGGACGTCGGGCAGATGGCGAAATAATAATCCAGTAACAATAAATTCAAGACCGAAGGAGGAGGCAGGTAATTGTATAACCAGGTTGCCTTCACTATAAGGCTACGCTAAGCTAGACGAAGCGTCCTAACTTGACAGAATTACGTCTTTGGTGCACGGTTACTTGTACCACATAATCACTCTTCGTCGGCTTAACCTCATCGGGAATAACCGTTCCGTAGGGAGCGCCCTAAAAGCTCGCTAATGCACTATCGCTGTTTGTTCTCTGTTCGTAAATGTCACAGATGTCGGTTTAACGAACGTCCTAACAGGCTCCGCAAAGGCCTCTTAACTTTATCGCGACAAGATTGTTACGTATATACCCTGTGAATACTTAGTCAGGGCGTTAAACAGAAGCGACGATTGGACTTGACGTGGTGGAAAAAAAGCAAAAGAGTGAAGAATGTGCGCAAAAGGAACGCGGACCATTCCCTCGGCGATGGTCAGTGAATTAACGATGAGAGCAGTCGCACGCGTGCTTAACGAGAAGACCCCGTGGGAAGTCCTTCAGCGTCGAAGTGCTCAAAAGGACAGGCCCTGACTGCCTCGTAAAATATTTAATGCGACAGGAAGGAGCCGCAGTTCTCTGTCCTGGCTGCTTTCATGGGATTCGATTCGTGGGTGCTCTAACGGGCCTCCAGAACAGTGGCTGACAACTGCCGGAGAAATTTCCGGTGTGTCTACTTCTTCCTGTCCCTTTGGTGTCTCTCTTTCTACGTCAAATGTCAAAGCGTTAGTTCTCAGGTGGCCTGCGACTTCGTGCGAGCGGGCTTAACGCCTCTTCGAGCATATTCACGGGTGTGAATTCGAATGACCAAGGAGCCGAATTGACTGTGCATTCAGTTAACCACACGACAGCACCAGGCATGTCGCCGCCATGCCAGCTACAATACCCATTTTTATGTTCCATCAACTTAGTGGATGATGATAATGGATGATGGGCAAATTTTTTATAAGGGAAATGATATGTATCCAAACAAGACAGAGATTCTCGAGAACTCGGAAGGTCCAAAGTTGCCGAAAACCGAACGTCGCTGAAGCCGACGTTGTGACAAGCACTGTCGTCATTTTCTTGGTGAAGACAAGCGGTTGGCTTCAGCAACGCCTCTTGCTCTACAACTGCTGGTTTCCCGAGTAATTAATATAAAGGTGTCCTATAGCTGAGAAAATACGAAAGGTTCTGCTTGAAGCCTCGTGAGTTTCATCTTTTTTGTTTTCTTTTTACTTCTACAGTGAGAAAATTGAAACAGGCAGCAATGCGAAATGGAAGATATGCAGCGTATAGCGTGCGAGAAAGTGCAAGAAAGAAAGCAGAATGAATACAGGCAGGCAGCGATGTTAATTAAAGGAAACGTCTGACTAGTGCTTGTGCATAGATTAAAGGAGAGGCGATGATTATGTAAAAGACACATATAGAAACGATGAAGTAACTGCGCAGCCCACTTAGCCGCAGCTTTTTAGGAAACCTTTTGCGTGCATGCGTGTAGAGAACTAGGGAACGCATGTGCATCAATTTCCAAGAGAATCTCTACTGAGAAAGTTTCATGCTAAGAGGAAGCTCGGAAGCTCGCGTTTGAATGCATCGTAACGGACAAATTGTCTTGGCTGCGACCTGCTACGTGAAGTTTCCTTGATGTGCATAAACTTGTTTTCAGATCAGCCATCAAACGCATGCAAATGCACTTACGCGTTCCACATGCGCCAAGTGAGCGGCTTCTTTTCCCCTGTTGATGCCTCTGCCATGCGTCCCAACGTGCTCGTTCAAACACCCCATGCCGAAAAGCTGTACCATCATTGTGTCAACGTGTGAGTGCCAGGAACCGCACTCGTACAACCGTACCGGCGCCTTCGAGCAACTTTTATGGAGTTGTCCATATTCTGTTCAGTCTTTAGCATAAAAAAATAATGCACTAGCTTATGCCGCTGAAAAGCCACTTATGTAGGCAGCTTCACTCAGGTGGACTGCCGATACACTCAACTTACGTCGCTTTCGTAAACCTAGGTGCACTGTAAGTGGTAGAAAAGACATGTTACGTGTCACATTGACGTGTTGAATCTCTCGTTCAGTGACCGAAAATGCCGACAGAAGTTGTGCACGCACATTTCAGTCACGGTACCGTTTGACTTTTGTCACATAAAGAACTTCCTATTTGCATTTACATCAGCTTCTTGACGAGGAAGAGCGGACGATAGTTCCAGGACTGCAGTAAGAAAGCGCTTACCTATACCGCAAAGAAAACTTGCGCCACGGATACTTGGCGGTCGAGTTCCTTGCCACAAAATTTGGAGCAACAAAGTTCAACGTCAACGCGTTTATACGCTTATGCAAGCGAAGGCAGTAAAAATTCCGGCCTCGCGATGACCGGCGGGCATATCTCGGCTCGTATCGTGGCCAAGGACGTAAAACGCGCGCAATCGGCACTCGCGAAATTGCTTTCACTTTCTGACCCCTGGCATCGCGTCGCGCTGCGGTCGTCCTCGTTTATATGCGAGTCCTCGGATATGGGAATAAGTCGCCGAACTCCCGAAACATACGCAGGAAATCGCCGAGTATTTTGTCGGGAAGTTGGATAGTAGCTAAGTGACTGTACCGTTGGCGGAATAAATGCGTACAGCTTTGTGGAAGCTGCGGATTTGGTGCTCACTGACGGTTGCAGCTATATACAAATTTATAAAATGCGAAAGAGCCTCGGGAAAGCGAGTTCCTGGACTGAAAAACGACGGGCTAGCAGAGAAAAACTAGACCGCAACACACTAGCCAAGCTTCTATGGGAGAAAGACTCCGTGAGGATGTGACGGTTCCCTGATGAAGATGTGTCTCCTACACAACACCATGCCGTCTGGCGGGGCCTACTTTTGTTTGTACATGTTTATTTCAGTCGCTTGTCCTGGCAACTACTGGCTACGACTCCTTAGCGAAGATCTATTGTGGAACCAAGAAGCAGGCATTGTGTAACGTTTTAAAATTCATCAAGGGAGAGAGAGAGAGGAGAAATAGCGGAGAGGGAAAGGCAAGGAGGTTAGCCGGCTACGCAACACCGGTTTGCTACCCTAAACAGGGGAACGGGATGAAGGAAGTTGAAAGTTGCGGAGAAAAGAGAGTGAAGGAGCACATAACATAGTACACACACACACACACACACACACACACACACACACACGCACACGCACACACACACACACACACACACACACACACACACACACACACACACACACACACACACACACACACACACACACACACACACACACACACACACACACACACACACACACACACACACACACACACACACACACAGTCAGACAGTCGTAGACCGGCGCTCTTGCGAGGTACGCGACGTCACTGTCACATCCTAAGTCAGCTTGACCTAAGTCAGTTTTTTTTTTCTTTTTAAGAACTTCAGCAGTGCTACCGCCGTCCTCAGCTGCAATGTCTTCTGTCGACGACATCCAAGAATGGCTTCGATGGGCACAGGTCTATCGTCAAGGCGCGCTATAGCGGATGCCAGAGAATGAGATCAATAAGCGTATCGGTACTGACTCAGCAATGTTTTCTGAATCGGCGCTTTGCATCATCATCATCATCATCATCATCATCATCATAATCGTCGTCGTCGTCGTCGTCATCATCATCGGCGCTGTCGTCGTCCTCGTCATGTTTACGCCCTCTGCCGGACAAAACACCTTCCCATATCCATTTAATTAAGACGATCAAGAGCTGGCCGCGTCCGCATTATCCCCACACAAGTTTGTAATCTGATCAGCACACTTTACTTTCTAGTGCCTCCATCTACGCTCGCTTTCTTTTGTAATCCACGGGGCAAAAACTTACCCCATGGACGCCTAGGAGCATTTCTCTTGACATCCACGAGAAGCGGCCCTTTTTTTTTTTGTTCATATATGTTAGTCGAAATGAAGAGGCAGAAATGGACATGAGCAGCGGAGAAGGCAGGATAACCGTTGGTCATTAACGATTGTAGACTGGATTAGGTTGTAGCAATGCAAGTGTAAATTGAGTCTGTTTTTACACACATTCTGCGAAGAATATTTTTTGTATTATACTTCTTCTAATCCTTATTGTCCCTAAAGAACGAAAATCTTCCAATGGTTGGCTAAAAGAAATAAGCAAGATACGTTCTCCTTAACTTGCAAACGGTGGATAGTAGTTAAATACTACGACTCAAAATTACGAAAGACGTATATGTATTGAATTTTACGTAATATAAGCAGAGCTTGTCGCAACACATATTGACCCTTACAGAGTGAAACGTGACCATTACGCAAGCCGCAGCTACGTTCAACAGCCAATCACGAAGCCTTATTGACCGCATCACACTTCGCGAATATAACTTCGGATTGGCCAACACTTGCTAGAGCCATCACAACGCTGTACGAAACTACTAAAGCACAGGCTCATAAATTTTTCGGCCCCGGCCGAACATCCGCATCGATCTGAGGCGCACTTGCCACTTTAACGGACGGATACACGCGTACGCCACTGTTCGATCTTCCGCTGGCTGTGCTACTACAGTGAGTCTATAGACGTGAGGCGGAGGGGGGCGCCGATGCGCCGTGGTCAGAATCTGTACCGGCAAAATCGCTTTGCTGAAACTCGAGAGCCGGCGAGTCCCAAAGGAACGTGAAAGTTTGATACTTCGAG
The DNA here is from genome assembly GCA_013339685.2 of Hyalomma asiaticum. NCBI lineage: Eukaryota > Metazoa > Arthropoda > Arachnida > Ixodida > Ixodidae > Hyalomma > Hyalomma asiaticum. The sequence goes on from CM023486.1 coordinate 106,441,435, forward strand.
GATGCCAGCTGCTAATTCTCGCGAAGTTGTTCGGGATCGCTTTACCGTAGTATTGATATTATTTTTGCCGAGGTTTTCTTCCATTTTTAGTGTTTGACGTGCTACGGACTCTATTGGTAGTGGTTAGGGTGGTAAAAACGGGATCCGGGATAAATTGGGTCATTTGTGATACATTAGTGGCTACACCACGTTTAGTGTCCTTCGTATTGTCCCCGTCGAAACGCGGTCAGGGGAATTAACTCCACAGCTTATGCTTTTTTTAGCAGGCGAACGCCGTTGTGGTTTGAGCCACTGAAGCGGGTATACTAGTTGTCCAGAGCCCTTGTTTTGACATGGTATCAGCTCCGTACATATTTTCCCCGTTTGTTCAGGCTTCGTGTGCAGCAGTGACTCGCCAAATCAGATGTCGGTGTGTTTGTGAGTATGAAGTGAAAGCCGCTTCAGTTCCCTCGAAATGAAGATGATATCATAAAAAATAAGGCATAAGACTGATCGTACAAGCGTAGAATGGCGCTAGAAATGTTGCAAGTTCAATTTTATTTTTGGCACGGTATAATACTATAGTCCGTTGCAACCCATCAATCGACATAAGCTTCGCCCGAAGCAACCACCATGCCACGCAAGCAGAATTTGCATTAACTGCCTGTCCAACTACGCGCGCTCATTTTCGTGACGTCCAGCGCACTTGTGCGTTCGCGATAGGCTCCAACGTTGGGCACGCGAGATGATGACGCGAATGAGGCCACCGTCTGTGTCTGCTCACCCGCGTAAGATCCTGCTCATACCTACAGCACACGGCGCACGGTGTAAGATGGCGCATCGTCTTAGGGTTAAGGTTTACTCAAACCGTCATGTCTGTGACGTCGGCTAATGTTAATAGGATCCACTCGGTTTCTATATTATTAAAATGATTAACGACACATAAAATGGCGTGCAGTCAGATCCCACTTGAGAGGACGCTAGGGGGCTACCTTCCTATGGTATGATCGATTTAATTGAAGTAGATTTAAAAGGCATGAGGCCAACTTAAAAAGAGAGGAATAAAAAAAAAGAAAAGTTCTTAAATTTTTTACGAGCCTGGTGGCGCACATGTCACCGCCCCGTTACAAAGGGTACGCTCATAGCATCCATCAATCCACCCGTCCATCCTCATGGTGTTGGGGCCGCATAATCCGTTGTATATTGTCGCCTTTTGTTTTATTTATACTACGTAACGAGATGTCGGCACACACATAAGCTGTCAGCTACTGATTGGCGCGAGATTTTTGGCAACGTTCAATGTACATGCTTGGACAGGATAAGCCAACCAACATTGTCAAAATAACAGCAGAACGTTAAGGTGGCCCGAATCCCCGTCAAGTGAACACAGTTTCACTTTTTGTTCGGGTCTGCTCCATTTTTTTTTGTGTGTGTATCTCAAGAAAATGAAAATAAACTGAATTGAAAAAAATCCACAGCATATCCACGGAGTGAACGATGATGAGTGGGCGAAGCTCCGGAGTTCATCGTAGATCGTGCCGAGTTCCGGGTTAATTTAGTTAACGCGCACGCTACGAATTGCAATTCAAGATCCAGTGCATATATATATATATATATATATATATATATATATATATATATATATATATATATATATATATATATATAGGTGGCCGGTGAACGGTTCTCCAGCAGGAGCAGTCGGTATTTTTCAATCAAGAAACTCGCTAGAACTGCCTGCGTCAACGTTGTCTCTCGCGGGTGAGGGCGCGTTCTCCTTCTTTGCGAGCTGGTAGAACGTTCATCGAAGAAAGAGCGTTTCCATAGTCAACGCGCGCCTTTCGCTCTCGCTCTCTCTGCCTCTCCCTCTCTCTCTCACAAGACAGCAGATGGAAGAGTGAGAGAGCTCGCGCGCCGAGGGCGCGCCTCCCACACGCACCCTCCTAGTAGCGCGTTTCTAGTAGGTAACGCGCTGCTACAACGGACGGACAGACCCAAACCTTAAGGAGCTTCGCCCCTAAAACAGAAAACAGCAGTCCAACAGTTACACGGAATATCATTTCTAACTTGCCCTAATATCTTGTCGTGGATAGAATGTCCTCATTTGTGGAAGCGTAAATTGCTCCTATTGACCGGAAGGAAATAAAATATCATGGAAGAGCATAGCTTGGTCACAAGAACATCATCAACACATTTCCTCTCAGTTTTTATCCGACAGAGGGGTGACGATTATATTATGCGGGTTCTGTTAACTCTTAGATTCTTGAAGATAGGTGATTGTTGAAGCTAACCTGTCGAGGTCCTTACATCTTGTAAAGAACGGGCGGCATGTGCGTCTCATTTCAACCAACGGTGTGAAAGCGGTTAAATATTTTTGACATTCTGACTAGTTAAGCAGCTCGCTGAACAACAACCCTCAGGCTTTCGTATGTTACTAACACAGATTAGCTGGACAAATCCAGATAGTGCCACTTTAGGTTAGCACGCAGCGCTGGCGGGTGACAGCACTCACTCTGGGGAGGATCCTCGCACCCTGAATCGGGTGAAATTGATGTCGACCCTCTCGTTCTCCTGCGCGATGAAAGTGTAGATGCATTGTCGAGAATGACCCAGCGGGTTCTCCATGTGCGGGGCGCTGAAGCTGCCGTTCTTTGGGCCGTCCGGGTTGCTGATGAACATACGGTCACACTCTGCACGAGAAGGGATGAAAGAATGGGGGTTACTCCATAACCTGGTTTAGTCACTACTCGCACTGTAACTCCTAATGTCGCCGGCACACAAGTACAATCATCTCAAAACGAACGTTAATGAACGTGGAGGCAAGTCAGCCTCTTCGTGTATACATGGTTATTCATGAAATACCGGAGACACAGACTCTCGCATTACCTTTTCGGCGATTAGTCAAAGCACATACATATTTTGCAATGAACGATGTTGTCCCCCTTAGCTATTCAGCTAATGGTGTCGACACTACTATGATCATTACACATACATTGACTATGTTCGAATTTCGGCGAGTGTACTAATGCAACAGTGAATGGCTTCGCATGAGTAGTCGTTTAATGCATTGCCGCAAGACAGTGCTAGCAGTGCCGCTGCCGCCATCTTTGTACACAGTTGCTTAATTTGTTACTGAATAAAATGCGGCACGTATATACACCAGGCGAAATATCCCTGTTCCTGTGCTATAGGCAGCCACAGTGAGGATGAAATCGATACTCAATGGGGTATTGAACATGTCCCGAGCGCGCGCTGCCGGCCGAGGTTGATTGCCCTTACATCCCCAATTATAGGCCTTTCCCATCCCGATTAATCGCCCAATTCTGGCGGCTCGTTTCTACAGATTACGTGGCGATCACCAACCCTTGCACGACGCTCTGACAGTGCGCTTAACTCGCGCGATGCAAATGGCGACCTGTGTAGGTTATAAACAGCTGTCACCGCCTCTTTCATTACAGCTGAGTTTCAAAGACTCGCACATATTTGCGAAGCGCACTGGCTGTTGGTTACTCCCAATAATTATTCACATTAGGTCTATCTATCTATCTATCTATCTATCTATCTATCTATCTATCTATCTATCTATCTATCTATCTATCTATCTATCTATCTATCTATCTATCTATCTATCTATCTAATCTTATCAATTAAAAAACGGAATAAACTTGGGGAAATTGCGAGGTCGTGTGCTGTGACGCTACTTATCTAAACAAAATGCCATCAGTAACACATACTCAAAGCAGAACCTACGGATATCCGCGGCCGCTTATGAATCAGGTTCAAGAAAAAAAAAAGCACTCCTTCGGCCGTTACAACGCAGGGAAAATATTTTCTCTTTGATTGCGCCACGATTCACGCCGCACAGGCTCGACCAGCATCTGACGAACGAGTCCTAAAAGAGGCAGCCTGGCTTTCATCGCGTCAGGAGCAAACATCCCAAAGCGTGTGGTGCAAGGAAGCCATGTTTTTCATCATCTCGAAATAGAAGCGAGCGCGCCGTTGCACGTCTCGCGCTTGGTTCCGTCGTTCTTAAAGGCAAGCACTCGTGACGGAAACCGCACATTTTTTTCCCAAGCGAAGCGAAAGAACTATGCGAATTGGCAGACACAAAAGCGCTAAGAACGCGTTTCATTGCAGGGCGGATGTGACGAAGTCGTCGAAGCGAGATATTTCTCTCTCTCTCTTTTGCTTTTTGATTTATCGTTGTCGTTTTCACTTGTACAACAAAACGAGACGTTCGTAAAAGGCCCATCACTCTTTTCTGTAGATGCGCTACATGTTAAGCTGAAGAAGACGTTGTAATCGCAGTCATTTTTGCCTACATCTCACTGTCATCACAGATGTTTTGTAGTGAGTACACTGCGCCGTCAATTCCGGCTGATTAGGCTAGAATGTGTCTGCAGACACTCTCAAACCGTGATTGGAAGTCAAAATACAACCTTAGAAGACACAAATTCATCATGTGCATAGTACTATCGCCAACAGCGTAGAACACGTAACCTGTTCTAAATGAAGTTAAATTCCGTCTAGCCGTGACCTGTGCATGTTACGCGTGTTCTCAGATGTAAAGGCAAAAAGAATACAAAATTCAGGCCTGTGACTTTCAGGCATGTGACTGAGCACGTAGCACAGTCACATAGAAGCTGCACTTTCCTGCGTGCGCACTCGTTGTGCTCTTTTGTCCTTCGTTGGTTCCTTCTTCTTCTTCTTCTTCTTCCCCTGCGCTCTTTTCTACATCGTGCGTTGTCCTCTTTTTCTTCCTCCGTTTCCTTTACTTCGTCGCTGTGTCTGTCCTGTTCGTTGTCGTCTTCATTTGCTACATTTAGTGATCGAATTCTTCACTTCTCCTGGGCGTAATAACAGGTGCCGATGTTTCGCGTGCCAATGTGATTATGAGTCACGCCGTAGTGGACGGCTGCCGAAATGTCAACCACCTGGGAAACAACCCGCGTTGATAACGCACAGTACACGAGCCTGAAGAATTTTCGTTCTCATCGAATGTGTGATCGAGGCCATCGAACCCGCATCTCTCGGGTCGGCAGCAGAACACTGTAACCACCTCACCACCGCGGCGGCACCACGCGTTCAAAAAACAGCGCTGGACAACACCTACATCCCCTCTACTTCCCAGCCACAACCTGCCAGCTCATGCATTTAGCAATACACGTTTGCGTAGGGGAAGGAGAGAGAGAACGGAGCTACTTGACATGACGAGGCTGCAGTGTTGAATGGCGCGTTCATGACTTGCACTGATGTAATTCGACAGCGTTAAAACACGTCAGACAACATCATCGATCACGCACGCACAGTGTCATGTAACCAGAAAAATCTGTTGTCACCGAGAAAAGCTCGTAGCGCCATCACTTCGCGAGAGGCGCTGCATATTACAAGTCCAAGGGCTACCGTGCTGCATATGTTGATTGATTTTTGGGGTGGTTTAACGTCGCAAAACCAGTTCTGATTATGAGAGACGCCGCAGTGGAGGTCTCCGGAAATTTCGACCACCTGGGGTTCTTTAACGTTCACTGACATCGCACAGCACACGGCCATCAACATTTCGCCTCCATCGAAATGCATCCGTCGCGGCCGGGATTCGATCCCTCCCTGAAGACACCCCTGAAGAAGGGTCCGAGTGCCCCGCCAGGGTGGTCTAGTGGCTATGGTACTCGGCTGCTGATCCGAGGGTCGCGGGACCGAATCCCGGCCGCGGCGGCTGCATTTCGATGGAGGCGAAACGTTCAGGCCCGTGTGCTGTGCGATGTCAGTGCACGTTAAAGAACCCCAGGTGGTCGAAATTTCCGGAGACCTCCACTACGGCGTCTCTCATAATCAGAACAAGTTTTGGGACGTTAAACCCCACAAAACAACAAAACAACAAAGGTCCGAGTGGGACTCGAAACGTCGGGTTTTTGTCATCTTTCATGTAAAGTTTTTTTACCTTTTGATGATTATATTTTGGTTGGTGACCTCCCTTTTTTCACCTTTAGTTTCGTCCCAACCATACAGATCTCTGTCAAATGTTCACCTTTAAAACAACCCTTCTGTCCGTGTTTTGCGCGCCTGTTCTTTACATAATGAATCACCAACTCGCTCAGCTTTCTGTCCTTTTAATAACAAAGAAGTGCGCGCACAAATGCCGTGGATTTTATAAAGCAAGTGCACGCGCACGTGACTCATGACGATAATTTTCTGCTCCCAGGTAACACTGAACAGGCGGCTTAAAGAGCTCCGCTTTTAAAAATCAGCATTTGCAATTCTGTGATTGTTTATTCAAGCTGTCGGATACGCTGCGTGTAGACGTCGCGTACATAGCTACCCAAAGTGCCTTGCCTGGTTCAGAAGGCTTTTGCAAAATTGGGCAACGGAAGCAGCAATACCAAACTGCGAACATTAAACCGGTCGCATCTTTGTCTTTAACACGCTCTGTCAAGTTCGATACATCTTCCGTCCTCTTTCACAGGGAAGTGCATTCGTGAGTGAGTGAGGCAAACGGATAAAAGGGACAGGAAATTGGAGTGATATATACTTGTGAAACGGGCGTTCCATATGGCTGCAGCTGCCGCGCAAACTACCGGACTCAAGTCGATGATTTATGCATGACTGTGAACTTTTTTACTCAAAACGTCGGGAAAGCGGGGTCGTCACTTACTTTTTTATGTTGCTTTTCCCGGGAGCGTAGTTTTTCAAACTCATAGTTGGTGAGGGTGAGATATTTTTCTCCTCGGTTTCGGAGGCAGTGATGTCGCGGGTATCAAGCAGAACTAAGCCTCGAATGTTTGCGCATCACCGGGACCGCAGGACTGGAATGGATACACTTAAGGAGCCTTCATTTTCTAAGAGATCCGAATCCAATTTAAGCGGAATAGAAATAAAAAAAGCTTTAGGAGTCCTTAGCTATAACTTAGAAGGTCAACGCCAATACCTTTCGTGGTTGAACAGGGAACCTTTGGCCAGCTAACATCTCGTGAATGTAATTGGAAAGGCGGCTTCACCTAACAACAAATATGTAAGCGGTTTGGAAATTTTAGCGTGTATCTCGGTTTAATAGCTGAATTGACAACTAACAATTTTATCGGTGATTGGATTGACAATTAACAATAATGTAGGTAACTTTCAGCAATTAACAATCCTATTTTGTCGAGCCTTTTTTTTTCCTGTCTACAAGAACTTTTTCATATATTTCCTGTTAAATTATTTGCCAGATTTCCACTATTTCAATCTCGCATGATTTACTAGCAATATTTTCCATGTTTTCGCGGAACCAGGGAGCTGTGAACCCTAATATTCGACGTGTGATTAGCTGATAACAAGAGCTTCCTGCTACTATATATATATATATATATATATATATATATATATATATATATATATATATATATATATATATATATATATATATATATATATATATATATATGTTGTGATTAAATTATGTGCACATTCCCTCCTTGGGAACTTGGCTTCTGCTCTTGTGCCGGGCCGGCACAAGAGCAGAAGTCAAGCATTGCCAGGCCTATTTAATCGAGACAGCGTTCGGGTAGGGGGTAGTGTTCTATACGCACCGCTAGCTTACCTGCGACTGACGTAACTTGCGTCGCGCAGGCGGGAGGGCAGCAGTTGCTGTCTACGTCACGAGAGCGGGAGAAGAAAAGAGGGAGAAAGAAAAGGACCCGATGTTTGAATTCAGCCGGAGTTCGTCTTCGAATTGGTTCCATCTCAACGCCAATACATGCAGGTCAGCATCAAATTGACAGGGATAGGAGGGAGACAATATCGTGCGATTTTTCGAGCATTACTCGGGTGCTGCTGATGGAAAGAAACGTTCCTGGTTGTGACTTCAAACAGCACCTCGTTTTAGGGCGCGTAGCTGCTTGCACATTTCCCTAAGCTAAGCAAATAAGTAATTAACCTCGAATATCTATCTATCTATCTATCTATCTATCTATCTATCTATCTATCTATCTATCTATCTATCTATCTATCTATCTATCTATCTATCTATCTGTCTGTCTGTCTGTCTGTCTGTCTGTCTGTCTGTCTGATCTATCTATCTATCTATCTATCTATCTATCTATCTATCTATCTATCTGTCTGTCTGTCTGTCTGTCTGTCTGTCTGTCTGTCTGTCTGTCTGTCTGTCTAATCTCAAGCAGTCAATCATTTATTCACACATTCTACACCTATAGCGAATTTCGTCGGCCTTTAAAAACTCAAGCCAAGCAGCGAAAATTGTGACACTTTTGCATTAGAGAGACAGAAAAAGGAAAGGGCACCAATTTCTTTCACCGGTCATACTAGCCAAGTGACCCGCCGATACAATCCATTGAACATTGTGCCATTCAGATGTTATATTGATTGTTATAAATACTCTTTTTTCCCGTGCACAGTTGAGACTTGTAATAACCTTGACATTTCTTTGAGACGGCTACCACATGCACAGTTTGTAAAACAAGTGTCCAATTATGTATTTTGATGTTTTCATTTATTTTCTTTCTTTGTTGTTCTTGTGCGTTTCTTGTAACCACTCCTGCAATGTCTCAAACATGAGACAGCAGTATCTGTAAATAAATAAATAAATAAAAATAAATAAAACGAGAATACAGCCGCAATATCTAGATTTCGAGTAGAAGCAATAAGCCACAAAGCGAGGACTGCCACCGAAGCAACCTAGAGATAGCGTTATTGTAACCTCCAATTTCTTGAGGAGCGAGCTCGTTTGTTCTCATTTCCAGTTGAATTAAAATCAGCCTCCGTGACTTCCGCTATAAATCTAGCGCGGGAAAAAGGAGTTCCTAGGACGACTACGGGGCTATTTCCGGCCTCACGACGTGCCAACTTGAAGCAGATGCGAGAAGCCATACAGCAAACGAGAGGGCTGCGAGGAAGAATAACAGCGCCTTCTCGCGGCCCCCAGACTTCCAGTAAGGCGGTGGAAGCAAGCTCGCCTCCGTCTTCAGCCTCCGCGGCTCTACGAGGCTTCTGTATCGACCGGCCTCGTCTTGCCTGCCTCTAGAGCTACCGTATGTTTGCGTGTAATACTCCCACTTGACGCGGCGTCACTGAGATCCTTCGTACTTCCTGGAGCCGTGGTCATAGCGCTGTCACCGTATCCGCTGATTTTGCATAGGCATCACTTTCGAGTGAACATGCTAACCTGTGAACGGAGCACACATGGTGCAAATGTAAGCAGGCATAAACTAGGCCTAGGAGAAATTTTATAACGAGCACGGTGCACAGTACTGAGACAATAATTGAAATCTACAGATATTGTTCAGCTTCCTACGGCGCATACAGCGTTCATGCCGCATTCTCTGTCATTACCGTCATTACCAGCTCTGATATAACGTCGATGAGCAAAGTTGGGATGCCGTACATTCGAGCTCTTAAAGGGCAACTCCGGCGGTTTTTCACCCTATTATGATATCGCTGTTTTCCAACAGTACTGATAGCCCTGAAGCAGCTAGGGTCAGACAATTTGCTCTCACCGATAATATTAAATAACCGATTGAACGGTGTGTTCAAACCGAAACCGAAACGGGTAGACGCTTCGTGCAGCGAATGCGATGATATCACAACCTCCCCGCTATCACAATTATGAAGCTGGTGAAGATAATACCAAAAAAAAAGAAAGAAAAGAAAAGCGGCGATGTCATCCAATGATGCATTGAGCTCTTCTGAACTTGACAGCGACGATTTTAGCGCTGCAGTATCGCTGTTTTGCTTTAGAGGGCCCGCCTGTTAGGGTAATCAGCGTTGCAGGTAATCACGTCGAAAACATAGGGTGGCACGCGTGGGAATCGACCAAATATTTTAAAATTCATTTTCACGAAAAATAAGTGACTTGCAACCACCTGGCTTGGCACATATTATTGCAGTACCAAGGAGAACATATACAAAAATTTAGTTGAGATCAGTGGTAAAACAAGAATCGCCGGAGTTGCCCTTTAAACGTGGGCGCAGGGCTTGAAAGTGATGTGGCCATTGTACGAGCCAATACGGTAGCAGGGCTCGAGCTTTCGACGAAGCGCTTTGCAGGCGTCGGCCGGGTGCCACAGTGGCAAACGTCCTCACATCGAAAGATGGTGATAGGCGAAGAAGAGCAAAAGGAAGTTATATGCTACACGGAGGACAATAAAACTAATGGCAAGCGGAGAGCCAAAACATGCAGCTAACGAGCACAACAAGCAGTGCCACGCACAAGAAACGGAATAAGACAAGCGCGAACATGGAGGAAAAGACGACTTGGAAAGGGAACGTTAATAAAACGAAGTCATAGCGTCGACCGGAGCGCCGCGCTGCGTGCGGCCTAAGTGTACGCTTTCTTCGCTGCCTGACGGCATGGGTATTGAAACGGCCACGCACGCTGTGTCTGCGAACGTGAGTGTGGGCATATATGGAAAAGCTGTCAGGCGGTGGCACAAAGGACAGAGGGGGATATTTTTACTTGTATACATATACACATCACATTTACGTGTGCCAAGTGCTTGTATATGCGAATGCACGTACGTCTGCACGGACGCAAGATGAGAACTCGCATTAACTATACTATCCTATACTATCCTATCTTATTAACTATACTATACTAATATTCGGATTAGTAATATACAATCCAGACTATAGATAACACGAGGGGAAAGACAACATATTGGCACCCAACAACTTCCTGAGCCATACCAGCTTGGCGTCGTATATGCAGTGCCATTGGGAAAGTGATAAAATATTGGTTGCTGGAGGGCAGTCGGTCTTGTGAATGTATGCATATGCATGACAATATATCAATGTATGCAAACATCAATGCATGCAATTTTCGCTTTTAAGAGTGGAACGCGATAACAACGGCGAAAGTTAAGCGTCCGTCAATATTTATTCACATTAACGGTACACATAAGTACGCGCGCACATACACACGGTACGTCGACACGAACGCTGCTGAAGAGCTACGCGCAGGTTTGCGCAAACACTTAGGCCGAACAGAAATGGTGGACATAAGGGTCGAAGTACGCTTACGCTCGAGTCGGACCGCAAAATGTTTGATGCACGCCAACACACACGCCAGGCATCATCTCCCCTCTCTCCATCGCGTGCGAGTTTTCGGTGGCAGTGGACACTTGACCAGTTTCGGCTTATTGATCCCGGTTGAATGTCCTCGTCGCCGGAGTTCTTTTGGAGCAGCCGACGGCCAGAGCGAGATAAGGCAAGAACGGTGCGCACATGGCAACGGGAGAGGGAGAAAGCACCCAATCGAGTGGCTCTGCTTACCGTCTCCACGTCCTCGGGACACGCAACGACTGGAGCGGCAACTGCCACGACGAGACTCTGTTGCCAGATCCCATTAGGAGGTTCGGTTAGGTTAGGTGCGGTAAACGCGAATGGAGAAACGGAATCGACCGAGCTGTCCGCGCGCGCGCCGGAAGAAATAAACATGCAAACAAAAATCTACAGGGCGGCGGAGCGGAACTTGAGCAGCGTTAGCAGAGAAAATTAAAACGTTGACTCCTCGGTTGATACTGTCCACCGAGTGAAATGAAAAGAAAATCGAAGAAACAACCTGCAACCGCTTTTTGCTGACTTTAACGTGGTACAATGTGTGCAAATGGATTCGGGAGAGTCAACGCCTCTCAGTAAGCGCTTCCTCGCAGCCGTGCCAATGCAAGGAAAATAACTGAACTGTTAACGCAGGAAATGGGAAGGTGATACGCGGTTTCTCAATCGAAAGATTCGTGCGCTGCAGCGCCACTCAATATATCCTTTCTTTCTTTCCTCTGCGTTGCTAAAATCGCAATAGAGGCACCAAGAAAATGCGCACTCGTAATCTTGTCTAATTGATATGGTTTTAGGTAATTATCAGGATCCAATAATAACGCACGAGTTCTGAAAAACATCGTGGTAGAAGGAGACCTATAGGTTAATTTTGACTTTTCGAATTTTGCTTAAACTACGGCAATATAAAGTGCCCAAACGATGAGCGCACGCTTATCGTTTGAGTGCCGAGCGTACAACGATGAGCGTGCGCTCTATGAACATTGCATGCAGTCACTCACACAGATCACTTTATCACCTCAGTGTGTTTTAGGCCCTCTAGATTGCCCTACACAATAAAGACGTGCGATGGACTTTTTGTTTACATATTTAAAAAGTATAGGCCAACTCGATAGACTTGATCTCCGTCATCACCATCACTCACCCATCATGCAACGCGTCCTATCACCTCACTGCGGGTTGATGCAAACGTGAAATATCTTTGGACGCAATTAGTCATCATAGTCAGAAACACGAAGCCGAATTCTTCTTTCTGTTTTCTTTTTCACTGTCTCTTGCACTTATTTCTACTCGTCTTTCTCTCCCCAAGCTCCCTCCCCACGCAGAGCAGCATGTCAGCGATATTTCAACACCGGCTAAATTCTCTGCCTTTCAATAAAGAGCTCTCTCTCTACAAAATGTATGTGAATGCACGAACTACGTCGACATACAGCCGTATATGGCGGCTACAAGGAATTTAAACAACCCAAACGTGCACGTAAGCAAAATGCCACCACTGTCACTAACCAGTTCACACGAGCCAACTTCAACATGTTACGATACACGGGGTGTTGCGAAAAAAAAAAATACTCCCCCAAGCTTACATACGGGACGTCGAATTTGAAGTTTGAAGACACTGCGCAGCAGATATTTATATTTGCCATAGAACGCGTGCTCGAAAAGCTTTTGCGGCCGACTTTTCTTCGGTGGCAAAATATTCTTTTCTAAGCAGAAAAAAAGAAAATTGAGATTCTGTGCGACATCATTTTGGCGGTACGGGCGCTAGTTTCCTTAGCAGAGAAAAAGAGAGCACGCAGACCAGTCTATGTACTAGCTCTCTTAAGTGGCTGATAAAAGTTGCAGCTAAAGAAGATGTATGGCCGTCGCGCTGCTCGAACCTAAGCGGTCGAACGCTTAAGTTGAACATGGGCCCCACTTCGAAGAAAAATCACTTTCTCAGTTCGAGCCTTGACGCTACAAGTAAGCAGCCGTGACTCATTCCAGCAGAAATAAAGTCTCGTGAAGTGGCACCGCGGAGATATTTTCGTGGTCGCTTCGCCAAAAGCGCAACTATCCTGAGCCTTAGCGCCGTGTTCTCCGCACGCTGGTATTTGAAACCGTTGAAGAGCCGACACTTGAGAAACGATGAGACGCAATAAACGGGTGTCTTCGTCGCCGATCTAAGTGTCGTGAGGATAGCGACGGTGTATAGATCCTTGGCAGAGTCTCGTTGTACTGTGCAGCGCTGGAGAGGCTATGGAAATTCAACGTTTCACAGCGTCGAAAAATGAAACGCCTGTTTCTTAACCAGCATATTGCTTGCGAGGGATTCGACATTCCAGCATCGAAACAACTTTGTAAATTGCGAAGCTGTTTGTCTTGTTCGATCGATGTGCTGGCTTACGGTGCTTTAACTTACCATTTAAACCTGTCCCTTAAGCCAAAGTTACAAGACTGCTAGATATCTCGTTTCCAACCATGCGCGGACCTCTCGAGCTATCCGCTACATTCCTTGCACACTCTTGTTACGCATCCGCACTAATATTTTCTCTCACTAGAAGTGAACACCAGCGTACCGTGGCTGAGAATCGAAATATACGCCTGCCGACCACTGATTCCGTCACCTGCATCCACTGAGACTACATCCGCTATATAATGCAGGATATCTTCGTTCTTTAGCCTTCCAAGTCTCCGTCTTCGTGACGCGTCCGTATGGTTCGCATCTGTGCAAAACAGCAGTCGAGCTGCGTAGGTCAACTCCCCTCGCTTGTCCACTCTAAGTGCGTACGCTTGTGGATTCCATATCTCTGAATGAATCGATGGACCTCGTAGCTTCGATGACACTGCGCGCTCTGGCCAAAGCTATAAGAGAGCAAGAGTGCTAAGCAGTACGCTTCGATCGAGTGTGTGGTGCAACCGAAAATGGCCTTTGTTGAAAGCGGCCGTGCCACACGTCGAGAGAACACTTCTCCCGGGTCTTGGTGCGCGGCCGAATCGATCGATTTGCTCGTCGCGGTCCGAGTCTCTCTAATCGGGGATGCCTGCCGGACGTGCTTCTTGGCTACACGGAGGACCACCACGGGCTTATACGCCTGGAGAAGTCCAGATAGTGCCCTTCGGGATTCCGGGATCGCTGGCGCCTGTCTGAGAGCTAGGCGAAGATAAGCTCTCGCATCGACGTGACTTTCTCGCTATAGTTACGCGGCTTAACTGATTGTATCTGAGCGCCCGCTATCATGGATGATCTCTCGCGCTATCCAGTACACTGCTGGAGCGCTTCGCTTTTGAAGTGATTGTAGAATTCACTTGATCCACATTTCTTTCACTTTATAACTCACTCACTCACTCACTCACTCACTCACTCACTCACTCACTCACTCACTCACTCACTCACTCACTCACTCACTCACTCACTCACTCACTCACTCACTCACTCACTCACTCACTCACTCACTCACTCACTCACTCACCGGTTGATTCTCGAAGCACTTTTCGCAAATGACGCAGCGAGCTAAAAAGGCGAGCAAGCTCGCCCTCCGTTCCATTGTGAAAGCACCACCTCTTGCGTAAGCTGGAGCTCGAACGACAGCGCCCACTAAAACGCTCTAATGAAGCAACCAGTGCATTAGGGCAATGGTTATTCATCTGTGACCAAACAGCCACATAAGACGAGTGACCGAGCCCAGCAAGAGAGAGGAGATAGATGAAGAGAGGAGGCAGGGAGGTTAACCAGATATCAGTCTCCGCTTTGCTACCCTCCATTGGGGAGAGGGGGTTAGAGACCAGCAAGAGATCAAGGAGAAGGTTACGTTTTGATTTCCATTTTGCATATCGTTGCAATATTTAGATGTGAAAGACACCGTCTATAGGCGTCACGTTGCTCAATTATTTTTTTTGCGTGTCGACATGTTGAGCAACCACTCCTCCCCTTTGAGCAGGGATCGCGTCCTTCCTTTGCGTTCCAGTGCGTTTGGCGTCCACCACTCGTCTGGGAAAGTTGCTTGAATGTTCAGAATGAATGTTCGCCGCCATATAAGCACCATTGACTAACGCATCGCTATGTCGGAGATGTTACTATGAGTTTCTACCCCCCTCCCCCCCCCCCCGGCACGCACGCACACGAAGCGATACAGACGTTGAAGTTAAATCGTCCTAATTATTTTGTGAATGAATAAAAATATACGCGCAAGTTCTGCCCCTATCATTTCAAAGTTGCAGCACTACTGCGAAGATTTCCGTAAAGTGCGAACTGTGCCACGCAGGAATGGTTTTCAACCGCAACGCATCCGATGAATTAGGCATGCCGAGACCATGTGCGTGAGAGAACACAACATGCAGCATTCCCGTGCAAGGAATCTACTCGCTTTGTCATCTCCCGTTTCCCACTTTTTTTCCGTTCTTTCATTATTGCTGTAGCAGTTACACGGAGACTTGAACGGGGCTTTCGCCGTCGCCGTCATGCCTCGCATATAAATGAGCGTGTATTTGCGAATCAGATTAGCGGGCGCTGGGACTGAGAATCGAATGTGTGAACCCTTGGTCTTACATCTCAAGCGCAGTTCTACTCGAATCATGCCGGATGCTTCGGTCGAAGCGCCATCAGCGGTTACCTTAAATGTGTACATCTTCGACTCTGATATATTGTTCAACGCGCCATTTTCAAGAACTCCGGTTTGCCCAGACGGCTTCTCGGGCTCCTGTGATTGGCTCAAATCGCTTGACGACTCGCAATAGGGCCGTGGATTTGACGTCCGCCCAGAGAAGCGCGATCACAGAGGCAAAAGAAGGGTGACCCGTTCGATGCCTTCGGTGACTCTGGTGCCGACGTTCGTTCGTACGAGAGCGGGACGAAAATGTCCCGGGGTCGACTCGTCGGGACTGGGACATTTCGCGCGTCGAACGTCAGCATTCCGGAGCGGCTCGTTTACACAGAGACGTCGTCTTGTTTGCCGATTCCATCAGCCGTGAGTCGGCGCTCGCGGACGTCGGCGAAAACTCGAAGCGCGCGGCGTCAAGCTTGCGCGACAGTTCGAACCGATGCCTCTTTGTCGTTTTCTCTTGCTCGGATTTCGAAGCAAACTTCGTGCGTTCGCTTTTGTGCGGCTTACCGGTGTCGTTAATGCTGGTGCCTTTTTTTTTTTTTTTTCACCCAAGCCCATGCGGCTCGGTCGCTCGATACCGTGGTTCTCGGGGGATTGAGCAGCGTCGCATAATCATCGGCTGTGGGAATTGATTGGTTTTGCTGGTTTTACTAATGGAGTTTTGCTTCGGCTTTGCGGCTTGGTTTATTAGCGCTCATGCGTCGTTGGACGTTTGCCTGCGTTCTTTTTGTCAATAAAGCTTCGGTTCGGTTTAGTTGGTACGCCTTCCCTTAAGTACAATGGAATTCAGGGGAAATTCAGTTCTCTGGACACATTCGCGCAACTTCCGTTTCCGGAAGAAAAAATAAGAAATAAGCCATGCGCTGCAGACGGCACGCTAGCTTGTGGTTCTGTTTATTAGTCTTCACAGTGCGCTGCTGTTTGTTGCCGTTTCCCTTTTCTTCTCTTTTTTTTTTTTGCGATTCGCGACTCGCGAAAACCTCCTCCCCGCTTTTTTTTTTTTTGCATTAGGGAAAGTTTTGATGATTTGAAAAGTTTATGCACTTGACGTATATTTAAAATATTCAGTTACTTTTTTTCGCGCAGAGAGTGTTTGAAACGCGTTAATGAGTTGGAAACAGAACCCAATTTGTATTTTTATTAACGACGCCCGCGAAAAGAAGTTGTGACGTGTACAGATAAAATAACAAGTTATAATCATTTCAGTCAACACACTGCTGTCGCGGGCACAGATGTTCGAGTTGCTCCTGATGCAAGCTTTTGTTTCAGGAACTAGCAATTGTCATGGGTGCTACGTATAGCGACGTCATTACTGAGCGGATGTCAGAACTCCTAATTTTATCTGATGCTACGATGCCGCATACACAGAAATTCAGATCTCCAAGGCATCTAAACCATCTGCGATAAATGATTACCAGAACACAATGCCAGCACATCATACTAACCGATTAAAAAAAAGCAATTGCCTTCGGTTTACATTAGTTCGTCCCCTTTAATGTGGAACTCATGGATAAAGAATATGTTTTCTAGCTTGCAAAACTTCCGTATTTTGGAGTATTCAGTAAATTTATGAAAATACTGACGCTATGAAAAATCAGTGATTCAGTGCGTTGATTTTTCCTCTTAGCTTAGCTATCTGCTCCTTTCCTCTATTTATTTCCTCCTCCCGAAAGGGTAAGCAGGCGCTATGCCCCTTTTGGTGGCACTTGTGAGCCTGTTATTTTTCCTTCGTGTTTTTGTGCGTGTAATATCTATAAGTACCGCATAATAATAATAATAATAATAATAATAATAATAATAATAATAATAATAATAATAATAATAATAATAATAATAATAATAATATGAATCTCTTTCAGCAAACTTTGCAAACGTGTCTCAACAAAATCCACTGCAGGAACTTTAACACTCAAGTGTTTTATGCAGGGGTCCACCAAGAAATCTGTGACGTACTTCCGTAACGGAAGTAGATGTCCGTAAAATCTTCCGCCCCTCGATTTGCCAGATTACCGTTTGAGTGCGCAGACAGGTTTCACTTTCGTGTTATACCGAACGCTATGACAGATGGATCAGCTACATTTTTTTCATATAGACTCGTCGTGGGAATTGCCCCGGCGATGAAGAAACTAAGTTTACTCGGTACCGATCACTTACCTTCGGAGGTAGCGTGTTTCTAAATGAAGGTGACTGAAGGTTATATTTAAATAAATAGCAAAGAATATTATTGCTTCACCAGCGGTGTGCTGCGCACGGAAGTTTTCGCGGATGAACTATAGGCAAGCCTTGACTCAGCGGCGAGAAAGCGTTGCTGCGACATTCCATAAACTTTTATGCAACAGAGTTATTGCTCTAAGCCTGTCGAGAGATAGAATGTTGTGAAGCTCCGCCAACACGTAAGGACATTGTAAACAGGGCGGGTCTTTCTCTTTCCGCTAGAAAGAAAGAAATAAACTTTCGTAGTAGACGGTCGCATGTGAGGCTGCTGCGACACAACCAAGTATCACTACACAAAAACACGACAAGTCCGCACAAACGACAATATGCCGTTGACAGGAGCGGTGCATTTTTAAAGCAATTTTAATAATTCTTCATATATTCTGCAGACCGTGTCTCTCGCATCCGTCTACTAGTATTTGTTATTTTTTTTTATTCTTCATGCTTTTCGAGGACGCGAGAAGTGGCGTACCAGGAGATACATGTGTTGCAGCAGATACATTTCGTCGTGAGCGCTTCGTCACAACCTGCGGTTCACTCTCGCTTTTATTTTATTATTGTTTCGAGCGCAGCTTCTTTGCAAAGTGAAAGCGATTTTTTTTTTTTGCGCATTTTACAAAACTCTCAAAAATCCTGTAAAGCTACGGACCAACGGAATGCGGGTTTACTCTGTCATGTGTACCAGAGGCGCGACAGCGCAATATGTTTTTGCTTTTATTTATTTATTTTCTTCGACGAGATCCCGGAGGATGTTGTAAGAACGACGCTCCGGGACAAATGTTGCTCGGTTGATGTGCTGCCTTTATTTTATTTTTTTTTCTTTCCTGTCGTGTCAAGACCACCAGAAACGCACCCTGCACTCTGTTTATCTACAGGAACTTGATAAATAAAAGGGGGAGTTAGGTTTAGAGAGGGAGAAAGAAAAGAAGAAAGGTCGACGAGGACACAGCGGGTGCTTTCACCGCAGCGTGCGGCCGGAGAGCAAAGAAAGCGTCGTGTTATCCAGGGAATAAACGCAATCGAGCTGGCAGCGGCTCGGTACACAACCGCTGAGCCTCATCGCTCAGGCAGCAGCTGCTCCCGGCACGGATAAGCAAACACCCGTGCGTGAGAGCCGAATACGAGGAAAAGCCTGCCATGCAGCGCCGTGCATTTCTTGTGGTTAAAGCACCGTCGAGCTCCGTCGAGCAGCAGTGGGGACGCCGGCGTCTCTGTTAGCCCTACTCCAAAGTGCTGTCGACCCGACATAAGATAGATAGATAGATAGATAGATAGATAGATAGATAGATAGATAGATAGATAGATAGATAGATAGATAGATAGATAGATAGATAGATAGATAGATAGATAGATAGATAGATGCCAGAAATTTAGGATAATTATAGAAAGAATGAAGTAGCTGCGCGAAATAGAACTTCACAATGAGGAATACCGGAGTATAGCAGACCTGCACGAATAGGCTATGCACACTTCAGCAGCAGTACAGTGTCGCTTTAACTTACATTTGCCCTGAATGTCACAAAATGGAGGCGATACAGCATAAATGACGCTATGCTCTCTTAGGCCGTTGTCTGCAGAGTTATAACACTGTTTCGTTCGTCAACATAAAAATAAAAAGCCATGATTTTACCGCGCTTGTCACAGGTGATGCATGGTCGTCTTATAAGGAAGGTTGGACGTGTCGCCACAATGTTCGGCTTTCGAAAGCTTCACGCGTGCTGTGGATAACCTACGAAATTTGTGCACGTCCTTCACGGCCTTTTTCGCCCGTGCAAATGCGTAAGTTTGCCAAAGCGCCAAAGACAAAGAGCTACGCACAGAGGGCGAAAGAAACTTCGAACTTTCAATATCTTTCAGTGTGAGGCGCGTATAAGCTTCAACCTGTGTTCTGCGTATACTTAAGCCACTTTCGCAACGCTATACTGTTTGTGTGCAGCCATGGGCTTCAGCCACTCATGCGCACTACAATTTAGGGCGTATTGCGTCAGCGGCACCCTTGTACATATTGTCCTTGCATCCAAGGATACTCCTGTGCAAAACTGATCACAGCGGCTTGCGTGTACGTCAGCGGCTTCGGCAACTCGTCGTGGCTCACATTCCTGAAGGAACGCTGTGGAATATCACTAGGCTTTGCGCGCATGGAACATTCTCAGCCCTGAATCGGTGCATCGAAGACGTCGCTGGAGACTGCGATTATGATTGTTGAAATACTTGTCAAGCGAGGATCTATTCAAGAGGCAACAGGGTGAAGGGGGATGGGGGCACTGTTTATGGGTGACGAGGGATGGCGAGGGTGCTGCCACAGCAGCTGCGGCTCTGCAGAACCGATTTCGATGCAGCAGAAAAGTAAGTCAAGTAGCTGCTGGCTCCTGGATAACCGCGGTGCCAACATTCGATGAAGCCTAGGGCATATCGGTTACCTGCGAATTGATTTCGCTAAAAGGCTGCCCTCACTGCTGTGAACTATGCGAAGAAGTCGTCACAAGTGCGGTTCGCAGCAGCGCCTGCCTCATGGAGTGTAAGGGTGACTGATGTATTCTTTGATGAGGACGCTTTCTCCGCCTGTCATCACTTGCAGCTTCGTGTCTGACGCGCCAGGGGATAAAGGTACGTGTAATTCCAAAGCTCCGTTTTCTTTAAATAAGTGCGGGTTGATTGATTCCTCATCAGGTTTCGAGCCAGCCAACGTGGCGAAAGTTGAACGCAACCGAGTGCGCTAGCATGAATGCTTGGGTGGCGGTCTCGAGGCATGGCGTGCAGGCTGTTAACCGCGCGGTAGGCGCAGCTACATCAGAGATACGCGGCAGCAAAATCACTGACGACGTACTTAGTCTACATGCAGAACGCTAGGGTCGCTTCACGGCAAGATCAGTACGACCGTATGAACAGGTCTGAACTCGTTTATGCACTCAGCACTCTGATTAATCCATCCTGTCTTCGCTGGCAATTTCGTAGCAGCTGATAGATGATCCTAGTAATATATGACGCCGTGTCCGTTCCATGAGCTTTTCTGGTGAACGTGAGAGGCTCCTCAGGACCATGATGAATGACAAGGTGCTTAGTCCATAATGTTGTCTCTGTAGATAGGCATTTGCTATAGATGGTAAGCTGCATCACCGAGCACATGGCTACGTGGCAGCGGTGTAAAATAGCATGCTCATAATTAAGGATGAAAAGGTTAAGGCATACTTATGGCTCTCTTGTAGTCTAGCGTTGTGAACGGTGCTCAAGTACATTTGCTCCTTGTCTATCCATGTTACTTGGGTTTCTCGTCTCTGTTCCACCAGCGTACCGTTCCGACCAAAATTATCTCTTCTGGATACAATGTCTGCCCTTTATTTAGCGCTCCCTTTGTAATTTATATGCCATGCCCTACACTGACGCCTACGTGGTCGCAAGCGCGCATGCGCGGGAAAGTATCCCAGAAGGCTCACGTTGAGAGCAAAAGCCAAGAACACATCTTTCGTCGCGTTTCGAAAAAGAAAGAAAAATCTGGAAAGAAAGAAGCGCAAGCCTTCCCCAATCTGTGGGTATACAGCTCTGTTTCCCGGTCGTCTCGGACAGACACCGCCCGTCTTTCCCACACCCGCCCACCGCACAGCCGAGAGGGCGCCGTGATCGATACTGCCTTGCTAAAGATATCTTTTCCGGATGACAAATTTCCGAAAGGGAATGCCGTTTCGACGACGCCCCTCGCGGTGCGCTAGCCTTTCGCGTCTCCTCTTCCCCGTCCTCCCCATTTCCCGATTCTTCCCGCCTCTCCCGATGCAGGACGCGAAGGCGATGCACTCCGCGCGTCGTTGGCGCACATAAACACCTTTGCCTCTCTCTCTTTTCTTTTTTTCGCGCAGGCGCGAAATGCCAGAGTCGTTTTCTCTCCTCGACAGGGCTCGGGGTTAGGGAGGCGCGAAAAAAGGGTGTCGAGGAAAAAGGGAGGTGAATCGGGAAGTGTCGGAGGTAAGTTATATAGAGTGGCCAAAGAAAAAGGGATTTGTTCCCGAGTCGGGAGAAAAATGATGCCGCGCGCTGTAGGCGAAAGGATTGCGCGAAGCCGGTCGCATTTTTCCTGTTGCATCACTGCATGCGGTGCGTGGTGCACACGAATTGAGGCCCCCTCGGTCATCGGATGGTGTCGCGGTAACCTCTCCGTCCGCTTTTCTGATCCTATTCTGCTTGCAGCTCGCTGTATTTTGCTCGAAAGTGTGGCGTTACGCCACCTTTTGCGTTGTTTCGGACGAACTGGTGATGCGCGTAACTCGCAATTTTCTATTCACGCAGTGTTAGCTCCTGAGATGTGAAAATGCGTCGATACTTGCCGACTGGAAACAATCAAAAAGAAAAGTGGTATACAGGTGGAGTGAGATATCGCCGTATTGCGTAGTCAGCCACACACACACACACACACACACACACACACACACACACACACACACACACACACACACACACACACACACACACACACACACACACACACACACACACACACACACACACACACACACACAAACACACACACAAACACACACAAACACGCGCGCGCGCGTATGTATGTATGTATGTATGTATGTATGTATGTATGTATGTGCGTGCGTGCGTGCGTGTGTGTGCGTGTGTTGAAATATATATCAAATTAGGCAGGCGTTACCGCATTTCATTGTCGATAAAGTGCGGTTGCCGTGGCCAGGAATCGAACCCACGCCCTCGAGCTTATCAACACAGCACCTCGAACGCAAAGCCGCGAAAGCATTAAACATATGGAGGAAAGAGAGAAAAGGAAGACTTAAGTCAACGAAAAGTTGGCAGTGTTCCGATGACACTATTCCAGACGAGGATAGTCGTGGTGTTGAGGCAGGAAAGGTTCTTTTTTAAAATTTTCTGAATATGTACACCTCCTTTTTGGACAACGCTTGTTTCTGCAAGTGTTTACTGAGTTTAAGTAAAACTGTAGCCTATGCTTTATCCTTATTTGGCAAATGTAAATGAAAACAACGCTTTACTATGTTACGTATGTTCCTCTCGCACCGCATTATATAGTAGCTCATTCTTTATTATTTTTATTCTTTTCACGATGAGAGAGCTGTAACGGAAAATGCAGAGTAATGAGTGAACTCCCCATAATCTCTTCAACAGAGGCACACACGCTACAAAAATTTTTTTCTTGCCCCACCAAGTTACAATTGGTTCTTGCGCTAGTAGATGCCATCTTTCATGAGGTCCTTTGCGTTGTCTTACGTGCGATGTCTGAAGAAAACACCGGAAAGGCCCAAAGGGGTCCCACCAGTTCTCATCACTATCCTAGAGCGTGCTATGGACAACACACCACAGACCCTCGGCCACAGCATACGCAGAGGCTTCACCTAAGCGCTGACTATCTAGTCTTGAAAGGGCAAGTGCGCCGGGGTGCACGTTAAGCAACCCTTGACAACAGAGAGTGTGTGCCCGCTCAAGAAGGCAGCATTCTCATTCGTGTTTAATATTGTTTCTTCTTTCTGGGCGCAGCACATATACGGCGCGCGATCGGAAAGTGCTCCTTCGGCGGCCACCCATTACATAAATTGGATGTGGCGGGAAGCTATCACGTGCAAACGTACGGACGTGACAAAGTTGCTCAAGAACGCCCCTGTTCCCGAAGTTGTCGCGGCACTGTGGTTTCGCGTGAAAAAAAAAGAAAGAAAAGAAAAGAAAAAGGAAAGAAGAGGAAAGAAAGACCTGTGGGTGATAGTACATGTGCAGCGAATTCATTCTAGCAGTTTCAGCGCTGTTATAGAAAGAAAAGAAATGAATGAGAGGGTGTAATAAGTAATGTGCATGAACATCCACGATAAGATGACGGAATTATATGGATGGTTTAAGCATATGCATATTTGGCTCGTGATTTTTTTAAATATGCACAAAACACTGCAAGGCACACTCATATACGTGAGCCGATACCTTAGAAAACAAAGCAAAACAAAATGGCATCGTATACAACGAAGGTGGTCGTTTGGTTTGGTTTGGAAAAACTTTATTGATAAAAGCCCGGAGGTGTGTGCCAGAGGTGGTCGTAACACTATTTATGCAGACACTACGAAGTAATCAGGTTGTTGTTCAGCAGCAACACATGCATATGGTGCAACTTATCTCTTTCTGGACGCAGCAATCAATCGAACGTTCACGTGATATAATCATCCACTGAGAAAATTAAATCTGCAACTCGCTCTACCCGTCTTCTGTGACGGATTGCGCGTGTACGACATGGAAAGGCGTAATCCGGTGTGGAAATGACATGGGAAGAATCTTGCATGCAAGTGTCGGCGTTCGTCAAATTATTCGTAGCGTACCAATGATAACATACTAACGGACAAAGAAAAGCAAGAGAATGATGGATAGACAGGACAGCGTGATTGTTATGTTTACGCTTAATGATAATATAGAGCTCTGAAAACTTGTTAGCGCCATCGGTGATCAGGAAATGAAAGCAAACTCCTTGTGAGGACTAACACAGTGCTTTCCAAATTACAATTAGGTCGTCAAGTCTGGGGTCTTTTGTTACGGTTAGTTTACTCATGAGCAACCTAGCGTCAATTTCTCAGCTTCGAATAGGTTGGATCACACTGTCAAGATGCCACAGCTTGCATGCACTGCGCTGCAGTGTCGCGATAGGCAAAACTTTCCTATACATAGCAACCTTATTGAACAATGCAAGCATTCGCCGTATAATAGGGCAGTCTATGATGGTGGTACACGAGAACGGACGTACGATATCTCGTGGATGCTCTTGCTTGGTACGTGAACAAAACAATCTAAACTATGTAACTGGGACATCTTGCTGGTTTAGTTGGCGAATTTATGTTAGCATGACTGACCTTGTCAGCGAGACCAACGTCCACAGGTAAACAAGAATTGTGTTCATCCTGTTATTGTCTGCAGCTGTGACTCGTGTTCGTTTGTGAAATTGAACATTCTCAACACCTATCAGTGTAACGGGCGTGTACGTCAGCTATACATCGAAGAATTCACATCAACGGACAACATCAAGACAACATCAAGACAACATCAAGACAACACCAAGACGAATTCACGGCAACGGCAACTAACTTCGAATTGGCGCTGTAAGCTCCTTCACTTGGCTCCCTCTGTCACTGCCCGAAGGTTATACAAGCACAAGTCCTGATAACGATTTTCGTCACGCTTTTAATCTTTGTCCTGCAGTTGATATGGAGGCCAGAGCGACAGAGATGAGAGCCTTGCTATAGATCGACGAGAAACCGGTGGTCGATAAACTGCAAGGCGGCGCTCGCGTAGCGTTCTCCATTCTGCCGATCCCCAATTAGCAGTCTCGCGATGCGGTTCTACTCACTGGCTTTCTTTCTCTCCTTTGCGCTATTCCGTACGATAGTGTTCCACGGAACAGTGGCGAGGGTTCTTCCGGAACAAGTGCTCGCGGGCGCGAGGCCCTAATTACTGCCGAGAGCTCCGTGGCCTGGTGCCGTTCGTCGCGTAATAAATGACTCGCTCTGCAAGGACCACTGCAAAGCCGTAAGAAAAAAAGACAGCACGTATTGGGATGTCGGGTGCCACGGCGGAGCCGACCGCGGTTTTGTAGGTTCGGCGCGCCGCGGGAGCTTAGCTCGTTTGCTAACGAGTGAATTGTACAAGCGTGACAAGATGGCGACGTGGTATAGCGAGACAAGAATAATTAATCGTTGGTGCCCCTACAGCGCGTTTAGCTGCTGCCGGCTTTGTTTTTGCGAGAATGTCTACACGATCAGTGTTTTCTCGCAACTCAACTGTTCGGTTCTCCCGCGGCAGCTTTATTAGGAGATCAATGGCAAGACCACGTCATCTGTGATATATAAAAGTATATTAGGCTAGCACAAATGAAGATTATAGTAATAATGATCTATTCCACCGCCAGCTATTCCTTCACTTGAAATAGAAAAAATGTATGACTACCGAACATATACCTGTATGCGTAACAGTTCCAGAGGCAGTTCAGTCCCTTGAGCAGATTGTGTGTAGGTGTGACGACTACGTTGATAGCAGTAATATTTCAGTGTCCATGCCACATGACCTTATGATATGACGTAATCACATTGTGTACCGTAATTACGCCGTCATGGCGTCACCACAACGCAAGCACGTACCAATACCTGTTGACGTCATCATAACACCCCATTATGTCGTCATCGCAAGGTCACGCGATTTTCGGTACCACTCGCCGTGTGCGACGCCATGTTTTTCGTGCGATGTGGCATGTGTTGCCTTCGCATTATTAATCAGAAAGAATGTTTCCTGGTTTATGGAAAAGTCATGTTGGCCCAGGGTTCGAGCCCAGGGCCAACGCATTTCCGGGTGGAGGAAAATTTTCTTTTTCGGGGGCGTAGCTCCGCCTTGCGATGTTTCGCGGAAGTGATACGTCGCGTTTCACGTCCAAGTTTGCATGGAATGAGATCCGTGCCGGCACGTAGTTTTCGAAAAAATATGACGTCGCTTAAGTTTTGTCGATGTAGGTCGAGGGCAATCGAGCAATTGTATAGGGAGAATAAATTTTCTTTCCCCTACCAATATACGGGAAGCGAGCAATCGTCAGTCTTGTCGTTCAAACCAGCACGGGTTTGCAAAGAAAAATCTCATTATAACGTCACCGCGCGTATTCTTGCTTCCATAAACCGTTCTTCGCATACATCTCGATCTGTCAGACAAGACTAACCGCACAGAAAGAAAACTATAAATAAGGAGCACGAAGGTTTTTTTTTTTTTTGTACACTTGCATATTGAAAATCAAAACGTGTCATAACTCTAAAGATATTGCATATTCCGCTATTTCGCCGCAAGCATAAGACACCAGGCAAAAGAAAAAAAGGCCATGTGATACTTATAAATTCGTATAAGACGATGGCACTGCAAGTGTAAAGAAAAAAAATGAGAGTCAGCCTTGGCTGCAGAGGATAAGTGTACCGGATGTGAGTAATGGGAGAAACACACGTCATGATTCAGGCGAAATCCGACAGTCCCCCATTTCTGAAGAAAAGAAAAGAAAAGATAAAATGAATCCGTAGTGTCATCTTGCTTCCTTCTTGATTCGTTCCTGGGGAGTGGATCTCTTCTTCACTCCACGGAGAGCTCGAATTCAGTTATTGACCATCTTTCTCCGCTTATCCGCTTATAGGTCGTCGAGCAATTCATCTTTTTCCCTTATCTTCGTTTCCTGTTCTTACTGTATTCCGGAACAGTGTATAGCTTGGGGCGACCAAATATCTCTCGTCTGCCTCTCTTCGCTCCCTTCCATGCCCCGGGTCCATATCCCTTTCCCGAGGGCGTTGCCATGGGGATTTATTGAAATTGCGCACAGCCGTCATCCACCCGACCTCGGTGATCCAATCGCAGCAGCGCCGCGAAGCGATGCATGCATATTTCGTCCCTCTCTCTTTCTCGTGAAGACACCATCATCCCGTTACTGTGCAGTGCTGAGAGTAGTGGAAACAGCGTCTGACGTATCTCCTACGTAGCCTCCCCCGGGCCTTTGAAAACTCAGCACTTCTCCTGCTCTTATCAAACTCTTCTCGACCCTTATAAGAATGCTTAGCAATATAGAAAAAATAAAAAAAAATGGATGGTCATAAATCTTCGGCGGACGGACCTGAAAGTGTCTTAGGTTGTACGTGCTTACCGAGTTAGCCGCCTAAATAAACGTCGCCGCACAAACCAATCACCATGCCGAGCTCTTTGGGTACGTGTCTCCTATTCGCTGCTGTACTGTACGCAGTTAATGATGCCGTTACGCTGCAGAACCTGGCCCCACTGCAAACCACACTAATGTTCTTGCAAGGACACGCACCATTATTGGTGTACGAATAGCCTCGTCCGGCTGCTTGCTTTTATTATGCTACTATCGTGCTGTTTTATCAGTCGGGTTCGGGGCAATGTAACCGGAAAGCCAACGGTGAAAACATGGAAGCTCGTGTACTATGCTTCGAATTCATCTTCGAGAGCTCCAAGAAAACGAAACGTGCTTGTTAGATTTTTTAAAAAAATTCTTTTTCAGTGTTCACTTCGCCTAGAAATTTTCTTCTAGGGCACCGAAACTAATTCAGACGGGTTCAGTAGTGGGCCAAGAATAACATATGCGTACCTGATATTCCAGTAAGGCTGGTTGTCGGGCTAGTTGGTGCATTGCGTTAACGAAAAAATGTAATCCAGCCAAGGAGACAGACGAGCACAGGAAAACATTAAGGAAGCCGCCTTCCTGTCTTCCTTGCGGTTTTCCTGTGCTCGTCTCTCTCCTTGACTGGATTAAATTTTTTCGTTATATCTTACCTCATTCTTTATAACACCGAGGTCTGATCATCACCCAGAGTAAAAGCGCGTTTTCCACTAATATGCCTATCTCATAGGAGTAGCAGTATAGACCAAAGCAATCAGGAGTCACTACAAAGTGCTCATAAGATCATACAACCTCGACTTTGCCACTATCATCCACACGACTTCTGAATTCGCAGATATTATCGCATGGTACCTGAGGAAACCAACTAGAGGTGCCCGCATTCGTAAGAAAGGTGCATTAGCAGGTGCGACCACCAACCAAAGTCACGAACACGGAGGTCAAAGTACCTCGAGGTAGTAGTCTCTCGCGAAGAAACGAAGGAAGAATAAAAATATCGAAGCAAAAAATAATAATAATAGGAAATGCGCAACACGAAGAACGGTACTGAGCTTGACGACTCACCTCGTTTTCCCATTGCTCGCTGGGGCACAAGAAAAGCAATCGTTGTCCCCGCAAAGCCTGATGCAGGCTTCGTGTTCCGGTCCCAGCCATTCCCCGCGAGAATGCTGACACCGTTGTTCCCGCTGTGTTCGCGCCTACTTTCCCTTAATATTTCCCTCTACGACCATTCTTCCCTATATGGGCGACGCGACCTCCTTTTCTTTCATTAGCTTGATTTTTTTTGCCCCTTTCCATCCCCATAACGTTTCCATCTGTGGTTTGCCATCCCATCTAATCCAAACCTGCCCAACGCGGCAATCCAGGGGCAACGCAACACATATAGTTGCCGAATACCCGTCGTCCCGTATACCAAATCTGGGCACACCATAGGGATAACGCGGGAGGGCAAGGCAGCTTCTGCTGCAGAGCTGCGACACAGGCATTGACAGAAAGAACCGCTTTCAGCGCTGCAAGCCCAAGTAGAAGGGACGGCAAAAGAAAGAGTGGCCCCCCGCGCCGGGTCCAGCAGGTTTTCCTGATTGATATTGATCGTCGATCCAGCGAAAGGTGAGGTGGAAGCTACGCCGGTGCTGTTTCGTCCGAGTTAGTTCACCTTAGACTCATTGTTTTTTTTTCTTTTGTCTTTCTTTGGCGCTCGCTCTTCGCTTCAGCGCGACGACACGTTTCAATGCCCTCGACGGAGTCGACAGTACGAAAGCATTAAGGGTAATTCATATGATCTTTTGTTGTTTCCTCGACTCTGCACCTCACTCTATGCTATGTCGAAAGCCAGTTCCATCTTAACTAATAAAAACTACACTTTAACCCGTGAGCATAAGGAGGTGCTCTCGCTGCCTTAAAGATGAGTGCCCCGTCGAAAAGGGCCGAACGAGAAGGCAGTGACTTTGGATTGAAAAGCGTAATATTTCGTAACGTCTCGGAGTGACTTTTCCACACGCGCCAATCAGGGAGCGTTGCCAACGCATTTGAGAGGGTGGTTGATGTTTTCTTTACCGTTGTACACAATAGACGCACAGGTAAGGTAATTTAGACATATAGCCTGAGCGTTACGAGTAATATGCGTTAGCGCAGGCACCTACGCGTTTGCACCAGTTGAAATTATTTACCATGCACTGACAACGCAGAGTGTACGAGCTTCCGACAATTTCGCCTCCAACGAAAATACGACTGCCGCGGCCTGGACACAACCCACGTCTTTCGGGCCAGCGCTCAAGAACCATAGCCACTATACCACTGTAGGTCCTTCGGATGCACTATACCACTGAAGATTTGTATATCTACAGTGGTATAGTGCTCGTTGGCATCAGCAGGATGGCTTCGTTATTGATATGTATGTCAAGCATTAGTACTGCCTCAACTTTTTAAGAAGACGCTTCTTTCGTCCTGTTGTTTTTGTGCTCTGACAATATTAGAACTCGCGCACGAGTGCTAGGAACCTAACTCTCAATCTATTCGGTGACAGAATACACCGCATGATACACACAAGAAGAGCAAAAAAGAAAAAAAGAAAGAAAAAGAAAAACATTGCACAGGTGCTCATGCCTCAAAGAGATGTCGAAGGTTCTGGTCTACGTAGAAACAATTCAGGCAGAAAGGAAAGAGATTCGTAGATATCTAAAATCACGGCGTGGTTTGAGGCATTTCGTGTAGCTACGATATTTCTTTGTACGGCGCAGTAATCTTGTCTTGTATTTACGTAGGGGAAGCAATAACGACGCCAAATTACGAAATTCTCGTGCAGATGGAAATAGAAAGCAAAACAAGATGAAAACAAGACGAAACAAAACCAGAGCTCTACACCTTCGGCATGGCGTGCTGCCGTTTCATATTCGCTGCTGAAGAAAAATCACATGCCAAGGCACCTCGGGAAATGTACAGATTGCTTCTCCGACGAATATCTGTTGTTACTTTCTTGTTTTATCCAGCGTACGGTTCTCTGTAGAATGTCTGAAGATAAAAGGTTACAGAACAGGCATGTCAGTCATTAAAGTAGCGTTTTGCACACACAGCGGTTTAAAGAAAAGAAAGAAAGAATGCAGTAACAAACTTCCACGTTCCTGCTTGCCGACAGCCGTTCGTAATATCACCCTTCTCTGACGTTCTTTTGAGCTTCGGAGATTTATCGCCTTAAGATAATAAGCAGGCTAGGCGTTCATGCCAAGCCTTGAGAAGGCTTGGCATGAACGCGATAAGGCTTTTCCCGGGGAAAAGTTAGTACATGCTGAAAACGACGACGCATACACTTGGGAACCGTTCAGAGTAAAAACCCTGATGCTGTAACTTTCGCTCTCATTTGCAATATTTCCTTCTGTTCTTGAATATTATTTTTGTATCCGCTGCATTCCCTCCTTTCTGGTCCTTGAGAGCGAAACTCTTGCGATAATCAGTAAAGGGTAGTATTACTTGCGGAATGGAGCAACGTACTTTTTATTTACTGCCTCTGTAATCTCGCGTCTGCATGCTTTCTGGTTATGTGTATTTGTCGTTCTTTCTGCCGCGTTGATTTCATTTTTAGTTTATTTGTGCAAACTATTTCTGGTGGTTACATGTCACGCACTTTTGCCGACTCTTGACATAATTTAATGTTAATCGTGTTCTCAGAAGAGAGCGGCGTTTTGTTACCATTTTAATTTCACTGCTTCGCACATCATTTTTTTTCTTAAACACACATAATGTGTACTTGTAACAACGCATCAGAGAGAACACATCAGAGGCAGCGAGATTTGCTAGTCTTTTTAGCTCACCTTACTTTACGCGCATCATTGGTGCTCCTTAGCGTTTTCTTACTTTCAGGTTGAGCTTTCAGCCAATGACTTTGCGAAACAAATTGAACTCGGGTGAGAGAGAGAGCGAAGAACAAAGGAAAACGGCGAGGTTAAGCGACTTATATGTCAGGTTTGCTACCCTGCACTGGGGGAAAAGGAATGTGGTATAAAAAGAAGTAGGACAGAAAATACGAAGAATCCGCTGCGGTGGCGCACATTTCACCCACAGCTCATCACTCGGGTCTGCGGGACTCGCTTGCTCAGTTTGAGGCACGTACACGGGTGAGGATGTGCGAAGACAGACACCTGACTAAAGCATTTCTTTTCCCTTGCGCCATTTTGATGCAGTTGCACAAAGTTAGAGCTGTATTTGATGTCTTGATCTGGCGGCTCCATTTCTATGTAGGCGGAATGTTGATTTCCGTGTACTGTGCGATGTCAGTGCATGTTAAAGACCCCCATATTCTCTGTATTTCAGCAGCCCTCCAATTCGGCGTCTCTCATAATCACATCGTAGTTTTGGGACGCGAAATCCCAGAAATTATTGTTACTATGTATTGTTCTTTCTTATCTGTCCATATGGTTAATTATCGCGGTACTTTTCTCACAAACATCTGAGCCAGGGAATAAGCAGTAACTTGCAGAAGGCTCCAGCCAAACACCTTCCCGCACGGTACACAACTCCACACCATGTATCCCGGAAACTAATAGGAAGTGCAAGTTCTACTCAAAGACTGCGAGCGCCCTATACCACATGGCACGGGGAGGCGGATACGTTCCGAGCATTCCACTCCTTGACACGCCGAAAGTGCAACAAAATCCGGACGACTAGTGGGAGGCATTGCTGACGTCACGAAACACTGAGGAATACCTCCAGGAGGTGGACCGGGCTCGGGAGTCGTCTATAACCCTCGGCTACTTCGAATGAGGAAGTCACCAACCTCTCGGAGAGGAAAACCCGTTCCTGCTCATAAAAGAAACTTGATTCGCTCTCTTTCGAGCCAATTTTTTGCTGCTCCAGGTACGGAACAGACGTAGGATTTGACACTATATTAAGCGCTTTGCTTGGACAGCTGCATATCTTGCTGCTTGATTTTGTTATTTCCGTCATTTTGTTTTATATAGGCGTAGCCTTGTTATTAGATTCACCTTTTTTCTGCACTGTGATTCGTTTTTTGCACGAAGCTTGCTTTGCCTCGTTACGACGCTCTTCAGAAAGAAGACAGCTTTACAGGGTGCAAAGTTGATGCGGCGCTGGGAAAAGGTCGTCGTTAGTAAGGCTGGCCCGCCTGAAAAAACTCACTGGGGGATTCGGCACGTGGCGAAGGACAAATATAAAAGCATTACTGAAGATGGCAGCGTGACTAACCGCACAATACTGCGTATGTGTGTGCAGAAAGTACAGAAGAAAAATCTTCCTTATTTTATTTTCTTTAAGTTAAGGTTAGCGTGGTCGCTCATGTAAATGTCATGGCATCGCTAAAGTGCTCAGGCAAAGAACGAAGTATGCTGACTAAGGTTTCAGAAACGATGATGCTAAAAGCGACCTTTAATTCATTTCAACCACCATAGCGATAAACCTAAAAGCAACGGTGACGCTAACGCGCTGTTAAAAAAAGTCATGTTCGAGTTCGAAGCTGTGGGTACCCAACTTTTTTTCCCCGTTCAACTTTGAATGCCCGGAAATATAATGCCCACAATTAAAGTACTGCGGAGATAACTTGATATTGAATTTTTCGCTTGAAGATATTTTCTTCTTTTCTATTTAGCGTGATAGCCGCCAATCTTTCTACAGCATTGTTAAATGTTTTGCAAGTGATATCACAGCGTTTATCATGAGTGGACTTCTCTGGGTGAATACTTCGACAGATTGCGGGTATCTATAGTGTGACAAAAACTAGAGTTTGAAGCAACATAAAGACATTGATCTATGTGCTCTCTAATCGATGGGCACTCTCCCGTCGCCCGAGATTGGCGCCCAAAAAAGCGCTGTGTTCACTGGCGTCGAAATATGGATGAGCGGACACGGTGGCAATGGATCACTTTTCTTTCTTGCGAAGGCTTGAGCACCACTTCTCCGTGAACAAAATTAGCCCACTTTGTGTAACATTTTACAAAGGAGAAAGACACACTAAAATAGAAACCATCCTGACCCCCCCCCCCCCTAAAAAAAAAAAAAAAGATGGGTTAGTTTGGTTTTCTTTGCGAAAGTGACGGGCGAACCTCAATTAAAGCGAAAAAAAAAAAGAAAATAGCGACTTTAATAAAAATACGGGACGACGCTGTCAAAGGGAAGCGCTTTCGAGCGCTTTCGAGGCCCTCTCAGCGACAGCCCGAGGGGGCCAATTAAATAGAACTTATATGCTGTGTCGATAAAACCATACAGTGGCGCGGTATTGCCTTCCGTTCGTCAAACGCCTGAAATCTTGCAACTTTGACCTCAATTAGAGTGATTTTAAAGCGTGCCCCATTGGATATTACGAACGCTCGAAATACGTTACAGTGCGCAACTGCGCAGGAGATGATTTAGATGTACCGCGTACAAAAAAAAAAAAAAAAAAAAAGACCCTGTCAGCTATAATCAATTACGTAAGCCGCCCTTGTAACAGTGACAGTCACGTAGGACGCGTTAGTGAACTAGTACAATATATCATAAAACGCGGCCTGAAATACAGTTGTTTTACTTACCCCAAACAGCCCAGCACCAAACGTCCTGCCATGATTTAATATTTAGGAAAGCGTTTGACTAAAGTTAAAAAGACACATAGGCCCGGTACTCTCGCTCGACAAGCACTTGCACGCTTCCATTTAGGAACATCGCAGATTACTCATACGAGTGCCACACACAAAATGCACTGCCTTTTAAAGGCGGATTGATCATAAGCGAACGGCATGGCATTAGCTTTCCAGGGATTTCACATTTTCAAGATCCGGGATCCTTGGCCTACGCGCTCCTGCGTTCTCATGGCCGCATAGGCGCTACTGTGATTCCTAAAGTCAACGGGACTTCACGAACGCTTGTGAAAGACCAACTCGCGCTAGTGCTGTAGCGCTTTGAGCATGTCTTCTCACTAACTGCCCCTGTTTGTTTCTTCGTGCTCTTCTTTCCTCAATCTCCTCTATTAATCCCCTCTCACCCTCTCCAGGCGTAAGGTAGCCAACAGAGCACGTAACTGGTTAACCTCCCTGCATTTCCTCTTCATCTGTCTCTCTCTCTCTCTTACATTTCCAGGCATCCAGAACGCTTTGCTCCGGATGCCTGTAGAAGGGGTCGTGACGTCAGGTGTCCGTGAGTCGTAGCCGTCCTAACACATTGTTACCTAATATGTTAGTGCTGAATCTATGTGCTAGATTACACCACCGAGGCTGCTGATTAACCAGAGAAGTGCTAGGTGAGCACAGGCCATCGTCCTGTCGCTAACGTAACCGCGTGCTAAATATGGACAAACTACGACGCAGGCTAATCTGTCATTAGCTAAGTTGATTCGGTCCCCTGATTAGCTCACGCCGGCTCCGCCATCAACACCAGAGCCCGGTAAAAGAAAGAACAGCTCTGATGCAACGAGGCAAACTCGCATAATGTAAGAAAGAAAGAAAGAAAGAAAGAAAGAAAGAAAGAAAGAAAGAAAGAAAGAAAGAAAGAAAGAAAGAAAGAAAGAAAGAAAGAAAGAAAGAAAGAAAGAAAAGGAGGAGGAGCAGCAGTGAAGACGAAGCCTTTCTGTAAGACTTTTTTTTTTCGGTTTCTACTCCTCCGAGCAACAGCATTGCTATTTTTATTCTTACCGTGCTTACGTTTGCGCGAAAAGGTCAGTCGGGTGTGCCGTAGAAAGGAAAGAGTATTCAGTTTGCTTTTCTTTTCTTCTTTTTCTTTAGAGGCCGCGAAAGCCAAGAGTGGAGGAAGATGAGAGCGTCATGTTTGCGAAGAAAACAGGGACCCCTTGGAGCGGTGAGTAATTCGTCGGCACGTAATTAAGCGAGTTTGGCCGGACCATTGTTCGCGGCAGCGAAGAGGCCGCCGCCGCCCCGAGGAGCTTCCCCGAGGTCCTGGGTCTGTGCTTCTGTCCGTCTACTACAAATTGTCAGAAGGGATAGAAGGAAAAAAAAAAGAACGCGGAGAGAAAAGAAGTTTACGTCAAAAGACGTTGCGCCACGAAGCATTCGAAGTGATGGCCACCAACCATTTTAAAAAAATCAAAGAAATATGTTCGTGTAGCAGTTTAACGGTGCCGTTAAAAACCGTGTCATTCTTTCTTGCGTAAGGTACGACTTAGAACTCAACTTCAGTGAAATTGCACGGAGTCACCTCTGCTGCCAGGTCTTCATTTTTTTTTCTTTTTTATGGGTGGAGCTTTCTTCGCGATGGCTGTGGTTAGCACTGATTCATTTAAGAAGAAAACTAACCTTGGCAGACTGTGTCGAGGTTAGTCTGGCAGACAGTGCTTAGCTGACATCAAATTACTAATTATATAGATTCTTCTTACGTAATACATTGTTATATTTTCTTTTCTGGGAAAAAGCCTCTTTTTCTGCTGTAGGAAGACTGTGTACTTCTTTCACAATCACTTTAATAATACAGCTACAATCAGCGAATAATTAAGCTGTGGCATCATACGGTTACACGCGAAACTGGGCTAGTGCCTAATTGGCAGAATTCGTTTTAATAATGTATCAAATTTGAAAACCAATAGCGAAGTTTTATTTTCACTACAACTACAAGAAAGCGCCGTTAAAAGCGCAAACGCGTCTATACTAAATGCGTAAAATTGTCGCTAGAGTCCTTGTGCAAGCAACTGGCTAGAGCTTCCTTCCAGAAACAGCTCTTTTCCCGCTTGGCATGTTCCTTTTGCACTACGACTGTGGTAGTTTCTTTTTGTTTTGTTTTTTTTTTTTGTATCGAACAGCAAGATGCGACGAACTGCTATCACCTTGCTCGAAAGTTGGCAGACAGAAGGGGGGTATTTGTCGCTGCTTTCGTTGCGAAAGATAAAAGTATTGACACAGCGAAATGTGCCCACCGCGGAGACAGTGGAACACCCGCATCCTCGAGAAGTGTTAACTTCTTCTTCAGTGAAAGCACTTTCGAAATATAATAGTGAGGAATTGTGAGAAAAAAAAAAGAAAAAGGGAAAGACTGACTCGTTGGCTTTGCGTCTCAAAGTGACATTTTAGACATAAATGGTTTGCCATGTTGCATCTCGTGCGCGGCTTCCCAGCGGTCTTATCGTTCGGAAATATGGCGGCCTTAAAGAGGCCAATTACAATGACGCGTACATTGTGTTTTTTTTTTTCCGACAGCGACAGCCAATAACCGGATTATCGCCGTTACCGATGGGTCATTCGGCGGGTGCAAGGTAGACCCGTAGTGAAGCCAAGCCTTTACGCTTTATATTTAAGGACAGAGGAGCTGATAGAGAGTGAGGTTAGCTGGGTTAACGTCCTCTTTGTTACCTTGCATTTCGAGAGAGACGTGAATGGTTCAACAAGGAAAGAAAGTACCAGAGTAGTCTTCAGTACAAGTCATCTATAGGAGAAGGTGTTGCAGCGGCGGTTTGTTTGTCACCTATAGAGATTTCTAACGCACTTCTAAACATACATAAACGGACGCTTTAAATTTCCACCGCCATTGAAATGCGACCACGGTAGTCTGGAATATAACCAGCAATTTTACGCCGAGTAAAGTAAAGCTGTGGTATTTGAGTCGGATAACAGTAAACAAGTGCGAGTCTAAACAAAAGGCCTCGGGTGGCACGGTGGAACTTTTCTCCTCCAGGCAACATAATGTGAAGCTGACCTTTACCGCCCCAAAGCCAGTTCGCTTTCGGAAAGCTAAGCCGTCGCCTCGCTGGATTCTCGCCAAACAAGATCATCCGAGCGG
This sequence comes from Hyalomma asiaticum, assembly GCA_013339685.2. Lineage (NCBI taxonomy): Eukaryota > Metazoa > Arthropoda > Arachnida > Ixodida > Ixodidae > Hyalomma > Hyalomma asiaticum. The sequence continues at coordinate 106,478,599 of CM023486.1, forward strand.
AACGCAAAAACAGAGGCCGAGTGAGGAAAAAAAATAAGCGAAAACAAACAGTGGTAACATTTTTAACGTGGAGAAAGAAAGCAAAAAAAGCAAAGAAAGTAGTTAACGCGTTGGAAACGCGACAGAAATCCGCACTATCTAAACGAGTCCTGCCACGTAGTGATTGCCACTCGCGAGGCGTAAGACACTTTAAGAGCCGTAACAAAATTGGAAGGAGACGCAATGAAGCACGACTTGAATGTCAGAGGAGAGAAAAAAGAAAGAAACATAGAAGACTACGGGCCAGCGTTTCAAAACGCGAGAGGCGTAAGAGGCGGAGAGCTTTAAAATGAAATCTTCGCGTTCGATGTGCCGTGGCGATAACAAATTTGTTTACTTTACCGACGAGAGCACCCGGAACGGATGAGATCGCCAGGTTTGAAAGCGAGGGAAGATTACAGTCGGAGGCAGCGAGAGATAGCGATGAAGGATAAAAATAAAAGGAAAAGAGTAAAGGGGGCAAAGCAGAAGGGGAAAGAGAAACGCTGCGACGATGGAATGGCCAAGACATAAGGCAGGCAGAAACATGGAAAGACACGAGCCGCTCTTCAGGGAGTCGGCGGTAAGTCCTTCTGAAACGGCAGAGGATTACGAGAAGAGGAAGCTTGACGAGCAGTCTCTCAGAACGGCGGATCCTCGTGCACCCTAGGCACACACACACACACATCACTCGCTTTTATTACGTACACGTCCAGATTCTATGCACTCCACGGCCTTTCTCTGTGGACCTGTTTTATTTCCTAGCTCCTACGTTTTAATGAAATTCCGCATGGAGTCGCGCTTTACTTCTCTGAACTTACGTTTCAACGAAACGCCCTGCTCTCACAGAGTTCTTGATGCAGCGGGCGCGGCCTTGTGGAAGGAGTCGACATTAGTCATGAACCAATTTCTTCGGTATTGTTTTATTTTTCTTTTATATTTATTCACCCTTTCGCCTATAGGATTAGCATTGAAGACTAGGCACGATGTTTACTTGGGACTGAATTAAACAACGGGCCGGGTGGGAGGTTCGTGCGTCGTAAAGGAAGAGAGACGAGCAAAGCACCGAGCAGTCTTGCGTTTGGAATAAACACAACAGCTGCGTTGGTAGCGTTAGAACGACATTTTTATTCGGTTCCCGCGCTTCCAGTTGTCATACTGCTGTGATTGGTGAGAAACTGGTTGACATAGCTAGAAAAACAAAAAGAGAGAGAGAGAGAGGATATTTTCCCTTTTATAGCTGCCATTTTTTCAATGGCGTCGTCAAAAATGTGTAGCTTGCGTGAAATGCTCAAGGAGAAGGCAAGGGCGCATGATGACTGTATTGAATATTCGCGTGCATGTTTATGAAGCAAAATCGCGTAGAACCGTTACAAATGCATATCGTTACATAATTACCAATATCCGTGCTGCTGCAAGCCTCTTCTCCTGGCTATGTACCCTTACCAACTCGCTCAACTGTCTGTCCTTTCGAGTATTTTTCTTATTTCTTCATTTGCACCTAGCTTCACTTTTTTCCCACAGCCAACGCTGGTTTTTCGCTCACAACCAACGACGCCGACACCGACACCACAATTTCTGCGAAACCAGCTCTTTAACGCTTTCGCGTTAAAAGCAGATGACACAGCGAGACGATAGCGGCGTAAACAGTCGTCGGTCGACGATAAGAACTGATCAGCGGTGAAATGCGTCGACTTTCGTGCGTTCGTCACAGTGCGTTCTGGTATTACCACTGGTGTTCCGAAAGGTGCTCAAATGTGCACGTCGGGCGCGCAAAGTTTGTAGAACGGTCGGCATTATTCGCGAAGCAGCATCCAACCTTAAGTGCGGCCTGCGCTGCGCGTCACAAAAAAAAAAAAAAAAATCATAAAGTAGATCCCTGTGAACAAACGAAAACATGTGCACGTCTCAATATTCTTTCACGAAATTGTTTGTCGAAAGTCGTTTTTGTGAACACTTGCCCCAGGACGGCAAAGCTGTAAACATCACTCAGAATTCACATGTTTTACTCGTACTTCGCGACTGAATAACAGCAAAATAACGCCCGTTACAACGTTACGACGAATTTCAGTGCGTGATTTCCGTAGAGCCATAGAGCGCGCGCAGGCAGAAAAGTATGTTTGTCAGGAAAAACGAGCCAACGAGAGACAAAACAAAAGCATTTACGTCCATCTTCTTCTCGAAGAAGAGCTCAAAACAAGATTACAAATAATGACGTCCGGCACACAGTAGCTCGCGGAATTTGCTCGTATCACGGAGCCCTGCCTCGATACATCACGACATTCCAAATTGCCCGCCTCCACGAAGGCGCGTATGCCCAGCGCGATCGTAATATACAGCGCTATACAGGGCCGCCGTATCCTATCACAACGTCACTTTTACGACCGACATCGCATTTGTTCGGGCAGTAAACCTGCCAGATCGTCCTTACAGAAGAGAACTGCCACGTGTCAGGGGGCACTGCGCTCCAGAAGGAGGGCATAATGGTTAGTTAAGGCGGCTATGAAAGCGAGGGTACAAAAAAAAAAACAGATATAAACGAGTAAGGATGCATTCGAGCCACTTGCGCAAGTCCAATCAAGCTCCTCCTCGAGAGCCTTATGGCACGCAGGAGGGTTTGTTGCATCCAAGAAAAACTATAATTTTCCGAATGCCTTCGAGTTAAAGTATAAGGCTACATCTTTCCTTTTTTTTTTTTTTTGCCAGGATTGTCCGTGGAGTATCGTATAAGATAGAACAGCAAGCGAGGAGCTGTCAGACATAGCGCTTTCTGAAGAAATCGCTTAAGATGGCGCGTGGGCTTTCACAAGTTCGCCTGCCACACGTGGAATTGATTTGGCGTTTTTCTCGGAATTCTGCGTGGGCGAAGAAATGTGCGGAGGGTCGCCCAACTTGGATCGGATGCGCGAAAACTGAAACTTTCAGCGTAGAATTGATGACGGCGCCCTTGTTGTCCCGTAGAAGGGGCTCAGAGTATTTGCCTATTTATTTATCTGGGAAAATCCTTCTTTCCATTTACAAAGCCTTGAGGAGGCGAAGGCTTAGCATCTCTGGCCATGACGCGGTGTGTGCCGTATTTCTTTCTATTCAAGTCTACACGATAGACGATTTTGATATTCTCACAAACAAGCCTCTATTTCCTCCTAGAAATCTAGACATATGTTAGCGTTTTCTTCACCTATGGGCAGTTCCTATAGCACTCAGCCTGCAATATCGCTAACTAAACGAACGATCCTATTCCCGTCACGTTTATAGACAACATCGCCAAGCTGAGGATTAGGTATTACTTTGTGCTGTATATCTAAACTAGAAGAGAAGCTCAGGGGAAGATGGAGGCTTGAATCGATGAGCAGATCGCTAAAAACTATTTAGAACAGGGACTGCCGCTGGAGCCAACGTTTTGACAAGTAGACTTGTCTTCGTCCGGACGGCAACTGCCTTCTCGAGCGCCCGAACGTTCGAGAAGGCAGTTGCTTCCCTTCATTATACACACGTACATTTATTTGTGTTATTGCATTTATACGTAATTTACTGTCTGCGAAACATAATATTTAGGGAACGAGGTCATTGTCGTTCGGTCAAGGAAAAGACGCTAATTTCTGCAGCTTATGAAGGGAGCACGGCTAAGCGTCTGTGGGAGTAAGGAAAAGGGACTGAAGGAGATAGAAGGGAGAGTGAAGCCGTAGTGGTGAGCTACGGAAATGTTCACCACCTGGGGTTTTTCAACGTGCTCTAACAACGCACAGTGCACGGGAAGGAGGTGCCATTTGTTACGTGACTAGTAGCGTTAGCGCATACCAGCAGGTAATCTGCGAGGAGGTTTCAACGCTTCAAATTAGCGTTCTGTTTAATGAGCTTTTTGCCCAGCTCTTCTTGTACAACTGCCACCGTTGTAAATCTTTTGTAAATGGGTTATTCCAAACTTTATTCTTTTTTATTCTGCTTTTGCTCGCGTTCCTTTAGGTGAAACAAAAAGAAAACAGAAAAAAAAGAAAGAACGAAAGGAAAGAAACCGAGGACGTGTCAAGGGCCTCCCATGGTGGCAGCCAATCAACATTCCCAAATAGACTTAACCTGCCTTTTCTAGTTCCATGAGCGATACAAAAAAAAAAAGAGAAACGCATAAATAAAATTGAATCTGACCGCATCTTGGCGTCCGTGACCCCACGTTAGGAAATACGGACCCTACGGCCGCCAACACAAGGAGTGCGCGGCACATCAAGAATTTTTCGACGAGCTCAGCGTGCGTGAGAGAGTCTACCGCTGCGCAGCCATAGCTGAAAAACCCTGCACCTTCTAAAGTCACTAACGAACGAGGAAGAAAAATCACAAAGGCGATCAGAAGGGAAACGCGAGCTGTGGCGCGGGGGGAATCTCGACTAATTAGTAATTACGCACCAGCTGCCTCCTCCCAGCGTCGACGGGGAGGAGGGATGGAGAAGGGGCGTGCTACGGTTGGAACAGGGGAGTCACAGCCAGGCTCCCAGTCTCCTTCCGACTGGAGGCTACGTGGATGGCAACGACGACAATCGATATGCAGAGCACGGGAAGACGACCTGGCTCCTACTCCTCCTCGCTTCGTTCGTTTATTGCCTTCTCTCTCTCTGTGCTGCGTGTAGGTGTGAGCACTCTCCTACGCTCCTTCACACGTCCTGCGGTCGGCTCGACAAATAGCGTTTACAATTTCAGGATTGTCACTCAGAACTAGTGAGTTCCGCTTCTCCGATAGTATAGCAGCAATAGTACAGTAATGGTGTAATAGCGAAGCGGTAGAGGCTTGCGAATGTGTGCATATCGAACCATGTGGTCTTCTTCGGACGTTTATTGAGCTATGTGGAAATGCGGAACATTCAAGAAAATAGAAGAAGAATAAGAAGAAGAAGAAGAAGGTGCTCTATTTTTTCACGTTCTGCGCGAATAATGCCTAAGGTGGATCTTAACTCGCGCAACAGCAAGTATTATCGGACTATGTGTTTCTGTTTTTAAACTGTGCATACTCTTTGTAGAGTTGCTTGCGTCTCCACGTGTTATTCTGCTCGAACCAGTGTTAGGATTTTCGGGGGTGCATGTTTCTGCGGAGACATATGGATGCTCGTCTCCACAGCGTTAGCGACGTCAAGACTTCTGCGTGTGTCACTCACTCTGGCTTAGCGCTACGCGTGCGAAGCAACTCACCGCACTACACCAGAGTTTCCTGTCATCCCGCCTTCCTTTCTCCTCCACGCCAATGTATGCAATTCTGCGTCACCCTTTCCTCCTTTAACCTCCTACTCCTCTTCAAGCCTTTTATCCCCATTCCCCTCTTCCATCCGGGAGTGCGTCTGTACGTGTGTACCAGAGACTCCTCTGCAGTGCCGGTCTCGACTCTTCATCCTCTCGCCATCCTCTGCGTTCATGTCTGCGCGGTGGCTACATACTTTGGCGGCTGTGTTCAGCCACCGCTTCATTTACATGGTCAGCGCGAGCTCGCAGCATTCCCGACCGGCTCGGCACTCGAGCGCCGTCGACGCCCCCTCGAGCGAGTCGGCACTACGCGTAGCGAGAGGACAAAAGAGAGAGACAGAGAGAGAAAGCGTGTGTGTGTGTGCTCGGCTTTAAAAAGGGCTCGACACAGCGTAGCTGCCGCTGTGATTGCGCTGCGGCGGCGCGTATAGGCCAGCCGCCATTCTCGACATGTTTTCGCGAAAGGTTAATTGCACTCGAGAGGCCGGGGGTCGTCCGTGCCGCACTCTGTTCGCGTCAGTTTTATGGCGAGATGGACGTTCGGTTTGATTTGTCTCAGCGTGGCTTTCTTTCCTTTTTTTTTAATTGCTATCATGAAAAGAGGCGCCACGCAAAAACAAATTCGTTCCTGGAGACCGCGAATTTCATTTCCGTGTGTCTTTTGGCCGCGGGAAGGGCTGCTCGGTGTTTTATTAGGGTAACTCTACGCGAAATGCGCGATAAATATGTGATAAAAAAAAAGGTATTGCGAAAGGAACTTTTTATTGTTGTGCCTCTGAGCCCAGGCGTGCAAAATGGGTACTTCGTGAATGTCTTGATTTGGTCGCTCTGTCCAGGCTTTCCACAAGATTACTTAAACATGCGGTGAACCTTGCGTTGCTTTTTGAACTCGGTCATTCAGTCAGTATATACGCTTTCGCGCGCCTTAGATCTATAATTTCTTGCGACGCGAAGTGTGACTTGCTCGAACTTCGCCTTCTGCAATTTCTTTCTCATTACACATCATTTAAGCCTATTGTTGTCATGAGTCAAGTGAGAAGTTCTTCGCTTTTCAGCAGAACAGTCATTATCGCCTAAACGAGAGGGAAGCATACGAATGTTGCAGCTGTCCTACGTAGACGTGTTGGATTGCGCAGCTTCAAATGACAAAGCGAGGGTGCGTCCCTTCCTTGCGTGTATATCGGCAGGACCGCCTCAAGAGCTGCGTTCCGAATTAGAGGTGTTCCTCGGGTTTCTAAAACTCCACTCCCCGTCCGGTTGGACTTAATTAAAGGTAATGGGCTAGCATACGATTACAGATGAAGTTTGGTCTCTTTATCTCATTTATTTCTTCCTGCCTCTAAGCTCCTTCATTCATCCGTTATGTCTGGTATATGCGCGAATCCACTAAAAAAAAAAAAAAAAAGCTTCCGGCCTCACTAAGCCCGGCAAAGCTCATACACAGCAAAGGTGATCGGTGTCATTCTTATTTATTGCTGTAACGTCAATTTTACTAAGCGCAAATTTACGCCAAAACATTAATAATAAAGCTAGTGTGTTGTGCTTTACGCGAAAAATTCCAGAGTTTGAATAAAATCTAGGCTCGTTCGATTCGATAATTGCGTGCAACGTGCACACAAAAACGCCTAAGATACGAAAGGCCCCCGTGCGGTAAATTCTGCCCATCGTCTTGTGCACCTCGACCCTAGAACAGTAACGTATGTTCACGTTTTCCGAAATAAGGCTACCGCTGTGATTTCGGTAATAGCGAATGCGACGTGAAGTCTTAAGTGAGGAACGTGCTAGGAGTCCGCGCTGCCTATACGACTCCTGTTATCTCAAGCGATCACGCTCGGAAAACGACAGTTGTAAACAGGGCCAAAACATTCTAATAACTGACCAATACCGCTTAGAATGGGTCCAAATTAAGAATGGGTAAAATAAACCAGATTAGTATAATAAAGTAAAAGATGCACATTACGGGTAAATAATCGCATAACGATATCAAATTAAGCGAAAATAATTCGAAAACAAAGACGATAAACAGAACAGACACACAAGCGATAAGCAGGCGAATCACTGCTTCGAACTTCGTACAGCTTTCATTACAGTACAAAGGCCTGACGAAGGTCTCGGCTCTCTCGTAGAATAAGACATCAAAAAAAAAAAAAAAAAACACATGACTGAAAATGTAGCAGTATAAATGAAAAGTTGCGGGGATCACTTAAATCACTTGTCAAGCATACCACAGTGAGTACGGTGTTACACGAAACACAAACCACTGTCGAATAAACATTTATTTGTTTCCTTTTTGATTATATTGAATGAAAAATCTAAATTCACATTCGTCGACACTTTAATAACAGCCGCTGCAACCTGATAATTTAATTTTTGTTCGCCGTGGTTAGTGCACGTCCGGTGGATTTGTTCTCGAAAATAGCATGCGTCGCTCAAAAAAGTATTGTTTTGAGCGTGTAACCTAACCCGATACCAATTACACAGCAGCTGAACAAAGTAGTAACGGAGCCACGACAAGGGGTCGTCGCATTCTCCCAACTCTCCTCTCTCTACCTTTTTTTTTTTTCTGTCCCTCGTGTGTTGTAATGGTGTGTCCTTCTCCTTCGACTGAGAGCCAATGATCTGTGCGTCGCTTGTAACGGATTCCCGGGGCATTTCCTCGACACCGGTCTCGTGCGGGGAATCCTGTCTCTGTGGCTTGTTACCGGTCACGAAACTTGGCATGTGTCAGCCGGTGCGAAGTGATTGGCAAAGACGCGCTCCCTGAGCCTCTAGGGATACGCGGGAGCGAGGAACTGTCCCGGGAAAAAACGGGAGAAACGAGCATAAAAGAAGCAGAAGCGGAGAGCACAGCGAAGTAATGATTGGGTGTCGTGACTGCTTCGATTAACGCGAAGGCCTAGACGCGAGGTAATTGAGGGGGCTTCCACCTCTGCAGCATACCGTCTCCTCGTTTTGTTCGGTTTCTTGTTTCCGCTCTTTCTTTGTTCGTATCATTTCGGAGCCAAATCGCATGGTATGCGTTGCATTCGGATGATACGAATTTGTTGCGGTAGTTAATGCGGACGTCTTCCGTCGTGTCGACTGATTAGGTGGGCCCGGAAATCACTGATATCCATACTATACGTCTACGTATTCATTTGGAGCCCTAGTTTCCCACAACTACGGCACACCACCGTCAAGCCGCAGTTTGTTGTGAGCAATAGTTCGTGCGCGATACAATCTCTGGCGATCCGTATGGCGCGCATTTCCGCTGCTCGTCATGCAAATGATGCTGTATACCCTCGCTGCCTGCATGCGCAGTATTGCAGTATACCTTCCAGGGATGCATAATTATCACAATGTAAGCAGTGTTTGTAAGCGTATTATCTCGAGGCGCATTTTTGTTTCGTTAACTAGTCTCTGTATCCTCGTATTCGTTCGCTGAAATAAGCCTGAAGAAGGCAGCGATATTATGTATAGTAGTTACACCTAATAAGAACTACTCTAATAGTTAACCCGGACAGTCTCTCTCATGCTTCGGCTCTGGGGTACAGCGATGCGAAGCTTGATCGGAGAGAGCTGTAGCATTAAAAAGCTGAACACACGTGGTCAAGTGCAGTAGCCACGCAACCGGAACTCTACCATATCTCGATCACGCTTCCAGGTTGAATATTATGGCGCCTCTGAGTTCCTCGAGCTGGAGCGAGGTTCTGTGAAGGAACCAAACGAATTCGTTCAGAGCGCTTTCTGTCAATAAGCCGAGTGTAATGTGTACGAATAGAGCGCTCAACAGTTTTCGGAAACGGTCGGCCCAACGCACTCGAATTGTTATGTATCCGCGATGATATTCCATAGTACTGTACTCCACAAATGTGTCTGTGGCGTCGCGGGAAGAATGTACTCATGACGATTGGTTTTGAGTTTGGGCTTACTATGTAAGCTTAATGGGGGGAACAAATTTTAATTTAACTGTCATTTCCTTATTGATATTATTGGTGTTTAAATTGGTACAATATATTTGTAATAATTTATTTGTTTTCTATATTGTATTGTGTTTGTAGTGTGGTACAAAAATTGGGCTGCGTGCAGTTTTGACATTCTTGTTGTGCTAGTTGCGTTTATAACTTGTAAGCTGCTACTTCCGCTGCTCCAGCAAGCTAGAGGTCTCGTCAGGAGGTGTAAGCCCTCCTTTTGCTCTACATCACGGGCAAAAATTGTACGAAATAAAAAAGAAAAACAAGACGATCAAAATTTTTTTGTAGTTTCATTCTGTGAATATCAAACTACTACCGCCTTTTTCAACGCATCCACGCGGTAATGTTCTTGTTCCAAGAATGTAGTTCTAGACGTATGCTGTACATTAGATCCTTGGCGGCAAAGTGTGGTTACGTGACCGGAAATTTCATCGGGGCGACCTTTATGGTGGAAATAAAAAAAATTGAGAACTAAAGAGGCGTAAAAAGAAAGGGGTGGCGGGAGATTGGGTGGGCGGCAGTTAGGAGTCTTCCAACTAAGCAGGTCGAGCGAGTTCCGACGAAATTGGACACGTCAGTCTCTACGACATCTAAAGTACCGGGCGCGGGCATTGTTACCGGAACTCGAAATGGTCACATTTCGGAGCGCAACCTGAGCGTGGTGGATTCCAGCTTCTTGACAGTTCTCGGAAAAGTGTGTCCCTCTCGTTAACAACGCTCGACAAACTTCCGAGTACCGAGTCCCCGCTGGCAGAAATCGAATCAGCCTCGAAGTGCGGTTGGCGTTAGTAGTCGGCCGCACGAAGTCTTGTCATCTGAGTCTTGTCTGACCACAACTACTTCAGGGAGCTCTTTCAAACGTCAGTTAATCGAAGCGCCACAGAAACATAATCATTCTTGATATGCCCACAATTATGCTTCAGAATAAGGGTCGTTTTTCTTGGCCCTCAGTACCAGAATTCTTCCAAGTGCACCTCGTTCTTCGAAATATTCGGGCCTGAGAAAGGCTGTTAGAAAACGCAGCTCAGTTAAGTCTGCCATAACTATATCGCAGAGTAAACATGCGGAGAAAATCTACGTATTCGTTGGAGAAATAAGGTAGAAAATATGTTATAATTTGAAGCATATTCCACTGATGAAGTATCGTGCTAAAACTTAATGTGCATTATATGGCTCTTTCGTAAATGCTCCTTTTGTACATTTGTATAACGCTAGCGTTTTCCGAAAAATTTGCAAACGAACGTCGTTTCTTGCGCAAGCCGCCAGACCATTTTCGTGTACTCTTGGTTGTTTGCAGAACTCTGCGCGTCCTATCGCCTTTGTGCTTACTCGTATCTTGTACCTCAGTTTACTCCCGAAACGCAAATACTCCAACTTTTTTACTTTCTCAAGTGGCATTTCTTCCTTTCCTTTTATCCTCTTGTTTGTGCTGCGATGAGGACCATTGGACGCCAGTATAAGCGTCAGTTTCTCATTTAAACTCGTGTTGATAACGATAATAATGAAAGCCGGAGCAGCGTTCGCGTCTTTTTTACGAAACGATTCTACCAACAAAGCGCGTAAAGAAGACGTTCAAGTTAGCGGAGCGCGCGAGCTATGTTCACACAAGCAGGGCAGAACGCGATTGCAAATGCGGCGAGATTGCCCAATCAACGCCTCCCAACAGACGGGCCATTGTGCAAGCGCCGTGGTGTTCGTGTTTACTCCGACCCTTCTGAGCGCGCGTACGCCGCGCGTATTGTAGCACAACGGCGGCGGCTTCTTGCTGCCCAGACGAGATCTGAATTACCAAGTGCGTCGTTGCTGGTGGAGCGTATGCTCTGTCCCGACAAAACGGTGCAGTGCTAACGGAGCACTATCCAGCGAGTACACGAAGCTTCTCTTTGAAGTCCTGTTTGCCATTGGCCAGCTGGCTTCTTTAATCATGTGTCACGCATCATGATTGGCTGAAGTATTTTCTTGCGAATATTTTCATCGTAAGACGTGTTTTCTTTTATATTTGGGGGGGGGGGGGGGGCGGGGCGGGGGGCGGGGCGAGTGCGGACGCGGGTGGCTTTTCATCGACCCGGCATTATTACTTCAGTTCTAAAGGCAGTGAGGTTAGGTGAGGTCTTGAGGCTAGCTGAGTGTTAGGGCCGATCGCTTCGAGGTATAATTCAACGTGTGTGTGTGTGTTACACATTGTACGTTTCGTCTTTTTATGTCTATTTGTTTTGGGTGTGTGCGTATGTACCTTTGCATAGTAGCTCTTGTAAGCGCGCGAAATATAACCCTCACCTTGCCCTGACTCCGTGCATCTTAAATGGCCGGTAAGGTATTTTAAGTACCATAAATAAAAATCCAGCACAACGCAGATTACGCTTGTCTCGTAATATTCAGTTTCAAGGTAATTCATTTTGAGATCGCAGCATTTTTTTTTACCATCTTTTACCAGTTGCCTCTTACGCACAGCCCTTCCTTTATTAAATAGAATAGGTAGCTTGTAAGCTTTTTCTATACACCATTTTTGGTGTGTGTTCTTTCGGTTAATACATAACCTACACGCGCTGCGCAAATAATTTCACTTAAACTCAGGTTCTGTCTGCAGAATCTATGTACACCAGCACCTGTGCGCACAGTCCTGTGAGAAAACCTGAGAGTCTGTGGGTAGCGCCGAGGAGTTAAGAAGGGTATAAATCCGGTGACGAAAACTGTTGAGCACAGTTCAAAATATTTTTGGTAGACGTCACAAAATATCAGTCCGCATAAACAGATAAGGATTTACTAAACGTGTTGTGTGGCCACATGCAGCGATTCATGTTAGTCGAGTGTTGGTCACATATGTATTCTTAATAGACTCGCTTTACAAGTACTTCAACATAAAGCACATTTCGTGCCTGCTTTCGGCGTTCGTGTGCTCAATAACTACACGCGAAACTGACGTCTTTATGATGGCCGATGAGCGGACACGAATTGACGTCCGCTTAGACCTTTCAATACACGTGACAACCGTTCAACCTCTAATAAATTGTGCTGTAACCACTAAACCTAGCATGGGCACGGCTGTGCCTGTTAAGATAACAGTCAGATACGGGCCCGAAGCAAACAATGTTTTCTTCCCTAGTGGTTGGCAGACCTGCGCAAGTTCGGCCTCTGGTCAGCGAACGAAATCTTCACCTTTACCAGTGGTGCACGCTTCTATGACCAGACAGACCACATGTTCTGGCCTCAGTGGGCAGCCATGCGGTTCGACAACACCGCGATATTGTTGATCGATGGAAAAAGCGGTCACAAAGCGTCCCCTCCGTCTAACGGCGGTCTCAGTCGGGGCAGCGTACAGCTAAAGCCGTCGCCGAAGCCGTACTAATGTAGAGGTGACGCGGCATTCTTCCAGGGACGTCTAGCGGAATTAATGGCATACGCCGGTACGTTATCGTCGCCACGACCAGTACATAGAAAGTGCAGAGCGTACAGGTATTGTTATACAGGGAGAAAGCCGTAGGCTGGTAGCTCTTTCTGACGACAGGAGGAGGCTCACTAAGCAGGGTGGACAGTGCTTCAGCTCCCGGGGTGGACAAGCTTCAGAGGCTGTTTATACAAGAGACAGTGGTAGCTTGCGTGTGCGTTCAATACTCTTTCCGCACCCCTTCGCTCTCCCCACATATGACTCTTGCCTCGCATGTGCAGTAGGAAATGAGGCGTATCTTTACAGTCATGGGCAATAAGAAACGGAAGGAACACTAAGTTCATGTTTGGGCAGCGACAGCTCGTGATGTGCAGCTAAGAACAGGTCGTGTCGATGTGCAAGCGCTACGCTTGCACATCGGCTTTACGCTTGTACACTCAGGGTTTTCGACGCTTTTCTACCTGGCAAATGAGTTTAGCCACTGTGGCGCATTGAATGCAGTTTCTGTGCTCCCTTTCATATTGCTGGCAACTGTAGATGCATCTAGATAACTTTTCGGTCTTGCTCTTATCCGTTATGGTCACGGCGTGCTTTAGCTAGCGTGAACAAGTGTGCTGATGCACTACCGGCGATTTGCTTTTACACACAGTTTGACGTAAGGGAGTTGCTTCCCTTCTGAATACAGGCACTGTTTCACATCTTGTGTAAAGTGTGAAATGTGACAGATATTAAAAAAACGGAAAAAAATAAACAAGGTCATTCCATCGTCCAGAGCACCGAGCACAGAACTCCGCGCGTATGTACTCAGCTTTTGCCGTTACGCCCACAGAGCTCGCTGAGAAGCGTTTGCTTACCTGTCACCGTTCTTGTTATGAGCGCTACCTGGGCTCGCAGGGTTGTGCAGCGTCTGTAGGCAAACCATCCGATCCCATAAACATGTCGCTCGAGCAAGCCTAGCCCGTGCATACTGTGTTTGCGTATTGTGCGAGAGTTGCTTTCCGCTTGTTTGCATGTGCGCGGATCGGAGTACTGTATCAGTCCGCTTAGAAAAATGGAAAAGAAATAAAAGCCACGCAGTTCGCTTTGTTCACGAATCGACGCGCCTACGCCCCCACGTAGTACGCTTATGTTCTAGCTGTGTTTTCTATGTTTCTAGACTGCTTTCTTTGAACACATGGGCTAATTTATGTACAAAAAAGAACATTGATTGATTGATTGATTGATTGATTGATTGATTGATTGATTGGTTGATTGATTTAAATGCGTGCAATGTTACCACCTGTTTACCTATTAATGTGCTATCGCATAAACTGCTGTCGTTTCTCGACGTCATCCTTTATTACGCGTCTGCTCTGTTGCCACGTCACTGAAAACTGTTGGATTATATTGAGATTCTAGGCACAGAAGCGGGCGTGCCTGCATGACTGACGGCACCATGCGCGTTTTTAAATCGATGAAACCGCAGTGCCGCGTTGGACGCGGGTGAATAGAGAAAAAAATATGATTGCAACTACGCTCGATAAAAAATTAACCGACCGAGCAGGTTCTTGTTTCATGACGTTAACGTCGCGGGGATTAAAGTTACGGGAAAATATCGTTGCCGAAGCGGCGCCACCGTCGACCTCCCCTGGGTAAACATGTCAGACAACGAACTTAAGCAAACACTGCGACGGCGCGCTATGGGAATATAAACAGCTATGCCCGGGCCCTCCAGAACTGCGCACCTCTGCGGAAACTATATGCGGGCAGTGCGGAGGCGTTCGCTGCTAGCAGCCACGCATTGCAGCACTGCAATGCGTGGCTGAAAGTAGCGCCTAACGTCGCCTGCGTCATACTGCGCACTTCCCGCTTCGCGGCAATGACACCCTAGGTTCTTTCAAGATGAGAGGCTTCACTTTTAAAGTCTTCGCAAGTTCGTCGTTTAAGCTTCGTGTTGTCGTTTCGGCATTCCATGAACAATGTAGGCGTTGAATGCGATCTCCTATGGAAATAAACGACGCTCGCACACCGGCTGTAGCCTTACACGAGTGTCTCGAAGTCTGTGCGCACTAGGTCGAGTTCAAGGTGGCACGCCATCCGCGAAGGTGCACCGTACTCACAGAGCTAAAGCACACGTGCGTGCGCACAAGACGATCCTCGGCCGCCTTTCGTAAACACAGCGGCGGCTCGCGGGAAAAAACATAAGGACAGCGTTGAAAAGTGTTTATTATACTCCAGCAAGCGAGCGAGTGAGGAGCGTTTCTGACATTTTTAGTTCACAAGGGAAAGCTGCCTTTAAAGCCCAGTTAAATAAAAACGTAAAATTAGAAATAAACACGGCAGGGGCTAGTCCGTTTATCCTTCAGAACGCCTGCTTACGGGAAGAGTACGACTAAGGAACACACTGCGCTTCGTTGTTCGCCAAGCACAGGGACTCGCGACGAAATTAGCCGAGCAGGGACATTTCAACAGCTTAGGCTTGCTCGTTACAAGATGTCCGTGCAACGACGCCTTCTACTGAGCGAATTACGTCACTCTCGACCAAGTTCATCGAGAAAGAAAAATGTCACATGTACGTGTGCTAATAAAACCTCGAGCATTCTAAAGCTTGTTTGAAAACAAGCTGTCCATTTGATAATTAAAATCATTTTTGGCTAACGGATGTAGACTTTGGCGAATCAAGAAGAAAACAAACAGCTAGTCCTGGTAACCACTCCCGATTTTGATCAGGTTTACCATAAGTGCAGGTTTTGGGTCCAGAACGAGGATTACGAACTTAGTTTTAGCACAATAAATAAATAAATAAATAAATAAATAAATAAATAAATAAATAAATAAATAAATAAGAAAAGAATTTACTTGTATTAGAAACTGTATACACATTTCTGCCTCCGAAGGACACTTGGTGATAAAATGGCGCATTTCTTTTTCACAGCATTTCTTATCCAGCAAACAAGTAAACCGCTTCCTTATGAGCAATAATCTCGATAGAAGAACCACAAACATTGTAAATGAAGCAAAATACATGTGATTCGGGATTTTATTAATTTACTGAGAATAAACCGAGAATAATGCAACTTGGAGAATATGAATGTCTGCATCTGATCTTTCTTTCAAAGTAATTTTTGTTGCTTTATCAAGCGGCGTTATTTTTGAAAATTTCACCGAAACTGAAGTATCTTTTCTTTTCTTTTTTCGAAAAGATAGAAACTGGTAAAGCAGTGAAAGTTATTTGCAGGAAAGTTATGGTACAGGAGTTCGCACAGCAGGAGTTCCGCTATTTTCGTTTTCATATATGCACCGCAACAAATTCCTGATTTGCAGATATTTTGGTGCATTTACAAAGCTTTCTGTTTTTTAGCCAGATTTCCTAAGTAAAACTGTTGCAAAATACTCATAAGACAGTGTTTTGCTTCTTCTTTTCTGGGGAAAGTATCCTGGTCAAAAAGTTCACCATCTTGTTGCGAAGTTCTCTGAAAGGTCAGAAGCCGCAAAATTGCCACAAAAAAAAAAAAAGAGAGAGAGAGAAGTGCTTCCGGAGACCGAAATTTCTGAGGTTATATTGAGACGAACTTATTTTTTCGCCGAAACAAGTTTCTCGATTATTTTTCTGGGCTCGAAATCTGCGCTTAAGGTAAGTTTTATTAAAATCGGGGGTGGTTACCAGAACCGCCTGTTCCTATCTGGATTCACCCAAGAGTAAAAAAAACAGGCTGAACGTCCGTGGACCGTAAATATGTATTTAAAAAAGAATTACTACAGTATGTCATCCCTGAACGGAATGCGAAATGCTTTTCGGAATTTAAAAGCGCTAATCCGACTGACTTTAAATTCTGGGCGCAAAATGAGTTGCTTCGCAGACGACGAGAAATGACGCGCACATCAACTCTTTCCCGTCAACCCAAAGCAAGCATTTCTCCGAATGTCCGATAGGCATTTTTTGCTCCTAACACGCGTTGGTTCATGGCCGGAGAAACGTATACAACATCGATCAAAGAAGGAAAGGGATTTCTTTTTTCCCACGTGTTATGGGGCCTCGTATGATGAAAAATGTTCTGCGGGGTATTTATTTGCCACCACATATGTTGTTGTTGTTTTTTTTTATAAATATTACGGCATGGGTTCCGTGATGCACAAAACGTACAGATGTTTTGGAAAACTGACGAATCGCCGCATATGCAGTGTTCTCGCAAGTGTTATCTTCGCGTATCGGCACAACAGGGATGAGGCAGCAGACTACTGTGGGAGCAAAGCGTTGCACTTCAGGGTAATGAAGATTGTTCAACAGGATGCAATAAGATAACAAAATAAGTAATATTAAGCCACCTCCTACCGCTCTGGTCTCCACCACAAAGAACTTGTGTGTTTGAGAAACTTAAAATTAAAAAAAAATTGGCAGATAGATAGATAGATAGATAGATAGATAGATAGATAGATAGATAGATAGATAGATAGATAGATAGATAGATAGATAGATAGATAGATAGATAGATAGATAGATAGATACGCTCAAAGTCGCCGAAGTTCGGTAAGAAATGCTTCGCATTTAAAACAGAGAAATGAACAGGCGTTGGTCTCCTTTAACGCATCTGCACAGAATCGGCGCGAACTCGACCACGACGGTGCAAAACAGGACTTAGCACACTGTGATATTCTCCTGGTACGAGCACCGAGTGAAAGTCTTGTTTCTTGCGCAGCGCCTCCTGTTCGCCTCCGACTTCAGGGAGCCTTACGAAATGCGCTAAGAGGCTAGAACACGAGAAATGCACAAACGCTACAAAATAATACGTGTTAAGGGTTATATATAATAGATATATGCTTGTTACTTGCGACCACTGCTCCACAGATTCTGGCTCTCTGCTTCGAAACCTCAAGTCCAGCACAGCAGTGAGCAACTGTGGCCTCCTTCAAAACTGCGTGCGATCTGGACATATATCAATTCCACCCGGCCACCAACATTACTATTATAAGATATCACAGCATAACTGTATTTTATTTTTATTAAAAAAAAAGGGGGGGGGGGATCCTACTTTAAGGGTAATTATTGAAAATTATTAATGCAGTTCAGGCTCAATTTCAGTTCCGTCAAGCGTATGGTTACCAATCTGTATCGTTTGTTATCTTACTTGTCACACCTGTTAGAGCTTGTTAAGGCTTACAGTATTAATGCAATCGAGTGAATGAAATAAAAATTACAAACATGCGTAGCTAATACTACCCGCTCTGGATATGCAAGTATGAGCTACACAAAAAGAAAGAAAGAAAGAAATAGCTCATGCCCGCCATTATGGACTATATACGTGGACGCCACCTGGTCACATCAACCCTGACTTGCGAGTGCCGCTGGGAGGCAACCTAAAGGAAGCATTGTGGTTGCCTACCAGTTTTGTGCATTCTACTTTCATTGCCAATATTGTACGTTGCTTAATAAAGATATCTGAAATTCACCTACGAAGTAACTTATTATTTGATGAACTGAAGCGAAGATAGCGCAAGCGACATTTCGCTTCTGTTCATCAAATAATAAGTTACTTTGTAGGTGAAATTCAGATCTCTTTATTGGCTGTCTATGAGTGAGGTGCCGCGGCTCCTACTCCGTGACACCGAATGGTGAAACGTGTGGGTTTGTAGTTTAGGGAACGCACAACAAACTGTACTATACTCGACGTAACGAACAGTACCGCGCAAGACGGGCGGTGCAGGGTCATTGCCGCCGGCACTTTTTTGCAACTCCAGATTCTCCCGCAGCAAATTACGCTCCTCCTCCTCCTCCCCACTGCACTACAGAGCCACGTTATTCCCCTCTCAGAACTCCAGACAATCATTTCCGCAGCCTCCTAAATGTTAGCGGTCTAGAAAACAAGCTCTTGCTCGACAGATATACGTGATAATGAGCGACAGTGCTCGCTGATGTCTTACAACGAGGTACTTATAACGTTCTTTCTTTTTCTTTTTTGTTCCTTTTCATCGAGTAACTTCAGCTCTGACGAACTCTTGCGGCCCTTGCGTACCTCGGTAGGCGGCCCTCTTGTGACACCGGGTCGTTCGCTGGTCGTGACCGCACCCTCGTTAACGAGATGTCGCCGGACGCCGAAATAACGACCACCGCTGCATAATTGCCCATTTTCTCCGACCATTTAGCATTATTTTGTCGATCGTCCTGGGCACGCAGCTTTCTTTTATATTTGCTCTTATTTAGCTACAGCGCTTATATCTGGGAAACGCTGCCCGGCATGAGCGTTACTCGGAATGCACTTGGTAGCATAATTTTATGTTGTCGTTGTTCTTTCAACGAACCTTATTTGTAAATGAAGCACAAAGCCATGAACACCCAGATGGAAGAAGGAAGGGCTAACGTTACCGTGGCAAAGTTAAAACAGACAAAAAGAACAACAGCAACAACAGCAACAGAACGACGCGCGCACCTTTATGGCGCCCACTCGTCAAATTACGCGAAAATCTCGTGAACTCCTTGCGCATGCTAATCTTCCGTACGCGCAAGAAAAACATTTAACATACCGCCACTCCCATTATGCGCTCCTGCCATCAATCTTTCGCGGCTCTGTGCTTGCTTACCGAACGTACGAATATTTGCTGTCCAAGGATAAATGGAAGAACTAAGGAAGAAAAATGGACGCTGCGAATTTCGAAACAAGTCTCGCAACGAAGTTTCTTACAGAACGTCACCTGAGGCGATCAATCTGACAGACTTTTCGTCTTTTTTTCCCCCTATTTCTCTGTGAGAAGATCTTTTGCACAGTGTAATTCGCATTTACAGACGCTCTTCAGTCTGGATATAAATAAGACCACAAATGTGAGGTTGATCTGACCTGCAAAACAGCCCTTTTTTAGCAGCGGAGCGTTTTGGATACTTGGCATGTCTGTCCCCTTCCGGGATCACGCAAGAAGGAAAAAATCGACCCACTCTTTCCTGGACCCACTATGTATACCCTTGCCCAGAGCACACTGCTACATCGAAGTGTTTATGCGAAAGAAAGAAAGAAAGAAAGAAAGAAAGAAAGAAAGAAAGAAAAAGAGAAAGAAAGAAAAGCCATCTGTTAAATGATAGTGAATATGCAAAAGAAAATAAATAAATAAATAAATAAATAAATAAATAAATGGTCTCGGGTTGCCCTTAAGAGAAAAGCGGAACCGATCTTGACATCGATTGATTTGTGGGGTTTAACGTCCCAAAACCAGCTCTGATTATGAGAGACGCCGTAGTGGAGGTCTCCGGAAATTTCGACCACCTGGGGTTCTTTAACGTGCACTGACATCGCACAGCACACGGGCCTCAACATTTCGCCTCCATCGAAATGCAGCCGCCGCGGCCGGGATTCGATCCCGCGACCTTCGGATCTGCAGCCGAGTGCCATAACCACTAGACCACCGTGGCGGGGCGACATCGACCCACTGCTACGCTTGTTTGTTTTTGTTTGTTTGTTTGTTTGTTTGTTTGTTTGTTTGTCACTAGTGATTGTGACAGTCGACACCTCTGTCCAAAGGAGCGGAAACTGTTGCGCTTTGTGGTGCTTGTGTGTACGCGCAAGTGTGCCCAAGTGTCGGTAATGCGATGAAGAAAGGTGCGTAAAAATATGTAAATGGACGTGTACGCGTCATATTATACCATGCCTTTGTGAGCGCTTGCCATTAATGAATAAAACTGTCGCAGGCAACCGCAAGAAAGGAATACATACACTCAGGTTAAGCACAAGGAAAACACAGGAAATCTCCAGCTTCGCTGTTTACTCAGATTTCACAAGCGGGAAACTGGTTTAGTTTATATTTTTTTTAGACTTTTCACTGGGTGCAATTGCCCAAGAAGGTTCTAGCGAAAACAACAATACTAAGGTCGGTGATCTAGTGTAAATTAGTGCGCAATATAAAAGAGAAATAATGATATCATAGAAGTTCGAGGAGCTTAAACAGCCTTGTTCGCTACCCTGATATTGAGAGAGAGAGAGAGAGAGAAAGAAAGAAAACAATAACAAACTGAAGAAATCTTTCTTCAATTACGAATGGTCAAATTATTTAACGAACTTTAGAAACGCAGCAACGTCTTTGTGACTTTTTAGCATCATAAACGCGTCAGATAGTTGTCATAGGAATGTAGGATCGAAACTTCATTCCAGCGCCTTTCTGTGTACATTTATTCTTCGTGCCCTAGCGCCGCAAACATCATCTGTCTGCATTCAAAGGAGTGTTTGCTGTTAGTGCAGCTCCCTAGTGACGCCTCAATTATAAGTTCCAGCCAATGGTTTCAGATAAGCTGCACAAGTTTAGTCAGTGGTAATAGCCATACGCTTGCCTGAATAGCGTCAAAATTACTGGATCTTAACCGAAAGCTGTTAGCGAAGCCGATGTGGAGTGGTAAATATCCACACGACGAAGCTGGGAAGGCAACAGATGTGCGTTATTACCAATCACGAGCCTCTGGCTTTCTTTACACGCATTTCAGAACTCCTTGTCGGCGACTATATGTCATTAGCTCTGGCACCCGCAAGCAAATGGATTTTGTTGGTTAGGCGCTCGGCGTAATGAGGTAATGCGCACACTGTGGATGCAAGCACATCGGAGAGCAAACAGGATGCCATTACGGCAGTGGGTCGTTATAAAAGCGCTGAACCCTCTATAGTTCGTTAAGCTTTAAGCAGTGAAGTGGATCTTCGTAAATGACCAAGTTGGAGGCACCGCAGTGTGTGTGTGTGTGTGTGTGTGTGTGTGTGTGTGTGTGTGTGTGTGTGTGTGTGTGTGTGTGTGTGTGTGTGTGTGTGTGTGTGTGTGTGTGTGCTTTTGTAAATTGGCGCTGTCGATAGCAGGCTTCATTGCGATCATGATGCCAAAACTCGGTTTCAGCGATTCTTGTTGCTATGGGTTATTAAATCCGCTATCTTCGCGGACGCACCCAGCACACTTCAAGAGCACCTCACTTCTTTCTTTTTGTGGATAAAACATTCGCGTGTTGACAATGCCACTGTTAAAGCAGAGAAAACACAAGTGTAATGGTTTAAAGTATCAAAACCATCTTCACAAATCTGTAGCCAGATTTGTGCCTATAGACGGTGACTGCAATTTCTTTATCTTTCACCAACAATTCCATGAGAAGTGCATGCTGCGCGATATGTGAAAGTAGTGCTGCATCAGGAACAATAGATGTGCGCACTGGTCTTGCGTGCTGGTATTGGTAAATACTATTTACTCGCAACTGTTCCTAACTTCCTTCTTTGTTGTCAGCAGCGGAGTATGGGAAGTTTTGCCACGTATGGAGTATATAGATGATTGTGAAATATTAAATGAAGAAAGAAAGCACCGTGTGAACAAGGAAGCGACCTTTACGGCGGCAGGTTGGTCGCTTCAATAAACAGCAATTTGAGATAAACACTGATTCGGTCAC
Source organism: Hyalomma asiaticum (assembly GCA_013339685.2). NCBI lineage: Eukaryota > Metazoa > Arthropoda > Arachnida > Ixodida > Ixodidae > Hyalomma > Hyalomma asiaticum. The sequence goes on from CM023486.1 coordinate 106,500,551, forward strand.
ACAGATGATACAAGCGTTATTTGTCAAATTATAGACGGTGTATATGGTGAAGAGCTCATTGAACCTATAGTCGTACCAATACCCGTGCGCATTCCCACACGATAGATCCATACTAACTGGCTCCAGTAATTTCGCTTCTGCAATTGACTAAATGAGCACCTGATAATAGCCATTTCTGAATAGTGACATGCCTGATCACTAAAATTTATATGAATAATTGTAGCGGTGCAGATTGTGGTGCATTTTGGGTGTAGATATGCAAGAATTCTTCTCGGGAGACCTACAAATTGACATCTCTGGAAAACACTCGCTGTATAAGACCGGCGCGCAAAAATCATAACCTATGTGACCACAGACTTCTTTCTTTGATTGGTAACATCCTCGCAGCAAGCACCATCTGAGGTCCGCGTGGTGAAAATGTAAAATATTTGTTTTTGTAAACGTTATCTTCTTTGCGAGTGAAAAAGGTGTAGCATGGGCGCATGACATCGCATTAACTCTCTTTTATTGCATTCAGTACTTGCACACGCACACACACACAACACTCACCCTCTAGAAATTTAGTCAAAAAAGCCAACGTTTCACGTAAGGGCACCAGTCCATAAAACAGTCTGTTATGCCTACCGCGATTCCACTAGGCGTTACACGACGAGATGTTCAACGTACCTGATCCATTCGTTGCCAGTGATGAAGAAGACGATGAGTAGAGCGATGCGCACGGGCAGCTCGTGGATGACTCGTATAAACACGCGCACGCATAACAAAGACGATGCGATGACGTCGAGAGACCAAACACACACGACGCACAGAGATGCTTCTACGGAGGCGACGACGATATTTGCCTTCTACGCACACACTTTGTCTACGACTCTAAGACGGTGGCACACATCGAATACGATAGCAAATATACAGACATACATGAACGGCGAGCGCGTGCTAGCGCTAGCCTTTTTCGTCGTTGCAAACTGACACGTTCAGTCCAGTCACGATCACCACACTTCCGTCGTCCACTCGTTCATTTTCTGTCCCCAGCACTCACGTCCTTACGCCTCTGGAGAGCGGTGACGTCATCGCGAGGATTCGGCGATATCTCGCCGGCGAGCCGGCGTCCCTCGCCGACGACGGTTCGCTCAACCTGCGCAGTAACGCTGGCTTCTCTGGGGTGGATGTCGCATCACCGACTGTGAAGGGGGAAGGATCTCCACCTAGCCTCGGCTTTCGCCGACGTCCGCTGTCCCAGGACATCCCGATGGGCGCGTTAGCCGAGCTCAGACAACCATGAGCACCGAGCTCTGCGTGTAGGCGATGATGACTATGAGGAAGACTACGAGGAGAATGAGCACGAAGCCGACGGCAACAAGAAGCATCATCGAAACTGTGGGTGTTTGTGAGCTTCGCCCTTCAGTGGGAAAGAAAGAGTAGTGAAGACGTACTACGTCACCGGTCACCGCGGGTGTACGGGAGGAGAAAGATGACTTCAACGGTTACACGTGGACATCGACGTTGCCTTTTGCGCGGCTTCCGAAACCGGCGCTCTCACTTGCGTCTTCTGTTGCCTTCGGTCTTCAAGTGCTCAGGCGAATAGTCCAGTTGAACATGAGCGGGATAACTGATTAACAGAGTTGTGACGTCAGGAACAGGATGGAGGTAATATGATATCTGGTGAGTGAGACTGCTCGTTGTTCGAAGCTCTCGATGACGTCACTCACCGGGGGACACGAGTGTTCGACAAATTGTTGCAAGACACGGGCCAAGTGGTGTTCGCCAATCGTTGTTCAACGAAACGAAATGATAAATATCCGTTCAATATTTTCTCACTCATTCGTTTTCTTCACCTCGATAGGAAAGGCACGTTGAGTATGTTCGTTGTTCGAGAAAGTCTGGTTACCTTCGGTGCTTCTTCTTCTTGGGGGAGAAAAAAAATACTCTCACGAAATTATTGAAGTAATACTAAGCTTGAACTCGGCGCACTGTCACGAGGCACCGGTGGTACGTGCTAGTTCGAAGACACGTCGCAGGCTCAGCACGCGGCGCGGGTAACACAGTTCGGCTGTCGTCGCGCGCTTTCTAGACCGTGGTAGAAAACGTGCTTCTTTCTAGTCGACTTTCTAACGGCACAGTCGTTGCTGAGATTGGAGCAGGCGAGAGCGTAGTGGGCGAAAAGAAAAAACAAAGGAAGCGAAGGAGCGAAAGCCGGAGCTGAAACGTCGTCCAGATGTCTTCGTGTCGAGGCGGGTGCCAAGACAAGCAGCGGCAGCAACAGCACTGTCTCCTAGTGCTCGGCGCCGTGGGCAACTGGTGTCGCTAGCGCCGCCGAAAAGACGAAGCCCCGACTCGGAGGTCTCTCCCTGCTCTCCCTTCCTAGGTGCGCGCCGGCTTCGTCTGGCAGGTGGCGCGCTCTGTCGGCGCGCACGCGCAAGTACACCCGGCTCGCGCGCGCGCACGCGCGCGCAGCCAGCTTGGGAGGAGGAATGTCGGTCGGAGGCCGCGGATTGTGGAGCGGTTTTTCTCAGTGGCGCGAAGAGTCTGGAACGGCAGTGCGTCGTTTTGCACTGGCTGTTGGCAGCATTGGAGAGTTGAAACGGTGTCCGACTACAAACGCCTGCAACGTAGCAGAGTGCTCTAATCGGTTCTAAGCTGACCCTTCCCTGGTGTTCTGCTACGGAGGTGGCTTTACTTCGGAACCAGGTAATAATAATAATAATAATAATAATAATAATAATAATAATAATAATAATAAGAACTGCTGCGTTTTTGCGTGCGAAACCACACTATGGCTATGAGGCACACCATAGTGGAGCGCTCTACAAATTTCGACCATTTGGGCTTCAGGATTCAGGAAGAGTTCCTCCCCGCGGTGTCTTGCAGTCGCAGAACGCTTCGTAGATTGTTTACAGAGGCTGCATATGTAACGGCTGAGTTAGATAGTGTTCTCGTATTGCAGTTCTGAGTTATCGAAAAGAACACTGAAAACCAAGAACCGGACACCAGCGCTGTAATAAACTAGCAAGAGGCTCCTCCGATGACGTGACAGCCGCGCCAGGTTAGCAGAGCGCACAGACGCAAACGCGAAGGATTTCGCAACATTCCACCCGCCTGCCTCCTGTCGGCGCGGTTCAGTCGAGAAGCAACCGCGGGATGCAACGAGGCAAACACAGCGAAAGAGGGAACAGACGACGGAACAGAACTAAACGAGGAAACTAGAGACGTAAAAATAGAGCAAAGGCAGGTGGAAGCGAAAGAGCCCGACTTCTTTCATGAGCCCACTTTCTCGGTACTCCGTCGAGTCTTCGTTTCGTGCTGCGTTCGCCCAAGAAGACACAACGAAGCCCTGAAAAACAGCGGCGGGAACGTGGAGGGGACACGGAGCGAAGCAGCATAGACGTAAACACTCTTGCCCGGCATCTGTCAAAACAGCGAAGCCACATCGAAGATGCTGGCGGGCCGTGTATCTGTTTTCTTTATTATTATTATTATATTCTTTCAATCCTCGATGCAACTTTGCCCCGAAGAGCTGGAAGGGGGAGCTCGCCTCTTTCAGAGCGTGAAGCACGGAACGCTTTCTTGACGGAAGACCGTCTAATGCAACAATATTTGCTGTCGGCGGTTCAAAGCTTTCTGGAGAACGTGAATGCTACCAAGGGGCCGTGAACACTAAAGCGTAGTCGTTCTCGTGTAGGCACCACACACACACACACACACACACACACACACACGCACGCATGCGCATACACACACACACAAACAAATAACACACACGCACACACAAATAACACACACACACACAAACAAATAACACACACAACACGCACGCACAAGCAAATAACACACACGCACACACAAATAGCACACACAACACGTACGCACGCGCGCACACACACACGAAGCGGACGCGTGTGCGCAGTGTTTTGCGGAGTATTCTTCGAAAAACCCCGGCATCAATATGTTTCTTCGCCTGAGATGAGCTCTAGCCGATAAATTTCCTGTCCTACCGTTTTACAATATTCAATATTTCTTTTTCGCAGTTTCTTATCCATCTTCTTCGATGTTTTTCAGTCCAATGTCTCTCACAAATGACGTCCAATGTAAGATACCCTATTTGCATCCTCGTGTCAAAAACGGCTGACAAAGGGTATGGCCGTATCGTTAGTCTAGCTAGCCCTAATCCTTTCCTGCTGCTCCGTTTAATGCATCGCAATGGGTTAAGACACGCTGAAACAGCGAGAACGAAGATATATAAGCACCCTTTACTTACCGTCGCGGCACGATCCTTTTCCACAAATTTCCCCGCATCAAGGTACTCACACTTAAAAACAATGAAATCAGCAGAGCTACGATAAAGTCATTGCACTATTTTTCGCGCACTACACTAGATTGTGTGTGTGGTGGGTGCATCGTCGCATTATTTTCTATTATTTCTCAAAGATTAAGTGTCGTTGATGAGATTATTTCATCAGTCCCATTAGGTAGTGTCCGTATAGCATACGGCATATTTTTTTTTTTACAAATTATTTCCAGCGGGCGTTTGCGGGAACATTGCCATTCCTTTGAAATGGGAAAATTTTCGTTCAATTAAACGGACGTAGAACTGGATGTTTTTCTTATAAACTAACTTATCCATTATAAACTAATCTACACATATAAACAATCTATACAACGCCTAACTGTGTAGCGAAATTCGAGCTGCACCTCAGCTCTAGTTTATTCTCGAAAGCTAAAGTGGGGCATTCAGATTACGACGACAATGCTCAGAGCCATGCTCCTGAGTCCATCACAAGCACGAACCAGCCAACAGCACTTTCACTGTTCCAACAAATACGGTTGCATCAGCAACCGAGCAAGCAGCCGGTAGGGACATCACAACAAACTGCAAATATGTTTGTATTATATTACAAATTTGATTTTCAGCAAGCACAAGCCAATGTGAAGAACCCATAATGCTTGCCAGACTACGTTCAGTGCTTGGTCTTTCCTCCGTTCTGATATGATGACTGTGCAAAAATGCGGATTAACTATTTGACAGATCTTCACTTTTCACATTCGTTCACAAAAGTGCACTGCACTTATAACCCTTGCTACTTATCCAAGCCAAAAATGTCCGCTGGCTGGGGCTTAAAGTTTTTCAGACGCTTCAGAATGAAAAGAAATTAGACAAAACGTATATCCTCTCAGACCTTTAGTTTCGTTTTTATTGCAAAAAGAGAGAGAGGAAATTACTATAAAAATAAAGCGTTTTTGAAGGTTTAGGTGCTTGGGGTGTCTTTTTCATAGAAAAATAGACCAATGTTTCTAGCGTTCAAATTATGATTTTGTCACAGTCCAGTTATTGAAACAGTAACAGTACTCTACAAAGTCCTGGCAATATAAGTGAGGTTAAGCGAAGCAGAGCGGAAAGTTCGATGCAGAGGTGCTTATTGCATTCGTGCCTTCTTTGTACTGACTGGTGGCAAGTGGGGACAATTTGCTTTTGCTCGAGCAATAAATGATGTTACGTTCTAACTTGACGTTCTTTAACACCGTCCCTTCAGAAGACATTCTTTTTTTTTTACTGTGACGAAATTAAAAAAAAAGGACGGTCGCTATAAAAGATTTCGCAATTCTTGCGTCTATTTATTTTCTGGAACTCCTTATCTCTCTCCTCTTCTCTTTCTCTCTTTCTATGGGCACAAACATTGAAGAGATCCCTTTGTACGAAATGCAGTGATAGGTATACACAGAATTTTTGGTTTAAATCTCATTATGCATAGAACTTGCCGTAACAGGAGATGGAAACCTTAACATAACTCTGGCTTCTTTCACTGTATTCCCATTTAAACTCTGCATTTCCTAAGTACAACTTCTATACTTGGGATTATACACAGATGCGCACAAATTTTTTGTCCAATTGTAAATGCACATGAACGCTACGCCTGCACATCAGCATTCGCGGTACACCAGCGGCTCCTTTCCATAAGGTACGCCTGCAAAGACAATGACAATCGCATATGCAGAAGGAACAACGTTTGCGCTTAAATATAGTACTTTGATATGGTAGCATCAAAGACACCGAAATGCTTGCTTGAGGATTTATGGGTATGTACGACTCCGTAGCGGTGCCGAGTTCCTTCGAGCTCCTCACTAATAAAAGAGGAGCCCTCGCCACTTTGAAGAATCTCTCTGAAATACAAGATGATCCCCCGAGCCCTAGAAAGCCTCTGACGAAACTCAAAAATTCGCTTCGCTAGCGGCTGAATGTCTGGACAGGTTCGCGTGATCTGGTGTGGTTCCGACACGGAAAAAAAGAAAGTTAAGCACAGGCCGGCACAAAGAGGGTTCAGTATAATGTTTGTCTTTATCCGGGGGGTTTAATGGCATTATCTTTGTTCCGAAAGGAGGGGGGAAAATAATGGACTAAAAACGCATAGATAGATAGATAGATAGATAGATAGATAGATAGATAGATAGATAGATAGATAGATAGATAGATAGATAGATAGATAGATAGATAGATAAAAACGGGCGGACCTTCTCTATCTCTCTCTAAAAACCATTAACTTTAAAGCTTTTTGTTGTTCTCCTTACAAGCGTGCTTTGTGTCAAGCAGTACTGTTATGCGGCTAAGCATCTCCTATTCTGTCAGGGAACTCCAAATACGAACGAACGACTGCGCGAAGGAAAAAAAATGAAAAGAAAAGGAACCAAGAAAGACGCCTCGATATGGATTCCAAAAGGTGTAATTAAAAATAGAGGTGGGCAAATGTTTTAAAGGACAAAGGTCGCCGCAAAACATTGAAGAATATAGTGGCTTGTATGCGATGCTTCTGTTTTTACACGGGAACATTTTTCTCTGAAACCTCAAATTCGTCTTTGGCAATAGCATTATTATGGCGCACTTAATTTGCGCTCCCTAAGTCTGTAGTTTTATCTGTGTAAAATCGCTTTCTTTGTTACTTACATATAATACCGAACCAGTGTCACGTCATACTAGTCTCATGTTGTTCCTGCCTGACTGAAAGAGCACGAAAAACTAACTGTTGAGTAGTAGAACAGTTCTCCGGCGTTTGAAAAACATTATTAACTGATTTGGTTAGAGCTTGTTCTGAGTATGATAATAGTGTTGGTGATTAAAATGATAGGGGGCGATCGTAGATGAATGCCTCGGTCTAAATAAAGAGAAGGGGACGTGCCGGAGAGACAAGAAGTTTAACCGGGCTGAGCACATTGGCTGCCTTTCGCTAAGAAAAGTAACGGAAAATTAAAGAATGACAGGAGGAGAGCATCTGATGCTCTGTACCTTTACACACACTAAAAGCAACAAAAATATGTTAAGGTACTTTATTTTGCAAATGTGCCAGGACATTAGGGCGGGGGTCTCACAAGGCGGCCGTCAAAATCAGCTTTTTTGCATCACTGCAAATAATGCCGTGTGAAGATGACTGATTCTGCTTCGTTGGTGAAATTTAACCTTTATGCCCCCTGAGAAGCGATGCAAGGCCGAAGCTGCTTCTCTTAGCGACAACAGTGGAAATTCGACGTATTACTAGCATCTAAAATACTACGCCAATTGGACGTTATGCCCACCTGCTTGTCTGTTTGCGCAGCCATGGTGCGATGATAACGAACCTTCCGTGGCGTGTACATGAAAGGCTCCAATCTACGAAGTATATTTTCTGCATTTGTTGCCTTTTTCATCTGTTATGTCTCGAAAAAGGGAATCCTTTTATTTAATTTCTTTTCACGATTTTTTCCCCCGCATCTTCAGACATTACGCAAGGAGACGCGAGGTGTCGCTGGAAAAGGAGATATTCGGGAATTCCATAGAGTTAATATACTGGGGAATTCTTTGGGAGTGGCGCCATCGGGTTTCGGAATGGAAAACTGGGTGCGGACGCAGCAGTCTCAACACTGCCGCCGGATGGCAGCACTGCCTTTGCGAGCCGAAGGTCTCGGTATCGATGGGTGTGCGCCTCTTCCATTTCGACATCTCGCCCACCTCCTCCGCTGCGCGTGGTGTAAAAGACTTAAGCATGCATGGTCTGCGGCGGTGACGTTTAATGAGATTTTTGTGGTTCAGCCAGTTAAGTTTCGCCGGCACAGAAAGGGCGATGCGGCTCGGCAACGAAGCCCAGTCAATTGAAATGGGAAATGGTGCCATTCTTTGACTTCAATGAGAGACAAAGACGTGTAGTTGTGCTGAAAGCCTTAAGCTTGCTATGAAAGCAGCTTGAAATTTCCCGTAATTACAGTGTGGAGATATTAACGTGTAGTAAACCTGACTAATCAAGTATGATTTAGTACACCATGTTCAACACTAGGGTTCAGTGGCAATGACGCTATACTTCTCGGTGTAACATTAGTTATCACGTTAGCCACGTTAAAAAAAAAAAACATGTGCAAGAAATAACGTTTTGCACTTTTCTGTGACGACGCAGGCGCTACCTCGAAGAACTATCACATCGATTAAGCAGTTGTTCATGCGAGCAACCACTGAATAATTCATTTAAATAGTTTAATGAAATCAAACAACTGTTCAAATTTGTTCATTTTCACTCGCTCTCATTGGTGTGATTCGCTACAATGCCTTAAAATGACTTGAAATGCAAAGTCACGCTGCTGCGAATATGAAAAAAAGCATGAAAGAGAAGCTTTAAGTGCTTAACTCCATGCTACTGATCCGTGATCTAGGGCAGAGCTTCCGTAAACTAAACTGCTCCTACTTTGTACGAGCAGATTCTTATGGCGATATTTAAAAAAAAGAGCAGTTTACCGCTCTGTTATCTCATACCAAGACAAGTTGGTGGTGAAACAGATTCTGCAATATCACAACGATTCTTCGGCGTTTTACTATAACATTATTTTACGACTTTGACAGAGGCATCTCAACCAATCAACTTCATTTTTGCCTATATCAAATACAAACGAAGGAGCGGCCGATAAAAGCTGTCGTTCGACAGCTTGACAAGCCCGCTGACCCCATGACAACGGTTCGCCGCAGCACAGGCACAGTTCCGCGTTTCATAGGAATCAGAATAAATAATAGAAGGAAAAAAAAAGGATATATCATTTTGAACACAAGGTCGCTTCCACATTGGCAAAGCAAGGTGGGGAATATAACCACGGCGCACAAACTTGCTGATAAACTAGCCTCTCGTGTTTACAAATTTCAAGCATAATTTGCTTGATGTACGAGAAAACTGGTCCAAATAAGTACATGCATAATCACTGAGAAAGCTTGCACAAGCATTGCATTGAAGAGTTGAAACGCGAGGCTGGTACTGTCCATGTATCGCCTTCTCGCTTCACATAACTCTTTTTGTTTTGTTATTTTCAACTAATCCATCACTCTTCAACAATCCAAATTTCTTTAATTTAATTCCAGTAAAAAAAAGCTAACGACGCTTTTCTAATTGGCTATCGGACGAATATAAATTGGAACCGCTGAACTGAACTACATGTTCACACTTATAGATTTGCCATCCCTGCCGGGCGCTCCTTTTCAACAGCCTTTGAAACTGAATACCGCTGCAATTATAGATACTCTGCGTTACAGATACAGATACTCTGTGTCACTCTGTGGTACTCTGTATAAGAGATACTCTGTGTCACGTTGAGTACGCGTGCAGACTACTTTGCGATATTGCCGGCGAATATTGGACTTCGCTAAGTCATCGTCACTTTTACGTACTCGACCAAAGGGAGGGGATACGTATAGCATGAACCACGAAAGAAGCAATGCAGGTTTGCTCCACATATGGCGATTAGGTGTCATACAGCCAACCTGAATCTTATCGACCTTGCGGACGACCCGAATTGCGAGGAATGCGGCACTCCTGAGACTACAGAACGCCTCTCGTGCATCTGCCCGCGAATTTTGTGTAGAGAGACAATCGCTAAAAAATATTTTGTACAAGTTTGTTCGTCAACGTTTGACTGAGGATGTTTTATTAAGATGGTCGCCATATCCTCGTCGTCTGCCAGATAGTATCAATGCCCTCAGCAAATTTTTGCGTGAGACGGAGCAGGACGAGGGACTTTGAAAGTGTCTTGGGCCGTGCAAGTTTTTCCTTCGCCACCTTCATGGTCATCCTCACGGTCAACGTCCTCGCCATTTGTTTATATTTCTACGCCCATCCCACTGCCCCATCGCCGACACCTGCACTAGCATGTACAAAAATGCACCCTACTAATGAGTTCCAGTATGACCTCCCAACTCGCGCCCAGTCTCTGTGCAGCGAGATTCGTGTGAGAGCCGCTTGTACGTTTCGGTTATTGCCTTCTTTATTTTCTTTTTCCATTACGTATATATTTTTCACTAGTCGTATCTCGAGACACCATGAATTGATTCCATGCCGCCAGAAGCCGTCGTGTCCAGCGGCGGCTGTCGCAGCGCATTTAAAAATAGCGCCGTTGGTTCGTAATGAGCCCGCCATCAGCGACAGCTGGCCTTCATCGTGGGCCGCTCATTGAAAAAAAAAAAAAAAAACGCGAGACCACTGGTCGGAAGGAAGGTACGGAAATCGTGAAGGCATTGAGCGACCGAAACCTCATTCGGGCCCCGCTAACGAGGGGCGTCAGAGTTTTCAAAGTCCGCCGCCGAAATGAATGGAGAATTCACATAGGAACGTATGGGGTGCCGTCTGATGAAGTGTTGTTCAGTGCTCTTTACGGTGAACGCAAGGTGAAAAGTTGTTCCGCAGCGTTGCTTCACACCCCGGGCTACTGTTTAAAATCAAGCCAGCATAAAAGCTTAGCGGCTAACGTGTTTCGCCGTTGCTGAACTCGAGCACGTGATGATGATGATTGTGGTTGGGCTAAGGAGAGAATGCTAATTTCTGCAGCCCATGTAGGGAGCACGGCCAAGAGAGAGATTCTTTATTGTTGCAGAAAGGTGGAAAGGGTGAGGAGAGTGCACGATAACTGTCTCTCCGGAGAGGACACCTCAACCGGTACACTAAGTGACCATGGGGGAAGGGGAAAGGGAGTGACAGAGATAGAAAGAAGGGAAAAGCCGTAGTGGAGGGCTCCGGAAATTTTGATCACCTGGTGTTCTTTGACGTGCACTGATAACGCACAGTACACGGGCCTCTGGCATTTTCGTCTCCATAGGAAACGCGACCGCCGCGGCCAGGATCAAGCCCCCCTCTTTTGGTTCAGTTCCCGACGACGGACACCGCATTTTCATGGGGTGATATCTATATAATGATGGTGGTAGTGGGGATGACGTTGCTACAGGCGGTGTTAGCACGGCAGAGCTGGCCTGCAATTGCTCCGCCCTAGCGTCTCTGTCCAAGTCGTATGCGCCACTACACGTCACTCAAGCCAGTCTCTTGCAGCAGTGTTAAATGAATGGGCCGACACGACGTCTCCTTGCGAACCGTACGTACGCCTCGCAGACTCAGTTCGGAGCACGTGCCGGGGAACCCTCTTTTGTTCATCACTGGTGTACTATGCATTTTGATATTATAGTGGTCAATGTAATCAAAAGTCTGTCCTATGGTGTCACTCTCAATTATATCGTGCTTTCGGCATTTCATCAGTGAGAATTTAAATTTACTTTTTCCTTTAAGTTTGCGAGTATCAGTTGTAACACAAACGACGCGCGTACTCGAACGTTTCTATTTATTTCCCGAGTACGACAGTTCCAGTTCGATTGTTGGCAACAGTGGATCGCATTTTGATGTCGTCAAACTGAATATGAAGCATCCATGAAGCTAAATATGCCTGACATTCGCACCATTTTCTTGAAATATAGAAGCCTCTGAATTTAATTTTCTTATGCACGCGCGAGACGCTGCTTCTTGTAATAGCCATTCTTTGTTCTAATACCGGTTTGGTTAAGCTTTCTGTCTTTATTAATTAGCCAGGTGACAGCTCCGGAGCTTTCTGTAGCAAACGAAAACTCACTTAATACGACACACCATTGCTCCTGATACCTCTGAAAAGGAATTCAGGTTGTGTCATATACAGTATGATATAATGAGCGTGTTTGTGAGATCCATTTTCAAAAGGAGACACGCGAAGCGGCACTACAACAATCTGCGTATTACCAATGGTTCTCGTTTGATATATCGACAAAAACTGATGCAACATTTCCCGCTAGTAGCCTAGCATCGAAGCTCTGTTTTGCCACTTGATTTTAGAAGAGTGCTGAACCTGTAATCTGCAAAGCTTTTTTAGTAGTGCGAGAGAGAGTCACGGCTGCCTTGTGTAACTTCGTGGTCGCCCTCACAAAAATGTCGTATGTGGCCACATCAGCCGCTGGGTATATCAGGCCTAATGCCCGACAGCCCGTGTCTGCATATGACCACACTTGCCCGATTCCCGACAGAGCTAATATGACAATAGAAGACTCACACAGGAGTTGTTATGTATGGCTCTGTAGCGAATTAAGCAAATATGACGACATATGGAGAATGTCATATATAGCCAGATATACACATATGGCTATAGAAGGAACTGGGCATATCTTACTATATACTTATAGTGAATGTCCATAGTCAAAAGAAGAGGCGTGCAAGACACGGACACAAGGGGAGAAGTGAACAACACGTGTTGTTCACTTCTCCCCTTGTGTCCGTGTCTTGCACGCCTCTTCTTTTGACTATGGACCCTTACCAACTCGCTCAACTTTCTGTCCTTTTGAGCTTATAGTGAATGTATGCGAGTGGGCTTGTTGGTATCGATACAATCCGAAACACAGCACACCGAAGAGCGTGCAGGCGACAGAGACTAGACGGCACGAACTGCTCGCTTCCCACCAAGCATTTGATAGAAAGGAATAATAAAAGTCCATGCGCATGGGTCCGGCAGTGCAGATACAAATTCAGGTTTCGTTTTTCATTAAATGCTGTGTTGAAAATCATCGCATGATCCCGTCCTGTCTCTGTCTCGTGTGTACTCTTCAGTGCACCGTTTTTCGCAACGGACTACACACTGTGTCGCACGTATCCATAGATGGCTATATTTCCCACATTGTAGCATGGCATCGCAAGGCCTATACTAGGATCGCCATAATGGCCCTGTCACGAATACGTAATATATGGCCATTTACGGACACGCGCCGTACATAGCCCGAGGAGGAGGACGAGGAGGAGGAGGAGGAGGAGGAGGAGGAGGAGGAAGGAAGGAAGGAAGGAAGGAAGGAAGGAAGGAAGGAAGGAAGGAAACAGAAAGGCAGAGAGGTTAACCAGAAAGCATCCGGTTGGCTACCCTGCACTGGGAGATTGGGAAAGGGGAATAGAAAGATGAAAGAGAGAAGAGCGCAAGAAAAGAGCGATAGCCCGATATGTGCAATTACTGACACGGTAACACATGGCATTTTTGTGAGGGTGGTGTCAAGCGTCAGTCAGAGGACTCTTAGCGCTCCAGCCTGCATCCGAGATCCGACTTAGCGTTACATAACCATCGTTGATGATTGATGGATTGATTGATTTGTGGGGTTTAACGTCCCAAAACCAGCTCTGATTATGAGAGACGCCGTAGTGGAGGTCTCCGGAAATTTCGACCACCTGGGGTTCTTTAACGTGCACTGACATCGCACAGTACACGGGCCTCAACATTTCGCCTCCATCGAAATGCAGCCGCCGCGGCCGGGATTCGATCCCGCGACCCTCGGATCAGCAGCCGAGTACCGTAGCCACTAGACCACCGTGGCGGGGCTACATAACCATCGTTATCACCATCATCAGCCCCATCTGCTTTTACTGGAAAACAAATGGATGGAAAATACCTGGGCCGATAGCTCACGTAGGCTGGTGTGACGGCCTATAAAACATAAACGAAAACAAATTAGGTGTGAAAAATGTTTATTACTGAGCTAATTCGATCTCAATGACCATATATGTAATAAACTGTGCGTAAATAACGATATTGCCGCTTTGGTTAGTGATAATTAGCAATAGTTACAGAATAAAAATTACATTGTCTATACTCCATTTGAATAGACTAGCCGCTTATTTGCGCGTTGATTGTTCGCAATAATACTTAAGGTTATTTACGCTTGTCACCTTGTACCACGTCTACACTTTGAAGGTAGCCTATATAGGACAAGCGAGCGGGAAGCGTTCAACAGACGTTCTCTGGACATCGCCTCCCTAACCTCTGGCTTAAATTTGATAGTTTCAAACGATGAACACCTGTTTACGTAAACGAAACTCGGATATATAGGGAAGCAGGTGCGTCTCATAGAACGATGTTTTCCCCACGACCGCTTGAGTCAGAGTCTGGTATATGTCGGGCAGTGCCAAAGCTCGTTCGCACAGCACTCCTATAGAATCTCATACCCGTACTTTACGCGCTGCTTCGCTTTGAATGGTGCATGCCTTTCACGGACTGGCGCACATTTCGCGGGTACTTCTTATTCCTGCTGTGACTCCCTGACAGCCGTTACAACACGCATGTTCATCCTTGTAGTCTCTCCTTCAGGATCTCTTGACGGGTCCACGCTGTTGCAGCCTGGGCCGAGAAAGGAATCCCACGAGCATGTTGTTTTCGGTTTATCCGCGTCCAAACACAACACTGTCCCGTTTTCATTTGACGTCTTATTAGGAGGAATCAGCCAGGGACATTGAGATAAAGCCATCTAAAGAGAGCGATTGTCTATGAGGGTTAAAAGGGAGAGAAAAGAGGCAGGGAGGTTAACCAGACCAAATCTTCTTCCGGCTACTGCGCTGCAGAGCAGGAATGGACGGGACAAAGAAAGAAAAGGTCAGGAGGGAAAGAGATGGATTGCGCGATAGAGTGTGATCGTCGTTACACGCTTCACTACGTCTGCTCAGACACAAAAACTACTAGACAGAGGTATGGTGGAGAGGGAGAGAAAGAGGGAGAAGCAGCAAGGAAATCTGGAGCGATGCAGGGGAGGCGAATGGTGTGTAAGCCGGATAAGGATGGACAGAAAAAAAACAGCGTCTCGGAGAAGAGAAGCTGCCGAAGTGTTGACGACGCAGATTGGGGAGGAAAAGAGGAAGGAAAAAAAAAAAGTCGACCTAGGGCAAACGAGCGACGTGTGGCTCCCGGTAGCAGCAGCAGCAGCAGTACAGACGCGTTTCTCTAGCCGATAGTTTCGGGAACAGCGCTCCGTGCTTCGAGGTCGACGCTGCGCTTAGCGCGGGAAGGCAGCTGTACGAAAGGGAGCCTCCAAGGTAAACATCGCGCGCTGCCGCCGTCCGACGCACGTTCCTCGTCGCAGCGATCGAAACCGCGGCCCTTCGGCCGTTAGAACAGCCGTGCCGCACAGTGCAGGCGGAGGTCGTCAACGACGAAAACGGTATGCGGCGAAATATCGAACGAAAAGTTAGAGGGCACCCGAAATGACAAAATTTTTAAGTAAAATAATTGCGATACCAGAGCGTCCTTCTCAGGACATTCTGAGATAATATTAGTCCGCTAAGCAAAATATATTTCTACTGCGGCAGCGAGGAAACTATAGCGCACGTTCTTTGCAGTTGTACTCGCTACAGCGTACGCAGACTGTCACTAGCGGCCGCGCTGGCGTGTTTTTACAACAGCGCGCTATCGGAACAGACTATATCAGAATATCAAAAGTGACGTCACTATATAAATAGTCACGTCTCAGCGAAAGTAGGTCAAAGCTTTGTTAACATTTCTCCATGGCACTAGCTTTTCTTTTCTTTATTTCTCTTTTCCCCTCCCCTAGTGCAGGGTAGCAAACCTGAAGTCTATCTCTAGTTAGCCTTTTGTTCGGGCCTCCTCCATTTTCTCTTTGTGTATCTCGAGAAAAAAAATGGAACGAAATTTAATTGAATTAAATTGAATCGCCCTGCCTTTCCTTCTCATTTCACTTTATCTCTTTATCTCTGTCTCTCTCCCCACGCTCATAAAAATTCGCTCAAGATTATGTTTAAATCCCTGCCGCTTAGTGGTTCGCAATACTATCCCTGCCCGCTTGTGTTTCTGATTCCGCTGTGCAGAAATAAGTTTGCATTGGGCGAATAATCTTGGCACGTTGCGTAACTATACCTGCTGTCTCTTGCTTTTAGGGTAGAAGCTCCTTAGGGTGTGGGTCGTTCCCTCCTCTGTTGTAGTAGTAGTATGTATGTATGTAGCCACCTCGCGCCGCCGGGAGGCTCGCGATCGCCCTCGGCGCGTGCCTCCCGGCGCGCGAGCTCTCTCACTCTTCCATCTGCTGTCTTGTGAGAGAGAGAGAGAGAGAGAGAGAGAGAGCGACAGGCGCGCGTCGACTATGGAAACGCTCTTTCTTCGATGAACGCTCCACCAGCTCGCAAAGAAGGAAAACGCGCCCTCACCCGCGAGAGACAACGTTGGCGCAGGCAGCGTCTTCTAGCGAGTTTCTTGATTGAAAAATACCGACTACTCGCGCTGGAGAACAGTTCACCGGCCACCCATATATATATATATATATATATATATATATATATATATATATATATATATATATATATATATATATATATATATATATATATGTATATATATAGGCACTGCATCTTGACTTGCAATGAAGTGCCGGTAGGAGATTTCACTTGTGCTCAGTTGAACCATAAGGATTCGTAGCGTGCGCGTTAACTAAATTAATCCGGAACTCGGCACGATCTACGATGAACATCCGGAGCTTTGCCCACTCATCATCATTCACTCCGTGGATATGCTGTGGATTTTTTTTTTTAACGCGATAGCCTTAAGGAGCTCGTTTCGCAGAAAAGCCGCTGTCGGAGCCGGCGTCAGCTTCGGCGTCAGTGTGGGCGTAGGCGTCCGCGTGAGAAATAATCATCTCGAGCTACCGCCGTGTTTCCTGAAGCACCCGATCCCGCAAGCCCTCTGTCAGGGCACAGGTACATTAGGAAATAGAACTGAATTTCTCGAAATGTTACGCGTCTGAAAAATCGTTAACTACGACTTAACTAGCACCTAAGCACCTCCTGTAAGCACTTCGGACACTAATTTGAAATACGAAAAAAAAAACACAATTTTGTTGCGAAGAGGCGATGCGAATGAAGCCCGATGACGCTGTAGCGTTCGCTCAAGGAGAAACCTAAGCGTCCTCAAACTTATGCAACTTTTCTACATTTAGTGTCGTTTAGGAAAATTTCACAAGATGAATTATTGTCTGAAAAAGAAATATTTGTTTAATTTGCGAATATTATTTCCTCAACAATCAGCGAACCATTATTTAGCGGCATTTATTGTATAGGTGAAATGACGTAAAGAATGCAAGAGGAGCGCTTGCTTCAGTCAAGTTACATAGATTTTTTGAAGTAGAAAGCAGACAAAGCAATTCCGCTAAAGTAACTAGTTAAGTCTAAGAACACTATACTTGAGTACCTTGCAGTTTGCTCCTGCTGCGTAATGCTTTCCGGAAAAGGTGGATGAGCACGGCAAGCTTGGAAAGAGAAGCCTGCTAAATTTCTTCTGCCTTTCGTGACACGTCTGCGGCCTTTTTTACTAAAGCGTAACGTTGACATGTTGGCAGGTGCGTACAGACTTTGGTGCTCTGACCCTCTGATGGAAGTGAAAAGCGAAAACAAGTTACGTAAGAAGCACGTCTGACCTGCCACCCGCTTCAAGAAGGACGCCATTAGGTGCCTATTATAATTCGCACTCCAGGATTGCTTTGTTCGCTTGGCAGGAGGTGGTGGCCATTGTTTAGCAGAAAGCAACACAACAATCCAACATTGTGAAATAACTGCAAGCTTGCCGCATCATTTTCTCGCACAAATCAATTCACTGAAAATGACTTCATCACGTCATGTCTTTAGTGGTTACCGCAGTAGCAATAAGCACGTTAAAAGCAACACGGCAATCATGCGAAACCGCCTTCAATTACGATTATGTATAGCTTGCTTTACTGAGCTTGCTAAGAGTCTTCTGTTTCAAGTCGACGTTTTTAGAAAAGCGTTTATGTGTGAGGATAAGCGATGAACTGGAGTTCACAATCGCCCCATTTGTATAATCGTACAGTGGCGCGCGCATGTTGACAACCGAGAAAGTGGGGAGGGAGCCCTGCGCTTTAGCCGGTTGGGCAGGAGCCGTGTTGGTCGGCCGAATTCAATACGAATAAATAGCAAATAAATGGCGCTAAATGGCACTTTAGGACTTAATTCCAACCACCTGTTTGATAACGACCGGAACTTCTCATTAAGAAAGTTTGTCGCCTTTCCGCGCAGAATTTACCTTGTCATATCATTGAGCTCAATGCGTTTCGATCGGCTCAAAGCGCCCGCAGTGACGCGCTGCGGCGTTAAACTCAAAACGATCCGCTGGCCACCGTATCAACTATTTGTCAACAACAACAAGAAAAGGGGCCGTCAGATTTATCTCGACCTCGCAGTCAATAGCAAATCTCAGACATTTTTTTTAAAATAAACTTTGAGGTAAGCTACAAGCAGAGAATCCCAGGCGGAAACATGTACTTCTCTGTCTCATTCCTTAACGACCCTAAGTTAGTGGAAACGCTGAACCGAAATTGCTTGAGGTAAACCTAGCGGCGGCTGCTTCACATGTTTTTCTGTACCCGCATGGTGGCGCATGACACATGAAGTCGAGCGGACATGCGCGTTTCCTTTCATAAGAGCTGTTTATTATGCCTCCCTCCCTTAACGCGGCGTTAACTATCACAGCACACCGGCGTGTTCTCTTACGAGGCGCATAAGTACACACGCCGCGCGGAAAATGAGGACCCGCATAGTTTGCGCTGTTTTGAAAGTATTACTGCCTCTAACATATCGCGGAACACTCGCATCACATTTTGCTTGCTTCCTTGTTGTGTGTGCTTGAATGTATGCGAATAATGTCGCGGAATGTAAGCACACCGTCGGCTGCGAAAAGGAGAATAACATGCAGTAGGAGGAACTGGAGAACAAAAGCAAGTGCCCCCTCTCTCTCTCTCTCTCTCTCTCTCTCTCTCTCTCTCTCTATCTATATATATATATATATATATATATATATATATATATATATATATATATATATATATATATATATATATATATATATATATTGTTGTAACGGCGTTTAGCCGTTATAAAAAAATAAGCCAGATAACAAACTCTAAGACGGCTTTGCTGTCAAAGGAAAACGGATGTGTTTGCGACGTATCGGAAGGGCCGAACTACGTACATGCTTCAAGACTGCCATCGTATCGTGCAGTTGTTATAAAAAAAGCGAATGCAATGTTATGACATTTTCGTCTTGCGATGCGTGCCCTGTCCAGCAGAGTGAAACAGAAAACGAAATGGCGCATCTATCAGGTTAGGTTACCGACGAGAGAAATCCAAGTTAATCACTTTTTTTTTTCTTTTAGACTGCCGCGTATAAATACCGCTCCTTGCGAAAAACGTTGACACGTGAAGAACGATAATTACCAGTGGGACCACTTTTACGATGATTTTCTTCTATGATCATAAAAGCAGCGGTGCACATTTTGCGTTTTGTGTAAAGACAAGTATACTGTAAGAAATCTGTCCTGAGCAAGACTCCAATTCCGCACAGGATTTGCACAGAGCACTTAGGTTTCCATAAAAGTTACACTCGTGGCGAGAAGAGATATGTTGCATAGCTTCATGGGACACACGAGTAAAGAATAAAAAGTTTTTCTCGCGTTAGTCAGTAAGCACTTAACAAATACGAAAAGCCAGACTCCTGCTACGAGAACGCGCTTTGAAAGGACAGAACGTTAAAAGTTATAATGCTGGTTTAGTACCTCATTAAAACGACGCTGGAGCCAGTCTGAACTCAATCCCACTCATGGATCAATTGCACATTCACCATACTCTTGTACATATGCTTCTTATACACGCAAGTCTGGTGCGTTCTTAACTGATCTATTTATTCTGCGGCAACACTTGCCTTTTTATTGAAGAATTAGATCTTTCGGGAAGTCGAGTGGACTCTGAGGCCAGTTCATATAAGAGAAAGCTACTTCAACAGAACGTACTTCAAAAGACACACACACACACACACACACACATAGTAGCGTTTACATTGCCTGTAGAATACAGTGCATACGAGGAAAAATTTATGGGTACGAGTTTCGTTTGTGATGGCCTTCCATTATTACGGGAAGGGGTCGGTGTATGTGATTTGTTCAAAGGTGCGCTGCTTCTGTAAATACAGAATTGAGGCATCATAAGAAATGCGATACAAGTACAGGCTCACCTTGTGAAAAATGTGTTTTACACGCGCACATTCACTTAAGCTTCCCATTTTTTTTTTCAGCTTTCACGAATCAGGTTACTCACCTTTCCCTCAAACAATTTCTCTACGTTTACTTCAGTTATTGCATCCGCCTCACTCTGTCGTCTTTATTTCGTACAGACAGGCATGCTTCCGAGGGTTACACCTTAGCGTTGCATCTCGTTTAAAGTGCTCGCTTACGCGTCGCAAGCGGCTTGCAAAAATATTTATTTCGTTATCTGAAACCTCCACGACGCGAAGACGTCGTTTAGCAGCAGTTACCGTCAAGCTGTCAACGTTGTTAACATGACTGAAACTAGCACTCACGTTACAAGCAGCACTGGCGAGGCTTTTGGATTTGTGGAGTTAACTGGGAGCAAGAGGAAAGAAGAAAGGGAAGAAAGACCTACCTTTGATACCTCGAAGTGAAATTCCGCATTCGATGGACATTCTGACAGAAGCACGCGCTAAATGGCCTTGGGTTAATTGAAAATGTTGCGCAACATAGCGGCTGAGCTAAGTGATGCAAATGCTTACATCGGTTATCTTAAGGTATAGTTTGCGGCGTGAAAGTGAGACGGATGAATGCCTTCGGACAAAATATACGCTTATGTCATACAGCGACTAGAAGTAGAAATAATTCAGCAAATTGATTAATAAAATATTTCCTTCAAATCACTCCTATACTAAATGACATAATTCACTATAGGCGCCTCATTATAGTTGTCCAACGTTCGGCAATGGCTTTATCTCGATCACAATGTATTAACCCGTTGCGATGTCAACATCCACCCTATCCTACTTTTTTGTTCATGTAACAATGCGTTTCGGCACCTCGACTATTCACTTTCTGTAACGTGTGGTGTCCAATATCGATAATTCCTGACTAAATTCAACTACCCTCCTTATCCGTATACTACCAGTACTCGCTATTGACTAGGTTCGGCTACAGTTGGCTAAAGTTGTTCGCTTTCGTTACCTAATGTTTCGTCCTGTAGCTTACGTTAACTTATGCTGACCGTACGATGTCTTGCGTTGGCTAATCGTTGTCTCCTGCTACCTACAAATTCGACTTCTGTGGCTTATATTAGCTAATATTGGCTATTCATCGTTATAGCATTAGCACTGACTGCGTTCAGGTTTAATACATTGATTGTACGATTTATTTCCTACACCGTCACAAAGGAGCAGATGATGCGTGAAGAAGCAACAGCACCGGATTAGGAAGTCGCACTCACCGTAGCCTCTGGTCGCTCCAGGCAAGCAGAGGAGGGCGGCGCACAGCGCCGACAGCAGCGGAGTGGGCCATCTTGTTCTAGCCGCATACATACAGCGAAGACACCCTCGACGCTGTCTTCGCAAGCAGCAAAGTGTTGGTCTACCAACCGCCTCCATGATGCCGTGGGAGCTTCAATGCCCGACCCCGTAACGAAGATGCGCGACGATCCTGCCGCGCGCCGGCTACTGAAGCAAGCCGCCACCTGCACGGGAGAAAGAGAGCAGTGCTCTAATTAGGATAGCATAAGTACGACAGAGGTGACTCACAGTATAGGTCAAAGAATCCAGTTCACGCGCGTAAAGTTGAGCGACCTAATCACTCCGGGGTGATCTCTGTTCAGAGGTTAGAAAAATTCCTGGTTAACCTCAATACATTTTATCCATGCGTTCTCTCCCTCTCTCTCTGAAGCCTCACATGAAGCCTCACATAAAAAGCAACACTTAAGACGTTCAATATCTTCTGACATGAAACGGCAGTGTAAGAAGTGCTGGTTCATTGACACGATGCATTGGATAACTCTAACAGGTATACGTACAGTAGCACAGATAAATGGGCGAGTTGGTACGTAATCATGTTTAAGAAAACGGCGCAGCACACACAAACGATATACTACAGAAGAAGAGAACCGGCGTT
Organism: Hyalomma asiaticum; assembly: GCA_013339685.2. NCBI lineage: Eukaryota > Metazoa > Arthropoda > Arachnida > Ixodida > Ixodidae > Hyalomma > Hyalomma asiaticum. Next base: position 106,522,596 of record CM023486.1, read on the forward strand.
CGTCTTCGTGTTCTCTTCTTCTGTAGTATATCGTTTGTGTGTGCTGCGCCGTTTCCTTAAACATGAGGTATACGTATTTCCAGGAGATTTTCAGGTAACATCATTTTAGTGAGCACTGCAAAAATAACTAAATGAAACAAAACATGTTTCGGTTTTTAATTCTATTACGCTGAAGACGTCTCGCTTATATGCGCTAAAGAAAAAAAAAAGAAAAACGTGACAGCCAACATTGCTATGCCACTGGCATTCCTTAGTGCACCGTCAATAGTCAAAGTACAGGCATATGCCTACGTTAGCAACGTAATCAGCGTAAAATTAAATGTCGGTGAAAAGGACGCCTTACTATCGAGCAGCAGGAATGTACTACACTCTATAACTCCCAAGTTATGCGATTTTGCTAGTTGGCATGTTGGCGACAGCCGTAGTCCTCACCGTGGTGGTAAGGAACACGAGCCTTCACCATCGCCAGAGACAGACCAGTAACAGATTATCAAAAATTTACGGCAGAGAGAGCGTCTACCTATCTCTGTCTCAGTCAATGCGCAAATCACGTATATTCCTTAAAAATTGGCGTGCTTGAAAAAAATGAAGCTAAACCGCACGAAACTGGAAACTCGTTGATAAAGCGTTTCTTGTACAACGTGTTCGCACCCACATGCGAATAAACGGTGAATCGAGGACACCCCGTCTACGTTGTGAAAAGTTGACAAGTATCTCAACGCACTGGCTTGCAAACCAAGACAATCATGAGGGAAGCGAACAGTTCTGTAAAAAATGCGCCAAGCACATGGACGCGCAAGTTCGCACGCGGGACCTTTCTAAAACGCATCAAAAAGCATCCGCCAAAATCATATCGTTTGGAGCTCCGGATTTTTGTTTTAGAGGTCCACGACTCAATGTCGATTAATTGTATCACATTTTGTCAACCTATCCGGTGTGTGCGCCGTCCTGGCGTGTTACCTGCCACTCACGCCAGTGTGTGTGTGTGTGTGTGTGTGTGTGTGAGAGAGAGAGAGAGAGAGAGAGAGAGAGAGAGAGAGAGCTCCGCCGCCCCTTCTCTTCTAGCTGGATAGGAGGGGGGGGGGGGGGTGGTGTCGCGCTTATATCGCCCGATTTTATATACAAGGTTGTTGGCCGTACAGAGATGACCGAGGGTTGCCAAACATATGGTGCACGCCTTTAACACCGACTGAAGAGCTCTTTTTCTATGATGGCTTTCTAACTCAGATATTTCATATACTAGCGCATAAATGCGTCGTGAAATTAAGAATACAACGTGCACAGATGCAAATATGCCGAAATACTAAGTTATCCACAATTTGTTTTCCCTCTAGGTACTCGCTGCCGGGTTTCACTGCACTTATCGCGAATTACATTGCGAACCTAGCGTGCGGCCGTTGTTCTGCTCATTCGTTGAGAATTTGCATAGAGCTTGAACATATCCTCTTTGATGATGTTGTGTTTGTTGCTGTTGCATGCAACAAAATCCCACTAAATATATAACAATAAATCTGATTATTCATGCTTTTTTACCCTCCCTGAAATCTTCATAAAGACATAATAAATACAGTGGCATCCCGTTTAGACAATTCGCGCATGATATGCAAATTTAGGGAGGCTCAGAAAGAGGAACAAATTTGAATTGCTAATTTCTTTGCGTCCCGGTAATTTATACGGGAAGTCATCGACTCTGGGCGCGGCACGGTACACCTTATTCGATTTAAAGAACACAGCCTGCCTTTTTTTTTTTTTCAGATTTTTTATTGATACGAATACAAGAATATTACATGTGTTTAGTATACAAAAGGAGGTCCCAAAGTCGAAGACTGTATCGGGACCTCCTGTTAAGGGCAAATTGTGGTAAAACAGTGTTAGAGGCAACATAAGCAATAATCGAAAGTATAAACTAAACACGTTTGCAGCAGAACATTAAAAATATATCTATATATACTAAATGAAAACAAAATATACACAGTAAAACAATATGAAACGATGAATAATACAAGCAGTATAACTGAGAAAGAATACAAAAAGCTGTAATACGTGAATATGCGTATCTTCCTGTAAATCGCAGCTTCCGTTCTGTTACCTCTTACTGCGCGAATGCGGCCTGGATTTGAGGCTTGACCCCGATATATATTCATAAGACTGGACACTTCTCAGCTGTAGTTCCAATGAAAGCACAGAAAAACCTGACAAACGAAATCATTTCTGGCTTCATTATGCGCATAGTGATCGCGCGCTCTTTGTTTATCTCTTGATCACTTGCAGATCGAGACAGATCTCTTTCGTTGCGTGCAGCAAAAAGAAAGAACAAAACCGACAATCTCTGGATCACTGACATCGTCTCAGAAAGCGTCTTTCCGCGTATCTATCTATCTATCTATCTATCTATCTATCTATCTATCTATCTATCTATCTATCTATCTATCTATCTATCTATCTATCTATCTATCTATCTATCTATCTATCTATCTTCGGACGGACTGTCTGTCCGTCCGAAGTATCCTGGTTAAGCTTTGTGTAGCTTAAACACGGCTATGCACGTCGAAGTGTTAGTTACAACTGGTAACTTTCTTTGATGGTGACCAGTATAAACCACTTTTTTCATCCCAGATTCCCACAGTTCGTGTTGTTGGCTCCGCAGTCTCATTGCATTTGCGTTTGTGATAGCAGATGTGTAGAAGAAGCTTATCAGGAACGACATGAATGCGAAGGATGGATCCGATAACCTGGTCGCAATCTCAACTCTTTCTCAATTCTGCAAGTCTTGGTAAAAACCTCTCTTCTGGGCCATTGCATTTTACAAACGCTCGTCGTCGTTATGGCAACATAAACTGGAGCCTCCCGCACACTTTCGCTGTTTCGCCGGGCAACGAACACCCGCTGTAAGTAATCTGCTTAAGAGCCCAGCGAGACAAGGCAGCAGAAACGCCGACGCATTTTGTGATCCGTGCTCCTCGTGCCGTATGTCGAAACAGAAAATGCGGATAGGGGCACGACGTTGTTGCCCCCAGCGTGTAAGCTATTCTATAATTTTTGGTATCATATTTATAAGTCGTCGTCTTCGTCGTCATCATCATCAGCCTGTCTACGCCCACTGGAGGGCAAAAGCCTCTCCTATAGATGTCCAATTATACCAGTCCTGTGCTAACTTTATCTCCACAAACTTTTTGATGTGATCTGCCCACCTAACCTTCTGTCGCCTCCTGCCTTATATACGAGTACGGCTATCCAAAGTCAAAACTGCAGAGACTCGGGGAACAGAAACACAATCCAAGCCATGCCAGGTTATTGTGAGGGAATGGAGCATTTCGAACGATAACGAGAGTATCTAAGCCTGCAAAGTTGTATCGCAGCTCGACATGTTTCTAAAATATAAACGAGCCCTTGACCACTACCCTGTCGTTAAATAAATAAATAATAAATATATATATATATATATATATATATATATATATATATAATATATATATATATATATATATATATATATATATTGACAGTAAGATCCCATGGGCCCTACTATTTTCAATATTAAACGAACTTGCAGGTAGCACAGATTGAAAAGGAAAAATGTCTTTGCTAACGTTTCGGCCATGGGACGGCCTTCGTCAGAGTAAGCCTGCTACCGCCAATTTCCAACGCGTTTTTCAGGCTGTCACTTCGTATGCGCGTCAGTTCTCCAATGCATGTTTTCGAGGTGTTTGCTGCATTCGCATAACTTGCGCACATGAAAATGATTCTCATTCTTGCTCATCTCTCTCTGTACCTGTTCTGCCATGGATACTGCTCTTTCCGAGGCGCAACACGCTCTATATCCTGCGGATATGCTATCCTGTTACCCGCGGTAATTTATTAGCCAGCTCCTTAACGAGCACGCGAAGATGAAAAATTGCTCTCAGGAACTGACAAGCGCTCTAGCACCAGAACGCAGGATTATACTTCACGTTCTTTTTTCTTCCGCTTGTTTCCCAAAGTCGATTTATCTTGAGTCAGCTCCAGGAATTCCTAAACTCCGCATTTTCTTTCTCTTTCTTTTTCTTTTTTGTGCATTTGTGAGTCTGTCTATGCGGTCTTGTGGAAGGAACCCGACTCTCCGGTCAGCTAGTACACCGACGAGTGCGCAAGCAAATCATTAAAATTTGCTGCACAGGCGCAGCTTTTGCCTCGCACTTAAACTGTTAGCTGCAATTTAGATAATGAATTGTGGTCAGTTGGCATATCTAGCAAGGTTCGTCACGTTGAACGGCGTGTATTACATACGTTCTTAACTTAACTACTTCGGAACCATTATATTACGCATTATGTTTATTATTTCGTACAATACTGCGCTCAATAGTCGAAGCAGAAGGTGCAAGAAAGTACTTCTACAGCATGCGCGTTAACGGATCACTAATTTGTACGTAGCGAAGTTGGTGTTGGCGGTGACAAGTTAGACTCTGCGATTGTTCATATTTAAAGCCTTCAGTATTGCATTCTGTATCTCCTATTTTTTTTTCCTTCTGGTTTTCTGGATACGCCGACCCAAGTTAGAGCTGCAGAGCTGCTGTTCTGCTGCATTGCACCATTAGTAGAATTGCTATTTTACTGCACAGATTTTTGTTTTGTTTACTGTTCTTTGACAATGTTCGTGTGGTAACTGTGCTGCCGACAACTGTCTCTTACACAGGGAAAAATAATTATGAGAATTCTGGCAGACAGTTCGGCAGTGCGAAGCCCGCCACGTGTTCTTGCCGGACAGGGATCAAGTTTCCACCTACATACCTTCTGGGGCGAGTACCGCTCCATTGCAGTGTAATGTAGTGCCTCCAGTCAGTGTTCCGTTAACCTTGCAGTCCCATTAGTCGTCGTTCCATTACCGCACTTCCAATATTTATGTGCGCGGTTTTCCGGAATTCCCCAGCTTCGCGCATGCAGCGATCAGCCAAGAGGACAGCGTTTGGCGTTCATTCTGCAGGTCTCCGCGTCACGGTGGTTAGACTGTAAGGAGCCAGACCACCGAAAATCGGCCAGCGATGGTCGTACGAAGCACATTAGCGTCCGCCACGATCTCCATTTCACTAGGGCCGTGCTACGTGCGCGCATCGGTGGACGGCCACCGAGGTTATGAAACTACTTCCGGAGTGGCAGCCTCTTTCAGTAACTGTGGAGAAATTCGAAGAACTTGAAACACTTTGCTCGTGTCGGAACTCACACGGTGAGTGAGTGAGTGAGTGAGTGAGTGAGTGAGTGAGTGAGTGAGTGAGTGAGTGAGTGAGTGAGTGAGTGAGTGAGTGAGTGAGTGAAGTGAGTGAGTGAGTGAGTGAGTGAGTGAGTGAGTGAGTGAGTGAGTGAGTGAGTGAGTGAGTGAGTGAGTGAGTGAGTGAGTGAGTGAGTGAGTGAGTGAGTGAGTGAGTGGAGTCCTTCGGATTCTTTCGCAAACGGCCAACGACGCCGACACCTATTTTTTTTTTCTGAGACGCCAGCTCCTTCACACTGTCACCTTAAGAGGTCCGTTCTGGCATGTGCCCCTGCAGCTGGGATGTTGAGCTAATTAAGCTGCCAATTACTGCTAATTAATTAGGCAATCAATGGGGAAGAGGAAATTGTAACAAAACATGAGGCAACGAGAGGTGAAGGAAACTGATGGCGAGTGCGCGCACGCATGAGGGACTACCACACGTAGTCAAAGGCGCTTGCACAGGCTACTTGCCGGTAGGAGTCGCTTTCACGGCGCTGTTGTCATCTTTGGAAGTAACTAATACTCCTTAACGCCTTACGCTTGTGATACAATACCACTGCGATAGAGCGCTCATACTTCGGCACTTCATTGACTGTTTACGCTTACAGACTATTTCTAGTTTTGTAGAACGATGCATAACTGATGTGGTCAACCTGTCTCAAACGGTGCCACTCGTGAGCGTCATTATTGTCAATGGTCGAAAATGGCACCTGCACCATTTAAATTTCCTTTTTTTCACAGCTACCCTACTGAAACGTTCCGTATGGCCGTTCCAATAATTCCGTATGTTTCCGTAAGACTCATATGGAAAAATATGGAAAATATACGGCAAGTATATGGAAAACTTATGGACTTTGTATGGAAAATATGGAATTATTGGAATACGGAAAGGGACTTTTTCAGTAGGGTATTTTGAACGAAATGCTAAAAAGAGACGCCGAGTTTCCTTCCGAGACGTCGTCTTCACTGCAGGGTTTTCTCTGACAACAGGATTGGTTGGCGCTACACGCAGAGGCCCAAAGATACGTATGCTGCATAGTGAAGCGGAATGGCGGCGCAAAGGCTGCTTCGTTTGTGTTGCCGGTTTGGCCGGGAAATGTAGGAAGGCTGGCGACTGGGTTGGTAAAACTAGTGATGCTTGAATCGAGGATACGGAGGGCAGTAGAACAGCGGGGAGG